>JBBBVM010001137.1:0-1200000 GCA_037355625.1 Petunia x hybrida | reverse complement strand
ATGAGAAATAGTGTGTTGTCAATTTTACCCCTTGAAAAGCCATTTTTCATTAGGAATCCTGAGAGTCTTTCATACCAGGCTCTAGGAGCTTGCTTCAAACCATATAAAGCCTTATCCAGTTTGTAAACATGATCAGGAAATTCATTGCTCACAAAGCCTGGAGGCTGTACCACATAGACTTCCTCATTCAAGTAACCATTTAGAAAGGCACTCTTCACATCTATCTGATACAGTGTAAATTCCATGTATGTGGCAAAAGCAATCAGCATCCTAATAGCTTCCATTCTTGCAACTGGTGCAAAAGTTTCATCATAATCTATTCCTTCTTCCTGACTGTATCCTTGAACCACCAGTCTTGCCTTGTTTCTTGTCACTATCCCATGTTCATCCAACTTGTTCCTGAATACCCATTTTGTTCCAATTATAGATCTGTCCTTCGGCTTAGGAACTAGGTGCCACACCTTGCTTCTTTCAAATTGATGAAGTTCCTCCTGCATAGCTAGAATCCAGTCTGGATCTTCTAGGGCTTCCTTTACATTCTTTGGTTCCAAGGATGAGAGGAATGCAAAGAATGCACAGAAGTTCTTCAATGCTGACCTGGTCATAATCCCTGTATCCAATTCAGATAGGACATTCTCCAGTGGATGAGAGCTTTGATGCTTCCATGGCTTGAGCTGAATCTGACTGGAAGGACCTGCAGCATTCTCTTGGGTAGGTTCTTCCTGACTTTCTAGGTTGTCAGCTTCATCAGAAGTTCCCCCTGTCAAGTTGACTCATTTATCTGAAGTGTTTAGATTCTCTTTTTCGTCTGAGTCTTCCAGTTCATCTATGCTTTCTTCTCTCCTTAAGCCAATTACTTGATCATCTGCTTCAGCCTCTCCCAATGCCTTATCTGATTCATCGAATACGACATGCATACTTTCTTCTACAGTTTGTGTTCTTTTGTTAAACACTTTGTATGCCTTACTTTGAGTAGAGTATCCCAGAAATATTGCCTCATCACTCCTAGCATCAAACTTTCCCAAGGGTTCCTTGCCATTGTTTTGAACGAAGCATTTACTACCAAAAGGCCTTAGGTGAGCAATACTTGGCTTTCTACCTCTGAGTAACTCATATGGAGTCTTGTCAAGGATTGCTCTGATAGAACACCTGTTCAACAAGTAACAAGCGGTGTTTACAGCTTCAGCCCAAAAATTTCTTGCCAACCCAATTGATAACAGCATAGTTCTAGCCATATCTTCCAACGACCTGTTCTTCCTCTCGACCACCCCGTTTTGTTGGGGAGTTCTTGGTGCAGAAAAGTTGTGATCTATGCCATTCCTTGCACAATACTCAGAGAATTTTGAGTTTTCAAACTCAGTACCATGATCAGACCTCATACTGATGATTTCAAGACTTAATCTTTTCTGAACCACGCCAGCCCAGTCTTTAAAACTTTCAAAAGCTTCATCCTTAGAGGCCTAGAACAGGGTCCATGTGTATCTTGAGTAGTCATCAACAATAACAAACACAAATCTCTTTCCTCCACGGCTCCTGACTCTCATAGGTCGACATAGATCCATATGTATCAACTCCAGTGGTTTTGTTGTGCTGACCACTTTCTTTGATTTGAATGATGTTCTCACATGCTTTCCCTTTACACAGGCATCATACATTTTTATGTTTTCAAATTTCTTGCTTGGCAGTCCGCGAACCAGTTCCTTCGAGGCCAACTTATTTAATTGAGAGAGACTTGCATGACCCAATCTTTTGTGCCACAGCTGAGAGTCACTTTCTTGCACATTCAAGCATGTCAGATTTTTTTCAGGTAGGGACTTCAGTGATGCCTTGTATACATTGTTCACCCTTTTTCCTTCCATCACTACTTCTCCAGTCTGTAGGTTCTTTACGATGCAACCAACAGATGTGAAGCTCACTTCGTTTCCTCTGTCACACAGTTGGGAGATACTTAGTAAATTGTGTCTAAGACCATCCACACAATAAACATTCTCGATTGCATGCTCCAGAGATCTCCCAATCTTTCCAATGCCTACTATCTGACCACTTTTTCCTCCTCCGAAGGCCACACTGCCTCCTTGAAATGCTGCGAGTGAGAGAAAGTTTCTTCTATCTCCTGTCATGTGCCTAGAACAACCGCTATCAAGAATCTAGCTTGAGTTGTTCTCCCTCACTCCAGCCTCTGCTGAACAGCCAGCTTCCTCTCCATCAGTTGCCATGAGAGCAGAGTCCTTTTTGGTGTTGTCAGCTATGTACAACTCCTTCAGTTTCTTCCATATTTCCTTGGCAGATTTACACTCCAGTATCCTTGCAAGCACATCATCAGTGAGTCCTCTTCTTAGATACCCCTCAGCCTTGGAGTTTGCTTGTAACCAGTCCAGATCTTGAGGATCTAGTTCTTCCACTTTCTTTGGCACCAGGACACCGTTTACTGCTCTCTTCACAGGAACATGAGGTCCTCTTTTCACAATCAGCCACAGGCTGTAATCAGTCGCCTGCAGGTAATTTTTCATCTGCTTCTTCCAGTGATTGTAATGAGTCCCATTGAACATTGGTGGCTTTGATGGAGCTCTTCCTCCTCTGAATTCTCGAGGATCTTCTTCATCAGAACCAACGTCTGTCATACCTGCTAGTGCTAGTGGTGAGTCATCCTCAGCCTCCTTTTCATGATCAGACTCACTATCAGTTGGTCCCCATGTGGCATAAAAAGCTTCCTTCCTTTTCCTTCGTTCTGCTCTAAAGTTTGGGGGCCGTCTTGACTTCTTTCTGTCTGCATCATATTCCTTTGTGGTTTCCTTCTCCTTTTCCTTAGCAGCTCTGTTCTTCATCCACTCTATTTCCCATATCGGGCAATCCATGACAGCATGGTCCTTCTTGAAGCATTTGAAGCATCCAGAGTAGTCAGGACTATCAACTATTTTCTTCCTGCTAGAGCTCTCCTTGTTTCCTCGTTTGAATCCTTTAAATCTTCCCAGATTGAGTTTTTGTCTTAAAGCACTTACCATTGCAGCTTCCACTGATTGAAGATGAACATATTCATCAGTTTCCTCTGTTACTTCCAGCGCAAGGGTCTTTTCCTTCTTTGCTGCTGGTTTAGCCTTTGAGTCCTTCATCATCTCATGAGTCTTCAAACTTCCAACCAGTTCTTCAAGCTTGATGGATTTCAAAGGTTTGGATTCAATGATGGCAGTCATCTTTGGTTCCCATGCTTCAGGCAACACATTCAGGATTTTGTCGACCATCTCTATTTCAGGCAATTCCATCTCCAAGGATCTCATTTCATTTGTGATCATGGTCAACCTGGTCATCATATCCTGAATCGACTCCTTCTCGCCCATAGTAAACAACTCAAATTGTCTCTTCAACATTCTCCTTTTTGAGTCCTTTACTTCTGTGGTTCCTTCATGTGCAGCCTGTAAAGCATCTCATATTTCCTTAGCCGTCTTATATGATGATACTCGATTGAACTCTTCCGGACCAAGACCGCATATGACTAAACGCTTGGCCTTGTGATTCTTTTCGATCATCTTATAATCCGTCTCATCAAACTCTTCTTTCAGTTTAGGTTCTTTTGTGGCAGTGGTTCCTTCACCAACTATTTTGGTGGGAATCAGATTTCCTTCAGAAACTATCAGCCAAAGTTGGTAGTCTTCAGCCCATATGTAATTCTCCATCCTATTCTTCCACCATGCGTAGTATTGCCCATTAAACTGTGGGGGCCTCAGAACCAACTGTCCTTCAGTAATAGTAGGCGGTGCACTCATTCTGATCCTTCTCAAGGTGTTAGCCTTACAAGAGAAGACCCGCTCTGATACCACTTGTTATACTTTAAGCACCTCCTACGGACACTAGAAGGGGGGGGGGAGGGGGTTGAATAGTGTCTCTCGATTTTTCACAAGAACCGTGTTCTTCTATCGTAGAACAGAGTTCTTAGATTTTCCTTTTACTGCCTTCTAACAAGAACACACCCCAGCACACACACCAAAAACACACGGATTTTTACGTGGAAAACTCCTTGCTCAGAAGAGAAAAACCCCGACCCACACTCTGAGATTTTTGCACTGTATCCACTAACACAAGAGCAACGTTTTAGATTACAAACTTTGTAACCAAGGGGCTACACTCTAGACCCTAATCACTAATCAAAGCTACACTCTAGCTTTTCTAGTAATCACAAAAGAGTTTACCTAATACATATGCTTCTAAGATAAGCGAATAGGTAAAACAATAAAAGCTCAATATTATGACAACTTACAACTCGATGATCCTAGACAAGAAATCTAGACTCAATACTCTGCATGCAGTTTAGTTGTCTTCTCCAGTTTACTCACGTAGAAAATTATCAGATCACCTTTGTTTGCACTCAACTCTCTACTTGTGAATAACTGTTTTCGGCTGTCTCTACTAGTTGCTTTTATACGAGTCTTGTAACCCTAGTTGAGTTCTATTGGGAATCCTCTTAATTAAGGTAAGTTAGGATTCGTAGTAACTCTTTTCCATGTTAAAGTCTGACTCTTTTCACACTTCGTAGACACAGCCGGGGCACCGCCTCTTTTAGTCTGACTAGGATACGTATACAACCACGCGCCACTACTCCTAGTTCCACAGGGATTTGCAACCCGCAATCTTTTCGATCAAGCGTGCCCTTCACTTCAAGGACTAGGTTCCTTGCACGAACCTCGGGGTCCTTCCTGTTTGTCATACTTCAAAACCAGCTCTCAACACTTAAAATTTAAATACATAGAGGCGAAGAGGAACAGAGAAGGGAAGTATCTCAACTACGTCAAATAAAAACTCAAATTTTGTGGTTTTCAAAAGTTTGGGAGAATATTTACTTTGGTTAGTTTATTACTATGATTTATGGCATTATTCACACTGAGCCACGTTCTCCCATACTATGTTTATGCCTTCGTTTGTGAATCTTTTAAACACATCTTGGTTGCACCACTTCAATATTATTTGAAATTTAGAAGTTTGAATGCAATAGCGACACTTTATATTCTTCCCGAATTACTATATTGTTCCTCTCTAAAGAAACTTATATATCGGTTAGCCTAAAAATTGTACTCCCAAATTTGACACATTGCTTCTTGTTTGCTCTGAGTAATAGCATGCTATGTCGATGGTGCTTTGTTAGTTCATCGTCTTATTCTATTATTTCATGCATTTTGTCTTCGTCATCCTGCAATTCTGCTGGTTGTTTTAGTATTTTTCAATACTCATTAATTTATGAGTTCATCTTATGCTAGCTTGCCACCGCTATTGGGTTAGTTTTATTCCCGCCTTATTCTTCCTTTCATTATCTTGTAAATTATTCTACACTGACATAGATTTCTCCTAGGCATGGTAGTTTTAGTTTGTTTCTGTTGTTCAACCATCAATAAACTCTGTATACATAATTACATATATGATACATCTTTAATAATTTCAACTAGGAAAGGTAGGATTCTATGGCTTGAAGAAATTGCAACTTATTCTAGACAAATAACTGATATATATGTAGACAAGTAAATTTTATTGGATTTAAATCCATGAAATAATATGGCTATATATTAAATTTAAGACATATTGGTCCAAATAAATATTATGGACTAATATAATTGGGCTAATTATTTAAATATAATAAAAGTCCAATTTTGAAAGGCTAGCCAAAATTAGTCTTAGGCCCAATGGATAGAAGTTTTTTTAGAGGCCAATTGTGCGCTACATGGCAAGTGATGTGGCGCCAAGTCAAATAAAATAGCCAATTGGGTCATGCCACACATCAAATGATGTGGCAATCCAAGTCAAACCTGCAGACCAATAAAAATACGCCATGTAGACATGTGACATATTATGGTCAATCAAAAACGACCTAGTCACTGCTTAAATCTGATTGGCTGGTCCACGGGCCAAGGCCCTTCAGGGTTTCTTGGTGGCTACTCCACCTCATATCTATATAAAGGGGTCAAATTTCTCATTTGCAAAAAGAAAAAATCAGAAGCAAGAATCCATAACAAGAAGCAAGAAAGAGCTCGTGGATCAAAGCAAGAGATTTCTACAAAAGCTGCAAGCACTCAAGTATTTCTCTACAAGTTCTAGAGATCAAGACGAAGATTCAAGATCAAGCTTCAAGCCCTTGAATCCAGGTACAAGTTCAAGATCAAGACCAAGTTCAAGATCAAGCTCCAAGCCCTTGAACTCATCAAGTCAAGATCAAGATCAAATCCAAATTCAAGTCCAAACTTCAAGATCAAGCTCAAAAGCCCTCGAAGTTATTATTTTGAAAAGACGAATCAGAGGAATCATAGAGATTGTAACACTCATATTTTGATAAATAAAATATATTGTTGCAATATTTTCCTGTCTCGATATTTATTTTCTTGACGCGAATTTAGTTGTTACAAATTCTGGCATGCCCAATGGGACAATCTCTACCTCTCATCTCAACTTTTCAACTCACAAAGTTCAGCAACATTGAGATGGCTTCCAAGAACACCAAGTCAAAATCTGCCACTGCAAAATCTTTCTGGCCTCATGACCTTGATGCCAATTCCAAGTTCTCTTATGAGGTTCAAAGCTGCATGAATGTTACTAAGGGAAGCTTTGGACCAGTTACAAGAAACAAAGCAAACTTGATGGGACAACAAGCACATCAGGTGCTGCCCGCATCAACTCCAACTTTTGGTAACAAGCACATCAGGTGCCGCCCGCATCAACTGCCAACTTTCGGTTATTCATCTTCCAAAGGAGCATGATCATCTACTGAGCCATTGGAAAAAGGGGGAAATATCGCTGAGATTGTTGAAAACACTTTGGCTCGACTTAGGCTCTGCAGATCCAGAAGTCCAGCAGTGAAGAAAGATGATGAAGTTTCAAGCATTGGATCCTCTCCAACCATGCCCTGCGAGTCATTCCAGTCAAAGATCAATCTATGGGAGAATCCATGTTATTCTCCGTCATCTCCAACAGCAGTGCATGCCATGGCGACAAATACTTTAACAGTGGAGGAACAACTTGCAAACTTGACAAAGGCGATTGATAGCTTATCAAACTATGTCAAGGATCAAGACGCTCGCATCAACAAGATGGAAAGCATGATGGAGGGAGAATCCAGCCATGCACTAGGGAAACGTCCAGAAGTGCAAGAGATGATTAATACTCCAGCTGAACAAGTAACACCTGCTAAGGAAATCCAAGTTTCTGCTAATGGGGTGATTCCAATTGACCAATTGAAGGAGTTCAAAATGGGAACAATCAAGGAAAAGTACGAGGTTTCTTCCAAATCTTCTCTTGCATATGAAAAGCCATACACCGCAAGGGTCGATAGCTTGAAGATGCCCATCGGTTATCAACCCCTAAAATTTCAGCAGTTCGATGGTAAAGGAAACCCAAAGCAGCATGTGGCGCACTTCGTTGAGACATGCAATAATGCAGGAACCTACAACGATTATCTCATCAAGCAGTTCGTCTATTCCCGCAAAGGGGATGCTTTCGATTGGTATACAGACCTTGAGTCTAGTTCAATTGATAGCTGGGAGCAGCTGGAACATGAGTTCCTCAATCACTTTTACAGTACAAGGCGTACCGTAAGCATGATAGATCTTAAAAACACGCAACATCGAAAAGAAGAACCAGTCATTGACTTCATCAACTGATGGAGGAACGCAAGTCTCAACTGCAAAGATAGACTCAGTGAAGCTTCAGGAATTGAGATGTCCATTCAAGGTATGCATTGGGGGCTTCGCTACATCTTGCAAGGCATAAAGCCAAGAACTTTTGAAGAGTTGGCAACACGTGCTCATGATATGGAGCTAAGCATGGCCTCCACTGGAAAGAAGGGCCGCCAATCACTGAACCTCGCAAGGGAAAAGACAAGCAAGAACTTAAGAGATGGAGCAAAGTGGTACCCAAGGTTGAAAGCAAAGAGTCCGTGAATGTTGATGCCAAATCTGTGAAGTTCACCACAAAGTTTAGCAAGAAACAAAGTGTGAAGACGGCTTCTTTCAAGGATAAGACAGGTCGGAAATCAACTTTAAGAGAGATGCAAGATAGAGAATACTCATTCCTTGATTCTGATGTTCCCGCAATCTTCGACGAACTTCTGGAACTAAAGCTCATTGAACTACTAGAAATGAAGCATCCTAATGAAGCTGGAAGAACGAATGATCCAAACTACTGCAAATACCATCAACTTTTAGGCCACTCTCTTGGAAAATGTTTTGTCTTTAAGGACAAAGTGATAGAGTTGGCCGACAAAGGGGATATTATACTCGAAGATGAAAAGGGAAATGCAAACCAAGTTTCCATCACCTTTGGCTCACAAGACCCTATTGTGATCTGCAACTTCACTGAAGGATTCGAAGGGCAAGGTGTCATGATCAAGTTTGGCGATTTCGAACCCGTTCCAGCAAAAGGATCATTTTCTCCCCCAAAGTTGTGTGAGCAAAGTATGAAGAAAGCATCGCTCGAGGAAGATGATGATGGTTGGACATTGGTGACTCAACGGAGGCATCGTAAGGCAAGCCCACGAGACGAACCAGTTAAGAAGCCAACAAGGAAGAAGATGGTAAGGAAGCCAAAGAAGCATAAAGCAATCAGACGTCCACAAAAGGCAAAGGTGGAGGTTTACCATCACTAAAAGTCGCGTCAGCCAGTGACCTTAGAGGAGTTTCTACCAAGTTGGTTCCGCATGAAGATCCCTAAAGATTATACGAAGGCCTCATGTTGTAATACTGATAAAGTAGAGAAGAACAATGAAAGTCCACAGCCATCTTCACCTGCGAAGTCAAAAAAACTCACCGAATCTACAGCCGGGGAAGCAAATACTTGTGAAGCAAAGATCAAATTCACAAGTGATGATATCCTACTTGGGGAAGTACGTCACAATCGCCCGTTGTTCATGGTTGGATATGTGAATAACCAAAGAGTGAATAGAATCTTGAATTATGGAGGGTCCGGAATCAACATCCTGCCTATTCACACAATGAACGAACTTGGCATCTCAAGAGAGGATTTGATTGAAAGCCGTTTGATGATCCACCATGGATTCAACCAAGGGGGGCAAAGGGCTATAGGTGCTATAAAAATAGACCTCACTATTGGAGAAATGACTTCAAGCGCATGGTTGCATGTGATCGATGCAAAAACTTCCTATAACATCTTGCTTGGAAGGCCGCGGATACATGAGAATAAAGTCGTCCCATCCACTTATCACCAATGCCTTAAGTATCACGAAGATGGTATTGAGAAGAAAATTGTTGCTAATGACAATCCATTCACTGAATCTGAAGCGTACTGTGCTGACGCCAAATTTTACTTGAAGAATATCATGAATGAAGTTAGGGTTGATAACATCGCCAAGACATCGGATCCCAAGATTGCAATAAAGAAGGCTGAGATTGCAGCTGGGAAAGCAAAAGTTGTAGAGGATGAAGATAGAAGCCACTCTATTCAAAGGAAATCATATAAGCAATACTTTGCACCTTCAGGCAAGAAGACGGGATCTACGATCCGCTACGTCCCAAAACTGAAGGAGAAGAAAGACCAATCATCCGATCTGCAAAGTGACGTGCTGAATGGATTAACCCTTCCTATCAAGCGGCTTGATGCCTTGAAGTTGTCCTCAAATTTGCTTGGAAAGTTTGTGGTCTGAAATCTGCCGGAGAATAGTGCACTCCCCACAAAGCACACAAACGAGGGTTTTGATCCGAATGCTTATAAAATATTTGCAAAGGCTGGGTATGATCCCAACAAACCATCTAAGTTAGGGAAGCTACTACCAGAAAGCTCAATGAAGAAATCATGTGAAGGCTTGGCCTTCGAAAAACCCCCACCAGTTCGCATCTCTATAAGGAGGGTAAGCAGCAATTATGTCGGTGCTGAGGATGAGCCCGTTCCTTCGAACAAAAGAAAGTCTGTCTTTGATCGAGTCGGAGAACCAACTGCAAGAACTTCTGTCTCTGATAGATTGGGACCATTAAAGAAGAGGAACAAGCTCCAAAAGGGTGATGTGAAGGCGAAGATAACCATTTCTCCTAACGCCCTAAACTTTTCAAGAGATTGCCAAAGTCTAATCCCTTCAAGGATGAAGCCTCAAGCAAAACTAGTAGTTTCATGTAGAGAAGTATTAAAGGCAAAGACTCACACTATAGTCCACACAAAGGAGCATGAGGAAGACGAAGAAAGTGTAGGATCTTCATATTACGTCATTGCAAAAGAAAAGAAGAATGCTTCATATCCAAATAATGTCAAGAATGGGTCGGAGGATATTTCTTGGTGTCACCACATATCTTTCAACGACGGAGATCTGCAGGAAGATGAAGATGCTAAAGACGCTCCACCTGAGCTTGAAGAAGGAATGAAGATGACAGTTGACGCATTGAAAGAGATCAACCTCGTCACAGATGAAGAACCAGGACCCACCTATATAAGTGCTTTGTTGATGGAGGATGAAGAAAGTGCTTATGTAGACCTGCTGAAGGAGTATAAAGATGTCTTCGCTTGGAGCTACAAAGAGATGCCCGGTTTAGACCCCAAAGTAGCGGTCCATCATCTGGCGGTTAGAAATAGTGCTCGTCCTGTTAAGCAAAGCCAACGCCGCTTCAGGTCAGAGCTGGTACCCTTGATCGAGAATGAAGTCAACAAGCTTATCGAGGCTGGTTTTATTCGGGAAGTCAAGTATCCCACTTGGATTTCAAGTATAGTCCCTGTAAGGAAGAAAATTGGCCAAATTCGAGTTTGTGTTGATTTTAGAGATCTCAACAATGCATGTCCAAAGGATGAATTTCCACTCCCCATCCCAGAACTCATGATTGATGCCACTACTGGATATGAGGCAATGTCCTTTATGGATGGCTCATCTGGTTATAACCAAATTCGTATATCTCCTAAGGATGAAGAACTCACAGCGTTTCGAACTCCTAAGGGAATTTACTGCTACAAGGTGATGCCATTTGGCCTGAACAATGCTGGAGCTACCTATCAAAGAGCTATGCAAAATATCTTTGACAGCATGCTTCACAAAAGTGTCGAGTGCTATGTTGATGACTTGGTGGTGAAATCAAGAAACAAGAAGGATCACCTACAGGACTTGAGAACGGTGTTTGAATTGTTGTGAAGATACCAAGTTAGGATGAATCCTTTAAAGTATGCATTCGGAGTTACTTCTGGTAAATTCCTTGGTTTCATTGTTCGACACCGAAGGATTGAAATTGATCAAGCTAAAGTCGATGCGATTTTGAAGATGCCTGAGCCTAGAAATATTCATGAACTAAAAAGTCTACAAGGAAAGTTGGTGTATCTTAGGAGATTCATTTCAAATCTGGCCGGAAGATGTCAACCATTCAGTCGTCTTATGAAGAAAGGTGTCCCTTTTGAATGGGACCAAGCTTGCAGCAACGCATTCGAGAGCATCAAGCCGTACCTGATAAAACCTCCAGTTTTAGCTACACCTATACCTGGAAAGCGGTTGATACTATACATCGCAGCGTAAGAAAGGTCTGTTGGGGCGCTTTTGGCTCAAAAGAATAGTGAAGGGAAAGAAAATTCCCTTTACTACTTAAGTAGGATGATGACACCAAATGAGTTGAAGTACTTGCCAATCGAAAAGTTGTATTTGGCGCTACTCTTCTCTATTCGAAAGTTGAAGCACTACTTTCAAGCTCACGTCGTCTGGCTCATTTCCAAAGCAAATCCTATAAAATTTGTGATGTCGAAACCAGTCCTTAGTGATCGTTTGGCGAGAGGGTACCTCCAGTTTCAACAATTTGAGATTGTGTACGTCCCTCAAAAAGCGGTGAAAGTACAAGCATTAGCAGACTTCTTGGCAGACCATCCGATACCTGAAGATTGGGAGCTCACTGATGAATTACCTGATGAAGATGCAATGGTCGTCGAAGTTCAACCATCGTGGAAGATGTACTTCGACGGTGCTGCACGTCATGATGGAGCTGGGGCTGGTGTGGTTTTTGTAACTTCCGAAGGGGAGGTTTTCCCATATTCTTTCACGTTGATGCAACGTTGCTCTAATAACGTCACAGAGTATCAAGCACTCATACTTGGTCTCGTAATGGCCGTTGACATGAAGCAGTTACAGTTGCAAGTATATGGAGACTCTAAATTGGTAATCAATCAGCTTCTAGGTAGCTATGAGGTAAGGAAACCAGAGTTACAACCCTATCACAATTATGCACAGAAGTTAATAGGATGGCTTGGGGATGTAACTCTCCAGCATGTGCCGAGGAAGGAAAATAAGAAAGCCGATGCCTTAGCGGCTTTGGAGTCAACACTTGCCTTGCCTGAGCAGACGCAAGTTACTATCTGCCAAAGATGGGTAGTACCACCATTTGATGAAGGCGTGGATGGTGAAAAGGAGTTTCAACGTCTTGTTGCTGTTTCCGAGGCTGAGAAGGAAGACTGGCGGAAACCTATAATTGATTACCTCAGTCATGGAACCCTGCCAGAAAATCTGAGAAGAAGAAGCGAAATTCATCGCAGAGCACCCCGTTTCCTTTACTACAAGGACACTCTATATAGAAGATCATTCGAGGGAGTACTTTTGCGATGTTTAGGAGATGATGAGACATTTCAAGCTCTGGAAGAAGCACACTCTGGGGTATGTGGATCACACCAGTCTGGGCCGAAGCTTCACTTCCATATAAAAAGGGATGGGGTACTACTGGCCAACAATGGTGAAGGATTGCTTGGACCATGCTCGGAGATGCAAAGCTTCTCAGCTCCATGCAAACTTCATACATCAACCACCTGAAGTATTAGCACCCAACGGTCGCGTCTTGGCCATTTGATGCTAGGGGACTAGACATTGTTTGACCGTTGCCGAAGTCTTCTGAAGGCCACATGTTCATATTAGATGCAACTGATTACTTCTCAAAATGGGCAGAAGCCGTCGCTCTCAAGTAAGTAAAAAAGGAGAAGGTTGCAAACTTCATCCGAGTTAACATTATTTACCGCTTCGGTATCCCTCGTTATATAATAACGGCAAGCCATTTGATAATAGACTGATGAATAAAATATGTGATCTATTTGGCTTCAAGCAGCGCAAATCTTCTATGTACAATGCTGCCGCCAATGGCCTAGCCGAAGCATTCAACAAGACCTTGTGCAATTTTCTTAATAAGGTTGTTTCCAAATCCAAGCGAGATTGGCATGAAGGATGGAAGAAGCTTTATGGGCGTATAGGACAACTCACCGGACACCAACGCAAGCAACTCCTTACTCGCTTGTTTATGGAGTTGAAGCTGTGTTGCCATTGGAGCGTCGAATACAATCCTTGAGACTTTCTCTCAAAGAAGGGCTCACTGATGAAGAAAATGCTCGCTTACGCTTTGAAGAGTTGGAGGCTCTCGATGAGAAAAGTTTCGAAGCTCAGCAAAGCCTTGAATGTTATCAAGCTCGTCTATCTCGTGCTTTCAATAAAAAGGTTCGCCCGAGATCTTTCCAGGTTGGTGATCAAGTTCTTGCAGTAAGAAGACCCATCATCACTTTCCATAAATCTGGGGGCACGTTCACTACAAAATGGGACGGACCGTATGTTGTGCAAGAAGTCTATTCAAGTGGTGCTTATAAGCTTATTGATGCTGAAGGAAAAAGACTCGGTCCCATTAACGGGAAATTCTTGAAGAAGTACTATCCTTGAAGTTGAATTGCTCCTCGACGCACGAGCCTAAACTGCAAGTTGAAACGCTCCTAGACGCACGAGCTTAAACTGCAAATCGCTACGCTCCTTTGATGCACGAGCATAAACTTCATAAAACTCCTGGCCCGCAAGAGTCTAAAATGTGCACGGCCTAAAAAAAAAGTCCGCTAGGTTGAAAACCTCGAAAGAGGCGGCCTAGGCAAAAGTTAGGACCGAAAAACAGAGGAAAAAAAACACACCTCTTCTACTATGAACTACGTAATGACTTGATCCTCTTCGTCGAGGTATGTAGGCAACTTAGAGCTCAAATTCTATGTCCAGTCGCCCAAAAAGAAGAAAAGTTCTTTTCCTTGTCAAGTTTCACATTGTTATTTATAGATCAAGTTTAAATTGTTAAAGCTTGCAACCTAGAGAGAAAACGTGATTACCTGCCAGGGTGTTTCAAATTCTGAGTAACACTATTCTTGGAAAACTTGAAAGACTCAACTTGAGCCTTCAAATTTGCAAAAGTCTTCAGGCTGGGATCTTCAAATTTTCCAAGTCTTCGAGTTGGAGTTTGTAGTCTTCAAGTTTGAGCCTTCAAATTCGCAAGTCTTCCAAGTCTTTAAGCTGGAATCTTCATATTCGCCAAGTTTTCAAGTTGGAGTTGGTCAAGTCTTCAAGTAGAATCTTCCTCGAAGCTGGAATCTCTAAATCTGCCAAGTCCTCAAGTTAGAGTCTTCAAATTTGCGAGTCTTTAAATTTGCAAGTCTTCTAGTTAGAGTCTTCAAATTTATCAAGTGTTCAAGTTAGAGTCTCCAAGTTTGCCAAGTCTTCGAGATGGAGTCTACAAACTTCAAATTTTCCAAGTCTTCAAGTCGGAATCTTCATATTCGCCAAGTGTTCAAGCTGGAGTCTCTAAATTCTCCAAGTCTTCAAGCTGATGTCTTCAAATATATGTCAAGTCTTCACGTTGGAGTCTTCAAGTTTGCTAAGTCTTCAAGTGGGATCTCCCAATTCACCAAGTCTTCAAGTTAGAGTTCGAGTTCGCCAAAGTCTTCAAGTTGGGACTTTCAAATTTGCCAAGTCTTCGAGTTGAGGTTGATGGTCTTCATGTTCGAGCCTTCAAATACGTCAAGCCTTCAAGCTAGATTATTCAATTTCGCCAAGCGTTCAAGTTGGATTCTCCAAATTCTCCAAGTCTTCAAGCTGATGTCTTCAAATATACGTCAAGTCTTCAAGTTGGAGTCTTCAAGTTTGTCAAGTCTTCAAGTGGGATCTTCAAATTTGACAATCTTTCAAGTTAAGGTCTTCAACTCTTCCAAGTTTAACAAGTCTACAGGTTGAAGTCTTCAAGTCCATCAGTCTTTAAGTCGATGTCATTCAGGTACGGAAAGTCTTCAAAGTTGAAGTACTTAATTTAAAGAGCCTTCGAGTTTATCGAGTCTTGAGATAGGGTTTCAATATTCGCCGGTCTTCAAGTTGCTCTTCCAAATGGCTTCTTCCATGGGATTGTCGTTGTTAAAGTGGGAGCGCGTTGCCACTCCGATCACCTTAAACTTGATTTTCCCATGAGTATCGCTCCAAATAAGTCTTCCATAGGATTGTCGTCGTTAAAGTGGGAGTGCGTTGCCACTTTAATCACCTTAAACTTGACTTTCCTACGAGTATCGCTCCAAATAAGTCTTCCATGAGATTCTCGTCGTTAAAGTGGGAGTGTGTTGCCACCCCAATCACCTTAAACTTGACGTTCCCATGAGTATCGCTCCTAAATAAGTCTTCAATGGGTTGTCCTCGTTAAAGTAAGGGTTGACTTCTTTAGAATCATCTTTTGGCCTACATAAAAGAAAAAGAAGAGCAAAGAAGAGAAAAAAATACAAAAGGGAGAAAGTATCTTTACCTGACAAGAGAAGAAGAAAGTTCAAGCTGCAGAAGTCCTCTTTTACTGGTTGGAAACAAAAAGGAAGAATGAATAAATAAAGTTACAAAAAAAGGGGTGCAAGTTACAGAAAATAGGTGCAAAAAAAAAAAGGGAAGAAAAAAAAGGGTTTTCAAGAAAGTGTTAATTTTTATAGAGTATTTCTCATACAACAAAAAGGAGCATAAAAGAATAAAAAAATGCGTGCCTCTGTAAAAGATACACCCAGGTGCTGCCTTCAAGCGAATTAAACAAATAAGGATCTCAGGTCTCTATTTATAGAGGACTAATGATGTGAAAAAGTTCTAATTTGATACAGATTTGAAGGTCGTTGTTGGAGTCCAAAAAGAAGTAGTAACTGTAACCAAATTGGAATAGGAAGACCACATGCATTGAAAATATAGGAAAAGAAAAAGAAAAAGAAAATAGAAAAGGAAGAAGCTTCAGGCGGCGGAATTGGCACGTTTTGGTTCCACGTGATTGGGGAAATTTGGACCAACAGCCACTTTTATTACTATTAACTGAATGGTAGCCACTTTTTGATACTTTATTGTTTGATAGCCTTTTTGTTTGCTAGTAACTGGAAGGTAGCCACTTTTGGCATAATGAAAAGGTAGCGACTTTTGTGGGCTGTTAACTGGAAAATAGCTAACTTTTGCTCAATTTTCTGATCAAATAGTAGATGTCTGTCATTAACTGAAAATGGGCACATGACCGAAGAAATTACTTCAAGCCTAGTCTTCAGATGTAGACAAGTTTAACCCCGACAAGTCTTGAAGTAGGGGGCATTTGTAGACAAGTAAATTTTATCGGATTTAAATCCATGAAATAATA
Organism: Petunia x hybrida; assembly: GCA_037355625.1. NCBI lineage: Eukaryota > Viridiplantae > Streptophyta > Magnoliopsida > Solanales > Solanaceae > Petunia > Petunia x hybrida. Next base: position 1,183,636 of record JBBBVM010001137.1, on the reverse strand, counting down.
TGGCTACATATTAAATTGAAGACATATTGGTCCAAATAAATATTATGGACTAATATAATTGGGCTAATTATTTAAATATAATAAAAGTACAATTTTGAAAGGCTAGCCAAAATTAGTCTTAGGCCCAATGGATAGAAGTTTTTCTAGAGGCCCAATTGTGCGCCACATGGCAAGTGATGTGGCGCCAAGTCAAATAAAATAGCCAATTGGATCATGCCACACATCAAATGATGTGGCAATCCAAGTTAAACCCACAGACCAATAAAAATACGCCATGTAGACATGTGACATATTATGGCCAATCAAAAACGGCCTAGTCACTGCTTAAATCTGATTGGCTGGTCCACGGGCCAAGGCCCGTCAGAGTTTCTTGGCGGCTACTCCACCCCATATCTATATAAAGGAGTCAAATCTCTCATTTGCAAAAAGAAGAAATCAGAAGCAAGAATCCATAAGAAGAAGCAAGAAAGAGCTCGTGGATCAAAGCAAGAGATTTCAACAAAAGCTGCAAGCACTCAAGTATTTCTCTACAAGTTCTAGAGATCAAGACGAAGATTCAAGATCAAGCTTCAAGCCCTTAAATCCAGGTACAAGTTCAAGATCAAGCTCCAAGCCCTTGAACTCATCAAGTCAAGATCAAGATCAATTCCAAATTCAAGTCCAAACTTCAAGATCAAGCTCAAAAGCCCTCGAAGTTATTATTTTGAAAAGACAAATCAGAGGAATCATAGAGATTGTAACACTCATATTTTGATAAATAAAATATATTGTTGCAATATTTTCCTGTCTCGATATTTATTTTCTTGATGCGAATTTAGTTGTTACAATATAATAGAATAATTAAACAGTCAATCTTCCATAATTATTTCGTTATAATCTATTGTTTAGCATATTTGATGTGCTTACAGCAAGTAAAATTTGAAAGTTTTTAAGTCATGGGATCAGTTGTCCATTTATCTAGAATCATTATTGGTATTGCCTCTCTGCAGAATAATGATTTCCCTTAGATATAATACATCCTATCTGCATCTAGGTTAATTATTTTTAAGATACTACGAAGTCTACTTTGATGAATAATTGAATGACCAGTGTTGCGATTACGTGTAATCAATTTATTATGTCAATAGGCAACAATAGCAAAAAAGTTTTGTATGAAAAGTTTAAATTTCTCGACGTTCTGTAAATATGACATAAGAACGTTATGTATTCTTGCACCAATTCAATTCACAAGCAAATAATACTAAATATAGCGAATATTGAAACCTTGCAATTGTATTTCATGATCGTAGCTTCCATGTATTTTTCGCGCCAACTGCTTCATCAAGAAATGTAACTTAATGACTTAGCAACTCAAACTCATGACTAACATTCTATGTATATTTGATGTAAAGTAACTACTATAAGAAGAAAATGAAATTATTCGATTCCAAGGCACGGGCTATGACTCATCTAGTGTGTGTATATATATATATATATATATATATATATATATATATATAGAAAGGTGAAAGTGGTCGACTAGGGGCAAATTGGTCATTTTGCCATAATTATTTTTGCTAAAAAGAAAAAATCATTTAGATCAGTCAAGAACTCCACGCTCACTCCCGAGGGTTCTAGAAGCACTTTTCCTTCTTTCATCCCTCTCATTCCAACAAAAACAGAGAAAAAATAATTCCTTCCTAAAGTTTTTAGAATTCGCTTTGCTTCAATTTTTGTGAATTTAATATTCACATCTTTTCTTTCTTTGGTGCAGCTTTTGGGTGTATCTGCAAATTAATCTCTGCTCATTCAAGTTTGATTATTTCTAGTAAATCTTGGTTAATTATTTTTATTATATGAATTATGGTTTCTTAATTCTTCCTCTTCCATGGTGTTCAGGCTAGTTCTCTCATATATTTTCCTTGCATCTCTTTTACAATCATTGGAGTTGTATTGTTGTGCGTGCTTACTTTTCTCATTATTTGCACATGCATGTTTTTTTTTCTTTAACAATATGTGATTCTATATGTTTTTGTATTTATGACCTAAGATTTTAAAATTGGGGATTTTACCATTTTGACTCTATTTTTCAATGTGGTTCTGATGGTTGAAGCTAACTTCCTATGGATTCTGATAATTCGGTGGAATAGGAAATTCTATTTAATTTTCCTTACTTCTCTAAATAACAAATGAGACTTTTGTTTTATTTTCTTATTTAGTAAATTGTAGCATCAGTTACTCCAAAATATTGAGTAACAAGAAGAAGATTACATTTCTCTCATGTCTATTTATTTAGCAGATACTCTGGCTTGATTCAATGATGGGTTAAAGTTTCTCTTTACTTAAACTTTCAAAATTTGAACTCTTTCTAAATGTGGCAGTAAGTTGTGATATTTTTGGCCTTTTTTACTGTGTATTAGGTTTCCGCAGCTGAATGAGGTTAAGGACAAGGTGATAATGATACCATTTAAGTTAGAATGGTTAACGATCCATTGTTTTTAAAGGCACTGTCAAGTAAATAATACTGAATGTTCTTTTCCTGCAAATATTTTTCTTAGACATTTTTTCAATGAGTTAAACATGCTTTACGTATTTTTTTTTTCATAGAATCACTAGCTCTAATAATTCACAGTAAAACTAATAGCACTTTGCAATTTAGTACTTACAATTGAAAGTCTTGAGATAAATTCATCGATGCAACAAGAATATTGTATTTTTCTCTTGACTGTGTTCAAAATACTTATTAGTTAGAGTATCTGTCACAAATTTGGAAGTCCAGATTCATTTTCTTCGTTGATCAATCTGGAAGCTAACTATGAGCAGATGTCTAACGTCTTTCTTAAATGGTACTAGTAAGTTTTAGATTGAGCAATTATTGCCTGAATTAAGTGCTCCATCTCTAAATATTAGATATTGTTTTCCTTCTATTTAAATTCATTTGAACTGTTTGAGCTTGAATCTAATGAAGAGCCACAAGATAATGAGAGGAGAAGATGATCTAGCAGTTCAAATCTTATATACCTCCTGAAATGACCTTCTAGGACGACACGTGAAATTTTGATTGTCAAGCCCCCTTTGTTACATAAGATAAACTTTTAATTGCTCCTTTATAAATTTTCCCAACTGCTGGCCTCTTTGGCATAGTTATTACATCTATATTCTTTAATAGTTGTTGGTTAAACTTTTCTCTTCATTGGACAAGTGTTTATTGTTCAACAGGCACACAGTTGAAACCCTATGTGGTACGATCAATGTTAAAAAAAGGTATGTCAATTACAGATATAATTTACAATGATCTATGTAGTTCAATTTTAAGTTCTTAAAATATCCAATCTAAGATGTCTAAACATATGTATCTTATTATGAAATTGACATGGACTTTATTGCACTGTGTTATAGTTGTATTTTAACTTCTTAAGTTCTCCAATCTAAGATCTCTAGACATGTGTTTAACCTAGATCCGATTTTAGGTCAATTAACAATTAAATTTGTATTTGCGGAGTCACGATCAATAGTTTAGATTAAGAGTTTAGCCGATTTGAATATAGGATTGCATTAATTGCGAGATTATGAGTATATGCACAATTTCCAATGGAGGTGTGATGATAATTAATGACGATATGAAAGTAATATGAGACGATTTCGGATAAATAAGATTAAAGCATGAATTAAATAAGTAGAAGGAACCGTATTAGATCGCTTGATCTCGGTGAGGATCCCTTGATATTGGTTATACTTGGAGACTTGAGAGGAAAGTATGCAATAATGTAAATGATGAACAATTTTGAGCGAGAGCAAAGAGAGTATTTTATTGATATCGTAGATAGATAGGAGAATGTATGTTATAATGATTCGAAAACGAACGCTATATATAGATTTTGCTAGGCATCAGTTAGGTTTGTAACCGCTGGATACGTAACCATTGGATATATAACCGCTGGATACATAACCGTTGGGTATGTAACCGCTAGGTAGTCGTTGCCCTTGCAACCATTCATTGATCAGTCGCGCATGGACATGTAACTGTTCATTTAAGTCGCACTGATTTGGGGAGGCGTTACGTAACTGCCCTAGGCCTGCTCGTGATAACCGCCCAGCCAGTCATCTGTCCGTTAGATGTCTGTCTGGGGAAACCTCTGCCCGTGGCACGTGGCAGACACGTGTCACCTTTTTGAGTGACGATGGTTTTTATCCAATACAAATAGTCCCCGCACTTCTCGATCAGAGTTTTTGCTCGAGGAGTGGATATGAATTTTGGCGAGAAATTTTATTTTGAAAGTCCAACCTTCATCCGCAACATGACAAGTCTCAGTGACGTGCGCATTAAATGCGCGAGGTAAAAAGTAACTGTGCCAGACACATCCACACGTCCGCCGTCAGCTTCGAAGTGACTATTGCGCGTCCCAACATCAAAAGTAATATTTTTAACCGCCTCAGTCACGTGCACACGTCCACTGTCAGCCGTGAGATGACCGCTGCGCTTCAGAGTAATGATGCTGCCTCGTAACTCGGCGAAACCTACTTTCTTTTTTGACGGTTGGATCTGATCGTGATTTTTTCGATGACCTCCACGTGTCTTGTGAAAACTTGATAGGCCGGACTTTTCACTCCTATAAATAAGGGCTTGCTGAATTTTAACCCTTTTGCTTGCTTTCATTTTACAACTTCCAAATCTCGATAACCCTTGAATTTTCTTCAATCTTTCTTCTAACTCTTGATTCTTCTTCAACTATGTCTCCAAAGGCTAAGAAAAATTTGAACATGGAAGCTGCTGCCGATAGCTCTTCCACGGCCACCCCTAGATCTAGGGCGACTCAGGCCACTGCTTCAGAGGTTATCCCCAAGAATTGGGGTGAACTGGAAAAAGACTGCAGCGTCAAGGCCTTCAACAACTACGGTGATGTACGTGTGTGGCCAGCGTACAGATTCAAATCTGGGATCACGTCGGAGATGATTCCTCGAGTTAAAACGGACTGCAGCTGGGACGCGAATGTTCCCATTTTGCCGGTATCTGAAAATGAGAACATTACTTCTTATAGGGCAGGGTGGACGGCCATGTCTACCTATCCATTCACAGTTGGTTGCACGTTACCCCTACATCCTGTACTCGACAGGCTTTGTAGGGAGTATTTTCTCTGCCCGGGGCAACTGAGCCCCAGCATGTATAGAATAGTAACACTTATGGACTGGTTTGCGGAAGAAACCGGTCAAAGCTTTGAATGTGAACATTTTATTTCTTTGTATAGTCTTAAAATTTTTAAAGATGGATTCGTCAACGCCAGAATGCATGGGAGCAAGGGCTTGATACGCAGTTCTGAGGACACCAATGACCGGGGTTGGTAACAGAGGTACATATTTGTGCGCACCCAAGCATTGTCTCTTAACTCCAAGGCTCATCTCTCTGAGATCTAGAATAAAAGGTGTAAGTCCTCGAGTTTTCTTTGGAATTTTCATATTTCCCCTTTTCGTTTATTCACTCCTTTGATTCTTCCTTACAGCCGCCAAGCTGCCCTACGATAAGCTCATATTGGTTGATGAGCTGACAGCGTGGGTTGAGGCCATTCTGGAAAAATTCCCTGTCGAGCAGAGGGAGTGGATGTATTACGCCACGCAAAAGGGTCTGACCGCAAAGACTCACGGTGAGAACTTTTTGCTGTCGCAGCTATTTCCTCTCTTCATGGCTTTGTTGTATCTAACTATTCCGCCTTTTTACAAGTCTAGGCACACAAGGAGAATTCTTCCCTGTCCCTTCCCCTCAGGATGTGCCGTCAGGCCCTGCTATTGACCCTGAGGATGAGGTCGCAGCCATAAGGGCCGCAACATAGGCAATGCGCAGGAGGGAAGGTGGTGAGGAGTTACTGTCTGGCGGCATTAGCTCTCTGAAGAGGAAGAAGAAGAGTCAAGGTGAGGGTGGAGCACGGAAGAAAGCTGCTCACAAGGCTTCCGTGGCTGCCGAGAAGACCCCAGCCGTTGGAGGGGAGACTCTGCCCGAGGCTAGTGTGCCCAGGCCTGAAGAAGAGCGTGTCAAGACTTCTACTGAAGTCCCCGAGTCTGCACAGGGAGAGGGCTTTGACACGGAAGTGATCGACATTTCAGATACTGAAACTATCGCAGACCTTGTGAGAAAGCCTTATCTCTGAAGTGACAAGAAGAAGGATGAGGAGAAGACTGTCCGTGCTCCGGAAGGGAGTCCTTGAGTTGATGACGGGGTAAAGGCGGGCTCTTCCCGTGTAGACAAGGGTAAGAGAAAGGTTGGCGAAGAAGAAGAAGGAGGAGGAGAAGAGATCCCAGGGTGGCCAGAGTCCCCGTGTTTTTTACTTCGAGGACTTGGAGAACGTGGCCGCTGAGAGGGAGGTACCTGTTTGCCTGCATGAATGCGACACAAGAGATCCTGGAGTGGCGAATGACTCTGATATGTCGAGCACAAGGCTCACTCAGCGGACCACCATCAGCGGCCTGACTGGATCGAGGGACATTCGGGGCGTGCGCTGTAAATTTGGCCCAAACTTTCCCTCTGAGCAGGCTAGAGAGCCCAAGTACTGCGAGAGGGAATGCACCATGAAGCTAGCCCCTAATGTAAACTTCGTTACCAGACCGGGCATTTTGGCCAAAGAAGTTTTATCCCTCATAGGTCCCTGCGAAGAATGGACAATGAGGGAGATGAGCGATGAAGACCTGACTTTCGCTATTGCTGCTAATTCTGTCCGGTAAGTGCCCCTTTAACACTTTTTTGAGTCAGAAGTAATTTTGAATTTACACTTCTAACCTGTTTCAGTCTAGTTTGATGGCCACCGAGTTGATGTAACGCTCCAGGATCAACAACCCTGATCAGGTGCTCGAACTAAAAAAAGATTTGTTGAAGACTCTGAAGGAAAACAAAGTTCTGGCAGAGAGGTGTGGTTTCCTCGGGGGTGAAGTTAACCGGTTGGCTGAGACCAACAACAAACAAATTAAACAGATTAACAAGCTCACCGAGGAAAAGGACCTTCTTTCTGAAGAGAAAGAGGGGTTCGCACAATCTGCTCGTGACCTGGAGGCTCTGCTTGAGGAACACAACTCCTTGCTGAACAAGGCACTCAATGAGTGTGGATCTTTAGAGATGGACCTGCGGAAGGCTAATGAGGAATCCATTAGCGCTCGAGCTGAGCTTCAAGCCGCTAGGGACCAAGTTGCCCAGTTGATGAGCATTCAAGATGCATTATCAAAGGACTTGTCCAACTTGTGCGATCAGTTCGAACTCAAGGCTAAGCTCGCTGTGCTTGAAGCCAAGCGAACACTGCTCGAGCAGGTCCATGCCGGTCAGATCTACGTCGAGGAAGCAATGCTGAAATCAAAGCGTGCCGTTTGCGAGGTGAGGCAAGTGTTGAACCTTTCTCCTAAAGGATGAAGATGAAGATGGTGATGAGAGCTAGTGCATCGGGTTCTAGTCGTAGTCCCCAAAATTAATGCCCCCCCAATTTGATCAAGTTTGTAGGTTTGTGTATCTGGCGAGAGCCGGATGATTGGTTGTGGATAGAGGTCTACTCTGATCCTTGTTTGCCCGGTTTCATTGGCATGTGTCACTCAACAAAACTTCTGCCAACCGTTTTGGCATTTCTATTGTTTTGTCAAGACAATGTACATATTTCCAGACCTTTTATTTGAATGACTGTATATAACTTGAATCTTTGATCTTGGTAATTACGTTTGGATGCATTGTAGCCTTTGTGCCTTTTGTTTAAGTGCTTTTAGAAGTTTGAACTTTGCTAAGTCCTGGTCTTTTAAAAGGATGTTTCGTATGCTTTAACTTAGCCTTTCTCAAGGAAGAGGTCATAAGTTTTTAGTGGTATGCGCAGATGTTTTATTCTGACCGAGTCGTGGTCAATAGTTCTGGCCAAATCGTTGGCCTTACGAACAACTTTGCTTACCGTTTTTATAGTTGAAAGTCGACGCAGAAAGTTTTAAATCTGGCCGAGTCGCTGGCCTTGTGAACGACTTCTCTTATTTTTGTGGATGATTGTAACATAAGAAGTTTGTTTAAAAAATTCGCCTTTTTACAAGGTCTTTTGCCTTTTTCCACAAGGTCTTTTGCCTTTATGAAGGTCTTATCTGGCCTACAGGGGCCTCTCACTACCCTCCTTGTTTTTATGTTGAAACACAGGAAGTTGTAACATAAAAAGAGTTAAGGCTGGTCGTAGATAAAAGAACACATATAACCAAACGAGGAGTGTGTCCGTTGAGGGATTCGAACCCACAGCCGCGAAGTTGAAGAACTTCGAGCTCTACCAGTTGAGCTAAACGGATATGGCCTTGTTTAGGCCGTTAGTACCATTTAGAGGAATTATAATAAAAGTAAGAGTGTCGTAAAAGTATAAGGTAGGAATAAAATAGCTGACCGTTTTACCATTCAGAAGTGATACCTTTTGAGGTGAATCACATTCCAATTGTTTGGGACAATGGAGAAATCTGGTCGTGCCAAACTGTAAGATTCCTTGCCGACTGATGCAACTACCTTGTAGGGGCCTTCCCAATTAGGGCCTAATTTCCCGAATTTTCCTCTTGTGTGTTTTGGGATACTTTTCTTAACACAAAATCTCCATCCTAGAAACTTCGTACACGTAGTCCCCAATTATAATATTGTTCGATTCGTTCCTTCTGGGCGACTACTCGTATGAGTGCTAGTTCCCTTCGCTCTTCGAGGAGATCTAATTCTTCAGAAAGATTGATTGAATTGGACTCTTCAGTAGCATTTGCATACTGTAGACTTGGCTCTCCAATTTCAACTGGGATTAGGGCATCTGCACAGTATACCAACGAGTAAGGTGTCTCCCCTGTACTCATTTTTATTGTCGTGCGATAAGCCCATAGTACACCGGGCAGTTCTTCTACCCAACACCCTTTGGCCTGCTCAAGGCGCTTTTTGAGAGACTCAATGATTATGTTGTTTGTTGATTCTACTTTTCCGTTGGCAACCAGCTGGTATGGAGAAGAGGTAATCCTTTTGATGTGTAAGTCGTCGAGGAACCTAGTCACTTTCTGGCCGATGAACTGTGGGCCATTATCCATGACTATTTCCTTAGGTACTCCAAAGCGACATACCGCCAAAGGAAGTCAATTACCTCCGTTTACCTTATCTTTGCATATGCTGCCGCTTCGACCCATTTGGTGAAGTAATCGGTGACGATTAGCAAGAAACATACCCCTCTTGGTGCAGCAGGAAGAGGACCAATTATGTCCATTCCCCATTTCAAGAATGGCCACGGGGAGATTACTGAGTAGCGGTTCCGCCGGTTGATGGAGAAGATGCGCAAACCTTTGACACTTATCACATTTCTTGACGAAATCATTCGTATCTTTCTCCATCTTATCCCAATAATATCCTGCGCGGATCAGCTTGCTCGCTAACGCTTTACCCCCAGAATGATTGCCAGAACAACCTTCGTGGACCTCTCGGATCACGTAGGTGATCTGGTTTGCTCCCCAGCACTTGGCAAGGGGCCCTGCAAACATCCTGCGATAAAGGTCGCTGTTGACGACTGTATATCGAGCAGCTTTTATTCTGAGTTTGTGAGAGGCTTTCGCGTCATCGGACAGAGTTCCGTGAAGAATATAATTTGTAATTTCATTTCGCCAGTCCCAAGGTGCGTTTATAGCATTAACTTCAAACTTTCCTCGATCTATGGTCATGCAGAGGAGTTGAACGACAGCCGAGGAGCTCGCCGCCCCAATTTCCGCTACTGACCCCAAATTTTCCAGGGCGTCTGCTTCGTGGTTTTCTTCTCGTAGAATTTGGAGCGCTTCCCAATCATCGAACTTAGCCAAGAGTTCCTTCACACGGACAATGTACACTTGCATTCTAGACTCCCGCGCGATGAAACCTCCGGTCACTTGGTTGACTACTAGTTGAGAGTCACTATTGAGTTTAATAATGTTCACTCCATAGCTTCGGGCTAATTCTAATCCTGCAATTATGGCCTCATATTCGGCCTCATTATTAGAAATAAATGTGCACTTGATAGCCTACCTGACGGTCTCTTCGGATGGGGTGATAAGAACCAGTCCAAGACCGGACCCTTTGACGCTCGATGAGCCATCAGTGAATAGGGTCCATACACCAGGGGCCTGCCCAGCGTAAAGAATTGCATCTTTTTCAACATCAGGATACATATTAGCACTAAAGTCTGCTACGAAGTCTGCTAGGGCTTGTGATTTAATTGCTACCCGGGGCTGGTAGGTAATATCGAATTCGCTTAATTCTATGGCCCATATAACCAACCTTCCAGAAAATTTGGGTTTATGCAAAATATTGCGCAAAGGAAAGGTTTTCACTACAGCTATTGAATGACCTTGAAAATAAGGACGTAATTTACGGGCAGCAGTTACAAGTGCTAAAGCCAGTTTTTCTAAGGGTTGGTAACGTGTTTCTGCATCAATTAAAGCTTTGCTAATGTAATAAATGGGAAGTTGCTTACCTTTTTCTTCTCGAACCGAAACTATGCTTACCGAAGACTCAGAGACCGCCAAATAGATCAGCAACTGCTCCCCATGCTGAGGCGTAGAGAGTAGTGGTGGATTGGATAGATATATTTTCAGATCTCTCAGCGCTTGTTGACATTCAGGAGTCCAATTTAATTCCTTGTTCTGCTCCAGAACATCGAAGAAACTTTTGCACCGGTCGGATAAACGAGATATAAATCTGCGCAAGGCTGCCACCCTCCCAATCAATTTCATGACGTCTTTCCGACTGTGGAGCATGTCTGGAATTGACTCAATTGCTTTGATTTTAGCAGGATTGACTTCAATTCCACGTTGAGATACGATAAAGCCTAGGAATTTTCCTGAACCAACTCCAAATGCACACTTCTCTGGATTAAGCTTCATGTTGTATCGGTCAAGTATTCAGAAAGCTTCCTTCAAGTGTGCCAGATGATCTTCTGCCCGTTTTGACTTGATCAACATGTCATCGATGTATACTTCCATGGTCTTACCGATATGATCGTGGAACATATGATTGACTAATCGCTGATACGTCGTGCATGCATTCTTTAATCCAAATGGAATGATTTTGTAGCAATACGTCCCTCTGTCTGTTATGAATGACGTTTTCTCGTGATCGTTGGGGTCCATCAATATTTGATTTTACCCTGAAATATGCATCAAGGAATGTGAGCACCTCGTGTCCGGCGGTTGCATCAATCAACTGATCTATCCAGGGAAGGGGATATGAATCCTTCGGACAGGCTTTGTTTAAATCAGTGAAGTCAATGCAAACTCGCCATTTCCCATTTTTCTTAGCCACAACGACCACGTTGGCTAACCAGTCTGGATACTTAACCTCGCGTACAGATCCAATCTTCAGCAGTCGATCAACCTCATCGTTTATGATTTGGTTCCGAAAAGCTCCCTGAGGGCGCTTCTTCTGCTTCACCGGATGGTGGTACGGGTCAACGTTCAGCTTGTGAGAAATAATTTTCGGAGAAATACCCGTCATGTCTGCATGTGACCAAGCGAACGTCGTATGCTGCTCCTTGAGGAATTGAAGGATATCTCCTCGTAGGCGTTCATTTAATTCTGTCCCTAAGTAGACTTTCCGTTCCGGCATGTCCGTGAACAGTTCTTCTAGTTCCAAAGCTTCCACGGTCGGAGTATAATTTTCCCGTGCCTCCAGCTTTGTGATAAATTCCAGGACCTTATACTGCGCTTCCTCATTGGCCGCGTCAGATCCCGGTTGCTGTGATTGCTATTTATTTTCTTCGGGCAGCTTGAGGGCCACCGAATAGCAGTTTCGAGCAGAGCGTATCTCGCGTATGCCCCATTCTGATTGGAATCTCAATACTTGATGATAGGTAGAGGGAACCGCCTGCATTTCGTGGATCCATGGCCTTCCAAGGATAATGTTGTAGGCCATGTCTCCGTTGACAATTTGGAACACCGTTTCTTTTGCTACCCCCTCGACAAGAGTTGTGCGAGTAATCTCACCAAGGGTCTTCTAACTGGTATTTTTAAAGCCGGAGAGAACCCGCGACACTGGTACGATCTTCTCCATTAGTTACATCTCCTTGACAACTAGTGATTGAATGATATTCGCAGAGCTGCCCGCATCAATGAGCACTCTTTTGATATCAAATTCTGCCACGCGCAATGTTATGACCAGCGCGTCAACATGTGGGAACTGCAAGCCATCTGTGTCCGAACTTTCAAACGTTATCGTTTCTTCTGGCGTGCACGCTTGGTCTTTGTAATAGAGACCTTTACGTATTTCTTCGCCGTGAAAACAACATAGTCAACTTCGATCCCGCCTGGAATAACGTTGACTGTCTTCTTTGGGGAAGATGCTCGTGGAGGGCCAGATTTGTTTTGCTGAGCCTTCGCATGAGTTTGCTTTCCCTTTTCAGTGAGAAGTTCTTTCAAGAATCCCTGTTTTAGTAAATGCGCGACCTCATACCTTAAGGCCTTGCAATCTTCAGTGGTGTGATCGTGGTCACGATGAAATTCGCACCAAAGGTCCTTCGGCCACTTGACCTTTTCGCCCATATCTTTGAGGGCTGCAATCAGTTCAGTCATTTCTACGTTGAAGTTTGGTAGACTTGGGGCTCCACGAGCACTTGACTCTGAATCGTCTCCTCGTGCTAGTCCTCTGTTATTACGACCGCACCCTTTGGAACTGTTGCGTGATACGGTTCATAACGTACATCCGACCTTTCTGTCTCTATCTTTCCGCCAAAGCTGCCGCTTCGTGATTGATTCCTTCCTCGGGCACCAGTTCCTATCAGCTTGTCATCATCAATGCGTACTTTGGAGTTGTAGTGATTATAGACATCTAACCAATTGGCTGCTGGGAATTCGCGAAGAGATTCGTATAGCCTGTGCGTAGCTTCTGAGCTTTTTACATCCAAACTGTTTATGAACGCAATGGCCGCCTATCTGTCCGGTACCTTTGGTAACAACATACGCTCCCGTTGGAAACGGTCCACATATCGTCGGAGAGATTCGCCGGGCTTTTGCTTGATCTCAAAGATGTCTTCCACGCGAGTTTCCGTCTTCTGGGCGCCTGTGTTGGCTTTCATGAACAATTCAACCATCTCCGCGAAGGACCCAATAGAGTTTGGTGGCAACATTGAGTACCATCGTAGAGCTCCATCCGCTAGGGTCTCCACGAATTTCTTCAATTGCACTGATTCGATCTCCTCATCAGTGAGATCACTTGCTTTTATAAAATTGCTAAACATCATGAGATGATTGATTGACGTCCATGGTGAAAGGTGGTGGTGCGACAGTGTAATTAGATAGGGGAATTGGGAAGGGGATGAGCAGTATTAAGGAGATGGGAAAAAAATACCTGAGTCCTGTGGTTGCCGGCGGTGGTCTTAGCAGTGGAGATCGACGGTGGGTTGAAGCAGTTGGAGAGGTGGAATGGTGGGGAAGGTGAAATGGTGGAGGGAAAGCGAGGGGATTGGGAATTTGCGTGGGAATTGGGATGAAGAAGAATTGAGAATCGAGGGGAGAGAAAGGGAACTTACCTGGGTCTCCGGTGGAGATGGTGGCTGGAATTGGTAACTGAATGGTGATCGGAGCTGGTGGCGTGGTGACTGTGAGGTGTAAGGTCTCATGTTTGTGAATGACTGTGTGTGTGAGTGAAGTCTAATACCATTCTGGACCAAAGGGCGTTGCACCCTTTTTGTTAGGCGGGTCGCCCAAATACAGATACAGAGAGCAGCAATTGCAAAATAGCCAATCCTGATGCAGTTTTATACAAAGTTGAGACTGTTCCACCTTTCAAATTCAGTCCAAGCAATATCCAAAAATCCTGAAACTTGGTAGATTGATCAAAAACAATAACATAAACTAATCTTTGAATTTAAAATGTAAAAATCAAACAAAATTTTAAAACGCTTGGATTGCATCCCAAGAAGCGCCGCATTTAACGTCGTGGCAAGACGAGTACCAAAATCACACTTTTCTCTCCATTTTGAGGATATGAACTGCTTCCCCAATTTTGAATCAAGTTTTCGGTTGTGCTCTCGGGGTGATGGTACGAATCTCAAACTTCCAAAGGCTGAATACTTCATTTTGCACTTCTTGGCCTTCAAGTGAGGGATGTCATTTTGCTTTCTTGGCATGGCAAACTCAAGAATATAAGCACTTCATTTCTCATTGTTCACTTCCTCCAAGGGCTCAAGTGGGTCAATTTCCGTTTCACCCTCCAAACACAATGTTGAAAAATGAAAGGAATGAGGTCTCGCTCGTTTGAACTTTAATATCTCCTCACTTTTGACATCCTCATATCACATTGCACTAGATTCCCCACAAATAATATTTTGCAATTCCACACAAGGCTCTAGTGCATTTTCTTCCTCTTTAGCATCATCTTCAACCATTGAGTCAAATACTTGGATTTCCACTTTTAGCTCCACAACTTGGCTCGAAACATCATCTTCATCACGGATTTCCTCTTCTTCCATTTCTTCACTTTGTAACTCAAGCTCATCTTCCATATAAAGCCTTTGTTGAAATTTGGAAACATCCTTAGCTTGTTGATCATTGAAAGTGTCAACCAATTGGCCCAATTGAGTCTCCAAGTTGTGAATTGCTGAGCCATTTTGATGGATATTCTCTTTTATCTCCTTGAAGGCTTCATCATTCTCACAATGACATTCAAGTATCCGTTGCTCCCAAAGTTTGGATAAGTAGCCAAAGATATGTACAAATGGAAGCTACAAACTATTTATGTGTTGCCAAAAATGAAATACCATAATTTTCCAAAATTCTCCCTAGGTTAAAATGAAGAAATTCTGATTTTTCACGCCATAGCCACCCTGGTACCAAAGTTTACCCGATAGCCACTTTATCACTGCTCAACTTAGTCACTGTTTCACGCATAGCCACTTTTCTGCTGCGTTTTTCACAGACTAGCCAGTTTTCTTCTTTTTCTTCAACTTGACTTCTTTTTGACTTGTTTCTTCCATAACTCTTCTCCAACATATTCAACCTACAAAATGCAACAAAACCATGATAAGTGCACTTATTTCATCAGTTTAACACAACAATAGCTCAAGTACAAGTATGTAATGTGTGGTATTTTAGCCACACATCAATGATCATTGGGGTCAGATGTCCCACGATATCTCGGAATGTTTGGCATTTTAAACGTTTTTGGTATCGCATTTGGGGCGGCTTCCTTCTTCCAAGGCCTTTGCGAGTAGCGTTGAACGTCGATTTTCTTTAATGTGTGTGGAGCGCCTGGTATTTGATCAATTCTCTCGTGGAGAGACTTTTGAAGTGCTTCTTGGCTTTCTTTGGATTGCTTGGTGAGTGCCTCCACGACGATGCTCATTTCAGTGGATACCACAGATCCTCCGTTTTGATTTTGATTCGCTTGGGTTGCTGGATCCATGGTTTATCCATTGTTGGCCGTATTTTGTTTTCCATCTTGCCTTGAAGTGTGTGAAGAAGGAACACCTCGACCTTGGGCTGCAGGATCAGCCCCCTGAACTGATGGGATTTGCCCTCGAAGGGAGTTGATCACCTCGTTTATTCCCCTGTTGACCTCCGTTTGTTGTTGCATAAACTCAAAGATTGTTTCTTGGAGATTTCTTTGATCAGGGGAAAGACTTCTATGGCATCGTCTTCTAGGAGGGGTTCTGCTTTGAGAATGTTCACGCCTTTTCCGCTGCCTGCTTGGTCATTGGGAGGAATGTTCTTGCCCGTCGGACGAGTAATCTGGAGAGTAATTAGGGCTTGGTGGAGGTGTACGTACTTGACTTCCGCCCACCATAGTTCTTTGTGAATCGCTTTTTTCCAGGTTAGTTGCAAACAAAAAGATCGACAGAAAAGAATATATTGTAGGAAAAAGATAAACTATTAACCTATAGAGGCTATTGACCGGCTCCCACTGTGGTCGCCAAATTGTTTAACCTAGATCCGATTTTAGGCCAATTAACAATTAAATTTGTATTTGCGGAGTCACGATCAATAGCTTAGATTAAGGGTTTAGCCGATTTGAAGACAGGATTGCATTAATTACGAGATTACGAGTATATGCACAATTTCCAATGGAGGTGTGATGATAATTAATGACGATATGAAAGTAATATGAGACGATTGCGGATAAATAAGATTAAAGCATGAATGAAATAAGCAGAAGGAACCGTATTAGATCGCTTGATCTCGGTGTGGATCCCTTGATATTGGTTACACTTGGAGACTTGAGAGCAAAGTATGCAATAATGTAAACGATGAACAATTTTGAGCGAGAGGAAAGAGAGTATTTTATTGATATCGTAGATAGATAGGAGAATGTATATTACAATGATTCGAAAACGAACGCTATATATAGATTTTGATAGGCATCCGTTGGGTTTGTAACTGCTGGATACGTAACCATTGGGTATGTAACCGTTGGATATGTAACTGTTGGGTATGTAACTGCTAGGTAGTCGTTGCCCTTGTAACCATTCATTGATCAGTCGCGCATGGACAGGTAACTGTTCATTTAAGTCGCACTGATTTGGGGAGGCATTACGTAACTACCCTAGGCCTGCTCGTGATAACCGCCCAGCCAGTCATCTGTCCGTTAGATGTCTGTCCGGGGAAACCTCTGCCCGTGCCACGTGGCAGACACGTGTCACCTTTTTGAATAACGATGGTTTTTATCCAATACAACATGTTTATCTTGTACTGTAACTGAAAAGAACTATATTGTTGAATATAACCATGTCATTAGGTAATGACTTATATGTTATTTAAAAGTTTCCAAAGTTGGTGGTCCTATATACAGCTGAATTACTGATCAAGTTTGTGCAATAGAAGTAGTCAAAACCTCAAACCTTAAAATAGAGGAAAGAAAAAAAATGTGTTGGTGAAACCTTTGTATTACTGGCAAATAAAAGATCCTTGAGAGCACCAAAGCAGTATCTAATTGAGAATGTGGAGAGCGTAGCTTTGTGCCTGACAAATTTCATTGCCTCATGGAAACTTCGTTAAGTCGTATTTCTCATGCTTACACAGTTACACATCTTTTACTCACAATTTTGCGTATTTACTTATCTTTCTAAGTGAATCACACATTACAGTATTTGTATTGCAGCTTTCATGTGTAGTCCTGACTCCTGAATTTTACAGTTATTTCATGATCGCAAACTAAAAATAGCTCATCTGTCTTATTCCGTAGAGGAACCATGTCTCCTTGGTTTATTTTGTTCTATTTTTGCCATTTATGATGGAACTATTTTGTTGCATATGTTCTGCAAAAATAGAGGAATATTGTCCCCATTTTCATTGGAGTTGGCCTATATGGTACTGTAACATATCTGATTCCAAATGGAAATATACAGAGTACAATTTAAATTCCAAAATTCCAAAGCCCTATCTTTTGGTTCATGGCTTAGTAGTACATATTCTTCTCAGTATACATGTATATTTTTGAAAATTCGATGCTTGATTGGGTCGAACTTATTAATCATTAATGAAAATTTATTTTAAATGAGATGTCCAATTTGGAGTTGCAATTTAAATTAACGAACTTCCTTGTGTTGATTGCAGAAAATTGAGGGTGGTCAATTTGGGAGAACTGTCGAGGACGTATGATCTAATTGTCTTTTCATGTTACATTCTTACAAGTGTTTACACCCAATTTTATCCCAAAATATTTTAAATCGAGGTCGAATTAGCTAATTTTTAAAATTAAAAGCAAGAGGAGTAATTTTGAAGGAAAAGGGGTCAAAATCGCAAGACATAACCTCATATCCGACCCACCCTTTGCAAACCACCCTTTTAAACTAAAACTCCCTAAAATAGAAGCCCCAATTCATTCCCTCAACCCGAAAACCCGACCTAGATCCTCCATACTCATCTTCTCCGTACAAAGAGCGAATAGGGAAGCTACAACACTGTCCTTTTGGTACAAATCTTATCCATTCATAGCCGTTAGGGTCATTTTATGTCAAGTTGGAAGACAAAATCGAACAACCCTAATGGTCTCCTATAAAATACCAGTCTTAGAGGAGTTTCAAAGCGACCGGAAAATATAGGGAGAGGATATCAAAAATAACCAGAAACACATAAGTTTTATTCATTTCATTTTCAAGTTAAAGTCCATATATATACTGTTGCAGTTTTTGGTTTCGGCGTATCGCTTTATTTTTTAGTCGCTTCATCGTTGTTTAAGTCGTCGACTTTGTTCGAGTCGTCGCATCGCTCTTTTTCAAGCTTATTTTTTTCAGATCCCTCGCCCCGAGCTCACTGCGCCGCAAGAGGTAAATACCTCAACTTTATGTAGTTTTGTTTCCAAATATTCTAGCAAATATGTAATTAGCTTTAAGTTTAAGGTGTCATTAGTTCTGCTATACTTCCATCTGAAAATGTGTGCCTGCTTGTTTAAGTCCTTATGTTCCAGTTTTCTCTTGTAACCTTATTCTTGTGTTTGTCTCGGTCCATTAACAATCATTCACGCTTCTGTTGCTTTTTCTTTTCTACTATTGGTAAGCAGAAAATTTGTATGAATTTGGACTCAAAGGATGCTTTGGTTCAGCTTCTGAGTTTGTTTCTGTAGTTGAAAATGAATTGAAGAGTGTGTAGAATGATCAGGGGTGTTTTTCTTAGTTTTAAAGGAGTATGTTTGATTCCTGTTTTCTAGTTTTATGCAAATTCTGGAAGTATTTCTTCCCCTATTTTGTTCTTTGTATGTGTAGTGAGTAAAAGAGGGTGCAGGTTGTTGTATAAGCTATGCAGGGGTGGTAGGAGAGGTCTCTTGGTGCAGGTTGTTATTGAAAAGTTCAGCAGGGAGTTCAGGGAGTTGTTGAGCAGTTCTCTGGTGGTGCAATGATGTTTTGGGGCCGATTTGGTCTAGGTCTGTGGAGGTAATGTGCAGGTGTTGTAATGAGGCTTCAGGAGTGTATCTTGGAGGTTGTAGAAGCCAGGGTGGTCTGTGATGTATGATGAAGTTTAGCAGGGGATCAGGAGAAGATATTAGGCTGTTAGAAGTCAAATAGAGCATGGGTTGAAACCTAGTTGTATGCAGGTATATGTACAGGATGCCTAGGGGTCGTTTCTAGTATTTGTTTGTCGTTCCAGGAAATGGAAAGGTGTTGTTCTTGTTTGTTTGAGGTTTCAAGAGTGAGGAGAGTGTTCTGTTTGCTGCAGAGGTTTGTAGTGTTGTTCTTGGAGGTCAGGATAGGTGTTTGGCAGCGGAGGCTGTGTTGTTTTCCAGTTTTGTTTCTGGACAGTTTTTCAGATAATAGTGGTAGTTCGATGTGAGGGGTGTTGTTGATTTTTCAGGGCAGTGAGGGAGTAGTCTGCTCATGTTCTGGTAGGTTGGTTTGTTCTAAAGAGTGTTAGGAGGGAGTAATGGATTAAGAAATTTATATCCTAGAGTAGTGGGGAAGGTATTCTGGATGAAACTTGAACTAAGTGTTCTTTTAAAAAATCAAGTTTCAATCTTTATTTGTTTAGTATAATTGGATATCAACTCATGTTGTTGTCTGGCCAAACTGGTATACTTTCACCTCTGTCGAACATATTAGAGTACATACTTATCTAGTTAAACGTCAATTTTCATAATTTTATTTTTATTAAGTTCTCCCTGATTTGTTTACTTCAATTTTGACCTGTTAATTTCTCATTTCATAGAATTTTAAATGCTGCAACGCCTTTGCTTGTGTGTCATTCAACAGAGGACTTATTTCTTTAAGATAAATAATATTTTATGTGCATTAAGTCTCTTCAAGACCTATATTTGAAATTTAGCCTATTTCCTTGAGATAAAATTAAGTAGAACTTGAACTTCTAGTGTATTAATCTATATTAGCTTGACATACAACATGTTTAATATTCTGTGTAGTTTATCGTAGCTTGCTCATGCTCTGTCGCTAAGCTCTTCTCTTAGTTAAAATTATTTTAGTTTGTGCTTGATGAGTTCAAGTCGATTGAGTAAGTACTATCAAGTTTGCCTCTTTCTATTTCTATTTTGGTTCTGCGGAGATTTCACCATTGAAGAGCTGAGCTAGAAATTCTCTTGTAAGTTTGGTAGAGGTCTTGGTAATCTGCTCCTATAGTTATATATACACCAAAGTTGGTTGCATTGAATCTTATGCCATTGATGTCTCAAAAGCTATTTTAAATGTAGCTTAGGATTAGAAGGATTGACAGTATGTCTATCCATCCTTTCATGTGCTATTCTGGAGGTGGAAGTTCTCTAAATGTTGCTTGTAGTTAATATTGTACTGATCGTTGCCTGCGTTCCTTATTTTCTTTCTTTTTTTTTTTTTTTTTTTAGTTTGTTCCTCTTATTGTCAGTCATTTAATTAGTTAGAGTTTAGTTTTAAACTTCGTATGAACTCGTATTTAATTATTGAGTATTTGCTAATCGTTATTCCTCTATTACTTTGCATGATACTTCTTTAGGGACGAGTTTGGCTAAAATTCGTAATTGGGATGGCTCATTGAATTGGAGTTGCATTGGGGTCAAGCTCGGGCTCAAGTTTCAAGACTTTAGAAATTTTAGAAAATTCAAGGCTCCTGCGAGTTTGTCAAATTTCCGGGTTTTATCCTTTAACTCTTATCCTTCTTTTTCCTTTAGAATATTTATGTAAACTTTGTGGAAACATTTTATCTTTTAATATATATATGATTTGTTTGAGTTATTTTATTCACTTTATGTTCATTATCTTTTATTTTGAAGTCGTTATTTAATTTATTGCAAATCAGGCCATTAAGCAAATGCGTGCAAAATTTCATAAATTTTTGACAAAACCACGCCTAATAATGACTATAAGGAAGGGATTTTTACACATATATACAAATATACACCACTAATTACAAGAAAATAGCTATATTTTTGAAATTACCATACATATCAATATTTTTTTAGCACATTTCTTCAATAATCAACCCATTACACTCACACCCCACTCTCCAAAAAACCCTAAAACACTTCCCCCTATCTCCTTTTTTCAGATCCAAACATATAACCCCACCCCCCAATGCCGCCCTTACCCCACCCCCACCTCCACCTCCACCTCCACCTCCACCTCCACCGAGACTTAAGCGATTGCCAGTGATGGAGGCGGAGCTACTGAGGTAAAGGCCACGTATTGGGTTCTTTATTCTTTCATTACTCTGTTCGAGCCTATCTTTTCTAAGGTCATTGAGTGGTATGCTTTTCACTTTTCAGTTTACTTACTTTTGTATTTGTGTCATTTCATAAAAGAATTTGAGTATTAAAGATTGATGACAATGTCTAAATCTTGATTAAAACGAATAAATGATGATATGATTTTACTTAAGAGTTGCAGCTGAATTTTGTACTTGTTCAGGTTTCCAATATGGTCGTATGCTATAGGCAGAGAACCAGTTGCAGATGCGATGCAAGAACTTCAGGGATGCAAAACGGAGCTCTGGTGGAAATACTGTTTGAAGGAGGCTTTGAGAGAATGCCCAATCCTTAATCAGCTAAATCACCGACGTTTAGCCATTTTTTCCAGCTTACTTTGTTGTTCCATTTTTTTTTCAACTTTTTATTATAATAATCACATGGAAGATGATCACTTTTCTTTATGAAATTTTGTTTTACATGATACAGAAACGAAGTGAAAATTTTATTTTACATGATACAGTAAAAAATGTATTTTGTATATGCGTTATATGATACAGAAACAGAGTTGATACAGTCTGAAACGGTATTGAAATAGTTTGATACAGTCTAAAATGGCATTGAAACACTATGATACAGTCTGAAACGGGGTTGATACAGTCTGAAACGACATTAAAACATTATGATACAGTCTGCAACAGAGTTGAAACAGTCAGAAATGGAGTTGAAACAATATGATACTCTCTAAAATGGCTAGTGATACAGTCTGAAACAAAATGTAAAAAATAATGTGAAACAACACAAAAAATGTCAAATAGCTAAGTAACAATGAGAAACAATGCACAAACGGGATGAAACAAGGTTGAAACGGTCTAGAAACAGCTAGATACGGTGCAAAAATAGTTTGATACAGTGCTGAAAACAACCTGAAACGGTGCAGAAACAGTTTGATACAGTGCTGCAGAAACAGTTAGATATGGTGCTGCAGAAACAGTTGAAACGGTGCAGAAACAGTTTGATACGGTGCAGAAACAGTTGATACAGTGCTGCAGAAACAGTTTGATACGGTGCAGAAACAGTTTGATACGGTGCTGAAATGAACTGAAACGGTGCTGAAGATTACATACAACGAGATACGGTGAGATACAACGAGATACGGTGAGATACAACGAGATACATTGAGGATGAGATGGGGAAAAGTGAAATTGGGGTAAATGGGAGGAGTATAAGTGAAATTGGGGAAATAATGGGAGTAAAAGTGAAATAGGGGAAAATGGGAGGAGCAAAAGTGATAGTGGGGAAAATAGGAGGAAGAATGTAAGGGTTTGGTATGTTATGGGAAAATATTGCTATATTTTTGCTATATTTGTAATTATCTTGTGTTTTACTCTATATAGGGTAATTTTACTAAAATGTTGCTATGTTTGGTAATTAAGCTCTAAAAATTGTACTTTTATGTAAAAAATCCTATAAGAAATGACTTCTATCTTATTGATACGAAGTAGTTTCTTTAGAAAGCCAAAAGTTATAAAGATGTTTTAATTAACTTCTAAATGTCCCGAAACAACTTTGCAAAAAGCGACTTGAAACCTAAGTTCCATCTTATGATGAGAAACTCGGGTTTTAAAGTTGAAATTAAGCAAGTGCCATTTATGCGATATCACATATGAGTTGGCAAAGAAATTAGGACGGTCAAATCGCTCCTTTTCAATGAAAATGCGCTTCTATTTTATTTTATTTTTAAAATATTTAAAGCTTTTAAATAAACTGCAAATCTTTTGAAAACTTGCTAAATTTAATTAGTTGAATTAATTAATAGTTCAATTAATTATTTTTAGAAAAGCGCATAAATAGCACTTGCAAATATTTTGGAAACCTGTCGGATTAACCGTATTTTACATAATTTCGAAAGTGCCTTAAAAACCTTCTTTCGAAATTAACAAAACCTCTCATCTTTAGAATCTCTGAAAAGACTACCTTTTTCCAAAAATGGAGTTTTGCACGCATTTGCTTATTTGCTTCCCTGTTTTCCTTAAATTGGGTGGCGACTCCAAAAAACTCCAAAAGAGTTAGTCTATTCAGTTGATATTCCTAAATTTAGCCTTTCGGGGTTAATTTTTTTGGGGGTTCAACTGCATGGCGACTCCGCTGGGGAACAATAAAGGTTTTGACCATAAAGGTTTCCAATTATTTGCAACTAGCATGCCTAAATTATTTGCTTTATTATATCTGTTTGTTTGGTTTATCATAGAAAGCATGTATTACATTTTTATTTGTGCATAGTCCGCATTCCGTTCATATTTCCTCCCTCATAGAGCCTGTCAATTCTCTTTTACCTCCTCGATTTCATCACGGGACACCCCCTTGACGGGTAGTTATGCAGGAAGGGCATTGCCCTTAGCTTACTCTTTGAAACTTCTTTCGTGTCACCAAAAGTTAGTTCGGGATATTGATGTTGCCTGGTTTTGTCATAGCCAGTTCTACTGCGTTGTGAGGCCAGGTCTATCCCGCATAGATCAAGTCAGCCTCAACCGTTAGCCCACTCTTAGAAGGAGATTTTAGGACATGCATGCATATACACCTTAGTTTGGACCCGGTCCTTGGTACCGTTTCCAGGAATTAAGAAACCGCCCTTTTGTTGATGGGTTATTGAATCCCAACGACACTGCATATTATGTGATCATGTGGATATTATAACGAATCCCAAACCATTTGCCATATCAAATTTGAGAAGTTGACAATTATGTCAGTTAATTGAAATCTCAGACGTTGTATTGACAAACGGTTTGTCTCATTATAATAACCACATGTGCGTGCAACTTGACGATTAGGCCTACCTCTGGCGTAATGAGGCACTTTACAGGGTAGGATGAGCTCGCATTTTCATTTACGCTCAACTAATTGTGATTGCCACATGCCAACTTGTTTAAAATGCAAAGCGCTACGTGACGCGCTATACATGATTGTGTGCAATTTTGCAAATGACATGCAAACTAACATTTTTGAGTTTTTTTTTTTTTTTTTTTATTATTCCCCAAAAGAGAGTTTTATTCGTGTTGACTCTCGATTTGGTTAAGCGTCTGATCCAAAGTGTAGCAAGCAATGACTGATTTGACAGATAATCAGACTGCTATCCCCAAAACATTATGTAAGCAGAACTACGTACGGTCTGATTCCCAAGGCGGTAGGTGCTCACATCGGGTTCGATTTTTTAATATTAAAATATCCAACTTCTCCAAAGAAAGCAACTGGGGCAAATTTTTCAAGGGAATTTAAAGTTTTGAAGGTTTGCAACTGGGGCAGATTTTGCAAAGCGAGTTAAAGGCGTAAAGATGATAACTGGGACAGATTTTGCAAAAAGCCGTATTCCTTGACAAAGATAAGTTGGTGAAGTTTCGAGAGTTATTTTGAGGGATAATGCAGAGTTGCAAAGATAAAGGACGTTCAATTTGTTCAGATATATGTCACAATCTGAAATACGACAGAGTTTGTTGGCCAAGTCTCAAAAGATGAGTCACAAATCTAGACAAAGGGAGAAGAAGGAAGCAGTTGAAGGAGGAAGGCTCGAATCAGCATGAATCAAACGCTCCCCCCTCCCTCCCAAAACTAACGATTTTTCTTTGAGTGCAGGAATTTTCAAAGCAACAAGATGAGGAAAACTAACAACCATCAATTCCTCGGAGATTATTTGTCATACACATTGGACAATGTTGCCAAGATAACTGACCGAGATTGGACGCGTTATCTAATTCATCGCATACGCGAAATGATTTTATTTCTCTCTACTATTTCTGCTTTGTTTTAATCAAAACTTCATCGCATTAACTCCAGTTTTTCTGAAAGACAACACTCAAAATCTTTATGGCTTCATAAAAGATATGCCAGACGGCTTAAACTATCACTTTATATCTTCTTTATCTTTGACATTTTCCTGTATATATGCATCTAATGAAAACTTTATTTTGCAGGCTATTCTACCATTTATTTTTACAAGTACCAACATCAAGTCTGTTGGTGAAAACCGAAGACGTTTATTTATGAAGTCTACCGTATACAATCGGAGGCATGGTTCTTTATCAAGTCTATCATATACAATCGAAGACATTATTAGTGAAGCCTATCGTAAACAATCGAAGGCCTTATCATTGAAGCCTACCGTAGACAATCGGGGGCCTTATTATGAAGTCTATCGTGGACAAACGAAGACGCCACTATCATGAAGCCTAACATATGCAATTGAGGCCTTATTATGAAGCCTATTGTAAACAATCGAAGGCGCTATTGTTAAGAAACCTACTGTAGAAAACTGGAGACTCGATCATGAGTCATTGCCGAAAGGCGTCATTTCTATTTTCCATAATTATTGCAAATTGTTAAACATATCCATTTCATTTCTCATTCACTTTATGAGAACGCTTACTAACGTTCCATTTTTATGATTTACAGATGTTGCCAATCCTGGGGGCCTCACTTTGTTTTGTAGTCAAGGCCAGTCCTCCGTGGAAGAGTTCAAAGAGTATCACGTATTCACGCTTTCAAGAAGCGTCTTTATATCTCACGCTTTCGATAAACGTCTTTATATTTCACGCTTCTGGTAAGCATCTTTATATTTCACACTTCCGGTAAGCGTCTTTATGTTCACGCTTTCGAGAAGCGTCTTTATATTTCACGCTTTCAACAAGCGTGTTTGTGTCACCTCGAAGGTGTTAATTAATTCGGGGTCTTCCATCCACAAATAAGATATTCGAGCTCACCTCGAAGGTGTTAACTATTTGAATGCCTTTAAGGCAAAATTTTGTTGCCCCGGAGGCGTATTTGTGTCACCTCGAAGGTGTTAATTATTTGAATGCCTCGAAGGCGTAATTTTGTTGCCCCGAAGGCGTATTTGTATCACCTCGAAGGTGTTAGTTATTTGAATGCCTCTAAGGTGAAATTTTGTTGCCCCGGAGGCGTATTTGTGTCACCTCAAAGGTGTTAATTATTTGAATACCTCTAAGGCGTAATTTTTTTGCCTCAAAGGCGTATTTGTGACACCTCGAAGGTGTAATTATTTCAATGCCTCTAAGGCGTAATTTTATTGCCCCGGAGGCGTATTTGTGTCACCTCGAAGGTGTTAGTTATTTGAATATCTCTAAGGCAAAATTTTATTGCCCCGGAAGCGTATTTGTGTCACCTCAAAGGTGTAATTATTTGAATGCCTCTAAGGCGTAATTTTTAGGGGTATTTGTGTCACCTCGAAGGTGTTAGTTATTTGGATACCTCTAAGGCGAAATTTTGTTGCCCCGGAGGCGTATTTGTGCTACCTCGAAGGTGTTAATTATTTCAATGCCTGTAAGGCGTAATTTTATTGCCCCGGAAGCGTATTTATGTCACCTCGAAGGTGTTGATTGTTTGATTGCTTCTAAGGCGTAATTTTGTTGCCCCGGAGGCGTATTTGTATCACCTCAAAGGTATTAATTATTTGAATGCCTCTAAGGCATAATTTTGTCACCCCGGAGGCGTATTTGTTTCACCTCGAAGGTGTTAATTATTTTAATGTTAATTTGTTGCTCCGGAGGCGTGCTTGTGTCACCTCGAAGGTGTTAATTATTTGAATGCCTCTAAGGCGTAATTTTGTTGCCCCGGAGGCGTATTTGTGTCACCTCGAAGGTGTTAATTATTTGAATGTTAATTTGTTGCCCTGGAGGAGTATTTGTGTCACCTCGAAGGTGTTAATTATTTGAATGCCTCTAAGGCGTAATTTTGTTGTCCCGAAGGTACATTTGTGTCACCTCGAAGGTGTTAATTATTTCAGGTCCTTCCACCCACAAATAGGATATTTCGGGTCCTTCCACCCACAAGTAGGATACTTTGGGTCATTCCGCCCACAAACAAGATATTTTGGGTCCTTCCATCCCCAAATTCCACCCACAAATTACGTCTTATGTTCACGCTTTCGAGAAGCGTCATAAGCGTATTTGTGTCACCTCGAAGATGTTAATTATTTGAATGCCTCAACGACGTAATTTTGTTGCCCCGGAGGCGTATTTGTGTCACCTCGAAGGTGTTAATTATTTTAAATGCCTCTAAGGCGTAATTTTTTATTGTCTCGATAGACGGTTAATATTAGCACACTTCCTTGAGCACATTTTGTAGCCTCCTGAGGCGTTTATATATTTGCTATACATATTTTAATAGCCTTATATTGCTAATAATTTTGTTAAGACATGCAGGATAATGTGAATACTTCGGACGCATTCTTACTTTTGGTTGGAGTACAATCCAAGATTTCATTCAAATTGACTCATCGTGATTTAAAGCATTATGATTTATCATGGACTATTGCCGAAAAGGCGGCATTTTTTTACTCTTATGATTATATTTAAATTTCACTTTATGTTCCTATTGACTGAAGCTTTTTATTGCTTTATTTTCAGTCTATTAACGGCCCCGAAGTCATCTTGCCTCACAAAGCCAGATTTCTTCATCGGTTGATTGGAGACAAGCTTATCATTAATATTGCAACCAGCATCTACAAGTTTTTTTAATCATTATTTATTTACTACTCAATTTATCAAGTCTTGTTTGCAGTTACTCGCTTACCGTTTGTCAAGTTTATTACAGGATTTTAGCAGCACCGCAACAGCATTTGGAGTATAACGTGGAACACTTCCTTAACAGTGAACTGGGGCAATCGTTGATATGAGCTAGACTCGTCAACGAGGATCTGAAGAATCGCACTCGAACAAGCAAGTCTATCGTAATCTTTCATTCGGATTAGGGTGTCAGTTTGGTTTCTTTCCTATTCGTGCGTCTTTTCTGTCAATCGTGCGAGTCTTCGTATCTAAGTGTCGTCGAACTACATATGACCTGATTCTCTTTCAGCCCGAGATATGTAGGCAACTCGGAAACCGGAGTTCGGCTATACCCATAGGCCTCGACTTTTGGTCCATGGAATCATAAGTCCTTGGCTTTAACGTGACAAAATTGGCTTTATGTCAACTTCTTTACTCTGAAAACTCTTTCATCTTTTTTGGATAAAGAGGGGCAACTGTTGACACCTAATTTTGTCCCGAAATATTTTAAATCGAGGTCGAATTAGCTAATTTTTAAAATTAAAAGCAAGAGGAGTAATTTTGCAGGAAAAGGGGTCAAAATCGCAAGACATAACCTCATATCCGACCCACCCTTTGCAAACCACCCTTTTAAACTAAAAATCCCAAAAACAGAAGCCCCAGTTCATTCCCTCAACCCAAAAACCCGACCTAGATCCTCCATACTCATCTTCTCCGTACAAAGAGCGAATAGGTAAGCTCCAACACTATCCTTTTGGTACAAATCTTATCCATTCATAGCCGTTAGGGTCATTTTCTGTCAAGTTGGAAGACAAAATCGAACAACCCTAATGGTCTCCTATAAAATACCAGTCTTAGAGGAGTTTCAAAGCGACCGGGAAATATAGGGAGAGGATATCAAAAATAACCAGCAGCACATAAGTTTTATTCATTTCATTTTCAAGTTAAAGTCCATCTATATACTGTTGCAGTTTTTGGTTTTGGCGTATCGCTTTATTTTTGAGTCGCTTCATCGTTGTTTAAGTCGTCGAATTTGTTCGAGTCGTCGCATCGCTCTTGTTCAAGCTTATTTTTTTCAGATCCCTCGCCCCGTGCTCACTGCGCCGCAAGAGGTAAACACCTCAACTTTATGTAGTTTTGTTTCCAAATATTCTAGCAAATATGTAATTAGCTTTAAGTTTAAGGTGTCATTAGTTCTGCTATGCTTCCATCTGAAAATGTGTGCCTGCCATGTTTAAGTCCTTATGTTCCAGTTTTCTCTGTTAATAGTTGTAACCTTGTTCTTGTGTTTGTCTTGGTCCATTAACAATCATTCCCGCTTCTGTTGCTTTTGCTTTTCAACTGTTGGTAAGTAGAAAATTTGTATTAATTTGGACTCAAAGGATGCTTTGGTTCAGCTTCTGAGTTTGTTTCTGTAGTTGAAAATGAATTGCAGAGTGTGTAGAATGAACAGGGGTGTTTTTCTTAGTCTTAAAGGAGTATGTTTGGTTCCTGTTTTCTAGTTTTATGCAAATTCTGGAAGTATTTCTTCCCCTGTTTTGTTCTTTGTGTGTGTAGTGAGTAAAAGAGGGTGCAGGTCGTTGTATAAGCTATGCAGGGATGGTAGGAGAGGTCTCTTGGTGCAGGTTGTTATTGAAAAGTTCAGCAGGGAGTTCAGGGAGTTGTTGAGCAGTTCTCTGGTGGTGCAATGATGTATTGGGGCCGATTTGGTCTAGGTCTGTGGAGGTAATGTGCAGGTGTTGTAATGAGGCTTCAGGAGTGTATCTTGGAGGTTGTAGAAGCCAGGGTGGTCTGTGATGTATGATGAAGTTTAGCAGGGGATCAGGAGAAGATATTAGGCTATTAGAAGTCAAATAGAGTATGGGTTGAAACCTGGTTGTATGCAGGTGTATGTAGAGGATGCCTAGGGGTCATTTCTAGTATTTGTTTGTCATTCCAGGAAATGGAAAGGTGTTGTTCTTGTTTGTTTGAGGTTTCAAGAGTGAGGAGAGTGTTCTGTTTGCTGCAGAGGTTTGTGGTGTTGTTCTTGGAGGTCAGGATGGGTGTTTTGGCAGCGGAGGCTGTGTTGTTTTCCAGTTTTTTTTCTGGGCAGTTTTTCAGATAATAGTGGTTAGTTCGATGTGAGGGGTGTTGCTGATTTTTTAGGGCAGTGAGGGAGTAATCTGCTCATGTTCTGGTAGCTTGGTTTGTTCTAAAGAGTGTTAGGAGGGAATTCTGGTTGTTGTCTTAAGCAGTAAAGTAGAAGAGAAGGGTTGTGAGAGGGCTATTAGGGAGCTGCAGATTATGTTTTTCTATGTGTGAGGATGGTGTGAGATGGTTTCCTAGATGTTGCAGGTTATTGAAGTTAATCCAGATAGCTTTTAAATATTTTTTTTCGTCTGCTCATGATAGCGTAGAACTGATTGTGTTAATAGTTGAATCCTTTGTCCTAATGGATTAAGAAATTTATATTCTGGAGTAGTGGGGAAGGTATTCTGGATGAAACTTGGACTAAGTGTTCTTTTAAAAAATCAAGTTTCAATCTTTATTTGTTTAGTATGATTGGATATCAACTCATGTTGTTGTCTAGCCAAACTGGTATGCTTTCACCTGTGTCGAAAATATTAGAGTACATAGCTATCTAGTTATACGTCAATTTTCATAATTCTATTTTTATTAAGTTCTCCCTGATTTGTTTACTTAAATTTTGACCTGTTAAGTTCTCATTTCATAGAATTTTAAATGTTGCAACGCCTTTGCTTGTGTGTCATTCAACAAAGGACTTCTTTCTTTAAGATAAATAATCATTTATGTGCATTAAGTCTCTTCAAGACCTATATTTGAAATTTAGCATATTTCCTTGAGATAAAATTAAGTAGAACTTGAATTTCTAGTGTATCAATCTATATTAGCTTGATGTACAACATGTTTAATATTCTGTGTAGTTTATCATCACTTGCTCATGCTCTATTGCTAAGCTCTCCTTTTAGTTAAAATTAGTTTAGTTTGTTCTTGATAAGTTCAAGTCGATTGAGTAAGTACTATCAAGTTTGCCTCTTTCTGTTTTCTATTTTGGTTCTGCGGAGATTTCACCATTGAAGAGCTGAGCTAGAAATTCTCTTGTAAGTTTGGTAGAGGTCTTGGTAATCTGCTCCTATAGTTATATATATACCAAAGTTGGTTGCATTAAATCTTATGCCATTGATGTCTCGAAAGCTATTTTAAATGTAGCTTAGGATTAGAAGGATTGACAGTATGTCTATCCATCCTTTCATGTGCTATGCTGGAGGTGGAAGTTCTCTAAATGTTGCTTGCAGTTAATATTGTACTGATTGTTGCATGTGTTCCTTTTTTTTTTTTTTTTTGGGTTTGTTCCTCCTATTGTCAGTTATTTAATTAGTTAGAGTTTAGTTTTAAACTTCGTATAAACTCGTATTTAATTATTGAGTATTTGCTAATCGTTATTCCTCTATTACTTTGCATGATACTTCTTTGGGGACGAGTTTGGCTAAAATTCCTAATTGGGATGGCTCATTGTATTGGAGTTGCATTGGGGTCAAGCTCGGGTTCAAGTTTCTAGACTTTAGAAATTTTAGAAAATTCAAGGCTCCCGCGAGTTTGTTAAATTCCCGGGTTTTATCCTTTAACTCTTATCCTTCTTTTTTCCTTTAGAATATTTATGTAAACTTTGAAGAAATATTTTATCTTTTAATATATATATATATATATATATATATATATATATATATATATATATATATATATATATATATATATATATATATGATTTGTTTGAGTTATTTTATTCACTTTATGTTCACTATCTTTTATTTTGAAGTCGTTATTTAATTTATTGCAAATCAGGCCATTAAGCAAATGCGTGCAAAATTTCATAAATTTTCAACAAAACCACGCCTAATAATGACTATAAGAAATGACTTCTATCTTATTGATACAAAGTAGTTTCGTTAGAAAGCCAAAAGTTATAAAGATGTTTTAATTAACTTCTAAATGTCCCGAAACAACTTTGCAAAAAACGACTTGAAACCTAAGTTCCATCTTATGATGAGAAACTCGGGTTTTAAAGTTGAAATTAAGCAAGTGCCATTTATGCGATATCACATATGAGTTGGCAAAGAAATTAGGACGGTCAAATCGCTCCTTTTCAAAGAAAATGCGCTTTTATTTTATTTTATTTTTAAAATATTTAAAGCTTTTAAATAAACTGCAAATCTTTTGAAAACTTGCTAAATTTAATTAGTTGAATTAATTAATAGTTCAATTAATTATTTTTAGAGAAGCGCATAAATAGCACTTGTAAATATTTTGGAAACCTGTCGGATTAACCGTATTTTACGGAATTTCGAAAGTGCCTTAAAAACCTTCTTTCGAAATTAACAAAACCTCTTACCTTTAGAATCTCTGAAAAGACTACCTTTTTTCCAAAAACAGAGTTTTGCAGGCATTTGCTTATTTGGTTCCCTGTTTTCTTTATATTGGGTAGCGACTCCAAAAAACTCCAAAAAAGTTAGTCCATTCAGTTGATATTCCTAAATTTAACCTTTCGTAGTTAATTTTTTTGGAGTTCAACAACAAGTTGGGTAGATAAGAAATTTGTTTCTTACTTATCGAGATAGAGATTTCAGTTTTGTTGTACAAAGCTAAAAAAATGCAATAATAAGTGCATGTTATCTATCATTATTTTTACTACATCCCTAGCTCCCTATTATACTATTTCTTTCTGCATGAACCGTTTCAATAGGAA
The DNA here is from genome assembly GCA_037355625.1 of Petunia x hybrida. Lineage (NCBI taxonomy): Eukaryota > Viridiplantae > Streptophyta > Magnoliopsida > Solanales > Solanaceae > Petunia > Petunia x hybrida. The sequence continues at coordinate 1,151,292 of JBBBVM010001137.1, read as the reverse complement.
ACGTGCAAGTTATTTAAGTGATCGTGATTGAGAGATCTCAAAGTATGACTAGAATTCTGCTATATCACAAGATAATTGCAAAGTATTAATAGATGAAAAGTTTGAATTTTACAATATAATATGACTAGTATTATAGATCACATGATAGTTTCAAAACACCCGTAGGAAAAGAAGTTAACAATATTGTGCCCGTGTTGTGCACGGGCTTACCTAATCTAGTATATATATATATATATATATATATATATATATATATATATATATATATATTACCAAAGTCGTGTATTGAAAGTGTATTTTTACACAGTAAATAAATATAATCTCAATAGAAGGTCCATGAACAAATATAGTTTTGTATGATATACTACTTGGCTCTAGATTATTGTCAATCTGGGACACCCAATGACTTATTAGTACAAGAGGAGCTTAGATGCCTCAGGTACATTATTTTTCTCTATAAATCTTTATTTGTATATATAAACGAACTCATTTGTTGATACAAATCATTTTGGGATGTACATAAGTACGTCACTTACGAAAATGTGCAAAGAATTTAATTTTTTTATACATAAAAGATCGAATTAAATAAAATTATCCAAATAATTCAATTAATTCGTTGGATCGGTAGAAAAAAAAAAAAAAAAAAAAAAAAAAACATAAGTTTCTTCTTTAAATGTGTCTTTTTGTATGAGCAAAGAATTCTTCCATTGGTCGGGGAAAAAAGAATTCTTCTATTGAGTTGTGATGAATTGTTGTATAAACACTTACCATTTTGAAAGCATATACATAAAATAATTAGTTGAATTTATCTTAAACTACATTCACAAAGCTTTATTTTATAATTCACTAATTTTTGTGTTAATGACCGCGCACAATGCGTGACAAATTTTTAAAATTTGTCCGAAGCTTATATGGACATCATGACCACTCAATTCTATCGGTGACACAATTTTTCCACCAACACTATTGCATTCCAACAATGTATTGGATAAAAACCATCGTCACTTAAAAGAGTGACACGTGTCTGCCACATGGCACGGGCAGAGGTTTCCCCGGGCAGACATCTAACGGACAGATGACTGGCTGTGCGGTTACCACGAGCAGGCCCAAAGCAGTTACGTGACACCTCTCCAAATCGGTGCAATTTGAATGAACCGTTACCTGTTCAAACGCACTGCTCGATGAATAGTTGCAAGAGTAACGACTACCCAGCGGTTACGTACCCAGCAGTTACGTACCCAACAGTTACGTACCCAACAGTTACGTATCCAACGGCTGCCTAGCAAATCTATATATAGCGCTTGTTTTCGAATCATTGTAACACACATTCTCTTCTTCATCTACAATATCAGTAAAAATACTCGCTTTGCTCTCGCTCAGTATTGTTCGTCATTTATATTGCTGCGTATTTCGTTCTCAAGTCTTCAAGTGTAATCAATATCGAGGGATCCTTACCGAGATCAAGCGATCTAATACGGTTCCTTCTACTTATTTAATTCACGCTTTAATCTTATTTATCTTCGATTATTTCATATTGCTTTCATATCATCATTAATTATCCTTACACCCCTATCGAAAATCATGCATATATATTCATAACTTAGTAATTAATGCAATCTCGTATTTATATCGGCTAAACTCTTAATCTAAACTATTGATCGTGACTCCGCAAATACAAATTTAATTGTTAATTGGCCTAAAATCGGATCTAGGTTAAACAATTTGGCGACCACAATGGGAGCCGGTCAATAGTATAGGTTAATAGTTTATCTTTTTCCAGCATCGTATTCTTTTCTGTCGATCTTTTGTTTGTGACTAACATGGCAGAAAGCGATTCACAAGGAACTATGGTGGGCGGAAGTCAAGTACGTACTCCTCCATCAAGCCCCAATTACTCTCCAAATTACTCATCTGACAGGCAGGAACGTTCTTCCCAAAGACCAAGTAGGCAACAAAACAGGCGTGAACACTCTCAGAGCAGAACCCCGCCTAGAAGAAGACGACGCCATAGAAGTCTCTCCGCTGATCAAAAGAATCTCCAAGAAGCAATCTTTGAGTTCATGCAACAACAAACGGAGGTCAACAGGGAAATAAATGAGGCGATCAATACTCTTCGAGGGAAAATCCCATCAGTTACGGGGACTGATCCAGCAGCCCAAGGTCGAGATGTTCCTTCTTCACACACTTCAAGGCAAGATGGAGAACAAAACACGGCCAACAACAGAGGAACCATGGATCCAGCAACCCAAGCAAATCAAAATCGAAACGGAGGATCTATGGTATCCACTGAGATGAGCGTCGTCGTGGAGGCACTCACCAAGCAATTCAAGGAGAGCCAAGAAGCACTTCAAAAGTCTCTCCATGAGAGAATTGATCAAATACCAGGCGCTCCACCCACATTAAAGAAAATTGACGTTCAACGCTACTCGCAAAGGCCTTGGAAGAAGGAAGCAGCACCGATGGCGATACCAAAAACGTTCAAGATGCCAAACATTCCGAGATATCGTGGGACAACTGACCTGTCATCTCATGATGTTTAGCAATTTTATAAAAGCAAGTGATCTCATCGATGAGGAGATTGAATCAGTGCAATTGAAGAAATTCGTGGAGACCCTAGCGGATGGAGCTCTACGATGGTACTCAATGTTGCCACCAAACTCTATTGGGTCCTTCGCAGAGATGGCTGAATTGTTCGTAAAAGCCCACACAGGTGCCCAGAAGACGGAAACTCGCGTGGAAGACATCTTTGAGATCAAGCAAAAGCCTGGCGAATCTCTCTGGAGATATGTGGACCGCTTCCAAAGGGAGCGCATGTTGTTGCCCAAGGTACCGGATAGATGGGCGGCCATTGCGTTCAAAAATAGTTTGGATGTCAAAAGCTTAGAAGCCACGCGCAGGCTATATGAATCTCTTTACGAATTCCCAGCAGCCAATTGGTCAAATGTCTACAATTTCTACAACGCCAGGATACGTATTGATGAAGACAAGCTGATAGGAACTAGTGCCCAAGGAAAGAGTCAATCACGAAGAGGTGGCTCCGGCGGGAAGATAGAGTTAGAAAGGGCGGATGTACGTTATGAACCGTACCCTGACCGATCACGCAACAATTCCAAAGGGCGCGGTCGCAATAACAAAGGACTAGCACGAGGAGACGATTCAGAGTCAAGTACTCGTGGAACCCCAAGTCTACCAAACTTCAATGTAGAAATGACTTAAGTGATTGCAGCCCACAAAGATATGGGCGAAAAGGTCAAGTGGCCAAAGGACATGAAAACCGATCCAAGTAAGAGAAATCAGGACCTTTGGTGCGAATTTCATCGTGACCATGATCACACCACTGAAGACTGCAAGGCCTTAAGATACGAGGTCGCACATTTATTAAAACAAGGGTTCTTGAAGGAACTTCTAACCGAAAAGGGAAAGCAAACTCATGCGAAAGCTCAACAAAGCAAATCTGGCCCTCCGCGAGCATCTTCCCCGAAGAAGATAATCAACGTTATTTCGGGTGGGATCGAAGTTGACTCCGTTGTTTTCACAGCGAAGAAATACGCAAAGGTCTCCATTACAAAGACCAAGCGTCCACTGCCAGAAGAAACAATAACATCTAAAGATTCGGATACAGATGGCTTGCAATTCCCACATGTCGATGCACTGGTCATAACATTGCGCGTGGCAGAGTTTAATATCAAAAGAGTGCTCATTGATGCGGGCAGTTCTGCAAACATCATTCAATCACGAGTTTTCAAGGAGATGCAACTAATGGAGAAGATCGTGCCAGTGTTGCGAGTTCTCTCCGGCTTCAACAACTCAAGTGAGAAGACCCTTGGCGAGATTACTCTCACAACTCTTGTCGAAGGGGTAGCAAAAGAGACGGTGTTCCAAATTGTCAACGGGGACATGACCTACAACATTATCCTCGGAAGACCATGGTTTCATGAAATGCAGGCTGTTCCTTCCACATATCATCAGGTATTGAAATTCCCATCAGAATAGAGAATATGCGAAATACGAGGAGAGCAACGCTCTGCTCGAGATTGCTATTCGGTGGCCCTCAAGCTGCCCGAAGAAAATAAATAGCAATCACAGCAACCGAGATCTGATGCAGCAAATGAAGAAGCAAAGTATGAGGTCCCAAAATTTATCACAAAGCTAGAGGCGCGGGAGAATTATGCACCGACCGTGGAAGCTTTGGAACCAGAAGAGCTGTTCGCGGACATGCCGGAGTGGAAGGTCTACTTAGGGGCAAAATTAAATGAACGCCTCTGAGGGGATATCCTTCAATTTCTCAAGAAGCAGCATACGACGTTCGCTTGGTCTCATGCAGACATGACGGGCATTTCTCCAGAAATTATCTCTCACAAGTTGAATGTCGACCCTTACCATCGTCCGGTGAAGCAGAAGAAGCACCCCCATGGAGCTTTTCGGACCAAATCATAAACGATGAGGTCGATCGACTGCTGAAGATTGGATATGTACGCGAAGTTAAATATCCAGACTGGTTAGCCAACGTGGTCGTTGTGGATAAGAAAAAGGGGAAACGGCGAGTTTGCGTTGACTTCACTGATTTAAACAAAGCCTGTTCGAAGGACTCATATCCTCATCCCCGGATAGATCAGTTGATTGATGCAACCGCCAAACATGAGGTGCTCACCTTCCTTGATACATATTCAAGGTACAATCAAATATTGATGGACCCCAACGATCAGGAAAAAACATCATTCATAACGTGCAGAGGGACGTATTTCTACAAAGTCATGCCGTTTGGATTAAAGAACGCAGGTGCAACGTATCAGCGTTTGATCAATCGTATGTTCCATGATCATATCGGTAAGACCATGGAAGTATACATTGATGACATGCTGATCAAGTCAAAACGGGCAGAAGATCATTTGGCACATTTGAAGGAAGCCTTCCACATACTTGACCAATACAACATGAAGCTTAATCTAGAGAAGTGCGCATTTGCAGTTGGTTTGGGAAAGTTCCTAGGCTTCATCGTCTCCCAGCGTAGAATTGAAGTCAATCCCGCTCAAATCAAAGCAATTGAGTCAATTTTAGATGTGCTCCACAACCGTAAAGACGTCATGAAATTGACTGGGAGGGTGGCAGCCTTGCGCAGGTTTATATCCCGTTCATCTGATCGGTGCAAAAGCTTCTTTCATGTTCTGAAGAAGAACAAGGAATTCAAGTGGACTCCTGAATGTCAACAAGCGTTGAGAGATTTGAAAAAATATCTATCCAATCCACCACTACACTCTACGCCTCAGCACAGGGAGCAGTTGTTGATTTATTTCGCGGTTTCAGAGTCTTCGGTAAGCGCAATTTTGGTTCGAGAAGAAAAAGGTAAGCAACTTCCCATTTATTACATTAGTAAAGCTTTAATTGATGCGGAAACACGTTACCAACCCTTAGAAAAACTAGCTTTAGCACTCGTAACTGCTGCCTGTAAATTACGTCCTTATTTTCAAGGACATTCAATAGCTGTAGTGACAACCTTTCCTTTACGCAATGTTTTGCATAAACCCGAATTTTTGGGAAGGTTGGTTAAATGGGTTGTAGAATTAAGCGAATTCGATATTACCTACCAACCCCGAGTAGCAATTAAGTCACAAGCCCTAGCTGACTTCGTAGCAGACTTTAGTGCTAATACATATCCTGATGCGGAAAAAGATGCAATTCTCTACGCTGGGCAGGCCCCTGGTGTATGGACCCTATTCACTGATGGCTCCTCGAGCGTCGAGGGGTCCGGTCTTGGACTGGTCCTTACCACCCCGTCCGGAGAGACCGTCAGGCAGCCCATCAAGTGCCCGTTTATTACTAACAATGAGGCCGAATATGAGGCCGTAATTGCAGGATTGGAGTTAGCCCAAAGCTATGGAGCAAACATTATCAAACTCAAGAGTGACTCTCAAGAGTCAACCAAGTGACCGGAGGTTTCATCGCACGGGAGTCCAGAATGCAAGTGTACCTTGCCCGTGTAAAAGAACTTTTGGCTCAGTTCGACGAATGGGAAGTGCTCCAAATTCAACGAGAGGAGAACCATGAAGCAGACGCCCTGGCAAACTTAGGGTCAGTAGCGGAAATTAGGGCAGCCAGCTCCTCGGCTGTCGTTCAACTCCACTGCACGACCATAGATCTAGAAAAGTTTGAAGTTAATGCTATAAACGCAACTTGGGACTGGCGAAATGAAATCAAAAATTATATTCTTCATGGAACTCTGCCCGATGACGCGAAAGCTGCTCGTAAACTCAGAATAAAAGCTGCTCGATATACAGTCGTCAACGGCGATCTTTATCGCAGGATGTTCGCAGGGCCACTTGCCAAGTGCCTGGGACCAAATCAGATCAACTACGTGATGCGAGAAGTCCACGAAGGTTGTTGCGGTAATCATTCTGGGGGCAAAGCATTAGCGCGCAAAATGATCCGCGCAAGATATTATTAGGATAAGATGGAGAAAGATACGAATGATTTCGTCAAGAAATGTGATAAATTCCAAAGGTTTGCGCATCTTCTCCATCAACCGGCAGAACCGCTCCACTCAATAATCTCCCCGTGGCCATTCTTGAAATGGGGAATGGACATAGTTGGTCCTTTTCCTGCTGCGCCAAGAGGGGTACGTTTCTTACTAATCGTCACCGATTACTTCACCAAATGGGTTGAAGTGGCAGCATATGCAAAGATACGACAAACAGAAGTAATTGACTTCCTTTGGTGGTATGTCGTATGTCGCTTTAGAGCACCAAAGGAAATAGTCATGGATAATGGCCCACAATTCATCGGCCAGAAAGTGAGTTCCTCGACGACTTACACATTAAAAGGATTACCTTATCTCTATACCATCCGGTTGCTAATGGACAGGCAGAGTCAACCAACAAAATAATTATTGAGTCTCTCAAGAAGTGCCTTGAGCAGGCCAAAGGGTGTTGGGTGGAATAACTGTCCGGTGTACTATGGGCTTATCGCACGACAATAAAAATGAGTACAGGGGAGACGCCTTACTCATTCGTGTACGGCGCAGATTCTCTAATCCTAGTTGAAATTGGAGAGCAAAGTCTGCGGTACGCACATATCCAACTCAATCAATCTTTCCGAAGAATTGGATCTCCTCGAAGAACGAAGGGAACTAGCACTTGACGAGTAGTCGCCCAGAAGGAACGAATCGAACAATACTATAATCGGGGACTACACGTACGAAGTTGCTAGGTTGGAGATTTTGTATTAAGGAAAGTATCCCAAAACACGCAAGAAGCAAACTCGGGAAAATTAGGCCCTAATTGGGAAGGCCCCTACAAAGTAGTCGCGTCAGTCGGTAAGGGATCTTACCGTTTGGCACGACCATAGCTCAATCGTCCCAGACAATTGGAATGTGATTCACCTAAAAAAGTATCACTTCTGAATGGTAAAATGGTCAGTTATTCTATTTCTACCTTTTACTTTTATGGCATTCTTACTTTTATTATATTTCTCCTAAATGGTACTAACGGCCTAAACAAGGCCAGATCCGTTTAGCTCAACTGGCAGAGCTCGAAGTTCTTCAACTTCGCGGCTGTAGGGTTCGAATCCCTCAACGGACACACTCCTCGTTTGGTTATATGTGTTCTTTCATCTACGACCAGCCTTAACTCTTTTTATGTTAAAACTTCCCGTATTTCAACATAAAAACAAGGAGGGTGGTAAGAGGCCTCTGTAGGCCAGATAAGACCTTTATAAAGGCAAGAGACCTTGCAAAAAGGCGAGTTTTTAAACTTTTTATGTGACAAGCTTCCACAAAAATAAGAGAAGTCGTTCACAAGGCCAGCGGCTCGGCAAGAGTTAAACTACAAACTTTTTGCGTCCATTTTCAACTATCAAAAATGATAAGAAAAGTTTTTCACAAGGCCAACGATTCGGATAGAACCTATTGACTGCGACTCGGTCAGAATGAAACATCTGCGCAAGACCACTCACAACTTATGACCTCTTCCTTGAGAAAGGCTAAGTTAAAGCATACGAAGAGACTTTTGAAGACTAGAACTTAGCAAAGTTCAAACTTCTAAAAGGGCTCAAACAAAAGGCACAAAGGCCACAATGCATCCAAACGTAATTACAAAGATCGAAGATTCAAGCTATACACAACCATTGAATTAAAAGGTCTGAAAGTATATACATTGTCTTGACAATAGAATAAAAATGCTGAAGCGGCTGACAGAAGTTTGTTGAGTGATAAAGTCCAATGAAACCGGCCAAAGAAGGATCAGAAGGTCCCAAAGAGACCTCTATCCGCAACCAATCATCCAGCTCTCGCCGGATACATAAACCTACAAACTTGATCGATTTGTGGGGGGGGGGGGCATTAATTTTGGGGACTCTGACCAGAACCCAATGCACCAGCTCCATCGGCTCTATCATCGTCACCCGAGCTCTCTTCACCATCTTCATCTTCATCTTCATCAGACTCTTCAGGAGAAAGGTTCAACACTTGCCTCACTTCGCGAACGGCACGCTTTGCTTTCAGCATTGCTTCCTCAACGTTGATCTGACCTGCATGGACCTGCTCGAGCAGTGTTCGCTTGGTTTCAAGCGCTGTAAGCTTAGCCTTGATCTCGAACTTATCGCGCAAGTTGGCCAACTCTTTGGATAGCGAGTCTTGAACGCTCATTGACTGGGCAACTTGGTCCCTGACGGCTTGAAGTTCAGCTCGAGCTTTAATAGATTCTTCCTTAGCCCTCTGCAGGTCCATCTCTAAAGATCCACGTTCGTCAAGTGCCTTGTTCAGCAAAGAGTTGTGTTCTTCAAGTAGAGCCTCCAAGTCCCGGGAAGATTGTGCGAACCTCTCTCTCTCTTCAGAAAGAAGATCCTTTTCCTCGACGAGCTTGTTAATCTGTTCAACTTGTTTATTGTTGGTCTCAGCCAACCGGTTAACTTCGCCCTCGAGGAAACCACACCTCTCTGCCAGAGCCTTGTTCTGCTTCAGAGTCTTCAGCAGTTCTTTCTTCAGTTCAAGCACCTCATCAGGGTTGTTGATTCTGGAATGGAACATCAACTTGGCAGCCATCAAACTAGACTGAAACAACAAAAGAAATAAGGTTAGAAGTGTAAATTCAAAATTACTTCCAAGTTGAAAAGTGATAAAGAAGCACTTACCCGGGCAGAGTCAACAACGATAGCAAAAGCCAGGTCTTCATCACTCATCTCCCTCATTGTCCATTTTTCACGGGGACTAATGAGCGATGAAACTACCTTAGCCAAACTACCCGGCCTATTAACAAAGTTAACATTGGGGGCTAGCTTCATGGTGCATTCCCTCTCGCAGTATTTAGGCTCCCTAGCCTGCTCAGAGGGAAAGTTTGGGCCAAATTTATAGAGCACGCCCCGAATGTTCCTCGATCCAGTCAGACCGGTGATGGTGGTCCGCCGAGTAAGCTTTGTGCTCCACATATCAGAATCACCTGCTACTTCAGGATCTTTTGTTTCGCAATCATGCAAACAAACAGGCACGTCCCCCTCAGCAGCCACGTTCTCCAAGTCCTCGAAATAAAAAACTCGGGAACTCTGGCTGCCCTCATGGGGGATCTCTTCTCTTCCTTCTTCTTCCTCACCAACCTTTCTCTTACCCTTGTCTACACGAGAAGAGCCCGCCTTTATCCCGTCATCAACTCGGGGGCTCCCTTCCGGAGTACGGGCAGTCTTTTCCTCGACCTTCTTTTTGTCACTTCGAAGATAGGGCTTTCTCACAAGGTTTTCAGTGGTTTCAGTATCAGAAACGTCGATCACTTCCTTGTCAAAGCCCTCTCCCCGTGTAGACTCGGGGACTACTGCAGAAGTCTTAGCACTCTCTCTCTCTCAGGCTTGGGCACACTGGCACCGGGCGGGGTCTCACCTCCAACAGCTGAGGTCTGGCCAGCAGCAATGGAAGCCTTACGAGCAACCTTCTTCCGTGCTCCGCCCTCACCCTGGCTTTTCTTCTTCCTCTTCAGAGAGCTGATACCGCTGGACAACAGCTCCTCGCCACCTTCCCTCCTACGCATCGCCTTCGCCGCAACTCTTATGGCCGCAAACCTCATCCTCAGTATCCATAGCAGATCTTGACGGCACAGCCTGAGGAGGAGGGAAAAAGTCTCTCTGTGTGCCTAAACCTGTAAAAGGCGGAACGGTCAGGTAAAACAAAGCCACGAAGAGAAGAAATAGCTGCAACAGTGAAAAGTTCTCACCGTGAGTCTTTGCGGCCAGACCCTTTTGCGCGGCGAAGTACGTCCGTTCCCTCTGTTACTTCTCCAGAATGGCCTCAACCCACGCTGTCAGCTCATCAAACCGATATGAGCTTATCGTAGGGCAACTTGGCAGCTGTAAGGCAGAGTCAAAGGAATAAATAAACAAAAAGGGAAATACGAAAATTCCAAGGGAAGACTCTGGGACTTACGCCTCTCATTCCAGATTTCGAAAATAGGAGCCTTGGAATTGAGAGACAATGTCTGGGTGTGCACAAATATGTACCGGTGCAACCAACCCCAGTCATTGGTGTTCTCAGAACTGCGTATCAAGCCTTTGCTTCCACGCATTCTTGCATTGACAAATCCGTCCTCGGAAATTTGAAGACTGTACAAAGAAATAAAATATTCATACTCAAAACTTTGGCCGGTTTCTTCAGCGAACCGGTCCATAAGAGTTATCATCCTAAATATGTTGGGGCTTAGCTGCCCCGGGCAGAGAAAATAATCCCTACAGAGCCTGTCAAGAACAGGATGGAGGGGTAACGTGCAACCAATTGTGAACAGGCAGGTAGACATGGCCGTCCACCCTACCCTATGAGAAGTAATATTCTCATTTTCAGATACTGGAAAAATGGGAACACTCGCGTCCCAGCCGCAGTCTGCTCTAACTCGAGGGATCATCTCCGATGTGATCCCGGATTTGAATCTATACACCGGCCATACGCGTACATCACTATGATTATTGAAGGCCTTAATGCTGCAGTCCTTCTCCAGTTAACCCCAGTTCTTGGGAATAATTGCTGAAGCAGTGGCCTGAGCGGCCTTAGATCTAGGGGTAGCCATGGAAGAACTACCGGCAGCGGCATCCATGTTCAAATTTTTCTTAGCTTTTGGAGACATAGTTGGAGGGGAATCGAAAGTTAGAAGCAAGATTGAAGAAAATTCAAAGGTTTTCAAAATTTGGGAGGTTTAGAGTAAAAGCAAGCAAAAGGGTAAAATTCAACAAACCTTTATTTATAGGAGTAAATGGCCCGGCCCATCAAGTTTCCACAAGACACGTGGAGATCATCGAAGAGATTACGATCAGATCCAACCATCAAAGTAGAAAGTAGGTTTCGCCGGGTTTCGAAGCAACATCATTACCCTGAAGCGCAGCGGTCACCTCGCAACTGACGAGTGGACGTGTGCACGTGACTGAGGCGGTTAAAATCATTACTTTTTCTCTTGGGACGCACAGTAGTCACTTCGAAACTGACGGCGGACGTGTGGATGTGTCTGGCGCAGTTACTTTTCACCTCGCGCATTTAATGCGCACGTCAATGAGATTTGCCATGTTGCAGATGAAGGTTGGACTTTCCAAATAAAATTTTCCACCAAAATTCACATCCACTCCTCGAGCAAAAACTCTGCTCGAGAAGTGCAGGGACTATCTGTATTGGATAAAAACCATCGTCACTTAAAAGAGTGATACGTGTCTGCCACATGGGACGGGCAGAGGTTTTCCCAGGCAGACATCTAATGGATAGATGACTGGCTGGGCAGTTATCACGAGCAGGCCCAAAGCAGTTACGTGACGCCTCTCCAAATCGATGCAATTTGAATGAATAGTTGCAAGAGTAACGGCTACCCAGCAGTTACGTACCCAACAGTTACGTACCCTGCCTAGCAAATCTATATATATCGCTTGTTTTCGAATCATTGTAACACACATTCTCTTCTTCATCTACAATATCAATAAAAATACTCTCTTTGCTCTTGCTCAATATTGTTCGTCATTTATATTGCTGCATATTTTGTTCTCAAGTCTTCAAGTGTAATCAATATCGAGGGATCCTTACCGAGATCAAGCGATCTAATACGGTTCCTTCTACTTATTTAATTCACGCTTTAATCTTATTTATCTTCGATTATTTCGTATTGCTTTCATATCATCATTAATTATCCTTACACCCCATCGGAAATCGTGCATATACATTTATAACTTAGTAATTAATGCAATTCCGTATTTATATCGGCTAAAATCTTAATCTAAACTATTGATCGTGACTTCACAAATACAAATTTAATTGTTAATTGGCCTAAAATCGAATCTAGGTTAAACAAACAAGACCAGCAATATTTCTAGTTTAAGATAATTCATGTGAGCAGCTTGTCAACTTTTATGTTTACTAATTATTAATTTGGGGAGATTAGATTAGCGTTGGTAAGCAATGAAATTAGAATGAGAATAGGAAAAGTAGAAGTCCAAATTGCATTGGAATGGAACACGTATAGAATGACTATTCTACCCACATAAAATAAATAAATAATCCCAATAGAAATAGAACATAGTAGCACATAGTAATATAAATGAACCATAGCAACTGCATTTTGTTTTGTATAGAGAGAAGAGAGACCCTTTAATATGGCCCAGAAGAAGAATAAGAAAATCAACAAGAAGTCCAATTGGCAATTATTAGCTCCAAAGAAGAACAGATCAATTGCAAATAGAAAAAAAAAGCTAAATATTTTATTAGCAATGGAGGTGATAAATTTAATCAAATTTCCAAAGGTAGATATCTCTGCTATTCCTGTATCTGTGCTTTATATGAATTGGGGCTGACCCCATAATACTGTTGGCTTCTGTTAGTGCTTTATATGAATTGGGGCTAACCAAACTCAATTGCAGGGAATGGCGCGGTGGAGCTGTCAAATAAAGATACACAGCAGATAGATGTTGATCAGGTGTGATGCACATGTTACTACTTAATTCTTGTGTTTCCCCCCGGTTTATTACCATTTGTTGAGAGCTGGTTTTGAAGCATGACAAACAGGAAGGACACTGAGGTTCATGTGAAGAACCTAGTCCTTGAGTTGAAGGGCACGCTGGATCGAAAAGATTACGGGTTGCAAATCCCTGTGGAACTAGGAGTAGTGGCGCGTGGTTGTAGACATATCCTAGTCAGACTAAAAGAGGCGGTGTCCAGGCTGTGTCTTTGAAGTGTGGACAAGAGTTAGACTTCAACATGGAAAATAGTTACTGTGAATCTCAGGTTACCATAATTAAGGGGATTCCCAGTAGGACTCAATTAGGGTTGCAAGACTCGTATAAAAGGAAGTAGAAGAGACAGCCGAAATCAGTAATTCACACATAGAGAGTTGAGAGCATACAAAGGCGATTTGCAAACTGTCTACGTGAGAAAACTGAAGAAGACAACTTAGTTGCATGCACTGATATTGAGTCTAGATTCTATTATCTAGGTTCATCGAGTTGTAAGTTGTCATCGTATTGAGCTTTCATTGATTTTACCTACTTGCTTATCTTAGAAGCATATGTATTAAGGTGAACTATTTTGTGATTACTAGAAAAGCTAGAGTGTAGCTTTGATTAGTGATTAGGGTCTAGAGTGTAGCCCCTTGGTTACAGAGTTTGTAATCTAAAACGTTGCTCTTGTGTTAGTGGATTCAGTTTCAAAATCCCAGAGTGTGGGTCGTGGTTTTTCTCCCTTGTGCAAGGAGTTTTCCACGTAAAATTCTCGTGTTCTTGGTGTATGTTTTGAAGTGTATTCTAAAGTAGAAGGCTGCATATAAGAGAACTGAAGAACCCTGTTCTACTACAGAAGAACAAGGTTCTTGCAACGAAAATCGGAGGACACTATTCAACCCCCCCCCCCCCTTCTAGTGTCTCTAGGAGGTGCATAAAGTACAACAAGTGGTATCAGAGCGGGTCTTCTCTTGTAAGGCTAACACCTTGAGAAGGATCAGAATGAGTGCACCGCCTACTATTACTGAAGGACAGTCGGTTCTGAGGCCTCCACAGTTTAATGGGCAATACTACGCATGGTGGAAGAATAGGATGGAGAATTACATATGTGTTGAAGATATCAACTCTGGCTGATAGTCTCTGAAGGAAATCTGATTCCCACCAAAATAGTTGGTGAAGGAACTACTGCCACAAAAGAACCCAAGCTGAAAGAAGAGTTTGATGAGACGGATTATAAGATGATCGAAAAGAACCACAAGGCCAAGCGGTTGGTCATATGTGGTCTTGGTCCAGAAGAGTTCAATCGAGTATCATCATATAAGACGGCTAAGGAAATATGGGATGTTTTGCAGGTTGCACACGAAGGAACCACAGAAGTAAAAGACTCAAAAAGAAGAATGTTGAAAAGACAATTTGAGTTGTTTACTATGGGTGAGAAGGAGTCGATTCAGGATATGATGACCAGACTGACCATGATCACAAATGAAATGAGATCGTTGGAAATGGAATTACCTGAAGTAGAGATGGTTGACAAAATCCTGAATGTGTTGCCTGAAGCTTGGGAACCAAAAATGACAGCCATTATTGAATCAAAACCCTTGAAATCCATTAAGCTTGAAGAACTGGTTGGAGGTCTGAAGACGCATGAGATGATGAAAGACTCAAAGGCTAAACCTGCAGCAAAGAAGGAAAAGACCCTTGCACTGGAAGCAACAGAAGAAGCTGATGAATATGTTGATCTTCAATCAATGGAAGCTGCAATGGTAAGTGCTCTAAGACAAAAACTCAATCTGGGTAGGTTTAAAGGATTTAAACGAGGGAACAAGGAGAGCTCTAGCAGGAAGAACATAGTTGATAGTCCTGACTATTTTGGTTGCTTCAAATGCTTCAAGAAGGATCATGCTGTCATGGATTGCCCGATGTGGGAATTAGAATGGATGAAGAACAGAGCCGCTAAGGAAAAGGAAAGGGAAACCACAAAGGATTTTGATGCAGACAAGAAAAGGTCAAGACGGCCTCCAAACTTCAGAGCAGAACGAAGGAAAAGGAAGGAAGCCTTCTATGCCACATGGGGACCAACTGATAGTGAGTCTGATCACGAGAAGGAAGCTGATGATGACTCACCACTAGCACTAGCAGGGATGACAGACGTCAGTTCTGATGAAGAAAATCCTCGAGAAATCAGACGGGGAAGAGATCCATCAAAGCCACCAATGTTCAATGGGACTCATTACAAGTACTGGAAGAAACAGATGAAAAATTTCTTGCAGGCAACTGATTACAGTCTGTGGCTAATTGTGAAAAGAGGACCTCATGTTCCAGTGAAAAGAGCAGCAAATGGAGTCCTGATACCCAAGAAAGTGGAAGAACTAGATCCTCAAGATCTGGACTGGCTACAAGCAAACTCCAAGGCTGAGGGTTATCTAAGAAGAGGACTTATAGATGATGCGCTTGGACGGATACTGGAATGCAAATCAGCCAAGGAGATATGGAAGAAACTGAAGGAGTTGTACATAGCTGACAACACCAAGAAGGACTCCGCTCTCATGGCAACTGATGGAGAGGAAGCTGGCTGTGCAGCAGAGGTATGTCTATCTGATCTAAAGGAAACTCTACATACATACTCTTATGAAAATTTAATCCTGATCACAGCTACCTTGATTGAAGGATATGAAAAAGAAAAGCTTGAAAAAGATAAATTAACTGAAGAGTTGGGTGATCTTAGAACTAAACACAAGAGTCTCCTAGAACAGAATATTGAACTTGAAGAAACTAATGCCATCTTGAAAGGACAGACTCTTGTGTCAAACTCCAAGATCACTGAGCTTGAGTTGGAATGTAATCAATTAAGAGAGAGTAAGAATGGTAAGCAAGTTATGAGTGAAGTTCAAACCTTTCTGGAAGATGAGTTGAAAAGAGCCAATAAAATTCTGTATCAAGAAATTGAAAAAAACAGGATTTTAAATCAAAAGGTTGAAAACTCAAAACTTGAACTTACCAGACTAACAAAATGGAATGAATCTTCTGAGGCAATAAATTGGGTTCTTAAAAATCAAAACAAAGGAAAACAAGGATTAGGATTCAAGAAGCCCTTGCCTCCATATAATCCTAAAAGCAAATATGTGGGATTACCTTGTAACATGTTATGCACTTTCTGTGGTGAAACTGGTCATACTAAAAAAAGGTGTGTTAACATTAGCAAGGCAAAGGCCAAAAATAAAAATGTGTTTTACCCAAATGGGCCAAACAAGATCTGATTTATCCATTCTCTCATAAGAAGGGACCCAATCTTGTCTGGGTTCCTAAGGCTAACCCATAATTTGTTTTGCAGGCTGGAGTGAGGGAGAACAACTCAAGCTGGATTCTTGACAGCGGTTGTTCTAGGCATATGACAGGAGATAGAAGAAATTTTCTCTCACTCGCAGCATTTCAAGGAGGCAGTGTGGCCTTCGGAGGAGGAAAAAGTGGTCAGATAGTAGGCATTGGGAAGGTTGGGAGATCTCTGGAGCATGCAATTGAAAATGTTTACTGTGTGGATGGTCTTAGACACAATTTACTAAGCATCTCTCAATTATGTGACAGAGGAAATGAAGTGAGCTTCTCATCTGTAGGGTGCATCGTGAAGAATCTACAGAGTGGAGAAGTGGTGATGGAAGGAAAAAGGGTGAACAATGTGTACAAGCATCACTGATGTCCTTACCTGAAAACAATCTGACATGCTTGAATGTGCAAGAAAGTGATTCTCAGCTGTGGCATAAAAGACTGGGTCATGCAAGTCTCACTCAATTAAACAAGCTGGCCTCGAAGGAACTGGTTCGTGGATTGCCAAGCAAGAAGTTTGAAAACATAAAAATGTGTGATGCCTGTGTAAAGGGAAAGCATGTGAGAACGTCATTCAAATCAAAGAAAGTGGTCAGTACATCGAAGCCACTGGAGATGGTGCATATGGATCTTTGTGGACCTATGAGGGTCAAGAGCAGAGGAGGTAAAAGGTTTGTGTTCGTTATTGTTGACGACTACTCAAGGTATACATGGACCTTGTTCTTGGCCTCTAAGGATGAAGCTTTTGAGAGTTTTAAAGACTGGGCTGGTGTGGTTCAGAAAAGGTTAAGTCTTGAACTCATCAGTATTCGATCTGATCATGGAACTGAGTTTGAAAACTCAAAATTTTCTGAGTACTGTGCAAGGAACAACATAGATCACAACTTTTCTGCACCAAGAACTCCCCAACAAAACGGGGTGGTCGAGAGGAAGAACAGGTCATTGGAGGATATGGCTAGAACCATGTTACTGTCAAGTGGACTAGCAAGAAACTTCAGGGCGGAAGCTGTAAACACTGCATGTTACTTGCTGAATAGGTGCTCCATCAGAGCAATCCTTGACAAAACTCCATATGAGCTACTCAGGGGTAGAAAGCCAAGTATTGCCCACCTAAGGCCTTTTGGTTGCAAATGCTTTGTTCACAATAATGGCAAGGAACCTTTGGGAAAGTTTGATGCTAGGAGTGATGAGGCAATATTCTTGGGATATTCTACTCAAAGTAAGGCATACAAGGTACTCAACAGAAGAACACAAGTAGTGGAAGAAAGTATGCATGTTGTGTTTGATGAATCAGATAAGGAAATAGGAGAAATTGATGCAGATGATCAAGTGATTGGCTTAAGGAGAGAAGAAATCAAAGATGAACTGGAAGACTCCGATGAAAAGGAGAATACGGTTACATCAGATGAAGGAGTCAACCTGACAGGGGGAACTTCTGATGAAGCTGAAGATCAAGAAAGTCAAGAAGAATCTACCCAAGACGATGTTGCAAGTTCTTCTAATCAGATTCAGATCAAGCCATGGAAACATCAAAGTTCTCACCCCTTGGAGAACGTTCTATCTGAACTGGATACAGGAATTATGACCAGGTCAGCATTAAAGAACTTCTGTGCATTCTTTGCCTTTCTCTCTTCTTTGGAACCAAAGAATGTAAAAAAAGCTCTAGAAGATCCAGACTGGATTATGGCTATGCAGGAGGAACTTCATCAATTTGAAAGAAGCAAGGTGTGGCACCTGGTTCCTAAGCCGAAGGACAGATCCATAATTGGAACTAAATGGGTGTTCAGAAATAAGCTGGATGAACATGGCATAGTTACAAGAAATAAGGCAAGGTTGGTTGTTCAAGGGTACAGTCAGGAAGAAGGAATAGACTATGATGAAACCTTTGCACCAGTAGCACGAATAGAAGCCATTAGAATGCTGATTGCTTTTGCTACATACATGGAATTCACACTGTATCAGATGGATGTAAAGAGTGCCTTCTTGAATGGGTACCTGAATGAAGAAGTTTATGTGGTGCAGCCTCCAGGTTTTGTGAGCAATGAATTCCCTGATCATGTGTACAAACTGGACAAGGCTTTATATGGTTTGAAGCAAGCTCCTAGAGCCTGGTATGAAAGACTCTCAGGATTCTTGATGAAAAATGGTTTTTCAAGAGGTAAAATTGACAACACACTATTTCTCAAGAAGCAAGGAAAGGATTTACTGGTAGTTCAAGTGTATGTCGACGATATCATCTTTGGAGCCACTGATGAGGAGCTGAGCAAGGGATTTACTGACTTGATGGGAAGTGAGTTTGAGATGAGCATGATGGGTGAATTGAATTTCTTCCTTGGGTTGCAGATAAAGCAGACACCGGAAGGAACTATGATTCACCAGCAAAAATATGTCAAGGAATTGCTGAAGAAATTTAACATGGAAGGAGCAAAGGAGATGACTACCCCTATTGCTCCTGGAACAAAGCTGGATATGGATGAACTTGGTCCTTCGACAAATGAGACGAAGTATAGAGGAATCATTGGCTCACTTCTTTATCTCACAGCAAGTCGGCCTGACATAGTATACAGCGTGGGACTGTGTGCCAGATTTCAGTCAAAACCTAAGGAATCACACTTGACAGCTGTGAAGAGAATCCTGAGATACTTGAAAGGAACTCAGGATTTATGCCTTTGGTATCCCAGAGGAGGAACTTTTGAACTAATTGGTTTTGCTGATGCAGATTATGCAGGTCATTTGGTTGATAGGAAAAGCACTTCAGGGATGGCACATTTTTTAGGTCCCTGCTTGGTATCATGGGCTACGAAGAAACAAAACTCTGCTGCCTTGTCAACTGCTGAAGCTGAGTATGTGGCAGCTGCTTCATGCTGTTCACAATTGCTATGGATCAAGCAGCAACTGGAGGATTTTGGTATCAAGTGTGGTGCTGTGCCAATTTTCTGTGACAACACTAGTGCTGTGAATATTGCCAAGAACCCAGTCCAACACAAAAGGACCAAGCACATTGATATTAGACATCATTTCTTGAGAGACAATGTAGAAAAGGGTCTAATTACTATGAATTCATGCAGGACTGAAGATCAAATTGCTGACATATTTACCAAAGCTTTGAACAAGGTGCAGTTCGAGAGGAACAGGTTGGAGTTAGGGATGACCAAAATACACGGATGACCCAGCAGGTAATCCCCTTGTGATTGGCTAGTTTAGTAGTAAAAGTGTCTGTTAGAAACTTGTCATTAATATCTGGGCTAAATTTGTACTTGAATAAGTACACTCGTTTAGTTGTTTTGAGCACTAGGTACAAATAATGTGATCCCATGAAGAACCTACTATGTATTGAGAAGGAACCAGTCTGAACATGAGGAATCGTGTCCAGGTACAGTCAACCTGCTCTGTTTGATAGTATTCACAACTAACACTAAAATTGTCAATTATACGTGCATCATGGGAGATTCTCCATATTCTAATAACCGTCCTAAATTATAGGAACACATTTCTTTTTTGGATAGAACTCTTGTTAATTTGCTTGGACCCCACTTCTTGAAAAGGGCTTATTTAATTAAGTTCATAACCGTCAAATCTCTTCCCGGTTCTCAAAAAGTTCAAAAAGCTGCTTTTCATTATACTCATTACTTCTTGCCTTCCCTAGTTATTGTCACATCACCAAACCCTTCTCTTTCCATAACTTTCCTTCAATCTCTCACAACTCACCAAACTCTTCCGTTTGAACATCGAAATTCTCTCAAGCCCTAAAACAGTAAACCTTTCAACAAACTCAGAAAGCTTTCACAAAATCCTTCAAGATGTCTGAAAGACCACCTCCATCCACTCTAGCAGAAAGAATCGCAAGGGCTCGCATCAAATTCCTCAAAAAGGGGGACAAGAAACTTGCAAAGAAGTTAAGGTCAAAAGCTGTTCTCTCGACACCCACTACACAAAGTTCATCTTAATCATTGCATGAGGTAATTCCGGACCCTATTTCATCTACTCCTGTTGGTTCAGTCAATATAACCAGTCCTGGTATTGTAGAATCTGAAACCCTAGTCGCTGAACTAGATAAAATAATGGGGGATGAGCAAAGAGACAAAATAGATAGGGGGAATTCATGTGAGGGGGAACAAGATAGTGAAAAGAATGAACTTAGGGTGGATGTGCAGGGCTCTGTAGGTGGTGAGTCTAGAGACAAGTTAAATGTAGTAGAAAGAATCGAAGAACAGTTTAGAGAACCAGATAATGTTGAAACTCTGAGAAAAGATGCAGTTAGTCGAGTAAAGATGTAAGTGGAATTGTCGAGTGTGTGGAGGATTCTGTGCCTAAAGGTCCGGAGTGTGGTGGACTTGCTACTGCTGAAGCTTTAGAGGGTTTGGGACAAGAGCATGTTGCTTGTCCAAAACCTACTAAGGCTGATGATGCAGAGTTTAGCTGGACAGAATCTGATGAGGAAGGAAACAAGAAAGTTGTTGTAGAAAAGCAAGAGAGTGACAAGGAAGTAGAAAAATTAAAAAGAAAAAGGAAATTTGGGGCAGAAGATGAGAAGATGACTGGTGAGGAAGAAGAAGATGAGGTGGTGTTTGTAAAAGAAAAGAGAGTAGAGCCTGAAAAAAGAAGAAGGTTGGTGAGAGATGGGAAGCCAGTGTTGAAATCTAGCTTGGTAGATGAAGACAGTGAAGAAGGAGGTGATACAGAGGCTAGTGAGCCTGTTGTTAGAAGAGTTGGCACCAGGTCTGCATTGAAGTTGCAGATGGAAAGGGTTGAAAAGCTGGGAAGGACAGTAACAAATGTGAAAGTAAGGGAAGAAAAGAAGAAGGAAGAAGAAGAGGAGAAGAGAGCTGGTGAAGAAGAGCAGGAGAGTGAGGCTGGGAGCTATGTGGAACCCAGTGATTCTAACACTGACAGTGAGATGGAGAATAAGAAGAAAAGAAAAGAAGTGGATAGGGAGGCCTTCTTCTCTAGACATCAGGTGCTGCCAGGCAGTATTCTGGATGATGAAAAGGAGTTTCATATGAAATCCTTGTTGAGAATGATAGGAGATCAGGGTTGGCTGAGTCTGTTTGCCAAAAAGGACAGGAAGCTGTTTGTGGATGAAGTTAGAGAATTCTATACAAATTGCAGGGTAGTAGCCAGGAGGGTGTTTACCACTGTAAGAGGTGTGGAAATTGAGTTTGGGAGACCTGAATTGGGAGTGATTCTGGATGTACCTGCAGAAGGTTATTGCAGGTATGTTAAGCTAAAATGGCCAAAAAGAACTGATAGAGTCACTCCCTTAGATGTTGTTAGAAAGTTTTCAGGGAAACCCAGATTAAGGAAGGAGAGGAAGGTTGAGAAGAAGGAGATGGAGCCTGCACATCAGCTGTTATTTGAATTTGTGCATAGGTTTCTTCTGCCTAGGGGTGAAAGAAATTGTGAGGCTAGTGCTCTTGACTTGACATATATGGATCTGATGGACAGAGGGGTGAAAATTAATTTGCCTGGGCTCATTATTAGGCACATAAAGAGAATCTGTGATACTGATCAGAAGCCACGCTCTCTTGTGCATTCCTATATCATCCATCAGATTCTTGAGTATTTTGGAGTGCCTTTAGAAGCAGGGAAGAAGCCTACCATTCATCAGAGGTTTGGGGTTAATGTGCTTAAAAACTGTGACTTCTTCCAAGAAAGCAGGGCTTCCAAAAGGCCAATGCAGGTAAAGCAGGAGCAGTCAGAGGACAGTGAAGAATATGGACCTGTTGAGGCCATTGGTGCTGTGCAGGAACTGGAGAAAATGGTTCTTGAAGTTAATGAAGAAAATGCAGAGCTGCACAGACAGTTGAAGGTGAAGGATCAAGAAATTGATCGTCTGAAGATTGACTGCCACAAGTATGAGGCCAAGCTGGTGATGGAGAGGGCCAAAAATACGAAGCAACTTGAGGCACTCGTCAAACACTTCAACCTTCAGCTGTGATTCTTCCAGTCCTGTCCTCCTATCTCTACCCCTTCCTACTCTACCTGATTTCTACCCCTTCCTACTCTACCTGATTTCTACCCCTTCCTACTCTCCTTTGATTGCATGTTGCGGATGATTAAGACAATTTAAACTTGGTTGTGTAACTATTAATGGAGTGTGCTGTTGTCACACTCTGGATGTTGATTTTAAATTTCTTATGTTTATGACTGTTTCTTGCTTAAGTATTTGGTTCCTTGTTGGGCCCTTAATTTGATATGCCTGTGTTCTTGGCACTGATGAGTTGCCTTGTGCTCTAGACTAGATAAAACTGACAGGTTCCTGCAGGTCTTTGAATCTTTTCGATGATGCCAAAAGGGGGAAGTAGGAATGTTGGGGTGTTTGTGACCTAACTCATCTGTTGTTATTGTTCTGTTTCTTCTGTTTTTTTGTTTTTGGTGTATGTCTATTCAGGTTCTTAGGCAACATTTGTTTGTCATCATCAAAAAGGGGGAATTTGTTGAGAGCTGGTTTTGAAGCATGACAAACAGGAAGGACACTGAGGTTCATGTGAAGAACCTAGTCCTTGAGTTGAAGGGCACGCTGGATCGAAAAGATTACGGGTTGCAAATCCCTGTGGAACTAGGAGTAGTGGCGCGTGGTTGTAGACATATCCTAGTCAGACTAAAAGAGGCGGTGTCCAGGCTGTGTCTTTGAAGTGTGGACAAGAGTTAGACTTCAACATGGAAAATAGTTACTGTGAATCTCAGGTTACCATAATTAAGGGGATTCCCAGTAGGACTCAATTAGGGTTGCAAGACTCGTATAAAAGGAAGTAGAAGAGACAGCCGAAATCAGTAATTCACACATAGAGAGTTGAGAGCATACAAAGGCGATCTGCAAACTGTCTACGTGAGAAAACTGAAGAAGACAACTTAGTTGCATGCACTGATATTGAGTCTAGATTCTATTATCTAGGTTCATCGAGTTGTAAGTTGTCATCGTATTGAGCTTTCATTGATTTTACCTACTTGCTTATCTTAGAAGCATATGTATTAAGGTGAACTATTTTGTGATTACTAGAAAAGCTAGAGTGTAGCTTTGATTAGTGATTAGGGTCTAGAGTGTAGCCCCTTTGTTACAGAGTTTGTAATCTAAAACGTTGCTCTTGTGTTAGTGGATTCAGTTTCAAAATCCCAGAGTGTGGGTCGTGGTTTTTGTCCCTTGAGCAAGGAGTTTTCCACGTAAAATCCTCGTGTTCTTGGTGTATGTTTTGAAGTGTATTCTAAAGTAGAAGGCTGCATATAAGAGAACTGAAGAACCCTGTTCTACTACAGAAGAACAAGGTTCTTGCAACGAAAATCGGAGGACACTATTCAACCCCCCCCCCCCCTCCTTCTAGTGTCTCTAGGAGGTGCATAAAGTACAACACCATTAAAGATTGCATTTTTTTTTAATTATGCTTGCTCGTCCTCTTTGACTACTTTATTGTTTTTTCATTAGTTCCTAGTCATGATTTTGTGACTGACGAATTACTGGAATGATTATCTTATATGGAAGCAATCTCAGAGCTCTTTACTAATACATATTCTGAGTTAAATTCAACTTAGAATCATACGTATATGTCATGAATTTCCAACGTCATCCTAGTTAAATATTGTACTTTTTGGGTTATCTTCTCAACCAAATCAAGATAACTTCTTCAAGTTAGTGCTTGAAATTTTGTTTTGCTAGTTGCTATAGCTTTCCTTCTCGATATATTTGTTATTGGTTTTCACTCGCACACACACATGTGAGTGTGTATATGTATATATAAAATCTTCAATTAGTGAACTACTAAATCACTTTCCTTCTCTTATTTAGGCCATGGGAATTCACGTCCATCCAGAAATACTTGTGGAGATCCTCAGCAAGTTACCGGTTGCTGTCTCTTCAAAGATTCAAATGTGTTTCAACATATTGGGGGGCGTTAATCTCTGATCCTTACTTTAGGAAGAAGAATCTCAATCATGCCAATAATGACCAAAATTCCCACAACTTCTTATGTCCCAATGGGAGGATCATCAGTGGAACTTCTATTGTTCTTTTTTGTCCCAATGGGAGGATCATCAGTGGAACTTCTATTGTTCTTTTTTGTCCTCTGATCATGTGGTTGAGGATGATCAAAAACTTAATTGCCCTTCAACCTGCAAAGCAGTGGTTGCCAAGGTTCTCTCTTCTCTTAATGGGTTGGTTCTACTCTACATTAGTGATAGAATTGATAAACAACTTTTCTTGTGGAATCCTTCCACAAGAGAATCAACAGTGCTTCCTTCTCCGAAATCTCCACCGAAGGATTGTGTATGCGGATTGGGATATGACACCATTGGTGATGACTATAAGATCCTTTCGGCTAACCTGAACGCAAGGATTTCTCACAGATACACATCTGTTGAAATTCTCGCTGTAAAAAGTGGTTCCTGGAGAAATATTGGTGAATATCCCACTGGCATTCGCCGTGTGTTGGGTGGTTTAAATTGTGGTACTGATTATTTGCCATTTGTACATGGATCATTTCATTGGCTTGGCATGTCACAAGATTATACTATCGTTTCACTTAATATTTCAAATGAGGTATACGGGGAAATACCGTTGCTAGAGAGAATGTTCATCCATTCAAGGGAACTCGAGCATGGCGTTTCAGTATTGAGAGGGATGCTTTGCCAATATTCTACATTTGAGAATAGATGGGAGCGCACCTTTAAGTTGTGGATATTGACAGACTATGGTGTCAAGGAATCTTGGATTCATTTGCTTACAATTCAAGGTACTGATCTTTTTTATTCAGCCTAACCAAAATATATGCTTGTGGATGGTGAGGTGCTACTACGCTGCAAACATATGTCAAGTGGTTGTTGTGTATATAGGATATCCAAAGGACAGTTAGGATATTGGCCTTGATCTGGTATGGCTAAGCAAGGAATCGTTTATACAGAGAGCTTGGTCTTACCAAGATTTCTTATTTAATTTTTGCTTATGATTGAGTCGCTTTTTTCTGTTTTCAAACATCATGTAACAACATCTTATTCTGATAAGTTTATCTATTGCTCTGCTCCATTATTTGGCATTATACCTCTCCCAGTAAAATCTTTTATAGTTTTATATAAAATGATTCAACTTGATCAATGCATGGTACCAAAACTTGTTTCTTGGGACTACCAAGACTGATCACTTCGGTATCACATCTGACAAATAGTAGGAAAGAAAATCATTTCCCGTCTATCACTCAATGCAAGTGCAACAGAATCATCGCCACTGACAAATAGTAGGGAAGAAAATCATTTTATGCGTCAAAGTAGCTTCTACGATGAACTCGAGTTAACTTTGTTTCACTTTTTTATTTTTTCTTTTTTTTTTTGCATATGGAATGATATACTTCTATTTCTATTTTTCATTGTAGCTTAGCTATGTTTTCAAGGATCTGAACTGGAGAATAATTTAGTAATTAGCTGTCTTTTTTCCTCCACATATTAGGTACTAGGGGTGTTTATGGGGCGGTATGGTTCGGGTTTTAGCTTATTGGTAGCGGTATATCGGTTAAACGTATGTGATTATGTAAATCCAATACCGTTCCGATAAGCTATTGGTTATCGGTAGTTAACGGTTCAGTAACTGGTATTACTTGTACTACCGAAGTAATGCGCGACTTCTCGGTGGTTGATTGTCGATAGCTAACATTTTCTCACTGGGAACTGCTCAAGTTATCTCTGAAAAAAAGGTGCACTGTAATTAAGCATTAAAAAATGCACATAAAGACTTGTTGTTATGTGAAATAGTGAAGCTTGAATATAAAAAATCAACTAAGAGAAGTGAGAGACGGCGAAATTATATAATAGTATCTTCATTTTACTGGACAAAAAGTTAAAAAAATCTGAAAGACTTTTAAATATTGTGTTTTAAAATTAATGGTATGTGTAATATGGGCTAGTGTCTTTAAATCTTGTCGTCCAAAATAAATTTTGGATTTAAAGAGTTACTAAATATGAACAAAATATTTTTTTTTTGGTTAAATTGAAAAGGAAAGATGAACAATAACATGCATTTTCTATATAAGAACAGATAGCAAGAGAGGCCCAAACTCAAATGTATTCAACTAACATTTCGCACCCACGAATGATATAAGTACTATTGTTGCTTTGACTTTACTCACATCAGTGGCATATTTTTACGCAGGTCTTGTTTCTCCTGAACTTTGTGGTATCATCCAAAACTCTACGTGCAAATTTTTGTCCATTTAGAGCTAAAGGAAAAAAAAAAAAAGAACAAAATAAGTAAACTGGTCAATATACAGTCCTTTGTATTTACAAACCAGCTCAAATATCATAATCATGTTACAAACAGCTATATCAGGCCTTTTTCTCAAATGCGGGTGATGATGAGGGTTTCAAACTTATATAGACCATTGATGGGTCGATTACGAGAGTTCTTAAAAGACATAGAGTGACACGATCCGGAATCCGGTAAGGCCGTGCGGACACCCGACATCCACTCTTAGACCCGTCGGGCAAACTCTTACCAATTAAATTAAGAAAATAAATATAATTTAATTCATAATTAAGAACAAGGCTTAAAAAAAGCACAAACATACTGATACCTCTAAGCTGTACAAAAAAATTACAACTGACTACCAACATACTAGGTTTAGGGCTATCCATACTAGATATCAAAGAGTATGAAAGAAGACAAATACCTCCTGAAGGGAGCAAAATGCAACTGAAATAATAAACATAAAACTGGTGGTCATCCTGAATAAAAGCTGGCTCACCCTGACAGCTGAAGTTGTCTTCGCTCCTTGACAACGTGGCGAACTCAATCCTGGAGCGAACCTGCCGAAATGAAATAGATAGACAACAACAAACAACAAACAAGGGTGAGTCAAAAGGACTCAATAAGTGGGGGAGACTAGCCACCTCAAAGAATATGATAGCTAGCCCTGGAAGAAAGGAAACAGATAGGCCAAATTCCTCTTATTTAAATTATAAAAAGGCAGCGCCATATAATAACCGGAAACATGTAATAAATTATAAACTCAACAAGGGATGCGAGCCAAAAACAAATCAACAAATAAACAATGCACATATAAGCAGGACAGTAGTCATGTACCGCAAGTCTACACAATGGTATGAAGTGAGATGAAATGAAATGAAATATGATGCAAAAAGTCACATGTGCCCGTAATCCCATCTCGAAGCGGAATACACCTGCATTCGAGGGGAATCCAATCTGATAACCAACTAGAGCGAAATACTTCTACTCCTGGGGCGGAATACTCCTGCACCCGATATAATATAAACCAAAGGCGGAATACTCCTGCACTCTCTTGGGGCGGAATACTCCTGCACCCGATAAAATATAAACCAGAGGCGGAATACTCATGCACTCTCCTGGGGCGGAATACTCCTGCACCCGATAAAATGTAAACCATAGGCGGAATACTCCTGCACTCTCCTGGGGCAGAATCCTCCTACCCTCAATATGATACAATGGAGCGGAATCCTCCTGCTCCTGGGGCGGAATACTCCTGCACCCAATATGATATGCAATGTAATGCATATGACATATAATGCATATAAATGCAATGTGATGCAATAATAACCCTTCACCGGCGCGGGACTCTCATCGACAGCCGGGAAGTAGATACCAACTCACAGCCAGAGTACAATAACAGGACATAACATATAATATACAATGTAAATCCAAAGCTAAGGCGTAAGGAGTACGCCTTTCGGCAGCTACGCACGTAAGGGACACGTGGTAGAAAATCCACGAGGCCAGGTGCCTCCAAAGAAATGGATATAAACACTTACCTCTTCCAAAAGTTAGCATTGCTAATCAACAACCGCTTTATCCTTTGGTTTCATTGCCAAACGATCCCACTCTATTCAATGAGCAGAAAAATATATCAAATTAGCATAAAGGCTTCATTCCTCACATCTTAGGACAATCCGGTTAGGAACCTGATACCCTATTCGCATACGCAATAAGCGGGCCAGGGCTATGTACAGGGTTTAAGGTTACATTACCAAACCCTAAATAAATTATATTTATATGTTGCCCATAACTCACTGAATACGAATATATAATCAATTCCATTATCGGGGTCCAATTGACCCTTTAAACTATTAATTGAACTTATTAAAACGATGTCTAGTATCCCAATTTTTACTGTCAAAATATATTCAAACACACGTAATAAAATCTAATAATATATTAAGATCCTTACCTGAATGTTTCAGGGTAAAAATTCTATCTTCTCTCCGGCTCTTTTCTCATTTTCTGGCATTTTTCTCTTCCTTCCCGTCATTTCCTTTCTGTTTCCAATGGGTTATATTTTTGTTTCTATATATATGCAAGTTCGTCCTTAGCTGAAGCTTAGGACCACTGACTTACTTTCTTTCATTTTTTGTCTTTTTTGTTTTACTTTCTTTTCTTTTGTCGTTTCTTTTATTTTTTTTTTCTTTTCGTGACAAAAATTAAAACGCTACCCTATGATATTCGAAATAATTTCAACTTTTGCATACAAGTTATACAAAATATATGTAGCATACTCGCTAAGGCGGATCTCAAATTGGGTTCCCGAAATTCAAGATGCGAATTTAAATGGAAAAATGTCAAATTATTTAACTTTCGGCATTTTAGCGGAAACTAGCCGAACAACATCGAAATTCACTTTCGAAAATTCATAAAAGTCACAAATAATCATACGAACCTAATGGCGCTTTCGGATTTCGAATCGGAGCTCATTTGGCAAAACCGAGCTCGAAAATCTCTTTTTAATATTTATCGACAATAAAAACTGAAACCTCCTTCCGATACGTACCAAACGAGGTCTGATTTAGCTTAAATTTTACTGATAAGTCTTAATGGACCTTACGAATATTTTAAAATTATCGGTACGCCAATCGGAATCCTAACTTCCGAAACGACTAACCGAGGTCGTTTCATTCTCCTCCACTTAAACTCTCATTCGTCCTCGAACGAGCTTAAGTCTTAAGCAAGATTAACGCAGATAACAAGAGAATTCGCACAACCTTCATAAACTACGCTACATACATTATCTCATGATTACAGAATCAGAATTATAACACGCACACTGAACTCTTGGAAATAAACATATTTGGATAATATCATAACGTCATTGCCCAGCTTATTGTGACTAAGTTGATCCTTCCTCGATCACGAGAGGAGAGCTCTACATTTTCGAAATAAAGATACACGGAATTTTGAATAGGTTAACATGATTCAGCCGATAATCACCTCTTCGATATACCTTTTGATATAGAACAAGTCGATGAAACTAAGAATTAGCTCACGCTTGATACAATAGAGGTGCTTTTGAAGTACCTTGTTACTACACAGTATAGAAGATTTGATGCAAGCTATATTTTTTTTACGAACGCACTATGCAACATCTCAGTTGATGTTAGTATTGTTTCGCAAGCTCCTTGTGGGAATGTAGTTACTCACGTCCGAATGTATGTAAAAGGTTCATCTAAACAGGGTCTATCATATAAGGATAAGGATCATGCAAATACTACTGGATAGTATGATGCAGACCAAGAATAATCTTCAGATTGAACAACTACTTCAGGATATTGTCTTTGAATTGGAAATATTATGACTTAAAAAAGTAAAAATAAAGGAGACATGTAGTTGGACCATGAGCTGAGGCAGAATGCCAGCAACAAAGTTGATTACATGAGCACTTACAACGCTAAAGTAACCTCTCAAGGAGTTGAGGTGTGAAGGAGATATGCCAATGATGGATGGACGACAAGCTGCACTAGACGTTTAACTCTAAATTTTCATGAAGTAAAACAACGTCAGTATGAGGATCCAGTTCTAGTTGAATACAGACAGATAGCCAGAAGAAAACCGTTGACCCATACAGGGTTACAAGTGACGGTGTTCTTATGTATAAAATTAGACTTTGTGTTCCTGATGTTGTAGATTTAGTTTATGATAGAGGCACATTATTCAGAATACACTGTTCATCCAGGTTCGATTAAGATGTACCATGATCTTAAGCATATTTATTGGTGGGACGGAATGAAGTGTGACACAGCAGAATTTATGGCTCAGTGTTCTAATTGCCAGCAAGTTAAAGACGTGTCATCTTTCCAGACTTTATGCTTTCAGCAGACAGGTACGTATATATGATCAGGTTGCCAGCTTATCTCTATCATTAATAGATTATTAGTGGGTTTAGCAATGATCGACACTCATTGTAGGTTCCTGTCGTGGCCCTAGATTGGGTCGTGACAAAAGTGGTATCAACGCCTTGGAGATTTAGTATTAGCATTCAGTATTTGGAGGAAGACTCCTCCACTTAAAGCACAACTCATGTAGCTATTTGAATAGGAATAACCATCCCCACACAGTCTACTGGACTAAAGAAGATTTAGCTTAAAAGCTGAACGTAGGCAGACCTAAGCTACCAACTACCCTTTCGAGTTGCCAAACAACTGCAACTCTCGAGTCACAAATCCATACATTTTCTATAAGCACCACCGCCTGATGGATCAAAGGTCAAATGACTCCTCTCATTACCCTTAGTAGCCTTGAAAAATGACAATGTGCTTACTCGGCTACCTTGGCACGCACTCTGGCTCAACGCAAGGAACATCACAATAGGTTACTGACCGCCTAAGTTCACCAATACCGAATAAAGAAGAGATGGCAACGGACTGAGGATAGATATAATTAGAGTTTTAGGAAGCTTTCTTTTTTCTTATTTGCTTGGCTACCAAAGCTAGACTACTTACGAGTCAAAGTAGCCCAAGAATCGCAACTGAAGAAACAGATATTAAATGAGCTTTATGGAACAAAATCTATGTCAATTTAACCTTCCTATAAAAAGGAAACTCCGACAATTTACCCGAAAACCCTTTTATACCGAGACAAACTCATAGGATAACATGACTTTACTAGCGTTTTGAACCAAGAGGAGATACGTAGATCGAATATTACTTACTAATCACTTTGCACCGGAAGAAACAATGACAGTTTCTGATGGTGACGAATAAGAATCCCATCACCCTACCGACACTATGTTCTAAAGAGAGGTAGACTGACTTGACATTATAACAGAATGAGGCACAACAAGATGCCAAGCAAGCAATACCGATACTCACTCACAAATCTCTCACATTTAAACCAGATAAACTAGTAGGGTCATCATAAATGCCAGGAATAAATCATATCAGAAGCTCACCCCTCTACCGCAACCGATTCTTAATAGAAACAATATCCAAGGAAGTCATGGAAACATGGTAAAATAAATGAAGTTCAGGCCGATCAAAAGAATCAAATCTTACTCACATTTAATGGAAGGAGAAATAATCCAGTCTACTACATCGGATGCCAGCATCCTGCCAAACTAGAAGTTCATAGAACTGCCTCTGCAGCTGAGTCGAGCCGCTACCCTGATAATTACTTCTAGAAGAACTGCTACCCTGATAATTACTTCTAGAAGAACCACTACCACCACACTCTCGACCTTTATCAAATGAGGGCATATCTCAGGTTGATTAAGATCTAAATGAAATTCCTTACGACTGTGCAGGTGTCTGATGCTGGTCTGATGGTGAGAAAAAGAACGAATGCCTACTTGCCGGAGTAAGGAAAACTCAACCAAAGATGACAGGCTCACGTCAATGATAATACCTTTTCAATGAAAATAGAAGCTGGACAGGTTGTTGATAGCTACAAAGAGAAAAACTGGGTCTGATATTGACAAACTACTGGCGCACTCTAAGAATCATGTGGCACAAGCTGAGATAACCTGGAAGGTGACCTCCCAAAATAATTAGAACTCTTACCTCTAAATGACGTACCATGGTTGCCCACTTGGGCCACGGGATCTCTTGCTCTCCCGCTCTAACTCTTCCCGCTCTAACTTATGGTATGCCTAATACCTTTGAGCAATATCAACAACGACATCAAATAAAGTCCCAACCTCAATTTTTTCGAGCCATCTGGGATCTCAAGGAAGGAGAAAGGTCATCAATAAATCTTTGAATCTCTCGAAAGGCTCATGGACTAGTTCTAATGCGTATTCAGCCATTTTATAGAATTCAATCTCATATTCTGAAACACCAGCAGGCTAACCGACAGGCTACCCTGTCCAATCCACTCAAACTGGCAACATCTTTCATCTCGCTCGCTACTCAAAAGGAATATTTTTTTCCCACGAATCTAGAAGAAAAATCAAACCAAGTCAGCTAATAAGAGTACGGTCCACCAATCCAGGGCTGGACCTTGAAACTAGAAAGAAGAATAATCAACACAGTGCCGCTCGATATAATCAAGAGCCTGAAGGATACGCTGACATCATTTTTTTAAAAAAAAAATTCACGGGGTTTATCTTATGCATTGCTTAAAAATATCAGAGGTTCAACCGCGTAAAATAATGCAACCTCTTCGGACACTCGGACCGAGTCATTACTCAGGCTAACTAACCAGCCAGAATAACTAAAGGCACAACATATGCTGTCTCCGGAACATAATTTACTGTAGCAAGATTAAGAACCGGAATAGGAGCTCCCTGAGACCGAACGTCTGCATCTGCAGCAACCTGATAAGCTGCCTAGCGAATAATAGGTTCTTGCAGTATCTGCATCGCCACGATTCTCGTAAAAGCATCGTAGAGAGCCAAGGGAACCACAAGGCCCTGCTCCCTTGCCCATCGCGAGCTCGTATAGCTGGGACCTCCGTAACTAGATCGTCAGCATGATTTAAAACTCTCGAGGCTTCGTCGGTGCTAGCCCAGGCTAGACTGCTTCATCTTGAACTCATACTGTTTGCTGATTTATCGCGCCAGGGTTCACAAATACCACGAAGGGATTATCGAAAATACTTTTGCATCCTAGACCGACGCACGATCAGAAAAAAATGGAAGTGAAACTTCCTAAATGCCATCATAGCCTTTCGTAGATAAGTACGGACGTCTACGTACCCATCAGCGAGACTCTACTAGACACTGTCTTAGTCTGGATAGACTCTAAATTAGGTTCTGATACCAACTGACACGGCCCGGAATCCGGCTAGGCCGTGCGGGCACCCGACATCCTCCCCTACACCCGTTGGGCGAACCCTTACCAATTAAATTAGGAAAATAAATATAACTCAATTCATAATTAAGAACAAAGCTTAAAAAAAAAGCACAAACATACTGATACCTCTAAGTTGTACAAAAGAAATTACAGCTGACTACCCAACATACTAGGTTTAGGGCTACCTAGACTAGACATCAAAGAGTATGAAAGAAGACAAATACCTCCTGAAGGGAGAAAAATGCAACTGAAATAATAAACATAAAACTGGTGGCGATCCTGAATAAAAGCTAGCTCACCCTGACAGCTGAAGTCGTCTTCGCTCCTTCACAACGTGGCAAACTCAATCCTGGAGCGAACCTGCCGAAATGAAATAGATAGACAAGAACAAACGACAAACAAGGGTGAGTCAAAAGGACTCAACAAGTGGGGCAGACTAGCCACCTCAAAGAATAGGATAGCTAGCCAAGGAGAAAGGAAACAGATAGACCAAATTCCTCTTATTTAAATTATAAAAAGGCAGCGCCAGATAATAACCGGAAACACGTAATAAACTATAAACTCAACCAGGGATGCGAGCCAGAAACATATCAACAAATAAACAATGCACATATAAGTAGGACAGTAGTCATGTACCACAAGTCTACACAATAGTATGAATTGAGATGAAATGAAAATGAAGTGAGATGAAATGAAATGAAATATGATCCAAAGGTCACATGTGCCCGTAATCCCATCTCGAAGTGGAATACTCCTGCATTCGAGGGGAATCCAATCTGATAACCAACTGGAGCGGAATACTCCTGCTCCTGGGGCGGAATACTCCTGCACCCGATATAATATAAACCAAAGGCGGAATACTCCTGCACTCTCCTGGGGCGAAATACTCCTGCACCAGATAAAATATAAACCAGAGGCGGAATACTCCTGCACTCTCCTGGGGCGGAATACTCCTACACCCAATAAAATGTAAACCATAGGCGGAATACTCCTGCACTCTCCTGGGGAGGAATCCTCCTACCCTCAATATGATATAATGGAGCGAAATCCTCCTGCCCCTGGGGCGGAATACTCCTGCACCCAATATGATATGCAATGTAATGCATATGAATGACATATAATGCATATGAATGCAATGTGATGCAATAATAACCCTTCACCTGCGCGGGACTCTCATCGACAGCCGGGAAGTAGATACCAACTCACAGCCAGAGTACAATGCTCAGATCCTCAATGCAATACCAACAACAGGACATAACATATAATATTCAATGTAAATCCAAAGCTAAGGTGTAAGGAGTATGCCTATCGGTAGCTACACACGTAAGGGACACGTGGTAGAAAATCCACGAGGCCAGGTGCCTCCAAAGTAACGAATATTTTAAAATTCTCGGCACGCCAATCGAAATCCTAACTTCCGAAACGACTAACCGAGGTCGTTTCATAGAGGGTCCATCACCGGCATAGCTTTTGATCCCAAAAGTGAATACTTGGCTTCAGTTCACTGTCATGCACTTGGAACTCCAGTCAGGAAGGGCCATTCACACCTTAAAAGGAATATCTCCTGCTATTGATTCTGATTTTTCTTCTATGAATATAGTTAGCTGGAGTCCTGATAGGCAGCTATTAGCTGTTCCTGGCTTGAAAATGATGTAGTGATGTACGACAGAGACATGCAGAAAAACTGTTTTCACTTAGAGGGATCATGTGCAGCCCATTTGCTTTTTGTCTTGGTCACCAAATGGAAAGTACATGGCTACTTCTGGACTAGATAGACAGGTCTTGGTCGCCAATGGAAAGAAACAAGATATTGGTCAGCAGAAATTTGAAAATAGGGTAACTTGTATGGCGTGGAAACCAATTGGCAATGCATTGGCAATAATTGATGTCATGGGAAAGTATGGTGTCTGCGAATCAGCTGTGCCTTCTTCAATGAGATCTCCCACAGAAGACATTCCAGCTTTAAGTTCTAAAAATGGTCATGGTCTTCTTTTCTTTGATAAAGAGGCAGGCAACCCAAGTACATCTGGTAGTTTAAGTGATCTTGGAGAAGATAGCCACGGTGAATCTGAACCATTTAGCAGAAAAAGATTACGGAAACAACATAGTTATGATGATTGGGAAGAAGACACTAATGAGCAATTGGAGTTTCTTGCAAAAGTTGAATCTCAAAAGAAGGCTCCTTGTAGTCACAGGGATGGTTCAGAAAATAAATGAAATGAGCTCAAGAATGTGCCAATTTATGCAGGGCCAAAGATGCAAGAAGCTTTTCAGACAGGTGAAACTTCACAGCTACCTGGCAAAAGACACTTTCTATGTTACAGTATGCTTGGTAGTATAACCACGACGGAGCATGATGGATACTCTCACATAGAGGTATTGCAGCTTCTGTGTGGTTGTTTTTGTGTCTGTCTTCATATTTTCTTTTACAATTTCTTATTCGTAATTACACAAAATTTAACTTTGAGCTTGTTTCTCATGGCTAGAAACTGTGATCTTCAACTTGTCATCCAAAACTAATGCGGAAAAAGCAGCACCATGACTTGATATATGTTGAAAGTGCATTTCCTCTTATGTTTACACAGACCTATATATGAATGATTTATTCAACTAACATGATAACTTCTATGCGGATTGATTTTCATGACACAAACAGTGGCCCCGGAGTCCCTACAATGACTGATTATTTTGGTTTCACAATGGCTTCTTTAAATGAGAAAGGAAGTGTATTTGCAAATCCAAGCAAAGGTGAGAAGAATATGAGTACACTCATGTATCGCCCTTTCAGTTGCTGGGCTAATAACAGTGAGGTTAGTGATTTGGTCTTTTTTCCCAAGTAATGACATATTAGGACTATGTGTATGCCAAGTTATGAAACTTATTACTTCTCCCATGCTAACGCTGTTTTGTTTATGTAATTTAGTGGTCAATGTGATTTGAAGAGGAAGAAGAGTAGTTGCACTAGGAACAGGTTGGGTAGCTGCCATTACAAGCCTTAATTTTCTCCGCATCTTCACCGAGGGTGGCATGCAGGTATATTAGTTGAGGTGTTGTATATAGGCTATGTAAGTTGGTTCATGCGTGCCTCAAAAAAGAATCTTCCCTTAGTTTCAAATTGAATGTCTTGTCTCACTTCATGTAATTTTAAGAAGGTAACGTTCACTTGTAAAAGTTAATGGAAGTGCAGTTTGAATTTGTATTACTTCTTTACAAGGGTCTCCTGTTTGTATAATGGATCGGTTTTTGGTTTATTTGTACTTCCAATTATTTGAGATAACTTGTGAAAGTAGTCATTGTTTTAGCATAACCCAAAATAGACTTTTGACAATCAAGTTGAAATAGAATGAGTATTTCAAATTGAAGGAAATTGGATCGGATCACCCATGTGGGTCAACCCAGATCTATACCAAAAATAATAATTGTAATATTAAATTAGTTATATATTTATTATTATTATTATTATTCCGTAATATTATTATTTGTTAAATAAAGAAGAAAGGAAAAGACACAACTTTTCCTTTAAACGTTGTTTTCATTGCATAAAAAGGAAGCGCCCTTTTTCCTGCAGAACACTTTTTTTTCTAATGCAAGAAAAAATAGTTTTCTTCCTTCTTCTTCTTCTTCTCTCAAATCCCAGTTCCTAAGCAATTTCAATTGAAGACACTTCACCAAAATTAGCAAGGAACAAACGACTGTACAAGGTACGACCCTAGACTGTGGCAATTTCAATACAATTCGTGTTATTTACATGTGATAGTGTTATTGACTAGTGAAACGAATACAGTCGTCCTATAAACTTTGTGTTATAGAAATTTTCTTCATTGGTATCAAGAGCCAGTACTATTTGTTTCCTAGTAACGTTTCAGTGCTTGTGTTTTCATGAATTTTTTATAATCTGTTTTGATATAGTTTTTTGACTATTAAAAAAAAGGATCAATAGAATTGGTTTGCAGAAGAACTTGAGGTTTCTGTATAGTTTACTGATGTTTGGAATTTTATGCCAATGTTTCCTTAATATTTCCGCATGTTTGAGCTTGTTATTCACCCGTTTTATAGTTTATGAATATGGTTTTGCATTGATTTTATGCCGTGCGTATGTAGATTGTTATGCAGTGCATTTGGAGCTTTTAGTAGCGTGATTGAGCAAGGAATGATTGGAAATTGATTGAGGATTGGATTGAGCACATGAGGGCACGACACGAGGCGAGTTGCGGAGCAAGGAGGAGCTGATTTTGCCTGGTGCTGTAGGGCACGTGGCGCGCCCAGCGCTGCACTGCCTGGCGCGATTACTCACGCGGCACGGGCAAAAAGCTCCCAAATTTCGACGTCCACTGCTTGTCTAGGCGCGATCGTGGGCGCGGGGCGCCCGTTATAGCGCCCCTGGAGCGTATTTTGACTTCCTATTTCGTCTAGGCTTAGGTCTAACTTATTACTAGGCCTTTGTAAACCTTATAAATACTATTTTACTTAGTTTTTGATAGGAGTTCATACTTTGGAGCAATTTGAGAGCACCATACTTCATTGAACAAGGGTTTATTCCTAATCTTTCATCTATTACATCATTTACACCATTATTTCATCAAATCGTTGCCTTGTGATTATGAATATGCGTGGCTAAATATTACGTTCTAGGGTTAGAGTATTACATGAAAGTTGATTGTTTGAAGATTGATTCCCATTAATTGAATCCCATAACGGGTTGCTTATTCTTTCTTGATTTCACTTGCTTAATTATTAGAGATCGATAATTATGCATTATCTATGGTTTTTAGATTGAACTCGAAAGAGGGAATTTAATTACGTAATAAGAAAGAATAGAACTAGTTTATGAACCCGGACATCGGGGAACCAATTTGTGAGTAGGATAGACATATACTTGCTCGCCTAGTTTAACTCATTACAGAATTCGTCAATGCGTGCATGTGATTCAATCCATAGACATATAGGGATTGAAGTAGCCTGCATAGACTGGGAAGAACTGAAAAGTTTTTACAGTTACATTTACTCTGTCAGTTAGTAACCTGGGATTTAAGAAGTGGAATCAATTGAAAAACTCAACTGGATTGTTCGTAACTCTAACCCTGGACCGTCCTCTTAATATTGTTAAAAACCTAAGTTTGCACCATTGCTTGACCACACTTCTAGCATCTTAATTACTGCTTTTTAGTTACTAAAACTCTCACCATCAAAGAAAAATATCCCTGAATAGTTTGTTAGAAATTGTTTGTTAAGTGTTAGTCTGAATAGTCCTCGTGGAAACGATACTCGATTTATCACTTTATTACTTGTCGACCACGTATACTTGCGTGTGTGTTTGGGAGCAACAAGTTTTTGGCGCCGTTGCCGGGGACTAATTATTGACTAATTTCTTTTTGAACGATTACTTAATTTCTATTCAGGTTTAATTTTTTGTTGAGTTTCTTGTGCTGTTTCAGGCTATAGGTTTTGCATGCAAAGGAATAGAAAGGACGAGCCACTCGCACCTTTTGATCCCGAGCCTGAAAGAACCTTGAGAAGGGTAAGAAGAGAGGCGAGAGATCGAAAAGCACTAGCAATCGTACTTGCTTCTTTACCCATTGAAATGGCAGAAGAATGAGCAGTCGCAGTGCGAGATGTTGCTCTTCCCAGCCTGGGGGGAGTAGCGTCAAGTATTGTGAAGCCCGCTATTACCGGGCACTTTGAGATCAAGCCCGGCATGATTCAGTTGCTGCATGTGACTGGGCAATATGCTGGATTACTTCATGAGGATCCGCAGCAACACATTCAGAATTTCCCGGAGATCAGTGATACTTATACACCAGTGGGAGTTCCTACTGATTATGTTCGCTTGACTTTGTTCCCATTTTCACTGCTTGGGACAGCAAGGATGTGGTTAAAGGCTGAAAAGCCTGGGTCTATCACTACTTGGGAGGATTTGGCTAAGAAATTCCTGGCTAAGTTTTATCCGTCTACCAAGACAGCCCGGCTGAGGAGTGAAATTATGTCCTTTAGACAGATAGAAGGAGAATCTTTATATTCAGCCTGGGAGCGATTTAAAGCTCTATTGAGAGATTGTCCGCACCACAACCAATCTAATGAGGTTATTGCACACACTTTTGTTGAGGGGTTGAACCAACACACTAAGATCGTGGTAGATGTTGCTGCTGGAGGCCAAGTATTGGCCTTAAATTTTGATCAGATTTATGATTTACTTGACAAGTTTTCGCAGAGCAATCTTGATTGGCAGGGT
This sequence comes from Petunia x hybrida, assembly GCA_037355625.1. NCBI lineage: Eukaryota > Viridiplantae > Streptophyta > Magnoliopsida > Solanales > Solanaceae > Petunia > Petunia x hybrida. The sequence continues at coordinate 1,111,799 of JBBBVM010001137.1, read as the reverse complement.
GTTGGCAGAGCTACTACGCAGAAATCTGCTGGGATACTTCAATTGGATGCAGTTTCAGAGCTAAGGGCAAAAATGGATGCTATTTCCAATCAAATCAGCAAGCTAACTCTGCCGCAGGCTAAACCACCAGCAGCTCCAGTGCAACAACTTCAAGTCTTTTGTGAGGTTTGTGGAGAAGATCATACTACTGACGTCTGTCCATCTAACCCAGAGTCAGTGTATTATGTGGGTAATCAGAACAGGTCACAGGGTCAGAATCGCAATCAATATGGTAATAGTTATAACAGTGGTTGGCGTAATCACCTAAATTTTTCTTGGAGGGATAATCGTGAGCAACTTCAAGGCAATGAGAGACCCCAAAATAATCTTCAAAATGCACCACAACAGGGGTCACAGTCGCAGACTCAGCACATCAGTCTAATGCAGTTGAAGATATGCTTAGGAAAATTCTTGCAGGGCAGCAAAAGCTCATGGATGATTCAGCATCTCTGGCACAAACAATTAAAGATTTGAGCAATGCTCAGAAAGATCTTGAGAGACAATTTGGGCAGCTAGCTGGAGCACAAAATAATAGACCTCGGAGTGCTTTACCGAGTGATACAAAGAAAAATCCTAAAGAATTTGTGCAAGCAGTTACTTTGAGGAATTGAAGAGCTCTAGAAGAAGTTCCCCCAAAGCCAAAGAAACCTGTTGGTGAGTTAGAGCCCAATGCTGATAGGGAAGTGGAGAAAGAAGCAGAGAAAGTGATTGAAAAGCAGCCCGAGTCTGCTATTGTGAGACCACCACCACCTTTCCCTCATAGACTTCAGAAGCAGAAAGTTGATGCAGCATGCCAGAAATTCTTGGAGATATTGAGTCAGATTCAGGTAAATATTCCTTTGGTGGAGCTTTTGCGGGATGTTCCCAAATATGCTAAATACATCAAGGATATTGTTGCTAACAAGAGAAGACTGACTGAGTTTGAGACAGTTGCACTCACTGAGGAGTGTAGTTCCAGAGTTAGAAGCAAGCTTCCTCAGAAATTGAAGGATCCTGGCAGTTTTACTATTCCCTTGAAAATTGGGGAACATGAGGTTGGTCGAGTTTTATGTGATTTGGGTGCTAGTGTGAATTTGATGCCTTCATCAGTTTTCAGGAAGCTAGGCCTGGGTGAACCACGACCCACTACTGTGACTCTGCAGCTGGCTGATAGATCTTTGACATGCCCCGAGGGGATTATTGAGGATGTGCTTGTACAAGTGGGTCAGTTTATATTACCTGTTGATTTTATTATTCTTGATTATGAAGCTGACCCTGAGGTTCCTCTCATATTGGGAAGAGGATTTTTGGCTACTTCTGATGCTGTTATTAGAGTTAGAGCTGGAAAGATGATCATGAAGGTAAATGGGGAAGAAGCTGTGTTTAATGTGTTCAAAGCTACCCAGCTTCCTTCACATTATGAAGAGTTGTCCATGGTAAAAGTGATAGATGATGAGTTGACTGCTGATGAGAGGTCATTCTTGGCTTCTAATGTTGATTCTTTGGAAAGGGCACTCTTATGTGATGATGATGATATCCTGAAGGATGATGACATTGAAGAATATTTTGAGGTTCTTATTCTGCAGAGTAGATTCATCCCAGGGTGGAAGAAATTTCAGGAGCTTCATAGACCGTTGACCTTAACTCCTGCTAAACCGTCTATTGAGAGGGCTCCCACTCTTGAGCTCAAACCTTTACCCGCGCATTTACGATATGCTTATTTGGGTGAAGGTAATACCTTGCCCGTGATCCTTTCTTCTTTGTTGTCTGATGTGCAGGTTGAAAAGGTGTTGAGGGTATTGCGAGAGCGCAAGAGAGCTATTGGCTGGACTATTGCTGATATTAGAGGGATTAGTCCTTCTTTCTGCATGCATAAAATTCTCTTGGAAGAAGACCATAAGCCATCTATAGAGCAGCAGAGGAGGCTAAATCCAATTATGAAGGAGGTGGTGAAGAAAGAAGTTATCAAGTGGCTGGATGCTGGCATTATTTTTCCTATCTCTGACAGCAAGTGGGTGAGTCCAGTGCAATGTGTTCCAAAGAAGGGGGGCATGACAGTGGTGAAGAATGAGCATAATGAGTTGATTCCTACAAGAACAGTTACAGGGTGGCGAATTTGCATTGATTATAGGAAGCTGAACAAGGCCACCAGGAAAGATCACTTCCCACTCCCTTTCATTGATCAGATGCTGGATAGACTTGCGGGGCACGAGTATTATTATTTCTTGGATGGGTATTCGGGCTACAATCAGATTGTGATAGCTCCTGAAGATAAAGAGAAGACTACTTTTACTTGTCCATATGGCACCTATGCATTTAGGAGGATGCCATTTGGGTTATGTAATGCCCCGGGGACTTTTCAGCGGTGCATGATGGCTATTTTCACCGACATGGTGGAAAAATTTGTGGAGGTATTCATGGATGATTTCTCAGTGGTTGGTGATTCTTTTGATGAATGTTTGAAAAATCTTAATGTTGTGCTGAGCCGTTGTGAAGAAACAAATCTGGTGCTGAATTGGGAAAAATGTCACTTTATGGTTCAAGAAGGCATAGTACTTGGGCACAAGGTGTCAAAGCAAGGGATCGAGGTTGATAAAGCGAAGATTGAGGCTATTGAGAAATTACCACCACCTATCTCTGTTAAGGGAGTGCGTAGTTTCTTGGGACATGCAGGGTTCTATAGACGTTTCATAAAGGACTTCTCCAAAATTTCCAATCGCATGTGCAAATTGTTAGAGAAGGATGTGAAATTTGTGTTTAAAATGCTTGTCTCAAGGCATTTGAAGAGTTGAAGAAAAGGTTGGTGACCGCACCAATCATCATTGCTCCTGACTGGTCTTTGCCATTTGAATTGATGTGTGATGCGAGTGATAATGCTATTGGGGCTGTTCTAGGCCAAAGAATTGGAAGAATCTTTCACTCCATCTATTATGCAAGCAAGACTCTTGACGCGGCCCAGTCTAATTATACCACCACTGAGAAGGAGTTGCTAGCCGTAGTGTATGCTTTTGATAAATTCAGATCTTATTTGGTTGGCACTCATGTTGTTGTCTACACTGATCATGGTGCAATCCGGTATTTGTTTGAAAAGAAGGACTCCAAGCCTAGACTCATTTGATGGGTTCTCCTATTGCAAGAGTTTGATGTAGAAATTCGGGATCGCAAGGGGACTGAGAATCACGTAGCTGATCATTTTTCAAGGCTGGATAATAGAGATCATGTAGATGAGGGGCCTGAGATTAAAGAGGTATTCCCTTATGAGCAACTTTTTGCTTTAGACGCAGCTGAGGTGCCATGGTATGCTGACATGGTGAGCTTAATTGTGAGTAATGTGTATCCTCCTGGGGCTACTGCTGAGCAAAAGCGTAGACTCCTTCATGAGAGCAGATTTTATGTATGGGATGAGCCTTATTTGTACAAGATAGGCCCTGATCAACTAGCTAGGAGATGCATTCCATGGGAAGAAGTAGAGCCGATTCTACAGAGCTGCCATTCCTCTCCTTATGGTGGCCACCTTGGTGGAGATCGAACAGCTGCAAAGGTACTTCAATCTGGTTTCTTTTGGCCTACTTTATTTGAAGATGCTCATGCATTAGTGAATCAATGTGATCGTTGCCAAAGAACGGGTACTATTTCTAGGCGTCACGAGATGCCTTTGAACAATATCCTGGAGATTGAGCTGATTGATTGTTGAGGGATTGATTTTATGGGTCCATTCCCACCTTCCATGGGCCATAAATACATCCTCGTGGCGGTTGATTATGTGTCTAAATGGGTGGAGGCTATTGCACTTTCAACAAATGATGCGAGTGTGGTGGTGAAGTTCGTGAAGAAAAATATTTTCACTTATTTTGGGACAGCGCGGGCTATAATCAGTGATGAAGGTACGTATTTTTGTAACCGGTTGTTCAATAAATTGTTGGCCAAGTATGGGGTCCGCCACAAGGTGGCCACGGCTTATCATCCCCAAACTAGTGGTCAAGTGGAAATATCTAATAGAGAGATCAAGCAAATCCTTGAGAAGACTGTGAATGCCTCGAGGAAGGATTGGGCTATGAAGTTAGATGATGCTCTCTAGGCCTATCGAACTGCATTCAAAACGCCTATTGGAACCTCTCCATATAGGCTTGTTTATGGTAAGGCCTGTCACTTGCCTGTTGAAATAGAGCATAAGGCGTATTGGGCAATTCAAAAGCTCAACCTTGATATGGCCTTAGCGGGTGAAAAGAGGATGCTTCAATTGCATGAGCTTGAAGAGTTCCGATTCCATGCTTATGAAAATGCGAAATTGTATAAGGAACGGACAAAGAAGTGGCATGACAAGCATAATGAGCGTCGTCAGTTTGAGCCCGGGCAGCTGGTGTTGTTGTTTAACTCGAGGTTGAAATTATTTCTGGGCAAGTTGAAGTCTAGATGGTCGGGGCCGTTTGAAGTAGTTCGTGTTACCGTACATGGAGCGGTTGAATTGAAAGCCCCGGATTCTGAGAAAACATTCTTGGTAAATGGCAAAAGGGTGAAGCATTATTGGGGAGGTTCGGTGAATCACCGTACTTCCATTACTTTGAGGGACCCTTGATTGATACTCGTCGCGCCACGACGTTAAATAAGGCGCTTCTCGGGAGTTAACCCGAGTTTGTACTTGTAATAGTTTAGTTATTTTTTGTTTTATAGTGTCACGTAGTTTTTGTTTTTGTGTGTCGTTTTTGTAGGTATCAGGAGTGCTAAACGAGGTGAAATTAATGTATTGAGGGGTACGGGACGCCTTGAGACATGTCCCGCGCTTGGGTTCGCACTTGGAATCGAAATTTGGTGCGAAAAAACGTGTTCGGGCGCGTTTGGGAGTGCCCTGCGCCTCCCAACGCGCAAAATGGAAAGTTGAAGCACAAGCCTAGGCGCGTTTGGGAGCGCCTCGCGCCTCCCAACGCACCAGGGCTCACAGTAGGTAGAATTTGGCTCATGCAGTTGGGGCGCACCGCGGAAGGTGTAGCGCCCGGCAAAATTTTTTTAAAAAAACGGGTCAAACGGGTTTTAACCCGCGACCCGGTTTCCCCCTCTCCCTTATACCCGATTCCTACTCCATTTTCTTCACTATTTTCTCTCTAATCAATCCCTAAACACTCCCCAAATCATCTCTAACTCTTGGAATCATTCACAATTTTGTTTCAACTCATTCTAATACTTTCAAGTAAGTAAATTCCTACTTTTCTCTCTCCATTACATGTAAGATGAACTAATTTTTTTTTTCATGGTAGGTTTCTTAACTAGTTGCAAGCTCATGTGTAAATATTACTCTTGAAGTGCTTAAATTGATCATTGTGCTTGACAGTTAGCTTGTGGACTTGTAAAAAGAGATCTCCCAACAATTTGGGAGGGTTAGCACATTACAAATATCATTGAACTTGCAAGTTTAAAAGTGTGCACACCAAGTGTTTGTGAAAAAGCCTCAATCATGAAAATTGTATACCATTGTGAATTCTTGAGTAGCAATGCAATCCTGAGGCTTATTATGAACATTAAGTGTCTCACACACATAAATATTGGCTATTATCCACCCGCACTAGCTTGATCTCGATAACCACAAACGTGGCATATTTTGTACAAAGCTAGTTTTGTCTAAGTGTGGGGTTGCATGTGCTATTGAGTTGAGTTGATTGACACATAGAGTGAGTGATAAGTGTGGGGTGGTACCCTACCAATTGAGTTTGAATTGAATTTTTGATGCCTAATTTGATATCTCACATTGATCTTTTTGTTTGTGTAGGTACCATGGTGATCACACCTCATAAACCAAGTTCTTCATCCACCTCGGCCCCAAGAAAAGCACTCCAAGCCGGGCCTTCTTCTACCAAGCAAAAGGGCAAGGCACCGGCCAAGCCCAAGACCAAACCAAAGGCAAAGGCAAGAATCCCTAAGGACGCGGTGCCTATACCACGGCCCGGGGGAAAGACACGATATGGCCTCACTTTTGTGAAGAAAGGTGAGTGCCAAACTTGGTATAAAAATGTGAAGCTTGTGGGGTACATTCCCGAGCAAGCAATTGACAAGCGGAGGGTGATGTAAAAATTTCAAGGGGTGGCTGATGCGATATTTGCTTTACATTGGGACTCGGTATTTGAGAGTCCGGGGCATGCCAACCTTGACTTAGTGCAGGAACTCTACGAAAATTGGGAGCCGGAGGAAGCGTGGAAGGAGGATGACATGGTTACGGTGCGGGGTGTGAAGGTGAAGTTAGACCACACGGCATTGAATGCCTTCTTGGGTGTCGAGGAACCTGAGTAAGATGAGCTGAGAGAATTCATTAGGAAGCCTAACTATAAGGCTCTGCGGGATACACTCTGTAGTGAGAGCTCCACTCATAAGTGGGAGCGAAATGTGTCCGGAAGACACAAGTACATGTTCTTCTTGCAGTTTCTGAAACCGGCTCGCGTGTGGATGAGATTTATAAATGCACGCATCTTGCCATCATCTCATTATTCTGAGGTCACCAAGACTCGGGCGTGCATGGTGTACTTTTTTATGACCGGGAGGCTGGTTAACATCGGTTACTACATGTTGCGAGTGATGAAAGAGCAACGGGAGTTGCAGTCATGTAGCCGTTTGTACTTTGGGAACATCCTTACCCGGTATTTGGAGCAGGCTGGGGTCCCAGTGGATGAGATCGGTGATCGCATTGTCTCTGACATCGGGAAGCCGTTTGATATTGCCTCGGTAAAGGGTGTGACCACTACTGCACCTGTGAGACTGACGGCTGACGAGTGGCGGGACACAGACGCCAACTTGTCAGCACGTCAGTATTTGATGATGGAGCAGATGGCCCGGCAGTCTGGCGTAGATATGACGGCTATTTATCGCACCGTCCCTTTACTGGATACCTCGAGACGTCTGCTGGGCATGACTCGGGCAGTAGAGATGCCTCCGGAGGAGGATGAGAACACTGATTCGGAGATTGTTGATCGTGATCCAGACAGTGAGGCTGTGGAGACTGATGCTGAGGGCGGTGGTTCTGATGGGGAGGAGGACTAGGTCCGCACTCCCGCGCACCACCCAGTGTTGGTCAGCTGGATTTCAGGGCAGTTTCCTTTACTTTTTCGCTTACTTCTTTGTCGCACTGAGGACATTGCTTAGTTTAAGTGTGGGGTGGGGGTACTACCCTTTATTTATTTTTGAGGTTAGGGATGCATGTACCGTAGGATTTTCTTTTGTCACTTGACTTTATTTTGATTTGTTTCTTGTTTTAATATATGAAAAAATATTTAAAAAAATTAGAAAACCAATGAAAAATTCCAAAAAGATTTTTTTTTTAGTTTTATTAGTGGTACATGTCATCCACACCGTGGTTTTTCTTATGGCCTCGGTTCTTTTCCACGGGGAGACCTTTGAACCGGATAGTTTTTTTGTTTTTAGGATTAGAACAGTTAGTATAGGTGACCCTAGACGAAGGAAATATGTAGAATGCTAGGTGCCTTTGGTTTGTTTGATACTGGTGGATATGAATTGATTGCATGTGCTATTTGTGGTGTCCTTGGGTTTTAAATTGTGATGCATGCCTAGGAAAAAAAATGGAATAACCCCCTTGAGATGCTCGAGTCCAGTTGATTGACTTTATTGTAAACCTTTGTGCATTAGTGCTTAATTTTCCACAAGTTGCACTCTAAATGCTTGATTGAGAGTTGTTGATGGAGCCTTTTTGTGTGGATCATGTGCAATGTGTGTGTGAGGCATATTCTTATTTGCTCCATGTTTGCATATTAATGTCTAGAACTTGCCCCGTGTGTGTGCAAAGCGAAATCCTAGGTTTGCTCTAGTCGAAAAATGATACAGGCCTTCTTTTGATTTGCCTACCCTTACATATACACCTTGACTTGATTTGTATGAATTCTTTGACCTTTTTGTTGGCACCCACACCCCAAGCCTACTCATTTATTCTAAATTGTTCTCTTTTGGCCCTTTACTCCTTAAGCACTTTAGTTGATATTGTGATATTATTGTGGAGTTGTGGTTGAATATTGGGAGGTTTTTGAGTGGAACCAATGAGGGGATACTTGAATGAATTGTGTAGTAGTTGTTTATGAGCATTGGCAAGGTTAGAAAGTAATGAATAGAAAAAAGAAAACAAATGAAAAAAAAAAGAGCAAAGTAGAGAAAGAAAAAAATTGTGGAAAAAGAAATAAAGAGAGAAGAATATCCATTCCTTGCTAGTGTGTGCTTAAAAGAAAAAATTGCTACTTGTTGAGAAGGTGTGTGTGTGAAAGTTGTTGATTGGGTGGCTTTGATGGGAATTGTGTTTGAAATAATTGTGATGTATTAAAGTGCTTAGGGAGGTAGTCACTATTACCCATATGTATCCTACCAGCCCCTTAGCCTACATTAAAACCTTTTTAAAGTCCTAGATAATCCCGATTGGAGTGAGCTTACATTAGTGGAGTCCTACACTACGGGCAAGCCTATGGTACATTGTGTGTGACATGTGAGACTTTCATGAGAGTGAGTGAATTCGTTCTAAGTTATTGTCCCCGTTCTATTCATGATATTTATTGTTGTGTGTGATCTTTGGAGGACACTCTTTTGCTTCATGTTGGTGAGGGCACATGGTTTGCATGAAATAGGTGAAGCTGATGGCTTCTTGGTTGAGTAGATAGGTGTGATTTTGTGGGAGCATGGCTGCAATGAGTTGTGTTTGTGCATTTGAGCTATTTTGGGGTGGTTGTTCTCATATTTTTTAGTTTGTTAAATTGTTGGCATGCTTGTGGATCCATAGTAGTCATGTGTGTATTTGTTCAATGATCGGTATCAGCCATAGTCATAGGCAGACCTGTTCTACCTAGGTTGGGAAGTTAGTTGTGACTTGCTCGAGGGCGAGCAAAGGTTCAAGTGTGGGGTGGTGATGTTTGGCATTTTATGCCAATGTTTCCTTAATATTTCCGCATATTTGAGCTTGTTATTCGCCCGTTTTATAGTTTATGAATGTGGTTTTGCACTGACTTTATGTCGTGCGTATGTAGGTTGTTATGCAGTGCATTTGGAGCTTTTAGTAGCGTGATTGAGCAAGGAATGATTGGAAATTGATTGATGATTGGATTGACCACATAAGGGCACGACACGAGGCGAGTTGCGGAGCAAGGAGGAGCTGATTTTGCCTAGAGCTGTAGGGCACGTGGCGCGCCCCCCATAGCGTTGCACTGCCTGGCGCGATTTCTCACGCGGCACGGGCCAAAAGCGCCAAAATTTCGACGTCCACTGCTTGTCTAGGCACGGTCGTGGGCGCGGGGCGCCCGTTATAGCGCCCCTGGAGCGTATTTTGACTTCCTATTTCGTCTAGGCTTAGGTCTAACTTATTACCAGGCCTTTGTAAACCTTATAAATATTATTTTACTTAGTTTTTGATAGGAGTTCATACTTTGGAGCAATATAAGAGCACCATACTTCATTGAACAAAGGTTTATTCCTAATCTTTCATCTATTACATCATTTACACCATTATTTCATCAAATCTTTGCCTTGTGATTATGAATATGCGTGGCTAAATATTACGTTCTAGGATTAGAGTATTACATGAAAGTTGATTGTTTGAAGATTGATTCCTATTAATTGAATCCCATAACGGGTTTCTTATTCTTTCTTGATTTCACTTGCTTAATTATTAGAGCTCGATAATTATGCATTATCTATGGTTTTTAGATTGAACTCGAAAGAGGGAATTTAATTACGTAATAAGAAAGAATAGAACTAGTTTGTGAACCCAGGCATCGGGGAACCAATTTGTGAGTAGGATAGATATATACTTTCTCGCCTAGTTTAACTCATTACAGAATTCGTTAATGCGTGCATGTGATTCAACCCATAGACATATAGGGATTGAAGTAGCCTGCATAGACTGGGAAGAACTGAAAGGTTTTCACAGTCACATTTACTCTGTCAGTTAGTAACCCGGGATTTAAGAAGTGGAATCAATTGGAAAGCTCAACTGGATTGTTCGTAACTCTGACCCTGGACCGTCCTCTTAATATTGTTAACAAGCTAAGTTTGCACCATTGCTTGACCACACTTCTAGCATCTTAATTACTACTTTTTAGTTACTAAAACTCTCACCATCAAAGAAAAAGATCCCTGAATAGTTTGTTAGAAATTGTTTGTTAAGTGTTAGTCTGAATAGTCCTCGTGGGAACGATACTCGATTTATCACTTTATTACTTGTCGACCACGTATACTTGATTGTGCGTTTGGGAGCAACATTTACAACAAGAAAGAATTTGTTGTCCTCATGATAGAAAGAATTTTTTTCTGTACAAGAACCTTGTTTTCCTATTTGTGCCCAAAGGAATTTAGGAAAAGGATTATAAAGTACTAACTTGTGTCAAAGTGTATCAAAGAATGGAATTTGAAGTCAGTTTTTTGTTTTTTTCCTTCCATTCCGAAGACAAGAAAAAATGAGATAAAATATATCAAATTACTTGAAAACTCCAGAATCTATTGTTTACTGGTACATGGACCCTTGGATCTCCAAGGATTTCATGATGGAATCCTCTATTGGTACTAACGTGTCATGGTCTGTGCAAGAACTCAAAAGTTTTTTTTATAAGTAAAATTTTTTGTCTTTTCTTGATACTTGCCAGAAGACTTTCTTGAAAAGGACATTATTTTTCCTTCTCTTTTACTGTTTGTGGCAAGATCTTTTGATCACTTTGTACAAGTGGCTTACAAAAACGTTTTGCAAAACTATAATGTTTTCAAGGAATGTTGTCATGTAGTAGTTTAATATAAGAACCAAAAGTTTTTTTTGGTCCTTTCTGCCATGTTCTTATGAACAGAACAAAAATTATTTGTTTCTTTACAGTTAAGTGCAGTAATATAAAAACTTTTGTTGTCCAACCGCAAACTTCCCTAGTGAAAATTTAGTGTGGTTTTCCTGGTATCGACTACTGCTGAAAATAATGTGGAGGGAATCTTTTTTTTCTGTTAATGTCAAGTTGTCCACTTTGAATTGAGAATTGTATATTTCTTAAAGTTTTAAGAAAGCCGCATTTTTTTCCTCACAAACTACTATATAAAGTTTTTGTATAAACTTTATTGTACGTCCTTCTTTAATATACATGTGTATATTATATGGCAACTCCTAATTTTTCTGTATGTGATACAGAAAATCATGCCATGCCTAAGAAGGACGCCTATATGAGTTTGCACTGAGAGTCAGAGGAGAATGGTGAAAGATATGATTGATATTTTGGCCAAATCTCCTTTAGCACCTAATACTAGAAAAGAAGATCTAGTATGTTTTGTGGAACATCTTATATTGGTTAACAAGTTAATCCAACAGACCGTATGGTTTGGTGGTTTGTTAATAGATGAGGAAAAATATAAGGCATTACGATCAACACTGTCATTTAATGAGTTCCATAGAGACATGCTTGATAAATCTTGGAAAGAGATTCAAAACAAATTGGCTGGATCTTTCATGTTGGTCGGACCTTATAGAATGTTAGTTCAGGATATTGTGCATAAATTGTATAACAACATTGACATAAATATCCAGAAGACTGTGTGTCGTTCTATTGGACTACCTATAAGAGATAGAAATAGGTTGAATTTAGTTCGACCAGTGGTTCCGAGAGCCGTTTTTCTATTGCCCCCTGATTTGTACAGGGCTCTTATTAAATCTATTCCAGTCCATGTGAAAGAATTTAAGTATAGGTCTGCTTAGCATTAGTAGTTGTCTATGCAATGTAGTATTTGCATAAATATGTATCCTTTTTTTATGACTTTAGTGTCTATGTTGATTGTTATTGTGTAAGTTGAATATTTCTATATTTGTTATAGAATTTGTTCCTTGTTTATTTTGTCTTGAATTTAAGTTATTATAAGACAATGTATTCCTTGCATAGTTAATTATATTGAATTTATTACATGTTAGTTTTTTAGATGATGATTGGGAACTTAGTGAACTTTCGATTCTAAATCTAATATGGAATAAATATTATATAGTTAATTATTTTAAGGAATAATATGTATATGAATTTAGGCTTAAATTATGTACTTATTGTCTCACTCTAGTTTATACTTGGCTTTTGAATATCAGTATGTCAACTGCTACGAAGAACATTGTCGCCGACTTAATAAAGGCGATAAGCTAAATGGCGACAATTATGAAATATGGAGTATGAAAATCCAGTATGTCTTGGAAGAGCAAGAGGCTCTTGAGGCTCTTAATGTCTTTCCGATGCCTCCTAAAGAAGGCAACACTGAACAACATGTGAGAGACCATCAGGCTTATCAGGCTTGGAGAAAGAAGAACTCTCTCGCTCGTATTACACAACTGAGAAGTATGGATAACGATATAATGAGAGAGTTCCGTGAGTATGACAATGCTAAGGACATGCGGTCCGCACTGAAAGAAAAATTTGGTCATACTTTTGTTGCTAAGTTAAGGAGGCTTACTATTAAGTTCGATATTTATAAGAAACGCCCTGATCATACTATGCGTAAGCATCTTCGTCATATGACGAATATGGTGAATGAATTAAAGGATGCTGGGCATATATTGACTGACGAGCAACAAGTCCAGGCTGTGATTCGTTCTTTACCTCAAAACTGGGAAAACATGAAAATGCACCTGACCCACAACGTTAGCATCAAAATAATGGAAGATGCTAAGTGTCATTTGGAACTCGAGGAAGAGCGCCTCGGGGTGGACAAAGCTCCTACAAGTGCGTATGTGGCAAGTTCTGGTCCAAAACTTGGACAAGGAAAAAAACGCAAGTATGGCGGATTTTCTCAAAAGAAGGGGAAAGGACAAGCCTCTAAGAAACCTAAGACTAATCATCAAGGAAAGAAAGATGGTTCTGTTCCAAAGAAGAAAGTGGACATGGCTAAGCAGAAGTGCTACAACTGTGAGAACAAAGGACATTTTGCTCGTGATTGCCCGAGCCTAAAAAGGTATATGACCTTATTCCAAATTTACATACTGATGTAAATGTTTCTTGTTCTGCTTATCTACTGAATCTCATCCTATGTGGATTGTAGACTCGGGAGCCACCGACCATATAGCGAAGGACAAAGACGCCTTCGTAGAATTTCGACGAATTTCACATGGAGCAAGATGGATTTATGTAGGGAATAACTCCAAAGTGGAAGTTAAAGGGATTGGTACCTGCAAGCTTGATATGCGTGGTGCCCGAACTCTATTTCTAGATGATGTACTATTTGCCCCGTCAATTCGCCGAAATTTGGTCTCAGTTACTATGTTGATTAGTTTAGGATTTCATTTAGTCTTTCATGAACAAGGTCTTGATTTGTATTTGGCCAAGACAAAATATGGCACTGGTTATTTCTATGATGGTTTTATTGTATTGGATATTGTTCCTACTTTTAACAATAATAATAATATTAGTTTTTCCTTATTTACGTCTACTTCCAACTATGAAAATGATGTAAATACGTGGCATGCTAGGCTTGGCCATATTGGTCAATAAAGAATGAATCTCTTAGCCAAAGAAGGTCTTCTTGGCACTTTAGACAAAATTGATATGTCTACTTGTGAATTTTGCCTAGCTGGAAAAACTGCTAGAAAACTATTTGGAAAAGGTACTAGAGCCGATACTCCATTGCAGTTAATCCATTCTGACATCTGTGGTCCAATAAATGTAAGGGCAAGACGTGGTGCTATTTATTTCATCACATTTATCGATGATTTTACTCGATTCGATTTTGTCTATTTGATTTCTCATAAATCTGAGGCTTTAAGTTGCTTCATCAAGTTTATGAACTTATTTGAGAATTAACTAGATAGAAAAATCAAGGCTTTAAGAACTGATCGAGGAAGAGAATATTTGTCTGATGAGTTCAAACAATTATGTGATGAAAAGGGAATTCAAAGACAGTTGACTATTCCCTGCACTCCACAACAAAATGGTGTTGCGAAACGACGAAATAGAACCTTGTTGGAAATGGTTAGGTCAATGATGGCACAAGCAAAATTGCCTATCACCTATTGGGGTGATGCATTGCTTACTGCTGCATATGTACTTAACCGTGTCCCTTCTAAATCAGTTACATCTATTCCATACGAGTTATGGACTAATCGAAAACCCGATTTGAGTTTTTTAAAGCCTTGGGGTTGTGCTGCTTTTATCCATAATCCTTCTTCTCGACATGGCAAATTAGGTCTAAGGGGAAGAAAGTGTAACTTTATTCGATACTCCGAACAATCTAAGGGTTATGTGTTCATAGGTGAACAAGATAATGGTACTGTAACTGAAATTGAATCACGTGATGTTACATTCTTAGAGAATGATTTTCCTAAGCAGGGGGAGATAGGTCAAGACTTGTCTCTCTTCAAAACTGCAGACCAGACCGCTTCCGCTATAGATACACAAATGGATTTGGATGGTGTTGACCATGGTGATAATGAACCTGTTCAAATTTCCACCGATATACCATTCGAACAAAATCCATTTAATGATGCTGGTCCCAGTGGGAGTAACTTATCGATTGATAAATCAATTTGTCAATCTCAAGCTCGACGAACGAGTCGTCCGCACGTTCCCCTTCGTCGATTTGAGATCGAAAGGGAAGCATTTATGGTTACTCCACAAGACGAAGAAGAGCCAAGGAATGTATATGAGGCTCTTACTTGCCCCGCTAAGGATAAATGGTTAAAAGCAATGAAGGAGGAGATGGAGTCAATGAAATCAAACCAAGTATGGGAGTTGGTTAATCTACCTATAGGCCGAAAAGCTATCGGGAACAAGTGGGTTCTCAAGATCAAGCGTAAGGCCGATGGTAGTATTGAGAGATATAAAGCTCACCTAGTAGCTAAGGGGTATACACAACAGGAAGGAATTGATTATGAGGAAACATTTTCGCCTGTTGTCGGTTTTACTTCAATAAGACTAATTTTGTCAATAGTGGCTAATTTGGATCTTGAATTACATCAAATGGATGTTAAAACTGCATTTCTCAATGGAGAACTAGAAGAACAAATCTATATGGCACAACTTGTAGGTTTTGTGAAAAAGGGCCAAGAGCATAAAGTATGCAGACTTTGTAGGTCAATTTATGGTCTTAAAAAATCTTCTAGACAATGGTATTTATGTTTCCATAATGCAATCATATCATACGATTTCACTATGATTCATGAAGACCATTGTGTGTATATCAAAAGGTCCAAAGATAAGTTTGTGATATTATCATTGTATGTAGACGACATACTTATAGCTGCAAATGACTTTGAGTATGTGAAAGAAGTGAAAGAGTGGTTATCATCAAAATTTGAGATGAAAGATATGGGTGAAGCGTCGTACATTCTTGGAGTTAATATTTCAAGAGATCGTTCAAAGAGATTGTTGTCTCTTTCACAAGAGCCTTATATCAAGAAGGTTCTTGAACGATTTAATATGCAGGACTGCATACCCATAAACACTCCTGTTTCTAAGGCTGAAGTTTTAAGTCGTAGGATGTGTCCTCAGACTCCACAAGAAATGGAACAAATGAGAAGGGTGCAATCGGTTGTCTTATGTACGCTATGATGTGTACTAGACCTGATATCTGTTATGCTGTTGGATTAGTTAGCAGATATCAGTCTAACCCAGGACAACAACACTGGAAAACAGTTAAAAGGATACTACGGTATCTTAAAAACACAGTTGACTACTCCTTGTGTTACCAAGGTGATGATCTGCAACTAAGAGGCTACATTGATGCTGATTGGGGAGGAGATTTAGATGAGAGAAAATAAACCTCTGGATATGTATTCTTGTTGAACAATGCCATATCATGGAGCAGCAAGAAACAATCATGCATAGCTTTATCTACAATGGAAGCTGAATTTGTAGCACTTTCAGCCGCTGTGCAAGTATCTGTTTGACTTAAACGTTTTCTGGTACACTTGGGTGTGTATGACAATGCCGTTGAACCAGTAACCATCAATTGCGATAGTCAAGCTGCAATAGCCTACACAAAGGATCCCAGGTACCATGGCAAGACTAAACATATTGTTATTAAGTATAATTTTGTTAGAGACTTGATAGTATATAAAGAAGTGAATGTGAAATACATATCTACGCATCATATGGTAGCAGATCCCTTAACGAAACCCATAGCATGTGCTGCTTATGAGAGA
The DNA here is from genome assembly GCA_037355625.1 of Petunia x hybrida. Classification (NCBI taxonomy): domain Eukaryota; kingdom Viridiplantae; phylum Streptophyta; class Magnoliopsida; order Solanales; family Solanaceae; genus Petunia; species Petunia x hybrida. The sequence continues at coordinate 1,095,667 of JBBBVM010001137.1, read as the reverse complement.
CACGTGAAGTCGTTGGGGTTGCGTAGCTGCTGATGTATTTTTTACCTTCTTTTTTTTTCCAATTCATGTTCATGTAAAAACTACATCATTTTTGAAGTTATTGATAGTGGAAGCCTAATTATCCATATTTGTTGGTTCATATACATATAATTATTATTTTATATTTTGGAACATAAAATTCGAGTACAAGAAGTATGTCGGACAGATAAAAGATTGGCCTATTCACACAGGCAATCGCCTCTATTATCTAAGTGACTAATAGAGATGAGACAATTATAAACTTATTATTATTGGAAGTGATAATAATAGAGAGCGAAAAGTTTATAATATAAATATCGTTTATTTAAATATTTAATCAAGTGTGATTAAAAGTGAAGTCTGTCTTAATTGTCAAATGTGAGTTCTGTTGATAGAAAGTGAAACGAGTAGATTTGTGAACTCAAAGTTAGACATAGGTTGTCTGAACTATCATCTGCACAATATTTATTTATTTATTTTTGAACAGACATACGCTCCATTGGGAAGGAGTTAATACTGTGATACGTGAATCATACCACGTATGCATAAGATGACCTTATGGCAGTACAAGTTAAAATCTCTACTTGCTACCGTGTGAAGCCATGAAAATTACAAGTAATTTTCCCTATCGTACCCTCATGACTTTGATCGGTTTCTCGAGATTCAATTTGGTATTTGCTATCTTAGGGTGTTGCCAAGAGATCATGGATGATTCGGTCTGGCGGGACATTTCTAGAAAAGCAAATCGAGTTGAGATTAAGAGATTCCTGAGATGAGCAAGATCATTGAGTATTGTCACATTAGTTGTGTTCATTGACTGGTCCTTTATGTTTGTCTTTGCGACAAGAACATAATGATGAACTCAAATTAATACAAAGAGATTGTGAGAGAGATGAATGTGATAAATGATCTAGGGTACTGCATACTTTAATCCACTCCAAGACGTCATTGATCGAGATGTTATATATTCCTAACAGATGTATAGCAATGCGCTCTCGTAGTATGCACTGGTCACACGGTCTAGTCGTAATGTATGAAAGTTACAGACTTGGAATGAGAGTTGACCCACTATGTGTGAGTGGAGATGAAGGAAATTGGATTGGGTCACCCATGTGGGTCAACCCGGATCCATCCCAAAAATAATAATTGTAATATTAAATATATATTAGTTATATATTTATTATTATTATTATTTGTTAAATAAAGAAGAAAAGAAAAAGACAAAACTTTTCCTTTAAACGTTGTTTTCACTGCATAAAAAGGAAGCGTCCCTTTTACTGCAGAACACTTTTTTTTCTAACGCAAGAAAAAACAGTTTTCTTCCTCCCTCCTTCTTCTCTCAAATCCCAGTTACTAAGCAATTTCAATTGAAGACACTTCACCGAAATTTGCAAGGAATAAACGTCTGTACAAGGTACGACCCCAGACTGTGGCAATTTCAATACAATTCGTGTTATTTACATGTGATTGTGTTATTGACAGTGAAACGAATATGGCTGTCCTATAAAATTTGTGTTATAGAAATTTTCTTCACAAATATTCTAACCAATCTATTAATTTTCTGGAAATCATTACTGAGACAGTCCTTTTCTCTTTTTCGGTTTGAAATATATCCAAGAGATGTATACTTTCCCTTGATGGACCAGTTGTTACTGCAGCGGGCTTCAAGGATGAACTTGCTGTTGTCACACATGCATCTCCCCCTCTTCCCTCAAATGAACAGGTATAATTCATTCTCATGCCATGTGGTTAAGTTATTTTATTTCATGTGTTGATAAGCCCTCAGCAAGCAGTTATCAAAAATATGAAATATTATCAATAAAGCTATGTAGTGGCTGCTTAAGGAGATATTAGGTCTACTTTGAAGTCGTGCCAGTGTCAAAAAGTTGTGTGACAGAAGATTTCTACAATTGATTTTTTGATACGTCTTTGTGTTCAATTGATAAATTGAAATGTCTGTGTCCTTGTCCTGACCAGATTCATGCTCTCTGAAAGATCACTAAAAGTGTGCCATTGATAATACATCATTTTCATAGTTCTTTTCTCAACCAATGAATTAAATAAATTCTAACTTTGTCTAGGCTGATGCTATGCAAAAATGCAGAAATGCTGTGCAGAAACGCAGTGCATAAATACAGAAATGCAGTATAGAAATGCAGAAATGCAGAAACGCAATGCAGAAACGTAGAAACAAAGTGTAGAAATGCAGAAACACAGTGCTGGAAGACGTTTAATTTTCTTAGTATTTGGGTGCTTTCCTGGTCTATAAGAACTAAGAATATTCAACTGTTGTAAGATGTCATTTACTGGGAGCTCTTTTGGTATCGTTATTTTTTCTATTTTCCCATCAAATTTCTTGCATCTTCTCCACGTGTGATTGGGCTCAAGATATCGACGGTGACCCATGTAACTGATTTTACTTCTTAACTTCTGTGAAGATGTATCCTTATTGCAAACAGGACATGCCATGTAACCCTTAGTGCTCCATCCAAATAAGTTACCATATTCACAAAAAAAAAAAAAGTATTTTACTTGTTACGTTTGTATGAAAAATATGTTATTTCTTCTTTCACGGAAGATGGGCGATAATCTCAAGTTAGTCCAGGTGAAGTTTCAATTGTTAATTCACATCACATCTAATATTTTTTTTTCTTTTTTTTTTTTTGTTTAAATATCTTTCAAATACTGTGAAGTTTTCTTTAGAGGATTTGTTGAAGCAGTTCATCTCATAATTATTTTCCTCTATTTAAAGGACTTTTTAAATTTTATGACAAAAATATTAAAGTGCTTTTCAATTTCCAGGTGCCAGTATATCACGAATTGCACCCGCCCATAACAGCATTAATCTATGATATTGTGTTGTTGTAGGTTATATATAAACATAATCTAAAGACATGCTTATAAAGTACTAATGTTTAACTCTGCTACTATTTGGAGAAAGACATTCAACATGATGTAAATCAACGGGTCAACATCACATATATAAGATATAGATGAGAAATCTTTTGAACACCACATCTTTTTTAAAGAATATGAATACTGATATCGTCCCAAATTTTTTGTTTATTTTTGGAGGGGTCTGGTAGGGTAACTTACAAGTTACAAGAATTGTATTAAAAGAAATCTGGCCTCAAGACAGTGAATCAAAGACATTGAAACCACAAGTGTTGCTATATGTAAAAAAATTACAACCTTTCGAGTTGATAGTTTCATCAACTAGTCGTCATTAAGATTAACAAGTTAGGATTTACCGGTCACCGTGTCAATATCCATAAAGAATTTGTGGGGTTCAAAAAATCATACACTTTGCCATGTGTAAGCCAAACGCTCCCAAATTTCAACTATTTCATGGGCCATATCTATGAAATTCAAAATCATATTATTTAATTCCAAGCGTAATGCACAATATATATTATGAGATCATGACCGTCAACCCTAATATTTATGAAAATAAATTTCATAAAAATTATAAATGGTAAAAATTCATAATAAAAAATAAGGTTAAGAAAATAGAACTTGTTTTGTCGTCATCAAACTATTCCAATCTCCCAATAACAGCGTGAGACATCACATCTTTACCAAGTTGTAGCTGGTGGGCAACAGTTTATATAAGATTACCAAGATGAGCAAAAACTGTTGTGAGCAATCTACTGCATATCAGGCATTCGTTTGTTTACTGTTTAGTAGTAGCTACTGTATTTGTATCTTTCTTTACTTCTATCATATTAATATTGTATTTGTTGATTGTATTGGAAAATTTTCTCCCTATTAAGTTTGAGTTCATTATCTAAGAAAAAGGTATAGTTTCATATGCTCTTTGCATAATTGTCTATTGTAATTATTTTTGTGGTGTCATTATTGTATTTTGATTTTGCAGGTTATAGATAGCGAACTGTATGCCTTGCAATTTATAAATGTGTAAAACTTTATAAATGAATCAATTATTAAGGAGGTATGTGGTTTCATTTCTAGGGAAAAGCAAAAATTTTGAGGAGGACGATGATTTTGATATCCTATCATTTCGTTTGTTACCAGAGACACAAGATCTTGCGTCTGATCCATGTATAAATTCCGAGAAAGAGACATTTTGTATAGCAAAACAGTTGAACAAAGCTTATGTTTAGATTCTATATAGTTTTTTAATAGTGCAATTGGTTTTATGTTTTTGTTCTTCTTTGACGTACTTTTGAATTTGTGCTTCATTACATAATATTAAAATTACATTTTAAGCTTTACAACATGTTTTTCAAATCTTTAGCTAGACTTCAAGCCCATTGGCTGGGTGATTTGTTATTTGACAAGGGATAGAAGTCAAGTGCTGTCAAGCAATACCTCAAGGCTATTGGCAGGGAGAATTTGGAAAGTGGTTGAGGTTGATATGATGTCTGGGCAACAATACTTCAAGTTTATTGTCTGGGAGAATATGGAACGTGGTGGAGGGACAGTGATGACCTGGAGGTTGCATTTCAGTGTTATTGATTGGGGGAGGGGGTTTTGGTTATGTGGTAAAGGGGGAAACTGTTGCATGAGAAACACTTCAAGGCATTTGGTTATGATAATTTGGGAAGTGGGGGATGGGAAGCGTTGCATGCGCAACAGTTTAAAGCAATTTAATTATCATAAATTATGGACCGAACTGAAAAATTAAAAATAGCAATTAAACTATAAGAGTTCAACCGTCTTTTCATTTTCCACAGTCTGTCTCTCACCATGTAAGAGTACTGTCAATTCTGTCAATTGTTTGATATGCATAAATACTTTTGGATCTGTATAAAAAAATTCACAACTAGCTTTAGCTAATTTGCAATTATAAAAAATTTGAAACAAAAATACGAATTTTAAATGTAATTATATGAAATTTAATGCAAAAATCTTCTTATATTAAAATATGATTTGATGAGATTTACCTTTGAATCTTTTTTTTCTGAAAATTTTGAGATTTTTAGGGTTTGAATTTGGTGATATCGGTTGGCGAATAGAGAAACAGAGGGAAGGGAAGCATTGGTCTTTTTATATTTTCCGCAAGGGTATTTTCATCCAAAAAAGATTTATAGTTATGGATGTCATTCTTACTAAGCTATTCTTAATGAGATCAATTAAGCAAATCATTATCTATGATGTCATAGTTGCGAAAATTTCCCGCATACCTATGTTGATGATCATCCCATAGGAAAAGCATTAGGCATGCCACTTTTTTATAGAAAACACATCAAAGTCCAACCTTTACACGTACTAAACTGCAAATTTTTGATAAAAAGTTATTGCTTCAGCATATGCCTTTCCCCCTCTCTCAGTTAGCCGATCTGCTCTCTCTATCTCTCTGCTTCTCCTACCACGATAAGCCTTTGTTTCTCTTTCAATCCCTGCATATTCAAGTCTCGCAGGATCTATTGTTTGTATTTCTTTTACTTCTGCTACAATCAAGAGATTACCAGAATTTAGAATAGTAGATAAGGAAAAAAAGAAAAGAAGAAGAAGAAAAAGAGGAGAAAGTTAGGAAGAAGAAGATAATATTCTCATTTCATAACTAACAGTCATTACACTGAGGAATAAAGAGATAGGATAAGACAACTGCCAAATCTGTTACCCAGGGATCTGGACCACGTCCAAGTGTCCTCTACTAATATCATTATAGCTAAGGACTCATCATTACAACTAAAGGACTAAATATGACAATTGGAAAATAAGCTAGACTGACTTGTAATAAAAATAACTATAAGACACTCAGATTGTCAAAACTTCTCTTTAAAAGACTCGACTCTAACGGTTAAGTACCACTGCTTCAGCTTTGTGTACCACTCTGTCAGCTCATGGAGGTTCTTCTTCATTACAAACCCCACCCCTTGTAGAACCTTGTCCCCAAGGTTCAAAACTTGGAAATTGAGGCTTAATAAAGTGATAGTCTTCCCAAGTTGATTCTTCAGGCAACAAATTCATTCACTACACCAAGATTTGATTTATTGCCGTATTGCCTCTTTTGATGATTCTCTTCCCCAAAACTGAAATTGGTTCTACCATGGGAACTCCCTTAGATGTGCAAATAGGAGGGTCAATAGAGATAACCACATCTGTACCAACCTTCGTTTTGAGATGTGAAATATGAAAAATAAGGTGTATTTTTGCGGTTGGGGGTAATTTCAGCTCATAAGCAGCTTTTCCTATCCTCCTAAGTACCTGGTATGGACCATAAAACTTAGAAGATAGTCTAAGACTCTTTCTTATAGCCACATACGTTTGCCTATAAGGTTGAAGCTTTAAAAAGACCCAATCTCGCACCACAAATTCCCTGTCCGACCTATGCTTGTCTGCTCGCTGCTTCATCCTATTCTGGGCCTTCTTTAGATTCTCTTGTAATTCCTTGATCATTAATTGCTTGTTCTGTAGCCATTTTACAACTGAATCCATATTACTTTGAGCTACTATCTCAAAAGTTAATTGTGGAGGATCATAACCATACACTACTTGATATGGTGACATTTTTAATGGTGAATGAAATGAACTGTTATACCAGTATTCTGCAAGAGCTAACCATTGATTCCAATCTTTAGGTCTATGACTAGTCATGCATCTAAGATATGTCTTCAGACATCTATTTATCTCTCTAATTGTCCATCCGTTTTAGGGTGGTAAGCAGAACTAAGATGAAGATCAATCTTTAATACTTTAAAGAGATCTTTCCAAGAAAAGTTGGTGAAGATTTTGTCTCTATCAGAGACAATACTCTGAGATAATCCATGGAGTTTGTACACCTGCTCAATAAAAACTCTAGCCACTTGAGTTGCGGTGAAAGGGTGCGAGAGAGAAATAAAATGTGCATACTTGCTGAATCTATCAATAATGACCAAGATGGTGTCCTTTCCTTCTGATTTGGGTAACCTTCTACAAAATCCATTGCAATGTGTTTCCAAGGTTGATTAGGAATTGGCAAGGGTTGCAAAAGACCTAGGTAAGCCATATTTTCAGTTTTGTTTCTTTGACAAATATCACATTCTTGCACAAGTTTCTGAATGTCCAATTTCATTGAAGGCTAATAGAACAATGATCTGACCCTTTGATGAGTTGCTAGCACACCTGAATGTCCCCCTAAGGCTGAAGCATGTAAAGCTAAGATGAGTTGCTTTCTCAAGTTCCCATTTGTTCCAATCCATAGTGTGCCTTTATGCCTTAGCAATCCATTGACTAACTGGTTGTCATTGCTACTGGTAGGATTATTTGTCAGCTCAGCAATAATGGTACTAACTTCCACATCATTCAAGTAACTGTCAGCAACTTTTTGATCCTAAGTTGGCTTGAAGGTGGTCACAACATTCAAGTGTCCATGTGCCTGCCTGGACAAGGCATTGAATTCTCACTCCCCTTCCTGTATTGAATGTCAAAATTCAATCCTAACAGTTTGGTCAGACCCTTATGCTGTAACATAGTGGAAAATTGGAAATCCTCTGATCCTTAAGGAATTTGAGACTGAAATGATCAGTCTTGACAGTGAAGTAGCTCTGTTGTAGATAATGTCTCAATTTTTCAACTTTTAGAAGCAATGCCCTTAATTTTTTCTCATATGTTGACGGTCCTTGGTGTTTAGGACTAAAAGCTTGACTTAAATAAGTAAGAGGGTGGTGATCAAGCATAAGAATGGCTCCAATATACACTCCACTAGTATATACTTCCACTGTGAATGGCCTAGAAAAATTAGGTAAGGCAAGAACAAGATGATAGTCTTTCAAATGTTGTTGTTGCTTGGTCAAACCATTCATAACTCCCTTTCTTGAGCAACATAGTCAATGGCCAACTAATAATACATAACCTTGAATAAATCTTCTGTAATACCCAGTAAGGCCCAAGAACCCTCTTAATTCTTTGACACAAGTAGGTCTAGGCCACTGTATCATTGCTTGAATTTTTGCTGGATCTGTTTATACTCCTGTGCCAGAGATTATATTCCCCAAATACTCTGGGGTTGAGCAAAAGAGCACTTGGACCTCTTTGCATAGAGCCTGTGATGCCTTAATAGCTGAAGCACTAACTCTAAGTGCTTCAAATGACTTGAGAGATCAGGACTATACATCAAGATGTCATCAAAGAAGACCAGGATGAATTTCCTGAGATAAGCCCTAAAAACTTGATGCATTAAGGCTTGAAATATGGCTGGGGAATTAGAGCCAAATGGCATGACTTTAAATTGTCACAGACCATGGTGAGTCCTGAATGCAGTTTTAAATTCATCTTCCTCCTTTATTCTCACTTGATGGTAGCCAGCCCTTAAGTCAATTTGGGGTACTTGTTTCTTTATGGTCATAGAATTTAACTTTCTATAATCAATGCATAGCCTCCAGGTAGAGTCCTTCTTTTTGACAAGGCTGGGGATGCAAAACAAGACTGACTGGGCACTACAATCTTGACCTTGACCATTTCTGTGACCATCTATTCAATAGCATTCTTCTAGTAATAAGAGTACCTGTAGGGCCTCAAACTAAAAGGCTGAGCATCATGTATCAAGGTGATGGAGTGATCACAACTTCTTTATAAAGGTAATGCCTTGGGTTTCTCAAAGACATCAGCAAATTAATGTAGCAATCAGCTACATGTACTGGTATCTTGTCTGTTGTAGGGAGACTTGTGGCCTCATACAATTGTACCAAAAAACAACTACTAGCATGCTAGCATAGTTTGTCACAATCACCTTCAACAGCTGGCCATATTTCAGCAGAATCAAGACTCCTTAGGAGTGAAATGATCTTATTAGCCTTCTGAAATGTTACACTAGGAGGCCTGGTGCTAATGATTATAGGAGAAAATTGATCCAACCAATCCATACCAAGGACCATATCATAACCACCAAGAGGTAGAAGGCTCATAGGAAACTGAAACTCTTCCCCTTGCATAGTCCAATTGAAATCAGTACACCACTGATCACTATGCATCTTTTGGCCATTTGCTACCACAATTTTCATTGGTAAAGGGCTAGGAGTCGCCAGCAAATTCATGTCCTTGATAACTTTAGGACTAATAAAGCTATGAGTAGAACCACTGTCTACTAAAATTAAGATGGACCTCTTCTTTACCCTACCCTTGATCTTGATGGTAGAGGAAGAAGTGGTCATTCCCAAAGCCACATTCATGGATAGCTCACCCTGCTCTTCTTCTACTATTTCTGGTGCCTTTTTCTGTGACTTTTATTCCATCAGTAGCATCATGAAATTCCTCGTCTTGTTCTCCACCTGGAACCCCTGTCGATCATCAGGTTCAAGTTTTTGGGGTTTGCATTGATGCCTAGAGAAGTATCTTTCATAAAATTTTGAAGCACAAGTTCCTCTCCCTGAGTTGGTCATTTGTCAAATATTTGGGCTGGTTATTCTTTTTAACTCTCGAAGGTCCTGCTTGATTATTTGGTGAGGTGTTTGTGTTCTGGTTATTTTTGGTGGGGTATGTCAATATAAGTGGAGCATTATAGGTGAGTGAAAGAGGGTTAGGCTAGTGAGGATAAGTGAGTCTTAGTAGGTAATTTCTGGTAACAGGAGGAGTAGGTCTATTCAAGTGCCTCTTCAAAGCTTTTAAGGCATCTTCCTGAAACTTAGCTACTTCATACACATCAAGCAGAGTAGCGGGTCTATAAATCCTGACTAGGTGTTTCATTTCAAGTTTTAGTCCACTTACAAAGCTAGCTACAAAGTGCAGTTCATTTAGGTGTGGGTTAACCATCATCACGTGAATCCTAAGCTTTTCAAACTTCTCTTGATAAGATTCAATATCCCCAAGTTGTCTTAACTTACTAAACTCATCAATGATGTCTAATGGCCTCATATATCCAAACCTTCATCATATATCAATGCAAAACACAAGCCATGATACTATCCCCTTTGTATCAATGACATAAGCGTCAAACTAATTATCTACTTTATCCTTAAGATGCATAGCCATGTAAGTCATTTCTGTTGTTGAACCTTGTAGATCATCTCAAAAAATCTTTCACATATTCTAATCCAAGCTCTAGGGTTAACACCATCAAATTCAGGAAAGAACAACTTGGCTTTTGGGGCCTCAACAATAGTTTGATGTAACCCAGAACTATTATTTTCCACAAAACCAGTGGGTGTGGGTAATAGAGGTATAAGATCTAAAAGTAGGGGCTAGAGGAAAATTTACACCTCTTGCATCTGTTGAAGACCCATGGGTAAAAGGGGTTGATGGAGCTGCTGAAACTTTAGGATTAGCAGCAGATGATTGACCAGTGTTCACACCTCTAGTTCCTCCTTTGTTGGCATCAGGTGGTTCTTTTGGATTAACTGGAGATCCTTGACCCACAGAGGAAAAAGTCATTGGTGACTGGATTGCTTGATCTCTTTCCAGCATTAACTGAGTTAGCATGAGTTCAATCTTCTTCTGAGTTTCAACTGTCAAAGCTTGAGTATCATCCATCTTATCCACGCGGTTTGACACCAGCTGCAAATTTGAGCTCATGGATTGTATATGTGAATCCAATTTTTTTGTACTTTCTTCGATCCCTTTCAAATCGTTGATATCAGACATGTTGGTCGGAGGTCGACGCTCTGATACCAAAATTGTTACAACCAAGAGATTACCAGAATTTAGAGAATAGAAGATGAGGAAACGAAGAAACGAAGAAAACAAAAAAGAGGAGAAGAAATTTAGGAAGAAGAAGATAATATTCTCATTTCATAACTAATACTCCCTCTGTACCAATTTATGTGGCACTTTTCGCTTTTCTAGATTCAAACTGCATGAACTTTGACCAACATTTTAAGATGTACTTTTTCACCAAAATAATATGAGAAAAATTGTAACTTAAAGTACGTTTCAAGTAGTTTTCAAAAATATAAATTTTAATATTAAAATATTGACTTAATATAATCCAATTTAGCACCAAAATTTAGTCAAATTGACTCTCGAAAAGCGAAAAGTGTCACATAAATTGGGACGGAGGGAGTAGCTATTACACTGAGGAATAAATAGATAGGATAAGACAACTGCCAAATCTGTTACTCGTGAGATGTGGTGTTCCAGAACCCCTCAAGTCTTTTTTGGCAGAAAAGGGTCTCACCTTTTCTTTTCTATTTTCTTTTTATTTTAAGTACAATTAGGACTAATCATGGACCAAATTAGTATTACTAAAACTTTGTGGGCTGTAATTAAATGTAACAAAACTTTTAAACTTCTTGGGATCAAAATTAAATACCACAAACTTTTAAAACAAATGAATAAAAATTCTCTCTTTTCTCTTCTTGTTCATCATATCTACTTCATCTTCCTTCTCTTCTATTTTCTTTTCTTCACATTCTTCTCATTTTCTTCATCTTTCTTGTCATACTCTTCAGCTACTTTTTGTTGTTTACGTAGTCATTTTCTTCTTCTTCTTGCTCTCATTCTTCTTTGCCTTCTTCTTCTTCTTATGCAAAAAGAAAATTTAAAATTTGAAGTGGGTTTAAAAATCCAAACATGATTTTTATGTAATTTTGGAGTGGGTATTGCTTGAAATACTTGAGAATGGTATTTGGATCTTAAGTATAAAATTTGAGATAATTTGGTGTTGATTTGAGTTGCTTTGGATGAATTTTGAATAAAAATTTGCGGTTGAAATATTTTTTTTTAGGTGTTCGGAACATCTTCTGTCAGAATGTACGGAACATTTGTTACAGTATTTGGAATATCTTCTATCAGGAAATTCAGAACAACTGCCAGGGTGTTCGGAACATCTTCTATCATGATGTTCGGCACATCTCTGTCTGGATGTTGGAAGCATCTTTTATCTAGACGTTGAGATAAGATTTGAAATAAAAATATCATTTGATTTTTTGATCCTCAAAAACAAAAATAAGTAAGACTTAATCGGTGAGTGACAAATAAAAAACATAAGGAAAGCGACAATCATTAGACAGAATTAATGTACCTATAAATTTTTTCAGCATTCTTCTTTTTTTTAAAAAAAAAAGAAAAAATGGTAGAGTTAACTTCAGAAACCTCTCTCCTTATTTAGGATTATTTATCTTTAAGCGATGAACTCAAAAAAAAATAGTACCAACATATTAAAGATGAAATGTCTTGATGGAGGTTCCTACCATTACTCAAGATGTTCGAAACATCCTTTGTGATGTTCCAACCATTAACTAAATTTAGAGAACTAAACTTAGAAAAATAATAAGTTTTTTTACACTTTTTCACACTCGAGCTATCCAACTCGTCTATCTACACTCATCTTATTCTCAAGATACCTTTTTGTATACACAACCCCTTAACAAATGCACCAGATTTTATAAATTTCATTTGTATACACAACCTCCACAATCAACAACAACAACAACAGATCAAATATTATCACACAATATACATAACCATCCTTGTGTATTTATTTATCATTTTTTTGAAGAAAAAAAAGATACTCAAGATGTTTCAAACATATTGAAAGTTTTGAATGACTACAAGTGTCTTCTGAACTTCCTACATGATGTTTGAAACTTCTTGTGAGATATTTCACTTTTCACCGATGTTTAAATATCTACCAGAGTGATTGTAGATGTTAAAATCTTATGTACTATCATATGAATTAGATACTTATTTATGAGACATCAACTTTTGTGTGTGTGTGTGTGTGTGTCTATATATATATATATATATATATATATATATATATATATATATATATATATATATTACTTCGAAAGAGAATGAAAAAAAAGTAGAGGATAATCAATTAATCTTTCTTGTAGGTATGTAATATATGAATAATCTTTCATAGTATATGGCTAAATATTAGCAGTTATAACTTTTCTACATTTGAAACAACTCATAGATATTCCCAACGTCTGCACAATATATGATCAACTGATAATGTTCAAGTGATAATTATAAAAGATTATCACTTAAAATAATCAATTATACAAGTTAGAGCGATAAATATAGATGATTATAACTTAATACAAGTTGGATCAAGTGTTGGTTCATACTTTAGGTTCTATTTATTTCCAATTGTTATGTTTTGTGTACTAATGATGAAGAAATTTCATTTGAAATTGTTATTTTGTCCTATAAATTACCATTGTACCCTAAGTCGTTCCGCACGACTCACTTCATGTTTCAATCATATCGCTATATGTTCTGAATATTTTCAAAAACAATACGATGAAGATAGCAACATCGAAAAATGGCGCTCCGAACATGATGTTCATGTGACAAACATCAACAGCATGTTCGAAACAACAAAGATAGATAGATAATCATTTGTCACTCTAACAAGTATACTTGATAATTTAGAGTGATAATGATCATCGCCCTTTAATTATAATGTGACAATAAAAACAATAGAACATTTCGCGCGGAACATCACATATAATGTGACAAACATCTATTGGATGTTCGAAACAAGACTATATGTATGGATCATCATTTCTCCCTATAACAAGTACAATTGGTCATTTATAGTGATAGTGATCATCATTTGTCGCTCTTACAAGTATAGTAGGTCATTTCTTATCATATTGATCATCATTTGTCACTCTAACAAGTATAGTTGGTCATTTATAGTGATAGTGATCATCATTTGTCACTCTTACAAGTATAGTTGGTCATTTGTACGTATAATGATCATCATTTCTCCCTATAAGAAGTATAGTTGGTCATTTATAGTGATAGTGATCATCATTTGTCACTCTTACAAGCATAGTGGGTCATTTGTAGTCATAATAATCATCATTTGTCACTCTTACACGTATAGTGGGTCATTTATAGTGATAGTGATCATCATTTCTCACTTTAACAATTATAGTGGGTCATTTGTAGGTATAATGATCATCATTTATCACTCTAACAAGTATAGTTGGTCATTTATAATGATAGTGATCATCATTTCTCACTCTAACAAGTATAGTGGGTCATTTGTAGGTATAATGATCATTATTTGTAACTCTTACAAGTATAGTGGGTCATTTCTACTCATAATGATCATTATTTATCACTCTAACAAGTATAGTGGGTCATTTATTATCATATTGATCATCATTTGTCACTCTAACAACTCTAGTTGGCCATTTCTACTCATAATGATCATCATTTGTCACACAAACTACTATAAGTGGTCTTTGTGATGAAAGTGGATGAGTTTATCACTCTTACAAGTATAATTGGTCACTTATAGCCATACAATCATCATAATTTGTCGTGCTAACTACTTTAATTGTGAAAAAGTATGATGAATATAGAAAAAATTGAACATAGCGCTCGGAACGACACATAACATGTGACAAACATCTAGTGCATGTTCGAAAATAGAGTATATGTATGGATAATTATTTCTTCCTATAACAAGTATAGTTGGTTATTTATAGTGATAGTGATCATCATTTGTCACTCTTACAAGTATAGTTGGTCATTTGTACGTATAATGATCATCATTTCTCCCTATAAGAAGTATAGTTGGTCATTTATAGTGATAGTGATTATCATTTGTCACTCTTACAAGCATAGTGGGTCATTTGTAGTCATAATAATCATCATTTGTCACTCTTACACGTATAATGGGTCATTTGAAGGTATAATGATCATCATTTCTCTCTATAATAAGTATAGTGGGTCATTTATAGTGGTAGTGATCATTTCTCCCTATAAGAAGTATAGTGGGTCATTTATAGTAATAGTGATCATCATTTGTCACTCTTACACGTATAGTGGGTCATTTGAAGTGATAGTGATCATCATTTGTCACTCTTACAAGTATAATTGGTCATTTGTAGGTATAATAATCATCATTTGTCACTCTGACAACTCTAGTTGTCTATTTCTACTCATAATGATCATCATTTATCACACCAACTACTCTAAGTGGTCTTTGTGATGAAAGTGGATGAGTCTATCACTCTTAAAAGTATAATTGGTCACTTATAGCTATACAATCATCATAATTTGTCGCGCTAACTACTCTAATTGTGAAAAAGTATGATGAACATAGAAAAAAATTGAACATGGCGCTCGGAACGACACATAACATGTGACAAACATCTATTTGATGTTCGAAACCAGTATGTATGGATCATCATACGATGAAGATAGCAACATTAAAAATTGTGCGATGCGAACGACCGTTTAATGCGACGAACATCATAGGTTGTTTAAAACAACCCTACGATAGATGATCATCACTTGTCAGTCAATTGGTCATCACTACTGATAATTGTCAACATTTATCACTCTAACAAGTATAATTGGTCATTACTACTGATAATTGTCATCATTTCTAGAATAGTTCGACGGGTAAAATATAGATTTGCTAAACATCATGAGAGATAATCAAAACATCTGGCGGGATATTAATAGTAACATATCTCTCGATGTTCACGACGTCTCTTTAGATATTCGAAGCATCTTGCCTATCAAGATGTTCAGAACATTTGTATTGATGTTCAAGATGTTTGGAACATCCGTCAGGATGTTTCAAGCGTCTCCCCGTCAAGATGTTCCGAACATCCTAATAAATGTTCATCGCGCTGAGAAAAATTTCAACATCGGTTTTAGTCGAAAATTAACCAAATCCAGTCCAAATTAACTCCAAATGATTTCAAATTTTATATTCAACCTCTCACTATTATTCCCAACAATTCTAAACAACACCCACTTGAAAAAAATTTGGTTGATTTTTTAAAACCCATTTCAAAAACTTCAATATTTGAAAATGATGAACATTCACAAATCTTCTTAACGAAGAATAAGAAATGGATATGTGTTATATTTCGTTTAGGATTGCTTAGATTAAAGAAACAATCATAAAATGAAGTGTAGGTTGAAGAAACAAGAAGAATGATACGAATAAGGATTTGAGAGGGAAAAATGGAGGAGAGGAGAGGGAAGGCTGTTGTAGATCTAGGTTTATGGCCAAATTTGGCAAAAAGTGGCCTTTTATACTTGGACCATTGTGTAACATAAAAAACTTTGGGGTGAAAAGGTTAGATAATTAAAAGTTTTTAATGCCATTAATAATTAGAGGACCCTATACTTCATGATTAAAACTTGAGCCTTTTTCCATTCAAAAATAACTTGAGAGGGCCTGCCATGCCAAAGCCCCCTGTTACTCAGGGATGTGGACCACATCCAAGTGTCCTTCACTAACATCATTACATCTAAGGACTCATCATTACAGCTAAAGAACTAAAAGTGACAGAATTGGAAAATAAGTTATACTGACTTTTAATAAAAATAACTATAAGACACTCAGATTGTCAAAACTTCTCTTTTGAAAGATTCTAATGGTTAAGTACCACTCTGTCAGCTTTTTGTACCACTCTGTCAGCTTATGGAGGTTCTTCTTCGTTACAACGTCCAGACAAGTGCAAGTGTTATTTGTTAAACTCTTTTATTATTATAACTTGTTAGTTATCTCTTTCTTTATGCTCCCTTTCCCATTTTACTTCTACATCACTTTTGATCTGAGGCTTCGTTCTTGTCGTAGACGTTATAAAAATGCACAAATATTGTGGTGACTATGTAGCCTTCGATATCCTAACATTGCTCCCTGCCAAGTTTCTCATGCGATTCAAGTGTGTTTGTAAAGGTTGGAACCCTCTAATACGATGACCTAACTTCTTCCCGTCACACTATCCTCGTGCTCAAGCACGCCCCTTCAGCCACCCGCCTTTTGTTTCAACTCAAAACATATCCTAAAGAACCGTTCTATAATTCAAGAACAAGTGAATCGGATGGAATTTACATGCTGCTTGATTATTTTTGCAATAAGGGGGAGATGAGTATTTGCTCGAATCATTGCAATGGCCTTGTTTGTTTGTATAGGATAAAGATACTCAAGTTTGTTTATTCAATGTCACACCTTTAAATAAGGGTGATCCTAACTTATTTCTGGGGTTTGATAAGGTGACGGAATACTACAAATTGCTTCATGTTTACCATAATGAAAAAGTTGTACAGAATTGTGAAATTCTAATGCTAGGAGTAACCAATTTCTCCTGGAGAAAAATTGGTGCGTTTAATTATGAGGTACGTAATACTTCCAAGGAATGTATTTTTTCTCAATGGGGTTCTTTATTGGATTGGCATGCCTACTTGTGTGGTCTTTTTCGATTGTAGCGAGGAGAAATTTGGGAATATTTCACTCCCACCGTGAAACCGTTGCAGTAGGCCAAATAGTATGCAAACAACATTGTAGGGAAAACTGGCTATGTATTGCTCTAGACAAGGTGACCCTGCAGTTTCATTGGTATATGATGACATTAACAAGGTATTTATTGCAAGCAGGATAACCATTTATAACGTTGCTTTTGCATTGCTTGGAGCAGAAAAGATTGATGAGACAAATGAATTAGTACATGTTATAGAAACAACAAGTATAATTAGTGATGTTAGGCAAAAATACATATATTTTCGTATTAGTTACCTCATATTTTGGTGCTTTTGTGGATTATTTAAGCATGAACAATAGTATTTTATGCTTATATTGGGTGTTTGAATGTATAGGAATCAAGTGGTACGTAAAAGTGTTAAAGTTTGATGATTTGGAGCAAAATAAAGTGAATTTACAGCGTTGTAAGGTGCCAAGGTCGTGGATTAGTCATGAAAGGAATTTGATGACGAAAGGTCATGGCCCAACCATCATAAGGCCATGATTCAACTATGAAGTCGAAAGCAGAATTTTTAAAGTTCATGGCCCAACCATCGTAAGGCCATGATTCAGCCATGAAGGCAAAATTTTTAGCGAAAAGTGGCGAGGGGAAAACTTTTCCATGAGTTTCACACGAAATATATAAGGTTTTCTAACCTATTTTCAGCCTCCATCTTGGCTTGGAAGAGCGAGAAACACCATTGTAGCTTTTTGGTGCTTGGAAGAGGCTAGAGTCTATCCTACTGAAGATTTGCATAGTTTATTTAAAACTTCTCTTATTTTCTATTACTATGGAGTTTGCTTTAACATTAGCTTTAGTGTTCATCAAAAACATTCATTTTCTAGTATATTGATGGAACCAATTATCGTGTGAACATATTGATAGTGTTCTCTATAATTGAACCGTGTTATTCTTATTTATTCAACTACATTATTCATGTGGTTAGGTGTATGGCCATCAATTAATATTTCCTTGTTGCTTTGTGTTGCTTGGAAAAGAATACAAGGTTAGGTAGTTGTTGAACAACAACACTTCTAAGCAAGAGGTTGGAAGATAATTTCAAAGATTTAAAAGTGGGGTTAGAAATAACGAAGCTGTATTGTGATCTTAGTAAGCGGACTAAATAATAACCTAGGTTAGTTCGGAAGAATAACTTAGGAAATTACTATTCTCAATCGGAAGATATTTATGGTAACTAAAGAGCTCATGATCAATAGGAAGAAAACGACAAGATTATAGGAAATATGTCAGTAGTTCATCTCAATAATTTGGGGAAGTCTGTATCCTAGGTTCTTTCTATTAAATTCTTATCTAGTTATTTTATTTGCACTCTTTATTTAATCATATTATTTAGTTCTTAGTATAAACTTGAATTAATATTGTTACCATTGGAAATTGTTAAAGTTATTGAATTAGTTATATAAAAAGTAGTTAAAACTCGACGTAACATGCACCGGTATGTTTCTATTTAAACCACGTTGGGCATCAGATTGAACCTGAACATTAAGATCTTTATCATTGTTGAAATCCGAAAGGATGACCAATCGAGGGTCAATTTCCTCCTCGATAGGAATCTTCCTTAAAGATTTCTTCGAGGTACCAGCCTCAGTCTTAGATCCATCTTTGCTGGCCTCGTTGTTGCCCACTTGGCCACTGGCTTCATTAACACTAGTGACGTCATCTCTATCGCCAGCACGACTATCACTCGTGACGTTATCTCCACCACCGCCCATTGGTGTAATAACCTTAAGGGGCTCCACGGCATTCACCAGTTCTTCACCGACGATCATGGTGGTAGAATCTGGGACCTTCCCCTCTGATCCACTGGAGCCTTGAATGGAGTTAGTTGCAGACATGGCAAAGATTTTGGAAGTAAATGAAATCTAAAAAAGAACAATTAGAGTTTCTTAGTTTGCTTTGAGAATTTCTGCACGTTGCTTGAATGATCATAAATGAGGAGATGACTGTTCAAGTGGATGCATTTATAGCAGGGAAGTCATCATTATTGTAACGTTGGGAATGCCAAAAGAAGCGGCGTGACTGTTTGGAACAAGCCAACTGTTGCCACGTTTGGCGCAACGGGAAGGTAAAGTGATTGAATCAATTTTAAATTTCTTGGCGTATGTTGCGCCACATTGGTTTCCCACCTAAATTCATTTCACTCCTCTGTAACTATGGCATTCATCCGAGGAGTGGGTGGATGAAACAACCTTAGGTAGTCGTTTCAGAAGTTAGGGCTCCGATTGGCATGCCGATAATTCTAAAATATTCGTTACGTCCATTGGGACTTATCTGTAAAATTTGAGCTAAATCAGACCTCGTTTGGTAGGCATCGGAAGAAGGTTTCAGTTTTTATTGTCGACAAATATTAAAAAGAGATTTTCGAGCTCGGTTTTGGCGAATGAACTCCGATTCGAAATCTGAAAGTGCCGTTAGGTTTGTATGATTATTTTTTACTTTTGTGAACTTTCGAAAGTGAATTTCGAGGTTTTTCGGCTAGTTTTCGTTAAAATGCCGAAAGTTAAATAATTTGACCTTTTTCCATTTAATTTGCATATTGAGTTTCGGGAGGTCGATTTAAGATCCGGCTAAGCAAGCGTGTTACATATATGTTGTATAACTTACTTGGGAAATTCCGGATCATTTCGAATTTCGTAGAGTTCCTTTTTAATTTTCGTCGAGAAAAGAAAAGAAAATTAAAAAAAGAAAAAAAAGAAAAGAAAATAAAAGGAAAAAGGAAAGGACAAGAGAAGATGGCGGTGGCTGAGTCTTAGCTTATAAAAGCTAAGAAAGGAATAGATCAAGAACGAGAAAACAGAAACAAGAAGCAGGAACGAAGCAGAAAACGTAGAAATGAAACAGAAAAATGCCAGAAAATGAGAAAAGAGCCGGAGAAAAATAGAATTTTTACCCTGAAACATTCAGGTAATGATCTTAATATATTATTTGAGTTTATTACGTGTGTTTGAATATATTTTAACGGTCAAACTTGGAATATTAGACATCGTTTTAATAAGTTCAATTAATAGTTTAAAGGGTTAATCTGACCCCGATAGTGGAATTGATTATATATTCGTACTCAGTGAGTTATGGGCAACATATAAATGTAATTTATTTAGGGTTTGGTTATGTGACCTTAAACCCTGTACATAGGCCTGTCCTGCGTATTGCGTATACGAATAGGGTATCAGGTTCCTAACTGGATTGGCCTAAGATGTGAGGAATGAAGCCTTTAGCCTAATTTGATATATTTTTCTGCTTATTGAATAGAGTGGGATCGTTTGGTAATGAAACCAAAGGATAAAGCGGTTGTTGATTAGCAGTGTTAACTTTTGGAAGAGGTAAGTGTTTATATCCATTTCTTTGGAGGCACCTGGCCTCGGGGATTTTTCTACCACATGTTCCTTACGTGTGTAGCTCCCGATAGGCGTACTCCTTACGCCTTAGCTTTAGATTTACATTGTATATTATATGTTATGTCTTGTTGGTTGTATTGCATTGAGGATCTGAGTATTGTACTCTGGTTATGAGTTGGCATCTACTTCCCGGCTGTCGATGAGAGTCACGCTCCAGTGAAGGGTTATTATTGCATCATATTGCATTCATATGCATTACATTGCATATCATATCGGGTGCAGGAGTATTCCGCCCTAGGAGAGTGCAGAGTATTCCGCCTCTGGTTTATATCATATTGGGTGCAGGAGTATTCCACCTCAGGAGCAGGAGTATTCCGCTCTAATGTCAGATACTGAGTGCAGGAGTATTCCGCCTCAGGTTTACATTATATCGGGTGCAGGAGTATTCCGCCCTAGGAGAGTGCAGGAGTATTCCGCCTCTGGTTTATATCATATTGGGTGCAGGAGTATTCCGCCCCAGGAGCAGGAGTATGCCGCTCCAGTTAGTTATCAGATTGGATTCCCCTCGAATGCAGGAGTTTTCCGCTTCGGGATGGGATGACGGGCACATGTGACCCTTTGCATCACATTTCATTTTATTTCATCTCAATTCATACCATTGTGTAGGCTTGCGGTACATGACTACTGTTCTGCTTATATGTGCATTACTTATTTGTTGATATGTTTCTGGCTCGTATTCCTGGTTGAGTTTATTGTTTCATATGTGTTTCTAGTTATTATCTGGCTCTGCCTTTGCATAATTTAAATAAAAGAATTTGGTTTATCTGTTTCTTTTCTCTCTGGCTAGCTATCCTATCCTTTGAGGTGGCTAGTCTGCCCCACTTATTAAGTCTTTTTGACTCACCATTATTTGTTGTTTGTTTCTTGTCTATCTATTTTGTATCGGCAGGTTCGCTCCAGGATTGAGTTCGCCATGTTGTGAAGGAGCGAAGATGACTTCAGCTTTCAGGGTAAGCCAGCTTTTATTCCAGATGGCCACCAGCTGTCAGGAGGTATCTGTCTTCTTTTGTACTCTTAGATGTCTAGTCTGGATAACCCTAAACCTAGTATGTTGGGTAGTCAGCTGTAATTTCTTTGTACAGCTTGGAGGTATTAGTATGTGTATGCTTTTTCTAAATCTTGTTATTATTTATAAATTGAATTATATTTATTTTTCTAATTTAATTAGTAAGGGTTCGACCGTAGGTCTAGGGGAGGATGTCGGGTGCACGCACGGCCTAGCCGGATTCCGGATCGTGTCAGTTGGTATCAGAGCCGGTTTAGAGTCTATCCAGACTAAGACAGTGTCTAGTAGAGACTCGCTGATGGGTATGTAGACGTCCGCACTTGTCTACGAGAGCCTATGATGGCATTTAGGAAGTTTCACTTCCTTCTTTTCTAATCGTGTGTCGGTCTAGGATGCAAAAGTATTTTTCGTTAATTCATTCGTGGTAATTGTTAACCCTCGTGCGACAAATCAGCAAACGGTATAAGTTCAAGACGAAGCAGTCTAGCGTCGGGCTAACACTGATGAAGCCCCGAGAGTTTTGATCGTGCTGACGATCTAGTTACGGAGGTCCCAGCTATACGAGCTCCCGATGGGCAAGGGAGCAGCGCCTTGTAATTCCCTTTGCTCTCTACGGTGCTTTTACGAAAATCTTGGTGACACAGATACCGCAAGAACCTATTATTCGCTAGGCAGCTTATCAAGTTGCCGCAGATGCAGATGTTCGGTCTTAGGGAGCTTCTATTCCAGTTCTTAATACTTCCGCAGTAAAGTATGTTCCGGAGGCAGCATGTGTTGTGCCTCTAGTTATTCTGGCTAGTTAGCTAGCCCGAGTAATGGCTCGGTCCGAGTATGTGAAAAGGCTGCATTATTTTACCCAATTGAACCTTCCGATATTCTTAAGCCATGCATCAGATAATCCCTGCATAAAATTTTAAAATACAATGATGTCAGCATATCCTTTAGGCTCTTGATTATATCAAGCGGTATGGTGTTGATTATTCTGCTTTCCAGTTTCAAGGTCCAGCCCTGGATTGGTGGACCGCTCTCTTATTAACTAACTTGGTTCGATTTTTCTTCTAGATTCGTGGAAAAGTTCCTTTCGAGTAGTGAGTGAGATGAAGAGTGTCGCCAGTCTTAGTGGATTAGACAGGGTAGTATGTTGGTTAGCCTGTTGGTTTCAGATATGAGATTGAATTCTATAGAATGGTTGAATATGCATTAGAACTAGTCCATGAGCCTTTCGAGAGATTCAAAGATTTATTGATGACCTTTCTCCTTCCTTGAGATCCCAGATGGCTCGAGAGATTGAGGCTGGGACTTTATTTGATGTTGTTGTTGATATTGGTCAGAGGTATTAGGCATAGCATAAGTTAGAGTGGGAAGAGTTAGAGCTGAAGGGCAAGAAATCCCGTGGCCCTAGCGGTCAACCATGGTACCTCATTTGGAGGTAAGAGTTCTGATTATTTTGGGAGGTCACCTTCCAGGTTATCTCAGTTTGTGTCACGTGATTCTTAGAGTGCACGGGTAGTTCATCAAGATTAGACTCAGCTTTCTCTTTGTAGATTTCAACAATCGGTCCAGTTTCCATTTTCAGCGAAAAGGTGTTATCATTTTCATGAGTCTGATTATCCTTTGAGGAGTTTTCCTGTTATCATTGTCGTGAGTCTGGTTATCCTTTAAGGAGTTTTCTCTTACTCCGGCAAGTAGGCAGTCGTCCTTCTTCTTGCCCTCAGGCACCTGCCCAGTCGCAGGGATTTCATTCAGACCTCAATCAGCCAGAGAAATACCACGATCCAGTAAAGGATGAGAGCGTGGTGGCAGTTATTCTTCAGAAGGTAATTATCTGTGTAGCGGCTTAGTTCAGCCGCAGAGGCAATTTTATGAACTGCCAGTCTGGCAGGATGCTGAGGCATCTGATGTAGTAGACCCATGTGTTTCTTCTTCCCTTATATGTGAGTAAGATTTGACTCTTCTGATCGATCTGGAGATGGTATGTCATATCATGTTCCATGGTTTCCTTGGATATTGTTTCTATTAAGAATCGGTTGCGTTAGAGGGGCGATCTTTTAGTATGATTTATTTCTAGCATTTGTGAGACTTACTAGGTTTAAATGCGAGAGATTGGGAGTGAGTGGCGGTATTTTCTGCTTGGCATCTTATTGTGCCACATTATGTTATTATGTCAAGTCAGTTTACCTCTCTCGTCGGAATTCTATGTTGGTAGGATAATGGGATCTTAATTTGTCACCATCAGAAAGTGTTATCGTTTCTTCCGATGCAAAGTGATAAGTAAGTAATATGCAACTTATGTGCCTTCCTTTTGTTCAAGATGCTTGTAGAGTCATGTTATTCCATGAGCTTGTCTTAATTATAAAAGGATTTCTGGTAAATTGTCAGAGTTTCCTTCTTATAGAAAGGTCAAATTGTCATGGATGTTGTTCCACAAACCTCATTTAATGTCTATTTCTTCAATTGCGATTCTTTAGCTAGCCTGACTCGTAAGTAGTCTAGCTCAGGTAGCCAAGTAAAGAAGAAGATGAGCTTCCTGAAGTTCTAATTATTTTTATCATCGGTCTATTACCATTTCTTCCTCGTCCGGGAATAGTGAGCTTGAGCAGTTGGTAGCCGCTTGTGATGTTCCTTGTGTTGAGCCAGAGTATACATTAAGGTAGCGGGTAAGCACATAAATATGTTTCAAGGCTACTAAATGTAATAGAGAGTGTCATCCGACTCATGAATTGAGCTGTCGAGCGGTGGTGCTTGTGGTAAAGGTTTGAGAGTAGTGAACTCGAGAGTTGCAGCTGTTTGATAACTCGAGAGGGTAATTTGGTAGCTCAGAGTCGCGTTCTATTTTTAGCTAAGTCTTTCTTAGTCCAGCAGACTGTGCGAGGATTTCTATTTCTATTCAAATTAATTATATGAGTTTATGCTCTAAGTGGAGGAGTCTTCCTCCAATTGATATCGAATCCTAATATTAAATCCCTAAGGCGTTGTTCAAGTGTGCTAATTCTTAGTTCCATTCGACTTGTTCTATATCGTAAAGAATATCGACGAGGTGAATTGTCGGTAGAATCATGATTATCCATCCAGAGTTTCGTGTATCTTTGTTTCGAAAATGTAGAAATCTCCTCTCGTGATCAAGGAAGGATCAACTTAGTTAAAATAAGCTGGGCAATGGTGTTACCATATTATCCAGATATGTTTTATTCCAAGAGTTCGGTATTCGTGTTATAATTCTGACTCTGCAATCATGAGATAATGTCCGTGGAGTAGTTTATGAAGGTCGTGTAAGTTCTTTTGTTATCTGTGCGAATTTTTCTTTAGACTTAGGCTCGTTCGAGGACGAACGAGAGTTTAAGTGGAGGAGAATGAAACGCCCTTAGATAGTCGTTTCAGAAGTTTGGGCTCCCGATTAGTGTGCTGATAATTTTAAAATATTCATTAGGTCCATTGGGACTTATCTGTAAAATTTGAACTAAATCAGACCTCGTTTGGTAGGCATCGGAAGAAGGTTTCAGTTTTATTGTCGATAAATATTAAAAAGAGATTTTCGAGCTCGATTTTGGTGAATGAACTCCGATTGAAAATTTGAAAGTGCTGTTAGATTTGTATGATTATTTGTGACTTCTGTGAACTTTCGAAAGTGAATTTCGAGGTTTTTCGGCTAGTTTCCGCTAAAATGCCGAAAGTTAAATAATTTGACTTTTTTTCATTTAATTTGCATATTGAGTTTCGGAGTCCGATTTGAGATCCGTCTGAGCAAGCGTGTTACATATATTTTGTATAAATTACTTGGGAAATTCGGGATCATTTCAAATTTCATAGAGTTCCGTTTTAATTTTCGTCGAGAAAAGAAAAGAAAAAAATAAAATAAAAGGAAAATGGAAAAGACAAGAGAAGATGGCGGTGGCTGAGTCTTAGCTTATAAAAGCTAAGAAAGGAATAGATCAAGACCGAGAAAACAGAAACAAGAAGCAGAAACGAAGCAGAGAACGTAGAAATGAAACAGAAAAATGCCAGAAAATGAGAAAAGAGCCGGAGAAAAATAGAATTTTTACCCTGAAACATTCAAGGTAATGATCTTATTATATTATTTGAGTTTATTACGTGTGTTTGAATATATTTTAACGGTAAAACTTGAAATATTAGGCATCGTTTAAATAAGTTCAATTAATAGTTTAAAGGGTTAATCTGACCCCGATAGTGGAATTGATTATATATTCGTACTCAGTGAGTTATGGGCAACATATAAATGTAATTTATTTAGGGTTTGGTTATGTGACCTTAAACCCTATACATAGGCCTGTCCTGCGTACTGCGTATGCGAATAGGGTATCAGGTTCCTAACCGGATTGCCCTAAGATGTGAGGAATGAAGCCTTTAGCTTAATTTGATATATTTTTCTGCTTATTGAATAGAGTGAGATCGTTTGGCAATGAAACCAAAGAATAAAGCGGTTGTTGATTAGCAGTGCTTACTTTTGGAAGAGGTAAGTGTTTATAACAATTTCTTTGGAGGCACTTAACCTCGTAGATTTTCTACCACGTGTTCTTTACGTGTGTAGCTGCCGATAGGCGTTCCCCTTACACCTTAGCTTTAGATTTACATTGTATATTATATGTTATGTCCTGTTGCTGGTATTGCATTGAGAATCTGAGCATTGTACTCTGGTTGTGAGTTGGCATCTACTTCCCGGCTGTCGATGAGAGTCACACGCCGGTGAAGTGTTATTATTGCATCATATTGAATTCATATGCATTACATTTCATATCGTATCGGATGCAGGGGTATTCCGCCCCAGGAGAGTGGAGGAGTATTCCGTCTCTAGTTTATATCATATTGGGTGCAGGAGTATTCCGCCCAAGAGCAAGAGTATTCCGCTCTTATGCCAGATACTGAGTGTAGGAGTATTCCGTCTCAGCTTTACATTATATCGGGTGCAGGAGTATTCCGCCCCAGGAGAGTGCAGAAGTATTCCGCCTCTGGTTTATATCATATTGGGTGCAGGAGTATTCCGCTCCAGGAACAGGAGTATTCCGCTCCAGTTGGTTATCATATTGGATTCCCCTCGAATGCAGGAGTATTCCGCTTCGAGATGGGATGACGGGCACATGTGACCCTTTGCATCACATTTCATTTCATTTCATTTCATCTCAATTCATACTATTGTGTAGACTTGCGGTACATGACTACTGTTCTGCTTATATATGCATTGCTTATTTGTTGATATGTTTCTGGCTCGTATTCCTGGTTGAGTTTATGGTTTCATACGTGGTTTATCTGTTTCTTTTCTCCCTGTCTAGCTATCCTATCCTTTGAGGTGGCTAGTCTGCCCCACTTATTGAGTCCTTTTGACTTACCCTTGTTTGTTGTTTGTTTTTTGTCTATCTATTTCGTTTCGGCAGGTTCGCTCTAGGACTGAGTTCGCCACGCTGTGAAGGAGCGAAGACGACTTCAGCTGTCAGGGTGAGCCAGCTTTTATTCCGGATGGCCACCAGTTTATTGTTTATTATTTCAGTTGCATTTTGCTCCCTTCAGGAGGTATCTGTCTTCTTTTGTACTCTTAGATGTCTAGTCTGGATAGCCCTAAACTTAGTATGTTGGGTAGTCAGCTGTAATTTTTTTTTGTACAGCTTGGAGTAGGGGTGGGCGTTCGGTATTTCGGAACGGTTTTATCAAATACGGTTCGGTATTTCGGTATACGGTTTCCAAATGGTGGATACCAAATACCGTACCAAACTACTTCGGTACAGTTCGGTATTTTATATTTCAGTTCGGTTTTATTCGGTATGGTATTCGGCATACCAAACATTAATTTCTTAAGAAATCATGTCAATAGGAAAAGATAAAACCCACTAAAAATCATTTCAATAGGAAAAGAAATAAAAAGTTGTGCATGTACTACTTTGGACAACTACCGTGTCATGGCACAATGGTGTCTGCTCTTCCATTATGGCATCACCAAACCAACAATGGTGTCTGCTCTTCAAGGTAACAAAGCAATTAAGCAACCGGTAATGCCACGAAACGGAAAAGGAAAGAAAATAAGGATACTGCCATACTGGTATGTCCGTACCTCAAGAAATTGATCAAATACTCTTTACTACAACACAACGATTAATAAAACAATGAGATCTGTATATAAATTCATTTTACTACAACACAATTGATCAATTTAAATCTGAGTAGAAATTCTTCTCTAAATAATTAAAATGTCACTTTAACTACACACCAATGAGAAAACATACACTTCCTAGTGATTCTGCCAAACAGATTATATTGGAACTTGAAACTCTTCAAATATAGCTAAAATCATTAAGGCTTTGAAGGCCACCAAATTCAAAGTAGCAGTGGGGAGATTTTCATTTCAAAAATAGAATTTAAGATTGACTTTAACACCTCTTTAAGTCTAGAATACTACAACATTAAGTCTAGAATTCATCAAGACAACATCTCTTAAGATGGTTCCTTAAATTTGAAGTGCCAAGCTTTCGACGACAATGATAAACTCGACCACACTTATTGCACTTTGCTTTACGATCTTCTTCATTGTCTCCAATCACCTCAAAATATTTCCAAACAAATGATCGAGCTTTAGGAGCACGAGGCTTGATTGAACTTGGACCTAATAAATAAAAAGAGAAATCAAAAGTTGTAGCATAATATTTCTATTAAAGAACAAAATCATATTATCAAATAAATAATTACTTACCACATATTAATGAAAGAAGCTACTAAACATCAACAATGCAAGAATCTCTTCCACTATTCATCAATTCTAAAGATAAATTAACAAAATGAGTCATACAACATAAACAATTAAAATATTTAATGACACAAAGCATCAAACCTTACCAACTTCAAGTTGCTCAAGATAATCTAAATCTTCTTCAACATTAACGGGAAGAGACTCACTTCTTAACCAATCTTGAACACAAACAAGAGATTGCACCAACTTCGGAGTTAATGAACTCCTAAATGAATCAAGGATACGGCCACCGGTACTAAATGCACTTTCCGATGCCACACTAGAGATCGGAATAGCCAACACATCACGAGCCAACTCTGAAAGAATAGGAAATCTAGGAGCATTAATTTTCCACCAACCTAAAACATCAAATTTCTCACCATAGGGCTCTTGGTCTTCATTAAGATACTTTTCAAGCTCCGATTTAGCACCACCACTTCCACTTTCTTCTTTTTGCCTCTTCTTTTCTAGCTTATTTCTCACTACACTTCCCCCAGACATACTACTATCCGAGGATGAGTCATTAGATGAAGTAGATGGATATGATGGAATTTTAGATCCCTGTGTTAATTTTTTCACATACTCCCCAAACAAAGAACTCAAATACTTATCCACTTCAACTTTTATTTTTTTCCCAACATCCTCCCCAAACATCTCCTCAAGTGCTAAATCAACATACACAAACTTGTTACGAGGATCTAACACAGAAGCAATAAAAAGCATGTTGTTCATTCTGAGAGGATCACCCCAATATTTAACAAACTTTTTTTGCATTTGAGTTGCCATTGCAGCCAATTGTTTATCTTCACTTGCCACACAATCTTTCAAATGGACAGCAAGCTCACATATTTCTTCAAAATGAGAATTACAAGTAACATAAAGTGAACCTGAAACTTTTTTTGTGAGCTCATAAAATCTTGCAAGAAACTTTGACACGTTCCTCACCTTTACCCAATCATCAGATTGTAGCGCACCTGCCACACTTCCATCTTCACAAACATGACTAGCAAGATAAGTAGACAATGTACCCCCCTCATTAGTATCATACCTATCAAATGCCGACTCATAATATTGTGCCGTTTCCAACATCAAGTAGGTGGAGTTCCACCTAGTAGGAACATCTAAACACAATGCTTTAGTACACTCTATCTTTTGGCGTTCACAAGCATCGTTAAACTTTCTAAGCCTTGCGGGAGATTGTCTCATATACCTCACAGCTTGCCTAACACGTTTGACAGACACACCAATTTCTTTTAAACCATCTTGAACAATCAAATTAAGTATGTGAGCCATACATCTAACATGAAGATGCTTACCATCCATCAAATTAGTTCCCCAATCACTTAATTGTTTAGACACACATCTAACAGTGACATCATTAGAACCAGCATTGTCAACTGTGATAGTGAATACATTATCTACACACCAATCAAGCAAGCAATTATTAATAGTTTCCGCTATATCCTCACCCTTATGACTAGAGATAGGACAGAAGTTTATTATTCTTTTATGCAAAACCCACTCTCTATCAATAAAATGAGCTGTCACACACATATAATTAATACGTTGCACAGAAGTCCAAGTATCAGTAGTAAGACAACGTTTTGGACGCTCTTCTCTAAAAAACTTCTTTAGACTTCGCTTCTCTTCAGTATAGATCTTATAACAATCTCTAGTTATTGTCCTACGAGAAGGAATGTGAAAAAAAGGTTGGGCTTTACTCATAAACTTCTTAAATCCTTCCTTTTCTACGAAGCTAAAAGGCAATTCATCCAAAATTATCATCTCAGTTAAAGCCCTCCTAACAACTTCTTGTTCAAATCTCCAACTACCAATAGAAACCTCACCGTCTTGGCAAGTTTGAAAGGCTATCTTGGGTTGAGTTTCAGTAGTTATAATAAGGTTAGGTGGATACACTGTGCACCTAAGTAAATGGTTTTTCAAACCAGGTGTTCCATTAGTTGTACTAGCTTTAAAAACCTGCTTACAATGATTACATCTTGCTTTCCAAATTCCATTTTCCATAAATGTTTCATATTGTTTCCAAACATCAGATCTAGGTTCTATAGCTTTTCTTTTTTTCATACCTTGAGTGTTGATCGTATTGTCATCTTCCGAAATAGGTATGCTGTCTGTTGAATCAACATCACTGCTTACTCTACTTTCATCAGTCATCTGTAAATGAATAACAAAATGAAACAAACACAAATTCAAAGAGACATGCATTAGCTACGGGTGAAAATGAAAAGCAAATAGTAGAATCTAAATTAGAAGCAAAAAATTTGTATTCGTACATATTTCTTTTTATACCATTAGTTTAATATAGTTGGGTATAGCAGGTGACCGAAACAAAACAATAAGAGCACAAACACATGTATTAGCCGAAGTTTGTGTAAATTAGCTTAAGCACTATCATTATTGAAAAGGGAGTGTTAAGATTGGAGTACGATTGTTCAGTTGGTACTTAATGGGATAAAGGAAAACACATTTTTTCGTCAAACAAATCAAACTTTTGAAATGACAAGATTTAGCACAAAAACTTTCCTATGTTTTGTTTAATATGTTAGATATAACGAGAAGGAAAGATTTAGCACAAAAACTGCTATACTTAACAGAAAAAATAAAAATTCTCCCCGCCCAATTTCCAACTTCTTAAATGGAGAAAACCCATTAGAGTTTAACTCAGTTTATAGTCATTGCTACAATGGTAAGTTACTAACACTTCAAAAAGATACAATCTTTCTTTATATTTATGATCATTTTCAACTGATTCTTTTCTTGTTTTTTGCTTTTTCAAAATTTGGGATTCAGTTTTCAATAGCAGCTATTAATGATACAGATTCAAAAAGCCAATGAGAACCTTTAGCCCCAACTAAAGAAGCTCAGTTTATTTTAAGATCATAGAACAGAGAATGAGAAGTAAGAACTTACTGCAACGAGAAGAAGTAACGACGGCCGGCGACCGTCGTGATAGAGGGTGACAACGGCGTGACTATGAGAGACTGAGAGAAGCAGGCAGCGGCGTGATCTTTGGTGTAAAAGAGAAGTGATTTAGTTATTATTATAAAAATTACAAAATGAAACCAAAAACTTCGGAATTTTGGAATTCCGAAGTTCTGAGACCCTTTACCATATTCCGAACCGAAATTCTGAAATACCGAAATTTCATACCGAATTCTGTACCGAATAGCGAAATACCGATTCCGAAATTCTGAATTAATTCGGTTCGGTACAGAATTCGGTATTTCGGACTTTATGCCCACCCCTAGCTTGGAGGTATTAGTATGTCTGTGCTTTTTCTAAGTCTTGTTATTATTTATAAATTGAATTATATTTATTTTCCTAATTTAATTGGTAAAGGTTCAACCGACGGGTCTAGGGGAGGATGTCGGGTGCCCGCACGGCCTAGACGGATTCCGGGTCGTGTCAGGGGACTATCTATATTGGGTAAAAATAGGCTTGATTACGTGATACCTCGGTTCATGACTTAAGGAGAGCCGAACGGATGTTTGTAAATTATGGTTCAGGGTAGAAAACGAAGTCACCGAAGTCGTCAGTCGAAGATGAAGTTCGTATTGCACCTTAGTGAAGAATCACCTCGGTTGGATAGAAAGTTCACATCTCCGAGGTCGACAATTCGAGCCTCAGTGGATAAAGCAATCTTCAGCGGGGTGACCTCCCTCTATTTTTGGCCAATTAACTCCACTTTCAGGGGAGTTGAGGCATGGATGAGTTAGTGGGAAACATGACCCAAACTTCTTGTATTCATTAGCCTATAAATAACTCCTTATTTCATTATGTAATCATCTAGAAATACATACATAAACTCTGCCAAAATTTGTACTCAATCTCATATATTGAAATCTTGTTACTTCTTCACCTTTTACATTCAATTTTACTTATTGTCTCAACTTTGATACTTAGTGAAGGATTACACACAATCCACGAACACAAAGTTCACGCCAAGATCATCGTATTTGTTTCACTAGTTGACTATACAATCACCTGTTTTAAAACACGAATTGTAAAGATTAATTCACAGTCTAAGGCCGTACCTGTTACAGAATTGTTTCAATTCGTGGAAGATTGTTTATCTTCTCCATTGGGAATCCTCCATGAGAGTTCTTCAACATTGAAAAAGAGAGTTTTTCTATATGTTTATGGAATAGCGGGAAGGAACGCTGCTTTCTTGTTTGTCTAGATGTGGAAATGTGTACGTTGGTTTCTTCTAAAAGAAACCTTTTAATACTTCTGTAGGGATACAACTTTTGCCAAATATATATATATATATATATATATATATATATATATATATATATATATATATATATATATATATATATATATATATATATATATATATATATATATATATATTATTTATTTCTACAAGGATACGGGTTGACCCACATGGGTGCCCGAATCCTATTGCCAACATGGCAACATCTCTCACTCACACATAGTGGGTCAACTCTCATTCCCAATCTGTAACATCCATACATAACGACTAGACCGTGTGACTAGTGTATACTTCGAGAGCTCAGTTGCTATACATCTGTTAGGAATATATAGCATCTCGATTACGGAACCTTGGAGTAGATTTTAGTATGCAGTACCCTAGATCATTTATCACATTCACATCTCTTGAAATCTCTTTGTATTATTTTGAGTTCATCATTATGTTATTATGTTCTTGTCCAAAGACAAACATAATGGGTCGACCAATGAACATAATTAATGTGATAGTACTCATTAATGATCTTCCTCATCTCATGAATCTCTTAATCTCAATTTGATTTATTTTTCTAGAAATGTCCCGCCAGACCGAATCATCCATGATCTCTTGGCAACACCCTAAGATAGCAAACACCAAATTGAACCTCGAGAAACTGGTCAAAGTCATGAGGGTATAAAGAAAGAAAATTACTTATAATTTTTAGGGTTTCACACGATAAATAAGAAGAGATTTAAACTTATATCGCCCACAGGTCACTTTATGCATACGTGGTATGAATCACGTACTATAGTATTGACTCCTTTCCCATGGAGCGTATGTCTTTCATAAATTAAATACTGTGCAGATGATAGTTCAGACAACATATGCCTAACTTTGAGTTCACACATCTACTCATACATTTTATCCTTCTGAACTCATATCTGGCATTAAGACAGACTCATATTTAATCAAATATGATTAACCAAAAAAAACAAGCGACATTCTTATTGTAAACTTCAACTTCAAGCTCTCTATTATTATCACCTCAGATAATAATAAGTTTATAATTGTCTCATCCCTATTAGTCACTTAGACAATAGAGGCGATTTCCTGTGTGAATAGGCCAATCTTTTGTCTGTCCGACATACTTCAAATTTATGTACTAAATATAAAACCATTTTATGCATATGAACCAACAACAAGCAATTTAGGCTTCAACCACATTAACTCCAATAATATAGTTTTATGTGAACATGCTTGGGAAAAATTAAAGCATAAATACATCTACGTCTACGCAAACTCAATGCCTTCATATATCATTCATAAGCACCAAATGCTATGAGTTGCATTATCGGATTTACTATCACATAATGCGTAGAGATTTATTTCATGTTCACTTTTAACGAAATTATACTTTATATCAATATGGTCTGTCTTCGAATAATACATGGGACTTTTGTGTAAGCTATTGAGACTTGACTATCACACTTTATTGTCACTAATTCAATAGCACGCTATCCAACATACCTAAATTTATCATAAAGATATTTAAGCCAAACAGCTTTGCACAGTTGCTGAAAGCGCTACAAATTCAGCTTTCTTTATAAATAAGGCCGATGATTGTTTCTTGCTACTCAAACAATATACACATCGCTATTGTTTAGCAAAGAAGGACATACCCAAATTTAGATAGTCTCTCATCTAAATCTCCTTCTTAATCATCGTAAGTATAGCTTTTGAGTTGTAGATCCTTTCCTTTACTTTATAAGGATAATCACAAGTGCCTTTAAGATACCTCAGTATCCTTTAACTGCTTTTCAGTATTCCTTTCCATATCATATTCTTGTGGATTCACGACGACACATCCTTCCACTAGAAACTTTACCTCTAGAAATAGGAGTATTAATGGGTTTGCACTATTGCATACACATCCTCCCACTAGAAACTTCACCTCTAGAAATAGGAGTATTAATGGGTTTGCACCATTGCATATTAAATCATTCAAGAAAATTCTTATTATAAGATTTTTCTGAAAGAGACAACAACCCGTTCGAATGATCTCTTGAAATCTGAACTTCAAGAACACACCCATATTTTTCAACATTAAGTATTTCGGCGTATTTTGAGAACCATTTGTTCTCAATGGCGCTATGACCCATAAGTAGATCAACCAACTCCAACTCTAGGTTTGGTTTCACTAACTCCATTTCATGATCCATTGTTCTAGGTATTTATCCTTAGCAGGGTATTAGAGCCCCATTATCTTTCGTTTCTCTTATTCATCGTATGGAGTAACTATATATGCTTCCTCTTCGATCTCAAATCGACGACCGGGAACATTAGAGACGACTTATTCGTTGAGGTTGAGATTGATAAAATTGATTTATCAATTGATAGTTGAGGTTTAAGAGCCCCATTATCTTTCGTTGCTCTTATTCATCGTATGGAGTAACTATATATGCTTCCCCTTCGATCTAAAATCGATGACGGGGAACATTGGAGACGACTTATTCGTTGAGGTTGAGATTGATAAAATTGATTTATCAATTGATAGTTACTCCCAGTGGGACCAACAATATTAAATAGATTCGTTTTAGTCATTTTGGTGCTAATCAGAACAAATCCATTATCACCAAATATGACTCTCACTCGAAACCATTTAGCGTTAATAGCGGAAGCAATATATCTGGTCCACAGTTTCATAAAGAGACAAGTCTTGACCTATCTCACCCTACTTGGGATAAATATTAGTTAAGAATGTAATTAACACCGTGATTCCAATTCAGTTACCGTGTTACCGATCTCTTGTTCCTTTATGAACATATAAACCTTAAACTTCATGGAGTATCATAGAAAGATACACATCCTTCCCCTTGGAAATAGTTTTCCATAGGGGGAAAAAGGTTTATGAGTAAAGCAGCACAAACCCAATAGAAAAAAATTGGATTTTCATCTCCATAACTTATATGGAATATAAGTAACTCACTTAGAAGAATTTTATAATTTGTATAACAGATGTCAAAATGTATCAGCTACAATGGAATGTAATGCCACTTTCAAGAGATATCATAGACATATCTAGAGTCTCAAGAGCTTCTTGCTCTTTTATGGCATACTGGATGTTATTGTCACTATTAACATTTTTGTTAAACTTGTGACAGTATTCTTAAAGCAGTTGACATATTGATATAAACTAGTATAAACTATATTGAGACAATTGTGTAGTTTCATAGAGCCTAAAATTCATATACAAACCATTCCTTTGAATAATTTAAGTATGTTAATATTTATTTTATATTAGATCCGGAATCGAAAGTTCACTATGTTCCCAATCATCATCCAAATTCTAATATTTCATAAATCTAACATAATCTATAATTAAAGGAACATTTGTCTTAACTAATACTCAAGACTAAATAATCATATAATCTATAACAAATATAGAGCCAATCAACAAAAATAGTGCTATAAAACACTTCAATTATAATTCATAAGTACACGTACATATACGAAAATAGTGTCGCACAAACCACTATACGAATTAAATGCCACCTAAGCATGAAATTTCCGTAACAAATACAGAAAACACTAACTCATACTCACTATATGGTACACACTTTTATATACTCATATATAAAATATAGTGATAAGTTTTACCCAAAAAAATTCTTATTGGTGTAGACGTCTTAATATATTTTTCTTGCAACGTATACAAAAAATATATGCAAGGATAAAGTTATACACTTGTATGTGTAAATGTGGCACACTGTAAAAAATGATTAAATGTGGTTGTCAATCTTGACTCATATCCCTTGAGAGTCTGGCATTCATCTCACAATACATAAAGTGAAATATTTAAGCATTGACCATTTGGTTTCACTCAAAAAAAAAAAAAAAAGTCATCAACTCAATGGTCATGGTCCCAGGCCAACTCCACAAGTCTAAGGATCAATCATAACCACGTATAAGTGCACCGAAATTAGGTTAGACCTTTAACCAACTGATGAATAACGTGTTTGGCATGAGATTTTGTCTCCAAAATCATATCTTTGTCAATTATTCCAAATTCACTTCATCTTTTTATTGAGTTCAAGACCAGAAAACAGGAGTATTTCATAAAATTCTCTCCTAGCAGTAGTTTTCAAGACCGTGGCCACAGTTCACATATTTTCTCACTTCCTATTGCATAGTCCTTCTCTTTTAATGATCTTTTGTCGGTCTAAAGATCTAAACAGGTGCTGCTGCACTGTTTATTAGCCAGATCGACAAGCGCAATATCAAGCAGCACTTTGCTTGAAAGGCAGGGATCAAACATCTCAAAAAGCAATTGAGAAAAAAAAAAGGTCTTAAAGCAACTTTAGTTAATGGTCAGAGAAGGACACATCCTTATCAAGAAGCTTTTACTCAAAAGGTTTCAATGACTTTGATCTATATATAGCATCACACAGAGGGAATGTTTTTCAAAATTCTTTCAGGCTAGACACATCTTGAACTAAATTACATTCTTGGGTGAAACTCTTCAATTCCAGCAAGGAGTAAAAGAATATGAACAACACAATAAAGAATTAACACACAACAAATGTGTTCAACTTTACAATTTGGACGTTCATGTGATTGGCTAAAGCAATATTGGCATGCACATAGCCATATGTCGTTGCAATGGCCAGAAACCAAAAAAGAAAAAACTCCTTGAAGATGTTTGACTCAACATCCTAATTCCACTTTTCCAAATAAGACAAATTTCAGAAAACATAAGTTCCATTAAAGAATGGACGGCAATACACAGATGCCTATTGGTATAAGGTTTCGTTTGGTGGCAACTAGCAATTCATAGGAGAAGCAGTAAAGAGTGTTAAAATTTTACCGCTAGTTTAATCCGTCATAGTAGAAAAACCATTCTAGGAAAAATTAATTAATTTTTTTCAACGAGGCAATTTCACAACAATTAATAGAAAACTTCACCCCAACAATAGTTTTCAAGAAACAAGATTGTGACTAGGAAACAAATAACTTTCTGATACTAATGAAGGATTACATACAATCCACGAATATAAAGTTCACGCCAAGATCATCGTATTTGTTTCACTAGTCGACTATACAATCACATGTTATAAAAGACGAACGGTAAAGATTAATTCACAGTCTAAGGTCGTACCTGTTACAGAATTGTTCCAATTCGTAAAAGATTGTTTATCTTCTCTTATTGGGAATCCTCCATGAAAGTTCTTCAACATTGAAGAAGAGGGTTTTTCTATTTGTTTATGGAATAGCGGGAAGGAACCTGCTTTCCTGTTTGTCTAGAAGTGGAAAAGTGTAGTTGGTTTCTTCTAATAGAAACCTTTTAATGCTTCTGTACAATTTTTGCCAAAAGTTGTTTCTTTTTCCTTTTTACTTTTATTAAGTATTTAATATATATATATATATATATATATATATATATATATATATATATATATATTATTTTATATATTATTTATTTGTACAAGGATATGGGTTGACCCATATGGGTGCCCGAATCCTATTTCCAACACTTAGTATTGCTTGTATTCTCGACCCAAATTCGATTTGTTGTCCTAAATCGATTTAGGCCAATACAGTTATAATACAAGTTGCTGAAAAGACACAACCATCATTCACTTATAATTTTAACTTGCTTTGTCTTCTATCCCAACTTATATTTTAACAACAGCAAAACTAATTAGTGCCCCTGCTCTGCTTTCCTCCTCCTCATATCCTTGTCCGTTAAGATTTATTAGCAGTTTTGTTGAGCACAACAATAAGCCTCCCATTCCTTTTTGCAAGTTAGCAGTTTTGTTGAGAATATTATCCCAGCCGGACTCTTGGAGCAATTCATATTGTACATTTAACAGGAAGCTGGTTTGGATTATGGATGTGGCGAAACCATAGTGAAACAGTTGGAGCTAATCTTGAAATATATAAGGAATAAATATGTTTTGTTAAAAGCACATATTTGTTATTCAAACTTGTCCATAAAGTAGTAGTAATATATAAGAATTCAACCCGAAGTGGAGGATTTCATCTATCCTAAGATTAAAGTACGTATAGTATTGGTGAGTATACAGGGGAGAATTTATGTATGGTTAAACGCATGCTATCTAGGAATTTTCTTAAGGCGAGATAAAAATGGTTAGAAGAAAATTATTCTTTTTCGCCAATTCCTGAGCGGTCTCAAAGATTTTTGCTTCTCATTGCTTTAGCATTACTAGAAATTGATGGTCGCTAGTTGAGAAGGAAAACACAATTCACAAGAATGCATAGTTTGCCCAACATCACCATATTTTTTTAACTATCGATAATACTGTTGACATTTTGTATTTTAAAAGATTGACACATATGATGGACACTTGTTGATATTTTATGACAAGTGGCATTTTATTTACTTAAGTGGTACATATATATTAAAGAGTGGCAATTGAATTGATTAGTGGCTAACAATGTGGTTATTTATTAGCTTAGCTGCAAGAATATTTTGACAAATAACCCTAGACCTGTCTATGTCTTAGCATATCTTGCTATCTATAAATAGTCTTGAGAAGTTGGTTATTAAAACCATAAAAAAAAAACGTTGAATTTGCAAAAATATGACACGGGAAGCAATGGTTTGCCTTTTTGCCCCCGCTAAGAGATGATTTGCAAAAATGCCCATGTTAAGATTTACTGAAAAAAATCCGGGGCCAAGACTTTCCGTTATATTTTTTCGTTTTTCAACACTTATCCTTTCAAGTATTGGCAATAGACAATGCTTGCCGCACTAGGCCGTAATTGCCAAGACTTGCCATTAACCCCTGCTCGATTTTCCAACATTTGCACAACAAGTATTGGCAATAGGCAACGCTTGCTGCGTTGCGTCGTAAGTCTTGGCAATTGTCAAGACTTGCCCCTTCCAGTTTTCCCTGCATTCTCGCCATATAACATGAAGTATTGACAAAACAGCACTTGCCCTTGAAGTATAGCCAATTGCCAAGACTTACAAATTTTTTGCCTTGAAGTCTTGGTTTGCGGACTAAATAAGGCATTTTGCTAAAACATTCCTTAGCACGGGTAATTTTATAAAACCACTCCTTATGGAGGGCATACGGTGAAATTTTTGAAAAACAACAACCTCAGCCGATCCAATTCTCCTCTTTAGATATATACCCTTTTCTTTAGCTATCATTTCTTTCCTAGCCATTTTTACCTACTACTCCAATATTATATAGTCACTTAAAATATAGCCTGCTTTCTTTTGTCACCTCCACCCTAGATGACACGACCCAGAATCCGGCTAGGGCGGACGGGCACCCGACGTTCTCCCCTAGACCCCGTCGGGCGAACCCTTACTAATTAAATTAGGAAAATAAATATAATTCAATTCATAAATAAGAACAAGACTTAGAAAAAAAGCACAGACATACTGATACCTCTAAGCTGTACAAAAGAATTTACAGCTGACTACCCAATATAATAGGTTTAGGGCTATCCAGACTAGACATCTAAGAGTACAAAAGAAGACAGATACATCCTGAAGGGAGCAAAATGCAACTGAAATAATAAGCAATAAACTGGTGGCCATCCGAAATAAAAGCTGGCTCACCCTGGCAGCTGTAGTCGTCTTCGCTCCTTCACAACGTGGCGAACTCAATCCTGGAGCAAACCTGCCGAAACGAAATAGATAGACAAGAAACAAACAACAAACAAGGGTGAGTCAAAAGGACTCAATAAGTGGGGCAGACTAGCCACCTCAAAGAATAGGATAGCTAGCTAGGGAAAAAAGAAACAGATAGAACAAATTCCTTTTATTGAAATTATGCAAAGGCAGAGCCAGATAATAACTAGAAACACGTATGAAACCATAAATTCAACCTGGAATACGAGCCAGAAACATATCAATAAATACGCAATGCACATATAAGCAGAACAGTAGTCATGTACCGCAAGTCTACCCAATGGTATGAAATGAAATGAAATGAGATGAAATAAAATGAAATATGATGCAAAGGGTCACATGTGCCCGTCATCCCATCCTGAAGCGGAATACTCCTGCTTTCGAGGGGGATCCAATCTGATAACCAACTGGAACAGAATACTCCTGCTCCTGGGACGGAATACTCCTGCACCCGATATGATATAAACCAGAGGCGGAATACTCTTGCACTCTCGTAGGGCGGAATACTCCTGCACCCGATATAATGTAAAGCTGAGGCGGAATACTCCTGCACTCAGTATCTGGCATAAGAGCGGAATACTCCTGCTCCTGGGGCGGAATACTCCTGCACCCGATATAATGTAAAGCTGAGGCGGAATGCTCTTGCAATAAGTATCTGACATAAGAGCGGAATACTCCTGCTCCTGGGACAGAATACTCCTGCACCCAATATGATATGCAATGTAATGCATATGAATGACATATAATGCATATTAATGCAATGTGATGCAATAATAATCCTTCACAGGCGCGGGACTCTCATCGACAGCTGGAGAGTAGATGCCAACTCACAGCCAGCGTACAATGCTTAGATCCTCAATGCAATACCAACAATAGAACATAACATTTAATATACAATGTAAATCGAAAGCTAAGGCGTAATGAGTATGCCTATCGGCAGCTACACACGTAAGGAACACGTGGTAGAAAATCCACGAGGCCAGGTGCCTGCAAAGAAATGGATATAAACACTTACCTCTTCCAAAAGTTAGCATTGCTAATCAATAACCGCTTTATCCTTTGGCTTCATTGCCAAACGATCCCACTCTATTCAAAAAGTAAAAAAATATATCAAATTAAGCTAAAGGCTTCATTCCTCACATCTTAGGGCAATCCGGTTAGGAACCCGATACCCTATTTGCATACACAATACGCAGGCCAGGCCTATGTACAGGGTTTAAGGTCACATAACCAAACCCTAAATAAATTACAGTATATGTTGCCCGTAACTCACTGAGTACGAATATATAATTAATTCCATCATCGGGGTCCAATTGACCCTTTAAACTATTAATTGAACTTATTAAAATGATGTTTAATATCCTAATTTTAACCGTCAAAATATATTCAAACACACGTAATAATCTCAAATAATATATTAAAATCATTACCTAAATGTTTCGGGGTGAAAATTCTTTCTTTTCTCCGGCTCTTTTCTCATTTTTCTGGCATTTTCTCTTTACATTTTTCTCTTTTCAGCTCTTATGTTATTACTGTTCTGTTTTGCTCCTAAGTTTCTAAAAGCTTTAGGATACATACTCCATTCCACCGCTTTTCATTTCTATATTTTGTCCTTTTCCCTTCGTTTTTTTTTAATAATTTCTTTTCTTTTCAAAAATTAAAACAGTACCCTATGATACTCTAATTAATTCCAACTTTTATATACAAGTTATACAAAATATATGTAACACACTGGCTAAGGCGGATCTCAAATCGGACTCCCGAAACTCAATATGCGAATTTAAATTGAAAAAGGTTAAATTATTTAACTTTCGGCATTTTAGCGGAAACTAGCCGAACAACATCGAAATTCACTTTCGAAAGTTCACAAAAGTCATAAATAATCATACGGACCTAGCAGCGCTTTCGGATTTCGAATCGGGGCTCGTTCGCAAAAACCGAGCTCGAAAATCTCTTTTTAATATTTATCGATAATAAAAACTGAGACGTTTTTCCGATGTCTACCAAACGAGGTCTGATTTAGCTCAAATTTTACAAATATGTCCCAATGGACATTACGAAATTTTTAAAATTATCAGCACGCCAATCGGAGCCCTAACTCCCGAAACGACTACCTAAGGTCGTTTCATTCTCCTCCACTTAAATTCTCGTTCGTCCTCGAACGAGCCTAATTCTAAAGAAAATTTCGTACATATAACAAAAGAAATTGCGCGACCTTCATAAGCTACTCCACGGGTATTATCTCCTGATTACAGGATCTGAATTATAACACGCATATGAAACTTTTAGAATAAAATATATCTGGATAATATCATAATACCATTGCACAGCTTATTCTGACTAAGCTTATCTTCCCTCGATCACGAGAGGAGAGTTTTACTTTGTCGAAATAAAGATATACGAAATTCTGGATGGATTAACATGATTCAGCCGATAATCACCTCTTCGATATACCTTTTGATATAGAACAGGTCGATGGAACTAAGAATTAGCTCACGCTTGATGCAATAGGGGGAACTTTTGAAGTACCTTGTCACTACACACTATAGAAGATTTGATGCAAGCAATATTATTTTTACGAACGCACTATGCAATATCTCAGTTGATGTTAGTGTTGTTCCGCAAGCTCCTTGTGGGAATGTAGTTACTCATATCCTAATGTATGTCAAAGGTTCATCTGAACATGGTCTATCATATAAGGATAAGGATCATGTAAATACTACTGGATAGTATGATGCAAACAAGGAATGATCTTCAGACTGAACATCTACTTCAGGGTATTGTCTTTGAATTGGAAATATTATGACTTGAAAAAGTGAAAATAAAATAGACATGTAGTTGGACCATGAGCTGAGGCAGAATACCGGCAATAAAGTTGATTATATGTGCACTTATAACACTAAAGTAACTGCTCAAAGAGTTGAGGTGCGAAAGAGATATGCCAATGATGGATGGACGACAAGCTACACTAGACCTTTAACTCTAAATTTTCATGAAGTTAACCAGTGACAGTATGAGGATCCAGTTCAGGTTGAATATAGATAGATAGCCAGAAGAAAAACGGAGTCACCATACAGAGTTACTACTGACGGTGTTCCCATGTATAAAGATAGACTTTATGTTCCTGATGTTGCAGATTTAAGTGGACAGATTATGATAGAGACACATTATTCCAAATACAATGTTTATCCAGGTTCGACTAAGACGTACCATGATCTTAAGCAGATTTATTGGTGGGACGGGATGAAGTGTGACATAGCAGAATTTATGGCTCAGTGTTCTTATTGCAGCAAGTTAAAGTCGTGTCATCTTTCCAGACTTTATGCTTTCAGCAGATAGGTACTTATATATATGATCAGGTTGCCAGCTTATCTCTATCATTAATAGATTATTAGTGGGTTTAGAAATGATCGACACTCATTGTAGGTTTC
Organism: Petunia x hybrida; assembly: GCA_037355625.1. NCBI lineage: Eukaryota > Viridiplantae > Streptophyta > Magnoliopsida > Solanales > Solanaceae > Petunia > Petunia x hybrida. Next base: position 1,052,073 of record JBBBVM010001137.1, on the reverse strand, counting down.
TGTCGTGGCCCTGGGTTGGGTCGTGAAAAAAGTGGTATCAACGCCTTAGAGTTTCAGTATTTGGAGGAAGACTCTTCCACTTAAAGCACAAACTCATGCAGCTATTTGAATAGGAATAACCATCCTCGCACAGTCTGCTAGACTAAAGAAGATTTAGCTAAAAGCTTAATGTAGGCAGACCTAAGCTACCAACTACCCTTTCGAGTTGCCAAACGGCTGCAACTCTCGAGTTCACAACTCCATACCTTTGCCGTAAACACCACCACCTGATGGATGGTACTTCTATTACCCTTAGAAGCCTTGAAAAACAATAATATGCTTACCCGGCTACAATAACACGTACTCTGGCTCAACACAGGGAACATCACAAGCGGCTACCAACCGCCCCAGCTCACTAGTGTCGGGCGAAGAAGAAATGGCAATGGACTGAGGATAGAAATGATTAGAGCTTCAAGAAGCTCATCGTCTTATTTGCTAGGCTACCAAAGCTAGACTACGTTCGAGTCATGCTAGCCAAAGAATCGCAATTGAAGAAATAGACATTAAATTAACTTTATGGAATAACATCCATGCCAATTTAACCTCCTAATAAGAAGGAAACTCTGACAGTTTACCCAAAAAAACCCTTTTTATAACCCAGATAAACTCATGGGATAACATGACTTTACTAGCGTTTTGAACCAAGAAGAGATGCGTAGATCGAAAATATTACTTACTAACCACTTTACACTGGAAGAAACCATGACACTCCCTTTTGGTGATGAACTAGAATCCCATAATCCAACCAACACGGAATTCCGAGAAGAGAGGTAAATTAATTTGACTTAATAATAGAAGGTGGCACAACAAGATGTCAAGCAGACAATACTAACCCCCACTCCCAAATCTCTCACATACAAACCAGATAAACTAGTAGGGTCTCACAAACGCTAGGAATAAATCATACCAGAAGCTCACCCCGATACGACAGCCGATTCTTAATAAAGACAATATCCAAGGAAACAATCGAAACATGATAAGACACACCATTTCCAGATTGATCGGAAGAATCAAATCTTACTCACATTTAAGTGAAGAAGAAATCTCAGGGTCTACTATATCGGATACTTCAGCATCCCGCCAGACAAGCAGTTCATAGAACTATCTCTGCAGTTGAGCTGGGCCACTACCCTGATAATCACCTTCTGAAGAACCACTGCCACCATGCTCTCAACCTCTACTGGATGGTGGCATTTCTCTGGCTGATTGAGATCTAAATGAAATCCCCTATGACTGCGCAGATGCCTGATGACGAGAGAAAAGACGACTGCCTACTTGTCGGAGTAAGGGAAAACTCCTCAAAGGATAGCCAGACTCACCACAATGATACCACATTTTCGCTGAAAAATGGAAGCTGGAAAGATTGTTGATAGCTGTAAAGAAAAGATTGAATCTGATCTTGACGAGCTACTTGCGCACTCTAAGAATCACGTGACGTAAGCTGAGATAACCAAGAAGGTGACCTCCCAAAATAATCAGAACTCTTACCCCCAAATGAAGTACCATGGTTGCCCACTAGGGCCACGGGATTTCTTTCTCTCTAGCTCTAACTCTCCCCGCTCTAACTTATGGTATGCCTAATACCTATGACCAATATCAACAACAACATCAAATAAAGTCCCAACCTCAACTTTTCGAGCCATCTGGGATCTTAAGGAAGGAGAAAGGTCATCAATAAATCTTTGAATCTCTCGAAAGGCTCATGGACTAGTTCTAATGCATATTCAGCCATTCTATAGAATTCAATCTCATATTCTGTAACACCAAAAGGCTAACCGACAGGCTACCTTATCTAATCCACTCAAACTGGCAACACACTTCATCTCGCTTGCTACTCGAAATCAACTTTTCCACGAATCTAGAAGAAAAACCGAACCAAGTTAACTAATAAGAGAGCGGCCCACTAATTCAAGGCTGGACCCTGAAATTAGAAAGAAGAATAATCAACACCATACCGCTCGATATAATCAAGAGCCTGAATGATACGCTGACATCATTTTATTTTTAAAAAAAATTACACAGGGATCACTTGATGCATGCTCTAAGAACATCAGGAGGTTCAATTGGGTAAAATAATTCAGCCTCTTCGGACACTCGGACCGAGCTATTACCCAGGCTAGCTAACTAGCCAAAATAACTAGAGGCAAACCACATGTTGCCTTCGGAACATAGTTTACTGCGGCAATTAAGACCTGGAACAGGAGCCCCCTGAGACGAAACATCTCCATCTGCGGCAACTTGATAAGCTGCCTAGCGAATAATAGGTTCTTGTGGTATCTGTATCGCCAAGATTCTCGTAAGCATCGTAGAGATCCAAGGGAACCACAAGGCCCTGCTCCTTTGCCCATCGCGAGCTCGTACAGCTGGGACCTCCGTAACTGGATCGTCAGCACGATTCACAACTCTCAGGGCTTGAGTAGCTCTTGCCCCAGGCTAGACTACTTCGTCTTGAACTCATACTGTATGCTGATTTATCGCGTGAGGGTTCACAATTACCACGAAGGAATTAACAAAAATACTTTTGCATCCTAGACTGTCGCACGATCAGAAAAGAAGGAAGTGAAACTTCCTAAATGCCATCATAACCTCTCGTAGATAAGTACGGACGTCTACGTACCCATCGGCGAGACTCTACTAGACATTGTCTTGGTCTGGATAGGCTCTAAATCAGGCTCTGATACCAACTGACACGACCCAGAATCCGGCTAGGGCGTGCGGGCACCCGACATCCTCTCCTATACCCGTCGGGCGAACCCTTACCAATTAAATTAGGAATATAAATATAATTCAATTCATAAATAAGACAAAGACTTAGAAAAAAAGCACAGACATACTGATACCTCTAAGCTGTACAAAATAATTTACAGCTGACTACCCAACATACTAGGTTTAGGGCTATCCAGACTAGACATCTAAGAGTACAAAACAAGACAGATACCTCCTGAAAGGAGAAAAATGCAACTGAAATAATACGCAATAAACTGGTGGCCATCCGGAATAAAAGCTGGCTCACCCTGACAGCTGTAGTCGTCTTCGCTCCTTCACAACGTGGCGAACTCAATCCTGGAGCGAACCTACTGAAACGAAATAGATAGACAAGAAACAAACAACAAACAAGAGTGAGTCAAAAGTGTCACGACCCAACTTAGGGCCGAGAAGGATGACCAACACTAAGTGTCGATCATCACTAATCCTACTGATAATCTGCTAACCATTATAACTGATAAACAGAATAGGCATAAACCTAGCTGATAAGGAGTATGCAATGCAAAAAGCTGACAAGGCTAACATAAGCTGACATACATAACATACTGACTGTACCACACAGGGACATATCTACAGGCCTCTAAGAGTGATGAACTGAATATACAAAGGACGAGATAAGGCCCCGCCATACCCAAGCTGGCTGACTGTACACATACCAAAATATAAGTAACTCCAGGAGTAAGCGGAGTGACTCCAATAGCGGATAGATGGCCTATAACATAGTCCAAGCGTTGATCTATCTGCACCTACGCGGCATGAAACGCAGCGCCCCAGAAAAGGGCGTGAGTACGATATGTACTAAGTATGTAAGGCATGAGCATATAATATATCATAGCTGAATGAAACTGTAAGGCTGGAATATAAATAAGTAAATATGAGCTGGAGCATAGCAATATAGCTGGAAATCTGAAGAATGTACTAAACAATGATCTGAATATAAACTAAAGTCTAGCTGAATCTAGAACTGAAGACTGAGCTGAACTATACTGATAAATAACTGTAATATGACTGATAGCTGGTTACTAGAAATTAGAACCGAAAGCTGTCAACTGATACTGACACTAAAAACTGGGGGCTGATAATTGAGAACTGATAACTGGTACTGAGCTAAACTGAACTGTTATCTGAACTGGTACCTGTCTGGTGTTATGGGCTGTATCCCCCCAAATCAGGTAGCTGAAAACCTGAACTAGTACCTGTCTGGTGTTATGGGATGTATCCCCCCAAATCAGGTAACTGAAAAGCTGAACTAGTACCTGTCTGGTGTTATGGGCTGTATCCCCCCAAATCAGGTAACTGAAAAGCTGAACTAGCCTCATGTATAATCATGCAGTGCATATTGTGGCTATATATGCGTATATAACAAACCTGGTGGGTGTTATGGGCTATATCCCCCCAGCCAGTAATATCTAGTCTCTCTGGTCAGAGTGTGTGAATGACACCCGGTCACACTAGGTGTTTCAACTCCCGCCTGAACCAGAGGGGCTGTATCCCCCAGACGGGTAGTATCACACGCGACCGGACTGTGTGTCCAATGTCCAGCCTCTATGGGAGACTCCAAATCACACATAACATGATCACAATATAAGGATAAGCATGTATGAGGCATAACACGTGTGGCAACAATATATATGGACTCGAAGGAATGATAAGAAAACTCTGGATGGAATTATAGACACAACCTGAAACTTAGAATTTGTCCAACTCTTTGAATTTCTATAGAAATTTCGGCAGAGTTTCCCCTGAAACTGGACGATCCGCAAAAACAGAACCAGTACTATACTATACACGGGAATGGATACCCGGATAAACTGATAACATAAACATGTTAAACGGATAACAAGATGAGACAACTGGATGACATAACAAATCCATAGATAGAATGTCTGGACAGCACCACTGTCCTGACTTTCAACCTAATTTTCAGTGTGTAGATGAAAGATATAGAGTTCATGGTCTGTATGAAAGTTGTAGATATATGTCTTAGGGTTCTGGGGATTTTTAAAGAATCTAAATATCAATTTTGCATAAGGAGTTATGATCAATATACTAACAACTGTCCAAAGATCAAAACAATTTTCCAGATTTTGAAACGTTTAGTCTTGCTGATTTGGACATCTTTTACCTTGGATTTTAGTACCAAATTAAGTATATACAAGGTTTCCTTGGTATCATACAAGTTTCTTAGAAGAAATACTAAGTTTAGAACTAAGAAAAGCTTCAAAAGCTAAAAGATACATGCCTTGCTAAAAGAAAAGTTTAGCCTTACATACCTTTGATGTTTCTTGCATCTAAACCATGTTTCCTTTGAATTCCACACCTCCCAAAGCTTAAACAAGCTATAATATAATATTTAGGTACTTTCCTTAGCCATGAAGTAATTCTAAAACTCAAACTATAGAAGAAATTGAAGGTAGCATAATGTTACCCTAATCGCGTAGAGCGTTTTGACGCAATCTGTCTTCAATTTCGAGTTAAGGTTGATGTTGTTTCTTCAAAATCATAAAAATTAGCTTCAAACTCAAGAGAGAACTGTTTCTATGGTGTATGTTCTGGAAATGACGAAAATAATACATTTTTTTCCTTTTATACTCTAAATATTTCAGTTACAGTCCTCTTTTGCGCTTATGGCCCTTTTTCTGGCCTGACTTCTGACGCTCATATCTTTTTATCTATAAGTTTTATGAACAAACCGTTAAAAGTGTTGGAAACTACACTCCAAGACCTTCAATTTGGTATATGATATGTCCCCAAAAGACCTCATATAATACATGAAATTGATTGCTGAAACAGCTCTGTTACAAGGCAATTCCTTAGTCGGTTTTTCCACAACTTAAATCCGATTTTTCCCAAACTTTATATTCAACATATAAACATCATATATGGTCATATTATGACTTTAAACTTACTTAAATCATTCTTAACATGTCATTAGAATGATATACGTCACTTTAGACATATGGGGTGTAACAATCTTCCCCCGTTAGGAACATTCGTCCTCGAATGTTAAATGAAGTATGTGGAAGCATTAAGCAACGATCTGCTACATACATGAAGTAGTGAAGAGATGTGGATATTTGGCCCTCATGTCATTTTCAGCTTCCCAAGTTATTTCTTCTATATTATTGCTTTGATGTAGCATCTTAACTAAAGGAATGTCTTTAATTTCGTCCTTAGTCGACGAATCTATCTATCTAAAATTGCAACTGGCACCTCTTTATAAGTTAATTGCTCTGTGATCTGTATACCATCTACCGGTACAACTATAGAAGGATCTCCGACACATTTTCTGCGCATAGAAAAATGGAATACTGGATGTACCTCCTGAAGGTCTGCTGGAAGGTCTAACTCGTAGGCTACACGGCCAACTCGCCTGATAACCTGATATGGATCAATAAATCAAAGGGCTAAGCTTTCCCTTCTTTCCAAATCTCATAACGCCTTTCATAGGTGATACTTTCAGGAATACCCAATCGCCAATTTGAAATTCTAAATCTCGACGTCGATTATCTGCATAGGACTTCTGTCTGCTCTGCACTGCTAATAATCTTTCCCTGATCAACTTGACTTTATCAACGGATTGTTGGATTAAATCTGGACCTATTAATTGAGACCCGCCAACCTCAAACCATCCTATAGGAGAACTGCATTTGCACCCATATAAAGCTTCATATGGCACTATTTATATGCTAGAAAGATATCTATTATTATATGCAAACTCTATCAACAGTAGATGATCACTCCAGCTGCCTCCAAAATCTAACACGTAAGCTCTAAGTATATCTTCTAATGTCTGAATGGTCTGCTCAGACTATCCATATGTCTGGGGATGAAATTTTGTTCTCGGATTCACCTGTGTCCCTAAACCTGTCTGGAACGATCGCTAGAAATTAGCTATAAACTGGTGCGCCCCTGTCTGAAATAATAGATACTGGAATACCATGTAGGTGCACTATCTCTCTGATATAAAGTCTGGCATAATCCTCTGCTGTATAAGTAGTTCTAACAGGCAAGAAATGAGCTGATTTAGTAAGCCTGTCAACTATAACCCAAATAGAGTCATACTTGCTCCACGTACGGGGCAAGCCTGTAATGAAGTCCATATTTACTGCTTCCCATTTCCATGATGGAATATCGATTTCCTGTAACAAACCACTAGGTTTTTGATGCTCGACTTTAACCTGCTGGCAGTTAGGACACTGAGCCACAAATACTGCTATACCACGCTTCATTTCGCCCCAACAGTAAAACTGCTTAAGGTCATGATACATCTTAGTCATACCAGGGTGAACAGTGTATCTGGAATAATATGCCTCGGACATAATCTATCCACGTAAATTTGCAACATCAGGAACACAAAGTCTATCTTTATACATGAGAACCCCGTCACTAGTAACCCTGTATGATGACTCCAGTTTTCTTCTGGCTATCTGTCTGTATTCAACTAGAACTGAATCCTCATACTAACGCTGTTTTACTTCTATCACTAGGCAAGTAGTGCCTGCATTCTGAACTGTAACTTCTGCGTCCTCTGAATCTATTAATCTGACTTCCATGCTGGCCAACTGGTGGAGTGTATGAGCTAACTTTATTTTCTCTGGTTGTAAATAAGATAGACTACCCATAGGCTTGCGACTAAGGGAATCAGCAACAACGTTCGCTTTACCCGGATGATAAAGAATGTCCATGTCATAGTCCTTCAGCAACTCTAGCCATCGCCTTTGTCGCAGGTTTAGCTCCTTTTACTTAAATATGTACTGGAGGCTCTTGTAGTATGTATAAATATCAACATGAACTCCGTACAAATAATGTCTCCAAATCTTTAATGCATGAATGACTGCTGCAAGCTCCAGATCATTGGTAGGGTAGTTCTGCTCGTGCTTTTTCAGCTGCCTAGAAGCATAAGCAATTACTGTTCCGTGCTGCATCAACCACAACGAAGACCAATTCGAGAAGCATCACAGTAAATGACATAGCCCTCAGATCCCTCTGGAAGTGTAAGTACTGGAGCTGTTATCAACCTGTTCTTTAGTTCTTGGAACTGTGCTCACAAGAATCAGACCACTGAAATTTAGCTATTTTCTGTGTCAATTTGGTCAGTGGAGCTGCAATGGAGGAAAAACTCTCTACGAACCTTCACTAATAACCTGCCAAACCCAGAAAACTACGTACCTCAGTTGACGTCGTAGGTCTGGGCCAATTCTTCACAGCCTCAATCTTCTGGCCATCTACTTTAATTCCTTATGCTGAAACTATATGGCCAAGAAATGCCACTGAATCTAACCAGAATTCACACTTTGAGAACTTAGCATATAATTGCTGGTCCCGAAGAGTACCCAATATTGTGCATAGGTGCTCCGCATGCTCTGATTCAGACTTTGAATAGATGAGAATGTCATCAATAAATATAATCACAAATAAATTTAGATAAAGCCTGAATACGCTGTTATTCAGATCCATAAATACTGCAGGGGCATTAGTAAGTCCAAACGACATCACTAAATACTCATAATGGCCATACCTAGTCCTGAATGCAGTCTTAGGTATATTAGATTCTCTGACTCTAACCTGATGGTAGCCTGATCGCAAATCTATCTTCGAGAAGTATTTGACACCCTAAAGCTGGTCGAACAAGTCATCAATCTTTGGAAGAGGGTATTTATTCCATATTATGACTTTATTTATCTATCTATAATCTATGCACATGCGTCAAGAACCATCTTTCTCTTTCACAAATAATACTGAGACTCTCCACGAGGAAATGTTGGGTCTGATGGGGCCTTTATCTAACAAATCCTTCAGTTTCTCCTTAAGTTCTTTCTGTTATGCAGGTGCTATCCTGAAGAACATGCCCATGATGGCGTGCTGGTGCTAAGAAGGCAACTGCTGATCTAGCTGGCTTAGCTGCACCACTACCATACCCAGTCGGGCAACCTCTCCTGAAGTGGCCTGCCTTAATACAACGAGTATCAAATCCTAACTTACATGGTCCCAAGTGGCGTCTACTATAATATGGACATCTGGGATATGTCTGACCAGCCTATACAGAAGTACCAGGACGCTTAAATCCTGAAGTCTGTTATGCGTGACTAGATCTGGACTGAGGAAGTCTATCAGATCTCAGGCCACGGGACTCTTGAGGTATATTAGCTGGTGGCTGTCTAACACTCTGCTGCCTACTCACTCCAGATGTCTCTCTAAATGAACAAGACAATCTTCCCTTCTTATGTAACCCTCTATCCCTATCGGATCTCTGTTTCTGCTTATTCTCCTCAAGTGATAAAGAAAACGCCTGAATGCATAATATAATAACTGGCTGCATAGCAACGGTCATACACTCATTCACCAGGCGTGGACCTAGTCACACTACATACCTGTTAATTATATCCTCCATACTCGCTACCATAGTGGGGGCAAACCTTTCTAAAGAATTAAAGAGATAATTATACTCTTCTACACTCAAACTTTCCTGTCTCAAGGTCAGGAACTGATTAGCACGGCTCTCTGTGTCTCTATGGGCATATACTGATGAAGGAAGGCATCTGAGAATTACTTCCAAGTCGCGGGAGTAGCATCTGGCCCTTTAGATAGCTCCCATGTCTAATACCACCCTGCTGCTAGGTCATGCAATCTGAATGCAGCCAACTCTACTGACTCTGTCTCTGACGCGTGCATGACCCTCAACACCCTGGCTATCCTCACAAGAAAATCCCGAGGGTCTTCTCCTGTACGGGATCCAGTAAAGACTGGAGGCTCTAGTCGGATAAAATCCATGATCCTGGATCCAGTATCTCCCTGGGCATCTGCACTATGCTGTCTATTCTGAGCAACTACAACACTGGTCAATAATCTGATGGCATCCCTCACTTCGTGCCCCTAACAATCAGGCTGAGGAGCTGGAGGTATGGCAGCTGCAGTCCCTCTAATATCGCCCTGAACTGAAGGGATCTGTGAGGCCTCAGATGGAGCCTCAGGTCTGAACTCCTAACTCTCATCCACCTCAGGTGGCACTCTACTAATACCCTGGCCAGCAATGGCCTTGCCCTTCTGGCAGCTGTTAGTTTTTTTTCGGCGGCATCGCTTAGCTGAAAACACTATTGTTAGAGGGCTGAATTCTATAATCATGCCTCTATCGCATGATCTAGAGAAGAAAGAAAGACAACTGTCCTGAAGTGCCTTGTAGCCTCCTGTTCAAAAGTATGGCGCGCAACATACTCCTAAACAAGTCTCTACTAGACACGGCCTGTAGACACCCTAGGACTGAACTGCTCTGATACCACTTTTGTCACGACCCAACTTAGGGCCGCGACGGATGACCAACACTAAGTGTCGATCATCACTAGTCCTACCGATAATCTGCTAACCATTATAACTGATAAACAGAATAGGCATAAACCTAGTTGATAAGGAGTATGCAATGCAAAAAGCTGACAAGGCTAACATAAGCTGACATACATAACATACTGACTGTACCACACAGGGACATATCTACAGGCCTCTAAGAGTGATGAACTGAATATACAAAGGATGAGATAAGGCCCCGCCATACCCAAGCTGGCTGACTGTACACATACCAAAAGATAAGTAACTCCGGGAGTAAGCGGAGTGACTCCAATAGCGGATAGATGGCCTATAACATGGTCCAAGCGTTGATCTATCTGCACCTACGCGGTATGAAATGCAGCGCCCCAGAAAAGGGCGTGAGTACGATATGTACTAAGTATGTAAGGCATGAGCATATAATATATCATAGCTGAATGAAACTGTAAGGCTGGAATATAAATAAGTAACTATGAGCTGGAGCATATCAATATAGCTGGAAATCTGAAGAACGTACTAAACATGATCTGAATATAAACTAAAGTCTAGCTGAATCTAGAACTGAAGACTGAGCTGAACTATACTGATAAATAACTGTAATATGACTGATAGCTGGTTACTAGAAATTAGAACCGAAAGCTGTCAACTGATACTGACACTAAAAACTGGTGGCTGATAATTGAGAACTGATAACTGGTACTGAGCTAAACTGAACTGTTATCTGAACTGGTACCTGTCTGGTGTTATGGGCTGTATCCCCCCAAATCAGGTAGCTGAAAACCTGAACTAGTACCTGTCTGGTGTTATGGGCTGTATCCCCCCAAATCAGGTAACTGAAAAGCTGAACTAGTACCTGTCTGGTGTTATGGGCTGTATCCCCCCAAATCAGGTAACTGAAAAGCTGAACTAGCCTCATGTATAATCATGCAGTGCATATTGTGGCTATATATGCGTATATAACAAACCTGGTGGGTGTTATGGGCTATATCCCCCCAGCCAGTAATATCTAGTCTCTCTGGTCAGAGTGTGTGAATGACACCCGGTCACACTAGGTGTTTCAACTCCCGCCTGAACCAGAGGGGCTGTATCCCCCAGACGGGTAGTATCACACGCGACCGGACTGTGTGTCCAATGTCCAGCCTCTATGGGAGACTCCAAATCACACATAACATGATCACAATATAAGCATAAGCATGTATGAGGCATAACACGTGTGGCAACAATATATATGGACTCGAAGGAATGATAAGAAAACTCTGGATGGAATTATAGACACAACCTGAAATTTAGAATTTGTCCAACTCTTTGAATTTCTATAAAAATTTCGGCAGAGTTTCCCCTGAAACTGGACGATCCGCAAAAACAGAACCAGTACTATACTATACACGAGAATGGATACCCGGATAAACTGATAACATAAACATGTTAAACGGATAACAAGATGAGACAACTGGATGACATAACAAATCCACAGATAGAATGTCTGGACAGCACCACTGTCCTGACTTTCAACCTAATTTTCAGCGTGTAGATGAAAGATATAGAGTTCATGGTCTGCATGAAAGTTGTAGATATATGTCTTAGGGTTCTGGGGGATTTTTAAAGAATCTAAATATCAATTTTGCACAAGGAGTTATGATCAATATACTAACAACTGTCCAAAGATCAAAACAATTTTCCAGATTTTGAAACGTTTAGTCTTGCTGATTTGGACATCTTTTACCTTGGATTTTAGTACCAAATTAAGTATATACAAGGTTTCCTTGGTATCATACAAGTTTCTTAGAAGAAATACTAAGTTTAGAACTAAGAAAAGCTTCAAAAGCTAAAATATACATGCCTTGCTAAAGGAAAGGTTTAGCCTTACATACCTTTGATGTTTCTTGCTTCTAAACCATGTTTCCTTTGAATTCCACACCTCCCAAAGCTTAAACAAGCTATAATATAATATTTAGGTACTTTACTTAGCCATGAAGTAATTCTAAAACTCAAACTATAGAAGAAATTGAAGGTAGCATAATGTTACCCTAATCGCGTAGAGCGTTTTGACGCAATCTGTCTTCAATTTCGAGTTAAGGTTGATGTTGTTTCTTCAAAATCATAAAAATTAGCTTCAAACTCAAGAGAGAACTGTTTCTATGGTGTATGTTCTGGAAATGACGAAAATAATAAATTTTTTTCCTTTTATACTCGAAATATTTCAGTTACAGTCCTCTTTTGCGCTTATGGCCCTTTTTCTGGCCTGACTTCTGATGCTCATATCTTTTTATCTATAAGTTTTATCAACAAACCGTTAAAAGTGTTGGAAACTACACTCCAAGACCTTCAATTTGGTATATGATATGTCCCCAAAAGACCTCATATAATACATGAAATTGATTGCTGAAACAGCTCTGTTACAAGGCAATTCCTTAGTCGGTTTTTCCGCAACTTAAATCCGATTTTTCCCAAACTTTATATTCAACATATAAACATCATATATGGTCATATTATGACTTTAAACTCACTTAAATCATTCTTAACATGTCATTAGAATGATATACGTCACTTTAGACATATGGGGTGTAACAAAAAGGACTCTATAAGTGGAGTAGACTAGCCACCTCAAAGAATAGGATAGCTAGCTAGGGAAAAAAGAAACAGATAGACCAAATTCCTTTTATTGAAATTATGCAAAGGCAGAGCCAGATAATAACTAGAAACACGTATGAAACCATATATTCAACCTAGAATACGAGCCAGAAACATATCAACAAATACGCAATGCACATATAAGCAGAACAGTAGTCATGTACCGCAAGTCTACCCAATGGTATGAAATGAAATGAAATGAGATGAGATGAAATGAAATGAAATATGATGCAAAGGGTCACATGTGCCCGTCATCCCATCCCGAAGCGGAATACTCATGCATTCGAGGGGAATCCAATCTGATAACCAACTGGAACAGAATACTCCTGCTGATATAAACCAGAGGCGGAATACTCCTGCACTATACTGGGGCGGAATACTCCTGTATCCGATATAATGTAAAGCTGAGGCGGAATACTCCTCCACTCAGTATCTGGCATAAGAGCGGAATACTCCTGCTCCTGGGGCGGAATACTCCTGCACTCAGTATCTGACATAAGAACGGAATACTCCTGCTCCTGGGGCGGAATACTCCTGCACCCAATATGATATGCAATGTAATGCATATGAATGACATATAATTCATATGAATGCAATGTGATGCAATAATAATCCTTCATCGGCGCGGGACTCTCATCGACAGCCGGGGAGTAGATGCCAACTCACAGCCTGGGAGTAGATGCGCTCAGATCCTCAATGCAATACCAACAATAGAACATAACATTTAATATACAATGTAAATCCAAAGCTAAGGCGTAATGAGTACGCCTATCGGCAGCTACACAGGTAAGGAACACGTGGTAGAAAATCCACGAGGACAGGTGCCTGCAAAGAAATGGATATAAACACTTACCTCTTCCAAAAGTTAGCATTGCTAATCAATAACCGCTTTATCCTTTGGTTTTATTGCCAAACGGTCCCACTCTATGTCGCACCCCACTTTAATAGTAAAGTGGTTTACAACTTGGGTAACTCGTTTGGATTTAAATGTTGGAGTCGCCACCTAATAAATTATTCTAGGCGTATTAGATCACCTATTAAACTCGGGGTTAGTCTACTAATCAGAGATTCGGGTAAGTGTTCAAGTTAAGCTAGAAGGAAGGGGTTAGACACCTTCTAGGTTCCACTAAACGTGGTTCCCGGCCGATTTCTATATTGGGTTTACATATATTGCTTTAGACAAGGACAATAGCTAAATAAGATAAATAAAAGAGATATGGGCTGCAAAACAAGTAAAGTGGGCAATTTAATGTATTTGCATAAATAATTTTAAACAAATAGTCATGTTGCACAAATAGCCACTAATTGATCACTTTGAATAAATGACCCTAGGTTTTAGTATCCTATTCGGATAAAAACCCGGCTTTCGTAAGGGACGATAGTTTCAGAATCTACTATCAATTATAACTCGGGTAATTTCCATCATATCCGAGGGGCTTAATTGCCTTAAACCCCTATACCCTCTTTAAGTATTTAACTAAAGCGTTTCTTAATGTTTATAACGTCTTAAAAGGTTTTCTAGCGTCCCACTTAAAGTCTCGGAGGCTATTGAGACAACTAATTTAAGTATCTAGACCCCTAAGTTTATTAAGTGCCCCAAATCTAGACCACTAGGCGTCAAACAATATACGGTCATGTTAACACACAAGAAAATAATGTCATGTAAATAAGATAATGTTAAAAACTTTAAAAGTAGGCCTCCAAATTGTAATAGAATTCAACATGTTACTATTGAGCCCAATTTGCATAAACAAACCCACTCCTAGCAAGAATTGTGAAATTAGCCACTTTTAAAAAAATAAGATACACTATAACGTTTCAGAATGTGAAGTTTACAGAAACAGTCTCATTTTCAGTTAATATTGCAATTTTAGCCTTTCTAGAAAAATAGTTGAGCTTCCAGCATACTAGAGTTGCACAAATAGCCTTAAATACTATCAATTTTCAGTTTTAAAACCTGTAAAAATAATACTATGAGGTTCAGTTTTACTATTTGCGCCAATAGACCAGTTTTCAGCATGTATTGCAATTTCAGCCTTCAAGGAAAATGATCAAATTTCAGAGGTTATAAAATTTCATATACAGCCTATTTTAGACTCAGATTTTAACTTTACACCTGTTGAAATACTGCTATCACTTCAAAGAATAGGCTTTGCACAAATAAATCAATTTTCAACATGTATTATGATTTCAGTCCTTGCACACATAAAAAATAAAAGTAGGGTCAGAGCTGGCCCCTTTGTAGCCGATTCTAACTGCACAAAGTAGTGCACAAACTGCAAAACCTGTCCTAAGTAACTAAAGGCACCTCATGATGCTTATACAAAGCATTAACACCTAATGAATACAGCATTCAAGTTTCTAGTTACAACATGACATATCAACTAAAAAGAGATAAAAAGCAGGGCCTTTGTCCCGTAGTTATAACTCTCAATGCGATCTTCAGCTAGTTATAAAGGCACCTGCAGTAAACTATTAATAGAAGGTATGGCCTTTGGCCATCCTTGTATGATCAAAAATAACCTGCAAAGGAGGTTAGCAATAGGACTAGGATGTCCCTACATCAACCAGGCAGCAAAGCAAGCCCAAGTATATCTCAAGAACCATGTTAGGACATGAACTAACTACAGTAATACATACAGTGAAATCTATTTATTTAACCATAGACATACCTTAGGCAGGAACCATCAAAGTAAGAAAGGATAGACAAGAGAATGTTGTATGCTAGTAGTAACCAAAAAGCAACAACCAGGAACTAATGTCTTGTCCTCTAAACGTGCTAAAGATCTTATCCAGAGAGAGAGAGAGAGAGAGAGTAGGGTCTGAAGGTGTGTGAGAGGTGTAGAAAGTGTATCCAGATCCTGCGTGTATGCTGCGTATTTTTTTAGATGTCCAGTGTTGTCAGCTTGTTCAGCAGAGGAGGGAACTGATCCAAAGGTATACCCAGGTGTAAAGTGTGTGTGTGTATCAGCGTGTATAACAGTGTTCTAATTGCTAGAGATTCTGTGTGTGTGGGGCTGTTCTGTGCGTGAGAGGTGTAGCCAGTATATGTAAAAGCCTGTGTGAAAAATTTCTTCCAGAATTCTATAACTGAAAAGCAAGAAGCTGTATCCGTGTGTTTCAGTGTGTGTAGAGGTGTATTCTCAACAGGAAAGAAGTGAGAAGTGTGTGAGAGGTGAGGGGGCTGTCTTACTTCTGTCTGTGTCCCTCCCTAGTGTAGACACAACTAGGCCTTTTTATAGTGCTAAGATTGGAATGTTATATGGAAAGATGCAGAGAGGTTCCTAGTAATACGACTAACTAAAAATCAAATCAGGCATATGATTGACAGATTATCCGGGCTGTCAGAATGACTGTTAGACAAGGAGTCCATATACATGTATATAACCATATTTCCTTAATAAGCTGCCTAAGATCAAGGTCATCAATCAAAGATTCGCACAAAATTTCACAAGAGTATCATGTATTCCAAAAGGTAAACCAAATTCAAGTTGAATGCCTATAAACTGAAAATAGAACCAACTCAAACCGATTGGAATCTGGACATATAAAACATTTAAATCAAATAAAAAAATGGGAATGTAATCAGACCTAAAAACAGGCAGAAAGAGATATCATAGGCTTGTTCAGATTTCATCAACAAAAGGAAAAAGAATAGAAAATATAAAACCAAAAGATGCTACCCGATTTGACCAAAAACAGAATGCCAAACCCGATCCTTGCCTTATGTGTGCTGAATCAGTGTATGTCGTGTCCGGATTTAACGAGATTCGTCAATCTCTACCTCTTCCTTTTCGGTTTCCATGGAAAGAGAGAGAGAAGAGGGATTTGTTCCCTTTTTCCGTGTGAAAACGATAAGGGGGAGAGAGAGGAGACGAGCGGAGATAGTGGCGTTAATGGAGGAGACAACGGATTTGGTGGTTTGGGTGGAGATGCGGCTGAATTTGGACGGTCTTAGAAGAGAAGGGGGAGAGAGGAGTTTATGGGTGACGGCGGGTTTCAGGGAAAGGGAAAGGGAATTATGATTTCGGGATTTAAGTGGTAAGGGGTGTTGTAAATATCAAATGGGGAGACTTATTTTGGACCGTCGGATTGAGGGGATGAAGGGCTGCGATTATGCCACGTAGGCACGTGTATATATGTATGTATGATAGTATATGCTGAGGTGTAAAGGGGATGTGCGCTTTGAGGGGTTGTACTGCACGCGACAATGAGTTGTACGCGTGCTAAAAGTGTGTACACTTGTACTAGGAAGGTATTTAGTGAGGTGTAAGCTTAGGTAGTGTAGAATTGGCGCATACGTGGACAAAAGGTGATGACGTGGACTGAATATAGCGGAAATTGAATTATAAAATAGCAAAATGGCTAGTATTTAATAAAAATACTTATAAATACAAATAATTAGTATAAAATAGGAAATTTTGTAAATAATTATAAATAAATATACTTAATTATAAACAAATATAGATGACCACAAATAATACTAGTTAGATATAAATAGCCACAAATAATTATTAAATGATACCGTAATGCGTTAATTTCACAAATAGCACACATATTTTAGAAAATAGCCTAAATGAATGATATTACGTAATTATAATCACAATTAAATAAATATTATATAAATAGGAGATTAATAATAATTTTACACACGT
This sequence comes from Petunia x hybrida, assembly GCA_037355625.1. Taxonomy (NCBI): domain Eukaryota; kingdom Viridiplantae; phylum Streptophyta; class Magnoliopsida; order Solanales; family Solanaceae; genus Petunia; species Petunia x hybrida. The sequence goes on along the minus strand of JBBBVM010001137.1, from coordinate 1,034,662 downwards.
AAAATGCATGCTATCTAATGTAGTTTTATTTGGAAAATTACTATTATAAATTTTAATTAAATATAGCCAAATTGCAAAAAACGGAGGGACAAAATTGGGTGTCAACACTCTATTCAATAAGTAGAAAAATCTATCAAATTAAGCTAAAGGCTTCATTTCTCACATCTTAGAGCAATCCGATTAGGAACCTGATACCCTATTCGCATACGCAATACGCAGGCCAGGCCTATGTACAGGGTTTAAGGTCACATAACCAAACCTTAAATAAATTACATTATATGTTTCCCATAACTCACTGAGTACGAATATATAATTAATTCCATCATCGGGGTCCACTTGACCCTTTAAACTATTAATTGAACTTATTAAAACGATGTCTAATATCCTAATTTTTACCGTCAAAATATATTCAAACACACGTAATAAACACAAATAATATATTAAAATCATTATCTGAATGTTTCGGGGTGAAAATTCTATCTTTTCTCCGACTCTTTTCTCATTTTTTCTGGCATTTTCTCTTTACATTTTTCTCTTTTCAGCTCTTATGTTGTTGCTGTTCTGTTTTGCTACTAAGTTTCTAAAAGCTTTAGGATACATACTCCATTCCACCACCTTTTCATTTCTATATTTTGTCCTTTTCCCTTCTTTTTTTTAATAATTTCTTTTCTTTTCGAAAATTAAAACAGTACCCTATAATACTTTAAATAATTTCAACTTTTACATACAAGTTATACAAAATATATGTAACACACTGGCTAAGGCGGATCTCAAATCGGACTTTCGAAACTCAATATGCGAATTTAAATGGAAAAAGGTCAAATTATTTAACTTTCGGCATTTTAGCGGAAACGAGCCGAACAACATCGAAATTCACTTTCCAAAGTTCAGAAAAGTCACAAATAATCATACGGATCTAGCGGCTCTTTCGTATTTTGAATCGGGGCTCGTTCGCAAAAATTGAGCTCGAAAATCTCTTTTTAATATTTATCCATAATAAAAACTGAGACCTTTTTTCGATGTCTACCAAACGAGGTCTGATTTAGCTCAAATTTTACAAATAAGTCCCAATAGACCTTACGAAGTTTTTAAAATTATCGGCACGCCAATCGGAGCCCTAACTCCCGAAACAACTACCTAAGGTCATTTCATTGCTGAAACTAGCCGAACAACATCGAATCACTTTCGAAAGTTCACAAAAGTCACAAATAATCATTTGGACCTAGCGGTACTTTCGGATTTTGAATCGGGGCTCGTTCGCCAAAATCGAGCTCGAAAATCTCTTTTTAATATTTATCGATAATAAAAACTGAAACCTTCTTCCGATGTCTACCAAACGAGGTCTGATTTAGCTCAAATTTTACAAATAAGTCCCAATGGACCTTACGAAGTTTTTAAAATTATCGACGCGCCAATCGGAGCTCTAACTCCCGAAACGACTAACTAAGGTCGTTTCACTAGACTTGTTGAATTATTATTTATTTTGCTGATTTCTGCACCCTCTTATATATATATAGAGGAAAGCTTGTTTAATCATGGGGAAACATTTCATATTACCGAAATAGTTTCTTAGGACAGTGCCCAACACAACTCAAGCTTTGTAATAATAATATTATTACTTTCTCACTTTTGTATCCACAACATTTTTATTGTATTATATTATATTTCCCCATTTTACCTATAATCTAAGAAACTATGGCAAGTAACCCTACTCCCGAAAATATCGTTGATACTACCAATGTTGCTGTTGTCCATTCCATTACCGATACTATCAATGTCTGTACTACACCTGCTACTTCAGTACCAGTTATACTTGTTAAGATATAGATAACGTTGGTTTTAAATTTAAATATATCAGTGTATATCCTAGAGTTAGTTTAGGATTGGATATCTCTTATCAGTATTATTGAGAGTTTGTAGGATACAAAACTTGTATCAGAAACCTGTATAAAAGAGGACACATCCTCTTCATTGTAAAGCAGTCTTTCCCAATCAATACAATAGCCTTTATATGGTATCAGAGCGCCACCAAGACTCACCGTCTACCTTCAACAATGGCACGTGGTCCCTTGTCCCTTCTAACACTGCCAAAAATGTGGTCGGGTGCAAATGGATATTTAAGTTGAAGCTCAACCCCAATGGTTCAATTGAACGATATAAGGCACGCTTGGTAGCAAAAGGTTTCAACCAAGAAGCTGGGATTGACTATCATGATACATTTAGTCCAGTGGTTAAGCCTACTACCATTCGAGTTATTCTGACTATAGCCTTGTCAAGGGGATGGTCTCTTCGTCAATTAGATGTTAAAAATGCTTTCTTGCATGGTTATTTACATGAAGAAGTTTATATGACTCAACCGGCTGGCTTTGTTGATCCTACACATCCTAATCACGTGTGTAAACTACACAAGGCACTTTATGGGCTTAAACAAGCACCTAGAGCGTGGTTCGAGAGACTAAGCTCTGCCTTGTTGGAATTTGGGTTCACTGCTTCGAAATCGGATTCTTCCTTGTTCATTTTGCACCATGCTAATCATGTTACCTTTGTGCTTGTTTACGTTGACGATTTAATTATTACAGGTAGTTCTCAATCCTTCATATCCTCCTTGATCAAGAAGCTCTCTTTTGAGTTCGCCTTAAAGGACCTCGGCGACCTCCATTACTTCCTAGGAATTGAATTACATAAAGCTCGTGATGGCTTACTTCTCTGTCAATCCAAATATATCAGAGATTTACTCACTCGAGCTCAAATGGATGGTGCCAAACCTATAGGCTCTCCAATGCCTACTGGACAACAACTTTCGCAACATGGCAGCACCATTTTTCATGATCCTTCTCTGTATAGAAGCATCGTGGGAGCTCTTCAGTACATTACTATTACTAGACCGGATGTTTTCTACACTGTGAATAAATTGTGCCAATTTATGCACAAACCCATGGAATCTCATTTTCAAGCTGTCAAAAGGTTCCTTCGCTATCTAAAAGGCACGATTCACCATGGCCTCCTCTTGCGGCATTCGTCTCAGCTTCATATCAATGGATTTTCTGATGCAGATTGGGCTGGCTGCCCAGATGACAAACGTTCCACACATGGTTATTGCATTTTCCTGGGACGTAATCTTGTGTCTTGGAGTTCTAAGAAGCAGCGAGTTGTTGCTCGATCTAGCACCGAGGCAGAATACAGGGCGTTGGCTGCTGCTACAGCTGAGACAACTTGGCTCCAACATCTTCTTAAAGAGCTCGGTGTTGCTCTGCCTCATGCGCCTACAATTTGGTGTGATAATATCTCAGCCACCTACCTTGCAGCGAATCCTGTCTTCCATGCTAGAACCAAACATATCGAACTTGACTTTCATTTCGTTAGAGAAAAAGTAGCAGCTAAAGACCTTGAGGTGCGCTACATAAGCTCTATTGATCAGGTGGCGGATGTCCTAACCAAAAGTTTGTCTGGACGAAGGTTTGCCTTTCTTCGTGACAAGCTTGCTGTGGTACACTCCCAGCTGCACTTGAAGGGGGATGTTAAGATATAGATAACGTTGGTTTTAAATTTAAATATATCAGTGTATATCCTAGAGTTAGTTTAGGATTGGATATCTCTTATCAGTATTATTGAGAGTTTGTAGGATACAAAACTTGTATCAGAAACCTGTATAATAGAGGACACATCCTCTTCATTGTAAAGCAGTCTTTCCCAATCAATACAATAGCCTTTATAATACTATCCTATGCCAAACCATTCCTTGATGTGTCTAATATTGAATTTTTCGCTAATGAGAATTTCAAACGTTGGCAAGAACGTATCTTTTCACTGCTCGATGTTCACGGTGTTGCCCATGCTTTGTCCGACCCACAACCCGATCCGAACTCTAATGAAAAAATACTAGAGTCATGGCAATATGCTAATAAGGTATGTCGTCACACTATTTTGCAGACTCTTTCTAATGAACTGTTTGACGTATACTGTAGCTGTAAGGAAGCAAAAGTCATTTAGGAGGCCTTAATTAAAAAGTTCACTGCTGAAGATGCTACAAAACAAAAATTTGCAGTAGGAAAATTTTATCACTGGCAAATGAGTGATGAATGAAAGTCAAAATCAATTAGTGCCAAAAATTGCTTGAAGACCTTAAAACTGAGGGTATCTCACTGCCAGAAATATTTGCTACTGGAGTATTGATCGAGAAGCTTCCCAAATCATGGAATGATTACCAGATGAATTTGAAACATAAGCAGACAAACTTCACTGTCGAGGAAATAGTAACTCATATCCTAATTGAAGATACCAATAGAAAAAAGTATGCCAAAGCTAAATTGACAGCACTAAAAGTAAATCTAGTGCAAACCAAGAGTAAAAGGTATGCTAATAAGTCTAAAAGTTACAAACCCCATAACCCCAACTTTAAGAAAAAGAAAGGCTCTTGCTTTGTTTGTGGAAAACCAAGTCATCATGCCACACAGTGCAGGAAGAGAGCGGGAAACAACAAAGAAAAGAGTAATCCTCCTAAGGCTAACTTTGTCGAAGGAGATGATATCATTACAGCAGTCATTTCTCAGGCAAACATTATAGAAAATGTGAAAGAATTAGATTCTGGGGCTACTAGGCACATTTGTACAAATCGAGAAGCATTTACCTCCTATACTTCCATACGGGATGACAATGAAGTAGTCCACCTTGGAGACTCAAGGACTGCCAAAGTTCTTAGCAAGGGTAAAGTACTCCTGAAACTCACTTCAGGAAAAACTTTAGCCCTCATGAATGTGCTACATGTTCGTACTATTAGGGCAAACCTGATTTTCGTAGCCTTGTTACTGAAAGTGGGGTTGAAAATATCATTTGACTCTGATAAGATCATAATGATTAAAAATGATGTGTTTGTTGGAAATGGCTAACCAAGGACTCTTTGTACTTAATGTTTCTAGTGTTATCAATGAAAATGCATCTACTTCTGCTTATATAGTTGACTCAGTTTCTATATGGCATGCAAGACTAGGACATGTTAATATCTCATCTATAAAGAAAATGCAATTGCTGGGTTTAACATCTGGACTAGACTCAAATAATTTTGACAAATGTGAAATTTGCGCTGAAACTAAAACTACTAGGAAATCTTGTTTCCTGTAAACCGCGAAACTGAACTGTTGTCTCTAATTGACACGACCCGAAATCCGGTTAGGCCGTACGGGCACCCGACATCCTCCCCTAGACCCGTCGGGCGAACCCTTACCAATTAAGTTAGGAAAATAAATATAATAATTCATAAATAAGGACAAGACTTAAAAAAAAATACTGACATACTGATACCTCTAAGCTGTACAAAAGAAATTACAGTTGATTACCCATCATACTAGGTTTAGGGCTATCCAGACTAGACATATAAGAGTACAAAAGAGGACAGATACCTCCTGAAGGGAGCAAATTGCAACTGAAATAATACACATAAAACTGGTGGCCATCCGGAATAAAAGCTGGCTCACCCTGACAGCTGAACTCGTCTTCGCTCTATCACAACGTGGCGAATTCAATCCTGGAGCGAACCTGCCGTAACGAAATATATAGACAAAAAACAAACAACAAACAAGGGTGAGTCAAAGGACTCAATAAGTGGGGCAGACTAGCCACCTCAATAAATAGGATAGCTAGACAGGGAGAAAAGAAATAAATAAACCAAATTCCTCTTATTTAAATTATGAAAAGGCAGAACCAGATAAGAACTAGAAACACGTGTGAAACTTCTAAACTCAACCAAGGGTGCGTGCCAGAACATATCAACAAATAAGTAATGCACATATAAGAAGAGCAATAGTCATGTACCGCAAGTCTACACAATGGTATGAATTGAGATGAAATGAAATGAAGTGAGATGAAATGAAATATGATGCAAAGGGTCACATGTGCCAAATGAATGGAGCGGAATCCTCCTGCTCCGAGGGCGGAATCCTCCTACCCTCAATATGATGCAATGGAGCGGAATCCTCCTGCTCCGAGGGCGGAATCCTCCTACCCTCAATATGATGCAATGGAGCGGAATCCTCCTGCTCCGAGGGCGGAATCCACCTACCCTCAATATGATGCAATGGAGCAGAATCCTCCTGCTCTGAGGGCGGAATCCTCCTACCCTCAATATGATGCAATGATAACCCTTCACCGGCGCGGGACTCTCATCGACTGCCGGGAAGTATATGTCAACTCACAGCCAGAGTACAATGCTCAGATCCTCAATGAAATACCAACAACGGGATAACATATAATATACAACGTAAATCCAAAGTTAAGGCGTAAGGAGTACGCCTATCAGCAGCTACGCACGTAAGGAACACGTGGTAGAAAATCCACGAGGCTAGGTGCCTCCAAAGAAATGGATATAAACACTTACCTCGTTACAAAATTAGCACAATTACTCAACAACCGCTTTGTCCTTTGAATTCATTGCCAAACGATCCACTCTATTCAATAAGTAGAAAAATATATCAAATTAGGCTAAAGGCTTCATTCCTCACATCTTAGGGCAATCCAGGTAGGAACCTGATACCCTGTTCGCATATGCAATACGCAGGCCAGGCCTATGTACAGGGTTTAAGGTCACATAACCAAACCCTAAATAAATTACGTTTATATGTTGCCCATAACTCACTGAGTACGAATATATAATCAATTTCGTTATTGGGGTCTATTTGACGCTTTAACTATTAATTGAACTTATTAAAATGGTGTCTAATATTCCTAATTTTACCGTTAAAATAGATTCAAACACACGTAATAAACTCATATAATATATTTGGATCATTACCTGAATGTTTCAGGGTAAAAATTCTACTTTTTTCCGGCCCCTTTTCTTATTTTCTGGCATTTTTTTCCATTTCCTTCCGTGTATCTCTTTTGGTTTTCCATTTCTGTTTTTGTGTTTCATTTTTTGGAATATATTCACGCTCAAGATTAGATGAGCTCACCGACCTTGCTCATTTCTTTCTCATTTCCATTTTGTCGTGTTTGTTTTATTTTTTTCTCTTATTTTCTTTTCTCGACGAAAATTAAAATAGTAACCTTCGATATTTGAAATAATTCCAACTTTTGCATACCAATTATACAAAATATATTTAATATACTCGCAAAGACGGATCTCAAATTTGACTCCCAAAACTCAAGATGCGAATTATAATAAAAAGAAGTCAAATTATTTAACTTTTGGCATTTTAGCGGAAACTAGCCGAACAACATCAAAATTCACTTTCGAAAGTTAACAATGGTCATAAATAATCATACGAACCCAACGGCGCTTTCGGATTTCTAATCGGAGCTCATTCGGCAAAACCGAGCTCGAAAATATCTTTTTAATATTTATCGCCAATAAAAACTGAAACCTTCTTCCGATGCCTACCAAACGGGGTCTGATTTAGCTCAAATTTTACAGACAGGTCCTAATGGACATTACGAATATTTTAAAATTATCGGCACACCAATCGGAGTCCTAACTTCCGAAACGACTGATCGAGGTCGTTTCATTCTCCTCCACTTAAACTCTCGTTCGTCCTCGAACGAGCCTAGGTCTAAAGCAAGATTCACGCTGATAACAAAAGAACTTGCACGACCTTCATAAACTGCTCCACGGGTATTATCTTCTTATTACAGGATCAGAATCATAACGCGCATATCGTACTTTTTGAATAAAATTATATGGGTAATATGATAATACCATTGTACAGCTTATTCTGACTAAGCTGATCCTTCCTCGATCACAAGAAACCTTTTTCGGAACAAAGATATACTAAAATCTGGATAATCTAACATGATTCAGCCGAGAATCACCTTTTCGATATACCTTTCGATATAGAACAGGTCGCTAGAATTAAGAATTAGCTCACGCTTGATGCAATAGGGGGAGCTTTTGAAGTACCCTGTCACTACACACTATAGAAGATTTGATGCAAGCTATTTATTTTTACGAACGCACTATACAACATCTCAGTTGATGTTAGTGTTGTTCCGTAAGCTCCTTATAGGAATGTAGTTGCTCACCTCCTAATGTATGTCTAGGTTCATCTGAACATGGTCTATCATATAAGGATAAGGATTATGCAACTACTGGATAATATGATGCCGACCAGAAATGATCTTCAGATTAAACATCCACTTCAGGGCATTGTCTTTAGATTGGAAATACTATGACTTGAAAAAGTGAAAATAAAAGAGACATGTAGTTGGACCATGAGCTGAGGCAGAATACCAGCAACAAAGTTGATTACATGCACTTATAACGCTAAAGTAACTTCTCAAAGAATTAAGGTGTGAAGGAAATATACCAATGATGGATGGACGATAAACTGTACTAGACCTTTAACTCTAAATTTCCATGAAGTAAAACAACGTCAGTATGAGGATCCAGTTCTAGTTGAATGCAGACAGATAGCCAGAAGAAAATCGGAGTAGCCATACATGGTTACTACTGACGGTGTTCTCATATATAAAGATAGACTTTGTGTTCTTGATGTTTTAGATTTACGTGGACAGATTATGATAGAGGCACATTATTCCAAATACATTGTTCATCTAGGTTCGACTAAGATGTACCATGATCTTGAGCAGATTTATTAGTGGGATGGAATGAAGTGTGACATATCAGAATTTGTGGCTCAATGTTCTAATGGCCAGCAAGTTAAAGTCGTGTCATCTTTCCAGACTTTATGCTTTCAGCAGATAGGTATGTATATATAATCAGGTTGCCAGCTTATCTCTAGCATTAACAGATTACTAGTGGGTTTAGTGTTGTGGCCCTAGGTTGGGTCATGACAAAAGTGGTATAAACACCTTAGAGATTTAGTATCACCATTCAATATTAGGAGGAAGACTCCTCCACTTAAAGCACAAACTCAAGCAGCCATTTGAATAGGAATAATCATCCTCGCACAGCCTACTGGACTAAAGAAGATTTAGCTAAAAGCCGAATGTAGGCAGACCTAAGCTACCAACTACCCTTTCGAGTTGCCAAACAGCTGTAACTCTCAAGTTCACAACTCCATACCTTTGCCGTAAACACCACCCCCTGATGGATGGTACTTCTATATAAAAATTTCGGCAGAGTTTCCCCTGAAACTGGATGATCCAAAAAAAAAATAGAACCAGCACTATACTATACATAGGAATGGATACCCGGATAAACTGATATCCAAAACAATAATATGCTTAGCCTACTACAATAACACGTACTCTGGCTCAACATAGGGAACGTCACAAGCGGCTACCAATCGCCCAAGCTCACTAGTGTCGGACGAAGAAGAAATGGAAATGGATCGATGATAGAAATAATTAGAGTTTCAGGAAGTTCATCCTCTTTTTTTTTTTTTTTTTTTTTTTGCTTGGCTACCAAAGCTAGATTACTTCCGAGTCAGGCGAGCCAAAGAATCACAATTGAAGAGATAAATATTAAATAAGCTTTATGGGAAAACATCCATACCAATTTAACCTCCCAATAAGAAGCAAACTCTGACAATTTACCAGAATACCCTTTTATAACTAAGACAAGCTCATAGAATAACATGACTCTACTAGAATCTCGAACCAAGAGGAGACACATAGATCGAGCATTACTTACTAGCCACTTTACACCAGAAGAAACAACGACACTTCCTGATGGTGAAGAATTAGGATCCCATTATCCTACCAACACGAAATTCCGAGAAGAGGGGTAAAATGACTTGACATAATAATACAAGGTGGCATAACAGGATGCCAAGCAGGCAATAACAATACTCATCGTCAAATCTCTCATATTTAGATTAGATAAACTAGTAGGGTCTCATAAATGCCAGGAATAAATCATATCAGAAGCTCACTCCTCCACCGCTACCGATTCTTAATAAAAACGACATCCAAAGAAACCATCAAAACATGATAAGACACACCATTTCCGGATCGATCGAAAAAAATCAAATCTTACTCACATTTAAGAGAAGAAGAAATCTCAGGGTCTACTATATCGGATACCTCAGCATCCTGCCAGACAAGCAGTTCAAAGAACTGCCTCTGCATCTGAGCCGAGCCGCTAATCTGATACTTACTTCTAGAAGAACCAATACCGCCACGCTCTCGACCTCTATCGAATGGGGGCATATCTCTGGTTGATTAAGATCTATATGAAATTTCTTGCGACTATGCAGGTGCTTGATGACGAAAGAAAAGACGATTGCCTGCTTGCCAGAGTAAGGAAAAACTCCTCAAAGGATAACCAGACTCATGACAATGATAACAGGAAAACTCCTCAAAGGATAATCAGACTCGCGACAATGATAACACCTTTTTGCTAAAAGTGGAAACTGGACAGATTATTGAAAGCCACAAAGAGAAAAATTGGGTCTGATATTGACGAACTACTGCCGCACTTTAAGAATCACGTGACACACGCTGAGATAACCTGGAAGGTGACCTCCCAAAATAATCAGAACTCTTACCTCCAAATGAGGTAACATGGTTGCCCACCAGGGCCGTGGGATCTCTTACTTTCCCGCTCTAACTCTTCCCGCTCTAACTTATGGTATGCCTCGAACCTTCAGGCAATATTAACAACAACATCAAATAAAATCCAGACCTCAATTTCTCGAGCCATCTGGGATTTCAAGGAAAAATAAAGGTCATCAATAAATCTCTGAATCTCTCGAAAGGCTCATGAACTAGTTCTAATGCATATCCAGCCATTCTATAGAATTCAATCTCATATTCTGAAACACCAACAGACTAACCGACAGGCTACCTTGTCTAATCCACTCAAACTGGAAACACTTTTCATCTCGCTCGCTACTCGAAAGGAACTTTTCCACGAATATAGAAGAAAAATCGAACCAAGTTAGCTAATAAGAGAGCGGCCCACCAATTCAAGGCTGGACCTCATGAAACTGGAAAGAAGAATAATCGACACCATACTGCTCGATATAATCAAGAGCCAGAAAATACACTGACATCATTTTACTTTTAGAAAAAAAACTTACACAGGGATTATCTAATACATTGCTTAAGAATATCGAAAGATTCAATTGGGTAAAATAATGCAGCCTCTTCGGACACTCGGACCGAACTAATACCTCGGCTAGCTAACCAGTCAGAACAATTAGAGGTACAACACATAATACCTCCGGAATATAATTTACTACAGCAATATTAAGAACCAAAAAAGGAGCTCCCTGAGATCGAACGTCTGCACATGCGGCAACCTGATAGGCTGCCCAACGAATAATAGGTTCTTACGATATCTGCATCGCCAAGATTCTCCTAAACCATCGTAGAGAGCCAAGGGAACCACAAGGCCCTGCTCCCTTGCCCAAAGCGAGCTCGTACAGCTGGGACCTCCAATACTAGATCGTCAGCACGATAAGAAAAACTCTCGGGGCTTCGTCGGTGCTAGCCCCTGGCTAGACTGCTTCGTCTTGAACTCAGACCGTTTGGTGATTTGTCGTACAAGGGTTTCACAATTACCGCGAAGGAATTAAAAAAATTAACAAAAATACTTTTGAATCCTTGACCGATGAACGATCAGAAAAGAAGGAAGTGAAACTTCCTAAATGCCATTATAGCCTCTCGTAGATAAGTACGGACATTTACGTACCCATCAACGAGACTCTACTAGACACTGTCTTAGTCTGGATAGACTCTAAACCGGGCTCTGATACCAACTGACACGACCCGAAATCCGGTTAGGCCGTGCGGGCACCCGACATCCTTCCCTAGACCCGTCGGGCGAACCCTTACCAATTAAGTTAGGAAAATAAATATAATAATTCATAAGTAAGGGCAACACTTAAAAAAAACACTGACATACTGATACCTCTAAGCTGTACAAAAGAAATTACAGCTGATTACCCATCATACTAGGTTTAGGGCTATCTAGACTAGACATCTAAGAGTACAAAAGAAGACAGATACCTCCTGAAGAGAGCAAATTGCAACTGAAATAATACACATAAAACTGGTGGCCATCCGGAATAAAAGCTGGCTCACCCTGACAGCTGAAGTCGTCTTCGCTCTATCACAACGTGGCGAATTCAATCCTGGAGCGAACCTGCCGAAACGAAATAGATAGACAAAAAACAAACAACAAACAAGGGTGAGTCAAAGGACTCAATAAGTGGGGCAGACTAGCCACCTCATTAAATAGGATAGCTAGCCAGGGAGAAAAGAAATAAATAAACCAAATTCCTTTTATTTAAATTATGAAAAGGCAGAACCAGATAAGAGCTAGAAACACGTGTGAAACTTCTAAACTCAACCCAGGGTGCGTGCCAGAACATATCAACAAATAAGCAATACACATATAAGCAGAGCAATAGTCATGTACCGCAAGTCTACACAATGGTATGAATTGAGATGAAATGAAATGAAATGAGATGAAATGAAATATGATGCAAAGGATCACATGTGCCAAATGAATGGAGCGGAATCCTCCTACTGTGAGGGCGGAATCCTCCTACCCTCAATATGATGCAATGGAGCATAATCCTCCTGCTCCGAGGGCGGAATCCTCCTACCCTCAATATGATGCAATGGAGCGGAATCCTCCTGCTCCGAGGGCGGAATCCTCATACCCTCAATATGATGCAATGGAGCGGAATCCTCCTGCTCCGAGGGCTGAATCCTCCTACTCTCAATATGATGCAATTGAGCGGAATCCTCCTGCTCCGAGGGTGGAATCCTCATACCCTCAATATGATGCAATGGAGCGGAATCCTCCTGCTCCGAGGGCGGAATCCACCTACCCTCAATATGATGCAATGGAGCGGAATCCTCCTGCTCTGAGGGCGGAATCCTCCTACCCTCAATATGATGCAATGATAACCCTTCACCGGCGCGGGACTCTCATCGACTGCCGGGAAGTATATGTCAACTCACAGCCAGAGTACAATGCTCAGATCCTCAATGAAATACCAACAACGGGACATAACATATAATATACAATGTAAATCCAAAGTTAAGGCGTAAGGAGTACGCCTATCAGCAGCTACGCACGTAAGGAACACGTGGTAGAAAATCCACGAGGCCAGGTGCCTCCAAAGAAATGGATATAAACACTTACCTCGTTACAAAGTTAGCACAATTACTCAACAACCGCTTTGTCATTTGAATTCATTGCCAAACGATCCCACTCTATTCAATAAGCAGAAAAATATATCAAATTAGGCTAAAGGCTTCATTCCTCACATCTTAGGGCAATCCAGGTAGGAACCTGATACCCTGTTCGCATATGCAATACGCAGGCCAGGCCTCTGTACAGGGTTTAAGGTCACATAACCAAACCCTAAATAAATTACGTTTATATGTTGCCCATAACTCACTGAGTACGAATATATAATCAATTTCGTTATTGGGGTCCATTTGACGCTTTAACTATTAATTGAACTTATTAAAACGGTGTCTAATATTCCAAATTTTATCGTTAAAATAGATTCAAACACACGTAATAAACTCAAATAATATATTTGGATCATTACCTGAATGTTTCAGGGTAAAAATTCTACTTTTTTCCGGCCCCTTTTCTCATTTTCTGGTATTTTTTTCCATTTCCTTCCGTGTATCTCTTTTGGTTTTTCGTTTTTGTTTTTGTGTTTCATTTTCTGGAATATATTCACGCTCAAGATTAGATGAGCTCACCGACCTTTGCAAATTTCTTTCTCATTTTCATTTTGTCGTTTTTGTTTTATTTTTTTCTTTTATTTTCTTTTCTCAACGAAAATTAAAATAGTACCCTACGATATTCGAAATAATTCCAACTTTTGCATACCAATTATACAAAATATATGTAATATACTCGCGAAGACGGATCTCAAATTGGACTCCCGAAACTCAAGATGCGAATTTAAATAAAAAGAAGTCAAATTATTTAACTTTTGGCATTTTAGCGGAAACTAGCCGAACAACATCAAAATTCACTTTCAAAAGTTCACAATGGTTATAAATAATCATATGAACCCAACGGCGCTTTCGGATTTCGAATCGGAGCTCATTCGGCAAAACCGAGCTCAAAAATCACTTTTTAATATTTATTGCCAATAAAAACTGAAACCTTTTTCCGATGCCTACCAAACGAGGTCTGATTTAGCTCAAATTTTACAGACAGGTCCTAATGGACATTACGAATATTTTAAAATTATCGGCACGCCAATCGGAGTCCTAACTCCGAAACGACTGACTGAGGTCGTTTCACTAATTCACAGTTATTTCGGTGATTTAAAACAAACTATGACTAGAGGTGATAAAAGATATTATGTGACTTTTATTTATGATTTTTCTAGATATATTAAGTTATATTGGCTTAGAAATAAAGATGATGCCTTTGATGATTTTATTTTTTTACTAGTGTTTCAACACGTGCGTTGCACGAGTGCGTGATACCTCTATTTTATAACTTTTTCGTATTCGGCAGACGACCTTGCTCATCAGCGAAGAAGCTATCTTTCAGGTTTTGATTCCGAAGGCACCTCATGATGACGTCCTTACTTGGACCATTTGTGATTGTCACCTCACTTTTTTGATCTCTGTGATACATCCTGCTTTCTCTGTGAACATACAACTATTAAATTCAACCATCCAACAGTCAAAAGTAGTGGTGATAGTATTCACACCGTCATGTGCCTTGGTAGTTTAACTCAGAATGTTTTAGATACTGTCTAAAGGTGCAAAGATGAACAATCAAACTCTTGATGTTGAAAGCAACCTACAAGTTGAGTAGGAACCTTCAATTTGAGCAAAACAAATCACGGAATGACTACCAAGAAGAAAATGAAAACAACCAAAGACTTCAAGAACCTTTCTCCTCAAAAGGACTTGTGGGTAAATTCTAACAATAACTCTTTCATCAAGTCAATATAATACATCTTTTTAAGCAGAATCATCTTAGTTACCTATTCTTATCTACATACTGATGTAACGTAGTAGCAGATGAATTCGAAAGGAAGATTTTGTGTAACATAAACTTGTTGAATCATACTTTTTTGATCACAAGGCAAGTACATATGATACACCTCCGCTTTCTAACCTTATACATAACCATCATTTCCCAAGATCATCAAACCCATGAATTACTCCATATATATACGTTACTGAATCTACAACATTAATTCCCTGCTCAATCGAAACTTTATAAATGCACATACATAAATCTGATTAACATTATTGACGAAGACTGTTTTCACGTAACTCAAAAAAATAAGTTTAAACGAATTTTAGATAACTTACCTAACATGAAGAAGATAAATATATATGTGGGTGTTTGGGATGGAATATCCTTATGAAAACATGAAAAAAACACTGAAAATAAATGTACATAGATCTATCAAGCCAAGATACATTATTTGAAATTTTCTATAAAGCTCATATGTCAAGTTTGAGAAAATTGGGAGAAAGTGAAATGTTGC
This sequence comes from Petunia x hybrida, assembly GCA_037355625.1. Classification (NCBI taxonomy): domain Eukaryota; kingdom Viridiplantae; phylum Streptophyta; class Magnoliopsida; order Solanales; family Solanaceae; genus Petunia; species Petunia x hybrida. Next base: position 1,019,273 of record JBBBVM010001137.1, on the reverse strand, counting down.
ATTTATAAAAGTTGACTTGGGAGGTATAGTTGATATAAGAATGTAAATAAATTTAACTTTAGAAATATAAAATTCAAGCAATTATGATTATACTTTGATACTTACTCTTTACTATAATGGCAAAGCTCCAAAAAGGTGAACCAGCACTCCAGAAATTGGAACTAATGCAGGTCACTTGTATATTTGGTTATAGCAAAATATAAATTTATAAATTACAATTATTCTAACACTTCCAACTCAAAGAATTAGCATTTCTCGAGATCTTTTTTCCATAGAATTCTCTAGATTAGAATTTCAAAATTACTCATTTTTGGAGTTTTTTCAAGTATGACAGTCATACATATGATATTCTATTTTATATATTCCTTCTAAATGGGAAAAACAATACATAAGGTTAAATAGCATAGCATAACTCCAACCCTCACTCTACGAATTTAATTAAATATGTTTGTGTGATACCAAGTTATCCATCCGTTGGAAATTGGATTCAGGGCACCCATGTGAGTCAACCCGGATCCATATCGAAATTAATAAATAGATATGTATAATAAGTTATATATATTATTATTATTAATATAAAAAGGAAAGAGACAACTGTTAAGAAAAGTCCCAACAGTTGTATCCCTTGAGGATTATAAAAGAAAGTTTTTAATGGTGGAAACTTACTTACTCTCCCCTTACCAGAGAAACAAATAACTTTCCTGTGTTCCCAACAAAAGGAGAAAAAAAAACTCTTTTTCTTCTCTCAGTGAAGAACTCTGTGGGATTCTTGATGAAGATCAACAATCTTCTCCCATAAGGAACAATTCTGTAACAAGGTACGTCATAGACTGTAAATTTATGGTGTAATTCGTGACTAACAACATGTGATTGCATTCCTGACTAGTGAAACAAATACGGATAGACCCTTGGCAAATTGTATGTTCTTGGATTGTGTGTAATCCTTCATTAGTATCAGAGTCAGGTTATTTGTTTCCTAGTCTTGATTCTTTCTTGTTGTAAAGCACTGTTTTCATTGAGCCTTTGTTTATTGTAGTTACAATTGTTATCATATGTTCTGGCATTGCTGGCGACTAAGGGCCACAAAACTTTTTTCTATTCTGATGCCAGAATTGTGGCACCGCCATATTATTTTTGTGGTTCGTGAGTATCGAATCCTTTTCTTCTGGAAATCACTACCGTAGGTAATCGCTGTTCAATATTTTATTTGGACTTGATGTTCGTTGGTGATTAGGATGCCATTAGGAGTCCGAAAACCAGCAGTATTCTATGATAAGCCAAAAGGCACGTTGGACTATTTTCAAAGAATAACACTGGCCAACGAGATAAGAAAAAGTAGAGACTGGAAATATCCACTTTGATTTTCTGCTTGTTCGTTATACAAAGTATATTCTTGGGGCATAAAATTCTTTTGAAAGCTAAAATTTTCTGATAAGTTTTTTTTAGAACAAAAGAATTGCTTCATAATTCTTCATTCTTGAAAGAAGATACTGTTGGGGGGTAAAATCTTGTTGAGAAGATAAGTTCTTCATTTTTTGTTTTTTGGATTACACCTATTCTGCAATTGAAAGGAAAATAAATCCCCACGGAATGTGTGGAAAACATTGCGTTACTGGCAAGTCCCAAATAAGTTGGTGACGTTGGAAGTGTCCAACAATGTTTTGATTTTTTTTTCCCTCAAAACTCTTCACATAAATGATGTGTAAAAAGCTATATCAACGTGAACTTGACTGAATTTTGACTAGCACTTTGGTGCAATATCACATAGTTTTCTTGATATATATTTTTAGTATGTGTTACAAAAATATAGATAGTTTGATCTAATGTTTTTCTGTAAAGCTTTATTCTCACCATTTCTTATATATAGACAAGCGTGTTTATATATAAATGTATACAAAGGTGATATCTATCGAACCCAAGTCATTGGAAAACTAGAGGAAATGTCGGTTGGCAATGATCTTCTTAGTCCCCATGAGTTGGCTATTTGACTGCTATGTGTTCATTACACTTCAACAATGATGGGAACATAAAATGATCAAACTTTATGTGCTGATTATTCTTGAACTTGATTTATTTGGCCATCCATCATTCACTATTCTTTATTTTTCATTGGAGAAATTTGTTTCACTCCTTTGGTCTACTGGAAATTAGTCTCCAAAGAGATTAGGCCAACGATTTATGGAATAATTGAAAGGAGTTCAATAAGGAACCATCAAAGTGTAGTTTGCTTTACTTATCCAACGTGGGTCAAGCAGAGAAGCCAAAAGACATTGTTTTCTAAATTACCAACCAGGAACGTAAAGCCATCTGGTTCGAAAAATATAAAAAGAAGGCTGTATGTCCTTCAATTTTGATGGTCGTAGAAGTATTGAAGTATTCATTTTAGTAACTTGAAACACTTCATGAATTTCTTGATAGCTTGTGGTATGGTTAAAAATAATTTGATGCGATAAAAAGTCATCCAATGATTGAGAAAAAGGAGTACCCGTTGTGCATGCAAAGTTTTTAAGGTGAAACTTTAGTTATCACCATTTTTTATCATTATATGCATGTGCATAGATATAGATTTGTGGTAAGTGCTGATTTTCTGCATATACGTTATAAGAAATGTCAAGAATGACATTTTATTGGATGCTTTGTGCCATTTTTTGTTGAATATGTCTATATCTGTTATAGAATCTATCTTATTAGTCTTGAATTTAAGTAATTTAAGACGAATGTTCCTGTAATAATTAATTATGTTTAATTTATCGAATATTAGATTTTGGATGATGATTGGGAACATAGTGAATTTCGATTCCGGATCTAATATGAAATAAATATTAACATAGTTAAATTATTTTAAGGATTAGTACGTATATGAATTTTAGGCTCTAAAACAGTACGTAGTTGTCTCCATAAGTTTATACTATTTTGTATCAATATGTCAACTGCTATGAGATTATTGTCCCGAGCTTAGCAAAAGTGTTAACAATGACAATAAAATCCAGTATGTCCTAAAAGAGCGAGAGACTCATATGTCTACGATGTCTCATGAAAGTGACATTACATTCCATTGTAGCTGGTATATTATGACATTTGTGATCCAAATTATGAAATTGTTCTAAGTTACTTATATTCCATATAAGTTATGGATTGATGAAAATCCAATTTTTTTCTATTGGTTTTTTTGCTGTTTTGTACATATTTTTTTTTCACTTGGAAAACTAGTTCCAAGGGGAAGGACATGTCTCAATTTATGATACTATTTCGGTCCAAGATTTATATGTTCATAAGTGAACAAGACAACAATGGCAAAATAACTGAAATTGAATCACGATGTTACATTCCTAGCGAATGTTTTTCCTAAGTAGGGTGAGATAGGTTATGGCTTGTCTCTTCATGAAACTGTGGATCAATTTGCTTCCGCTAATAACAGTCAAATGAATTCGTGTAAGAGTCACTTTGGTGATAATGGATCTGTTCTGTGTAGCACCAAGATGACTAAAAGAATTTATTTAATATTGCTGGTCCCAGTGGGAGTAACTGTCAATTGATAAATCAATTTTATAAATCTCAACCTCGACGAATGAGTCATCTACACATTCCCCATCGTCGATTTGAGATCGAAAGGGAAGCATATAAATTACTCCACAAGATGAATAAGAGCAACGAAAGATAAAATGAGGCTCTTAAATACCCTGCTAAGGATAAGCATCTAGAACAATGGAACATGAAATGGAGTTAGTGAAACCAAACCAAGAATTGGAATTGGTTGATCTACTAATGGGTCATAGCATCGTTGAGAACAAAAGGGTTCTCAAAATACGTCAAAGGCTTAATGTAGTATCGAAAAATATGGGTGAATCCTTGAAGTTCAGATTTCAAGAGATCGTTCGAAGAGATTGTTGTCTCTTTCAGAAAATTTTTATATCAAGACATTTTTTTGAACAATTTAATATGTAATAGTGCAAACCCTTTAATACTCCTATTCTAGAGGTGAAGTTTCTAGTGGGAGGATGTGTCCTCGTGAATCCACAAGAATATGATATGAAAAGGAATACTGAAAAGCAGTTAAAGGATACTGAGGTATCTTAAAAGCACTTGTGATTATCCTTGTAAAGTAAAGAAAAGGATCTACAACTCAAAGGTTATACTTACGATGATTGAGAATGAGATTTAGATGAGAGAAAATCTAAATCTAAGTACGTCCTTCTTTGCTAAACAATAACGATGGGTATATTATTTGTGTAGCAAGAAACAATCATCAGCCTTATATATAAAGTAAGCTGAATTTCTAGGGCTTTCAGCAACTTTACAGAGCTGTTTGGCTTAAATGTCTTTATGATAAATTTTGGTGTGTTGGATAGCGTGCTATTGAATTAGTGACACTGACAATCAAGTGTGATAGTCAAGTCTCACTAGCTTACACAAAAGTCCCAAGTATTATTGGAAGACAAAACATATTGATATAAAGTATAATTTCATTAGAGACATAGTTGTACTTTTTTTGTAAATATAAAAGTGGACATGATATACATCTCTACACATTATATGATGTAGATCCGATTGTGAAACCCATAGCATTTGGTGCTTATGAATGATATGTGAGGTCATTGGGTTTGCGTAGATGTTGATGTATTTATATCTTAAACTTTTTCCAAGCATGTTCACTTAAAACTGCATTGTTGGAGTTAATGTAGTTGAAGCCTAAATTGCTTGTTGTTTATTCATATACATAGAATGACTTTAGATAGTGAAACCCATAGCATTTGGTGCTTATGAATGATATGTGAGGTCATTGGGTTTGCGTAGATGTTGATGTATTTATATCTTAAACTTTTTCCAAGCATGTTCACTTAAAACTGCATTGTTGGAGTTAATGTAGTTGAAGCCTAAATTGCTTGTTGTTTATTCATATACATAGAATGACTTTATGTTTAGTACATAAATTTAAAGTATGTCAGACAGACAAAAAGATTGGCCTATTCACACAGGCAATCGCCTCTACTGTCTAGGTGACTAATAGAGATGAGATAATTATAAACTTATTATTATCTGAGGTGATAATAATAAAGAGCTTGAATTTGAAGTTTATAATAAGAATGTCGCTTGGTTTTTGGTTAACCATATTTGATTGAATGTGAGTCTGTCTTAATGCCAGATGTGAGTTTTGAAGGATAAAATATATGAGTAGATGTGTGAACTCAAAGTTAGACATGAGTTGTCTGAACTACCATCTGCACAGTATTTTTCATTTGTGAAAGACATACGCTCCATGGGAAAGGAGTCAATACTATGGTACGTGATTCATACCACGTATGCATAAAGTGACCTAAGGGCGATACAAGTTGAGATATCTCTACTTGTTTATCGTGTGAAGCCCTGAAAATTATAAGTAATTTTCTTTCTTTGTACCCTCATGACTTTGACTAGTCTCTCGAGATTCAATTTGGTGTTTTCTATCTTAGGGTGTTGCCATGAGATCGTGGATGATTCGATCTGTCGGGACATTTCTAGAAAAGCAAGTCAGATTGAGATTAAGAGATTCTTGAGATAAGGAAGATCATCAATGAGTATTATCACATTAATTGTGTTCATTGGTTAACCCATTATATTTGTCTTTATAACAAGAACATAATGATGAACTCAAAATAATACAAAGAGATTGAGAGAGATGTGAAAGTGATAAATGATCTAGGGTACTGCATACCGCAATCTACTACAAGGTTCCGTTATTCGAGATGTTATATATTCCTAGCAGATGTATAACAACTAAGCTCTCGAAATATGCACTGGTCACACAGTCTAGTCGTTATGTATGAAAGTTACAGAATAGAAATGAGAGTTGACCCACCATGTGTGAGTGGGAGATGTTGGAAATTGGATTCGGGGCACCCATGTGAGTCAACCCGGATCCATATCGAAATTAATAAATAGATATGTATAATAAGTTATACATATTATTATTAATATAAAAAGGAAAGAGACACAACTGTTAAAAAAAATCCCAACAGTTGTATCCCTTGAGGAGTATAAAAGAAAGTTTCTATTGGTGGAAACTTACTTACTCTCCCCTTACCAGAGAAACAAATAACTTTCCTGTGTTCCCAACAAAAGGAAAAGAAAACTCTTTTTCTTCTCTCAGTGAAGAACTCTGTGGGATTCTTGATGATAATCAACAATCTTCTCCCATAAGGAACAACTCTGTAACAAGGTACATCATAGACTGTGAATTTATGGTGTAATTCGTGTCTAACAATATGTGATTGCATTCTTGACTAGTGAAACAAATACGGATAGACCCTGGACAAATTGTATGTTCTTGGATTGTGTATAATCCTTCACCATCAGAATCACTTAACATAAACGATGTAGACACTGAACGAACCTAAAACTATCATTCAAGGGACTAAAGTTATGAAGTCAATATATTTCTAACACAAGTTGAATGATCGCAATAAATATCAAAGAATTGCTTTTTGAAAATATATAGGTCCGAAAAAATGAATTTCTCAATTCCTATCCTATGGCAAAAGATGATAGATTACAAAAATCAAGTTGACTTTTAGAGATAGCATTGTTTTAAAATCCTACGTGGCAAATGTTTTAGTTCTAAAATAAAAACTAAAGGCAATGCAAGATTCAAAAAGTTATGAATGTAATTTTATATAGCAAATTCACACACAAGATGGTGTACATACCAACAATAGATAATGATATAACACATGATAGATTAACTTCGTTGCTTCTTCGATGGCTGATACAATTCTCTAAATGGAGCGTTGCAATGCATGAGCATGGTAGGTGTCATGCCCTGTTTTGTGTGACGCTGGAGATGAGGGACGTGCCCGAAGAATCCTGCCATGGTGGACTAAAAGCTGGGACGGTAATAGCGTTGAGGCGTTGTTAGCCAGTGTACGCATGTGTCCGATCGAGTCGGACTTGTAGACCCGCCTGTGTGTGGTAAGCTTGTGGCGCAACTATGACGGGGGCCTTGCGAAAGCACTTGGCACAACTAGTCGGAAGCTGTTGCCGCTTCCCTGATGAGCCCGTGGCAGGGCGAAACCAGTTGGCATGGAAGATGAAAGGCTGGTCTTGGGGTAGAGCGGAGGCCTCGGGACGCCGCACGAGCTTCGGAATGTGCCGGGTCGTGACAGATGGTATCAGAGCGGACCGTACCTACTGGGACGCGGGAACCAACCTTATGTGGGAAAGCCAGCGGCAAAGAATGAGGCCGGACTGCAAAGGCAGAGGGGCAAGATTGATGCCGGATTGTAGAGGCAGAGGGGCAAGCTGCTCTGTTGTGAAGGTCACAAGGCTTGGGGAAGCCAGCACGTACGAAAACGATCCTTGGATGAAGGACCTCTCCACTAGCACCCCTAGCACGCGGACGTGCTAGATTTTGAGTGGGGGAGGATGTCACGCCCTATTTCGCGTGACGCTGGAGATGAGGGACGTGCCCGAAGAATCCTGCCATGGTGGACTAAAAGCTGGGGCGGCAATAGCGTTGAGGCGTTGTTAGCCAATGTACGCATGTGTCCGGCCGAGTCGGACTTGTAGACCCGCATGTGTGCTGTAAGCTGCTGTAAGCTTGTGGCGCAACTATGACGGGGGCCTTGCGAAAGCACTTGGCACAACTGGTCGGAAGCTGTTGCCGCTTCCCTGATGAGCCCATGGCAGGGCGAAACCAGTTGGCACGAAAGATGAAAGGCTGGTCTTGGGGTAGAGCGGAGGCCTCGGGACGCCACACGAGCGCCGGAATGTGCCGGGTCGTGACAGTAGGAGTATATAGTAGACTATACTTCTTCTCTTTCCACATATATAAAGAACTGAATTATGGCCTATCACAATGCAAAGCAGAGGGCATTATAAAAGGAAAAATTAATAGTTTTTCAGTAAGCAGTATTCAGGATAATAAATTTGCCTTGGGAAAAAAGTTGAACCAAAACATATATTGCAAGTGTTATAAAAGTTTACCCTGCATTATTGCTTACCCAATTCCCATACAAATCCTGAACAATAGCCTCAACGACTAAGTATAAATGCACTCTCAATATCACTTTGAGAGAACCCAATTCACTTTCAAACACAAACTTACCCAAGCAAAATTAGAAGAAACTATGTTTCGGATACATTTTTAAGTAAAAATTTACAAAAAAATATGTATGCGCAAAAGAAATTCAAATATTAACCTGAAAGAAATTGGCAGAACTATTCTAGAAAGAGGGAAACGCACGTAAAACCTATCTACTGGGATACCTACTTGAAACTTTATAGGAAAACCAATAACCCTGAATCAAGATGTGCCTTTACAAAATTCCATAACATGTCCAATTTCTTACCAAGGAAGAAGCATTGCTGGTTGTTGCAAGTGGTTGCGAGTTTCAGTATTGGACCCCTTGCTAACACCCAATTTTGGGGTCTTTCAAACTTATCTTGTCTATGCCTAATCGTCACCTCCTTTTATCATCGAACATTTCGTACGACTTCTTGCCTCCGTTTGTCTATTGACGGTTATAAAAATACTAGTTCTGTACACGTACGATCCACGTGAAGTCCCACTTCTCAGTCATTTGTTGAAGTTTTGGGATGGCCGTAAATAATTACTAACACATAGTATTTGATAACAAAATAAAAATTATAGAATTAACTAGAAATGCCTACAAATGATAAATACGATACTGCGTTGATAGATCAACTCTATCTTATTATATTTTTTAAGCATGATTCAATGATGAACATTGTACCAAAGCCTTCAAGGTCCATTATATTTATCCTCAAAAGTATATGTATGGGCCTAAATCGTTTTTAGGTACACAAATCGAATTTGGATTCTAGTATAAGCAAATGTTTGTATCAAAGCAGTAAACAATGCACGAAATAGACGAAAAATGTGTTAAATAACTTGGTTTCAATATATAGATGTTCAGTACAAATTTGGGCAGAGTTTCGGTATAAATTTCTGAATCCCTATTACATGAAAGGATCTGCTATTTATAGTTGCAAGCCTCTGCCCATGATCTCCACTATCAATTGCCATGTTGTCCCACGTTCTTGAGGTGTAGTGGCTGAGTTAGTGGGGTGAAGTAGTGGGCTGCGAAGCCGGACGAACCGAGGGGGGTCCACAGAGGTGAGAGTTTATGACCTCGGTGACTTGGCCCTGTTGCTTGACCGAGGTGATGGTTACCGAAGCTCAGCTCGCGGCTCGCCTTCGGTAATGCACCTTCGGTAATGCACCTTCGGTTCTAAGGCTTCGGCGACTCGCTCAACCGCCTCGGCGATTGCTTAGTCGCGACGTGTTCGGTCGTTGAGATTTGCGTGACCGGGGCAAATCGCCGTGGGTCAATTTTTTACCCAATACAGATAGCCTCCCCACTCTTCGGTTAACTACCGAGGTGACCGAGGAGTGGAATGAAGTTTTAGCGGAAAAGCGACGTGGCTTGATCCTATCCAAGCGTTTCGAAATTTGCCAACGGTTCGCGTCCCGTCAGGTCATTTCTCGCGGACACGTGGCGTTCATCCGTGGGTTGACCGAACTGTCGCGCCGCAAATTTTGTTTTCTCCAACGTTACAATGATGACACTGACATCATCATCTCTTCGTCTTCCAAACCTATAAAAAGAGCATTTCATCAAACTTTTTCCCATTCACCTTTTAGAGATCCACAGTGCCAAAAGCTTAAGAACTCTTTCAAAACTTTCTCAACTTTCTGGTTTCATAAAAAGCTTCCTTTTTGGATATTATTATCATGTCTACCACAATCTCTAGGAAAGATTCCAGTGATTCGGGTGAGAGGGTGCGAGTTCCACCCCTAGCTGCAGCCGTTGCTAGCGGCGACGCCGCCGCTGCAGCACCAGTGAGTGCCACAACTGTTGTTGAAGGAGGCGAGGTGTCGTCTGGTGTTGAGGGCGCGAAGCATCGTAAAATGAGAGCGATGCGCCAGCTGGCGGTGGAGGAAGAGGTCGCTTCAGGCGAAGACGACGTCGTGCTGGACGACGCCGCGCTGCGCAATTTCAGTGATGCCCTCCTTAGAGACGATGACGATGGAGGGGATGGTGAGGATGTTGACGCCGAGGGCGGCGACGCCGAGGGCGGCGACGCCGAGGGCAGAGGCACCGAGGGAGGAGACATTGCCGAGGGGGGATCCACGGGACCATCTATTCCCCTCGAGCAGGAGCTCGAGCCCCACCAGATAATTCCCTCTCACTTCGACAGCTCCAAGGATTTGAAGCTGCAAGCCCAAACGGCCGATCAAGAGGAGAAGAACAAAAATATTCCAGTTAATACCACGACGACCCGCATAACTCAAGCTCACATTGAGCGGGTTCGGAGGGAGTGTGGCTTCGAGCCCGAGGTAAAGGTTATCATCCCCGATCCCACCAGTAGGGTGTGCCACAATATCGAGGGGATGTCCTTCGCTTACACCTATCCCTTCACCCTCGGCTTCTCTCTCCCGGTGCACAGGGTGATCGACGACTTCTGCTGGGCCTACAACTTATGCCTGGCTCAACTTGGCCCCGGCGTTTGGAGGGTGGTCCAATGCATGGATTGGTTAAGCAAAAAGGCTAAAGTGGACTTCACCTTCCAATATCTCATTTCGCTCTACTACCCCTATTTTCATAAGGCCGGGGTCGTGGCGCTGAACAACCGAGGCAAGTTTGCCCTTCTCCATAAAAGTGAAGACCACGGGGACCGGGGTTGGTGTGACAGATACATCTTGCTGGAGACCAAGGTCTTATCCACCGAGCCTGATTTCCCCGAACGGTGGAACAACACACGTAAGCACATCGCTTTTATCATTTTACTCCTTGGTAGTTTGCCAGTGTTAACTGATTTCTTTCCTTTGCTATTTCTTCAGCCAACAAGGTTGACATCGTGCCCCCGGCAGGTCTGACAGCGTGGGTTAAGGCGATGACAGGGGCTCGTGTCCGCCCCGAGCGGACATGGATGAATATGGCTGCTGAATTTGGTTGGCAGTGCAAGAGGCACGGTGAGTTTTGATAGTGTTTTGATAGTGGGTAACCTCGGGATTTTTCTGACTTTCTTTCCCTCGGTGTCAGGTTTTCCAAATCGTGCCGCCAACACCAAGAAGAGTAAGAAGAAGAAGGAAGAAAAGAAGAAAAATGATGAAGAGACCGAGTCTGACGATGATCTGGCTGCGGTAGCCGGGGAGTACAAAGGATTGAAGGCTTCCAAGTCTTCAAAAACTTCCAAGGGGGCCCCCGATCAGGGGACTTCCAAAGGTAACTCTTGTCCTCGGCTCACGCTGTGAAATATTATTCTTTTTCCGTTCTAATATTTTTTGGGTTTCTACTTCAATCGTAGGTGTGAAGCGGAAGAGGGCTACGTCGAAGAAGCCGTCCCGCTAGGTGACTCCTCGCACCAAGGTGGAGACTCCTCATCAACCCGAAGCAGCGGCCGAAAAGCGCCGAGGATTGGTGGATGAGCCCGGGGATGAAGCTTTTGGGATATGGACTCAAAGGGGAGTGGACGTCGTCGATCTTGAGGACGAAGAACCCGAATCCGCCTCTGCTGCAGAAAAAGCCAAGGGCAAGGCTAAAGTTGCCGAGGCGGGTGCTGCTGCATTTGTTGGAGAGGCTGGCGCCGGATCAGTGAGAGCACACTCCGAACCCGCGAGGATTTCTTCCTCGGTGGGGTCTTATCGGAAACTTGAGGTGCCAATCTCTTCAAATCTGCTTGGGTGCAACCCCGAGGACCTTTTTAGGCTCACACCCTTGTTAGGGCCAACCGAAGATAGGCTCATGCAAGAGTTTACCTCGGGCCAGTTATATAGTACCTTGGCCTCCAACGCAGTAAGGGTAAGTTTCGTCATACTTGAAACTCTAAGAGACCAAAGATTTTAACTTGCTACTTTACCTTCGGGTTATTTTTGACTTTGGTTTGTTTGGCCTTTGCTCAGACTTTCATCCTTTCTCTGAAAGCCATCGAGGTTGAATCCTCAAGGACCGCCGAGGTTCGGCGCGTGGCTCGCCTATGGGATCAGCAAAAAGATAAATTCAATGCTCAGATAGCTTTGCTGAAAGCTGACCTAGCCAAGTCCCAGGCCGATCTTCGTGAAGCCGAGGCGAATTCCGAAGCCAAGATTAAGATCCTCCGTGATGATTTTGAAGCTGAACGATCGAGGTTGGTTGAGGAAGTGGCGAGGCTGGATGATGAGCTGACCCGAACAAAAAACGAGGCTGTGAATATGGCCAAGAAGCACCATGAGCAGCTGAAAGATCACTTGCTTCATATCAAGAAGTTAGAGGGCGAAGCTTTCAAACTTTCGGCTAAGGATGCTCAGATTGCGGCCCTGAAGGATGAGATCGCTGATCGAAAAGATAGGGCTGCACTTAAGGTGAAAAGGGCCGAGCTAGACAAGCGGTGGGCCATTATCAAGTCTCGGCTAAGGTTGCTCAAGCGATGTCGCGCCGGGGAGATTGATCTGGATGAAGAGATTGCCAAAGCCGAGGTGAAAGCGGCCGAAGCTCAAGCTATCATCGACGAACTTCCTTCAAGTGAGGCCTCGAGCGGCGGTGAGGAGGAAGAGGAGGATGAAGATGTTGAAGGGGGCTCCGAGGATGGAGGTAATTCCCCCGAGGCCTGAGCTTGGTTGAAGCACTTTTTTGTAAGCCTTCGGGCTTCTTTTTTTTTGTATTTTGGACCTTCGGGTCAATTTTGAATGTAAATGTTTAGCCTTCGGGCCTTTAATGAATATCTTCGCATCTTTTACTTCGTGTGATGGTTCTTTACATATACCGAACACTTTGATATAAAGTTTAAATGCTTGCTTGCAAGACTTGAGCAGAATTTGACCGATGCAAACTTTGGACGACGTCTCGCCCTCGAGTCGATGCATTGCGCGGCTTTAAAATGCAAAATTCATACAAATAAAATGAACGTAAGCGAAGTCAAGATGAGTGTAAGCGATGGCATTTTATTGATATCATCGAGCCAAAGGCTATGTACAAAGAACCAAGTCGAAGCGGACCTTGGGCGGAAAAGGTAAAAAACCTTCAATGAAAATACGAAAATGCCGCTATCGGGCTAAGTACAATGCACTAAATCTAATCCTCGGGCATCAGTCCCCGGTTCTTGGATAGATAAGCCTCGGTTGGGAGGCTCGACGTCGACCTCGCTATCAACCCTTCTCACTCCCCCCCAGTGGTCGGTTGTGAATCTTGATGAAGATCCGAGCACTGGAGTCGGTTCGATTCGCTTCCTGAAAAGGTTAAGCAGAAGATGGAACGAGGAGTAAGTTAGTGCATTGTTTTTCAATGCCATGGGAGCGCTGTTCGGCTCGGGGCTGTTTAAATTAAAAAAAAGAATTGAAATATATTTACCTCGGCTAAAAGTAATATCGCTTCAGGTGGGAGACATTCCAATTCAGAGGTTCGGGTTTGCCTTGCAGGGATTCAATCTGATAAGAGCCTTTTCCAACGATTGCTTTGACCCTGTAAGGTCCTTCCCAATTTGCAACGAGTTTCCCCCCGTTGTCCTCCTTCGTTGATTGATTCACAGTTTTCAACACGTAATCTCCCACCTTGAAGTCCCTGAATTTGGCTTTCCTGTTGAGGTAAGCCTCGATCTGTCTTTTTTGGACAGCAAGCCGAACCAAAGCTAATTCCCTCTTTTCTTCGAGCAAATCCAGCTCAATGCGCATCGCTTCTTGGTTGGCGTCTTCGGTTGTATGAGCATACCGAAGACTTGGTTCACCCACTTCTACCGGGATGAGAGAATCCATGCCATAGGCTAATGAAAAAGGGGTCTCACCGGTGCTGTTCTTCTCCGTTGTACGCATGGCCCATAGCACTCCATGCAGCTCCTCGGGCCAAGGGCCTTTCTTCTCATCAAGTCGTTTCTTCAAATTTTCAATTATGATCCTGTTTGAAGACTCAGCTTGGCCATTAGCACTTGGGTGGTATGGAGTCGAGGCTATCCTTTTGATTCCCCACTGTTTAAAAAAGTCAGTGATAGCAGCCCCCATGAATTGTTTGCCATTGTCACAAGCGATCTCTTTTGGGACGCCGAACCTATAGATGATGTTCTTTCTAATGAAGTCGATTACTTGCTTCTGCTTCACTTCGGTGAGAGCTGCCGCTTCCACCCATTTTGTAAAGTAATCGGTCAACACTAAGATGAACCGAACACCACCTTTTCCTTTGGGCAATGGTCCCACGACATCCATTCCCTATTTCATGAAGGGCCACGGTGACACCACCGAATGAAGAGGCTCGGCCTGTTGGTGAATCATCGGTCCGTGGCGTTGGCATTTATCGCATTTTTGCACGAAGGCTTTCACATCGGCACTTATTGTGGGCCAATAATACCCAGCTCTTAGCAATTTACGCACCAGGGACTTTCCCCCCGAATGGTTGCCACACTCGCCTTCGTGCACTTCGGCCATCACATACCTTGCCTCGTCGGGGCCCAAACATTTGGCCATCGGGCCGCAATACAATCGTTTGTACAGATTGCCCTCGATTAAGTGATACGAAGCCGCCTGAGCTCGCAGCTTCCTTGCTTCTTTTTTATTTTGGGGGACAGTCCCCGAGTCAAAATAGGAGATGAATTTGCTTTGCCAATCCCAACGGTTATCTACGGAATTAACTTGTAGTTTCATCTCCCTCATTTGAGCTGATAGCAATCGAACCACCGAGTCAGTCCCCGAGTGGGCTTCATCGATTGCCGAACCTAGATTTGCCAAGGCATCAACCTCGGTGTTCTCCTCTCGAGGTATTTGCTTAATCTGCCATTCTTGGAATTGTGATAAAATCCTTTGTGCTCGATCCAAGTATAGCTGCATCCTGGGCTCTCGAGCCGTATAATCACCAAGGACTTGGTTGACCACCAATTGTGAATCGCACCTTAGTTCAATTCTTTCAACTCCCATTTCTTTAGCTAGCTCTAAACCTGCTAGAGCTGCCTCATACTCTGCTTCGTTGTTGGTTACTTTTTTGAACCGAACCGAATGCCTGATTTTCTCCCCGGTGGGCGCCCTCAATACAATGCCTAGCCCCGAACCTTTTGAATTTGTTTCCCCATCGGTATGCAGCACCCACAGTCCCGAAGGGTGCCCTTTTGCCATTGAGTTCTCCTTTTCCGCCTCGGGCAAAATTCCAATGCTAAAATCAGCCACGAAATCCGCCAAGACTTGGGATTTAATGGCTGTTCTGGGTTGATAAGTGATGTCATATTCACTTAACTCAACCGCCCATTTGGACAATCTCCCCGACAATTCTGGCTTATGCAATATGTTTCTCAGGGGGAAAGTTGAAACTACTGCTATTGGATGGCACTGAAAGTAGGGGCGCAGTTTTCGAGCAGTAATTAGTAAGGCAAGAGCTAATTTTTCCAAGTGTGGATACCTGGTTTCAGCATCGAGGAGTGTCTTGCTTACATAATAGATGGGCTGTTGTTTGCCGTTTTCCTCTCGAACCAGCACCGCACTGACTGATACCTCGGACATTGCTAAATATACCAGCAATGTCTCTCCTTCCTTCGGCTTGGCGAGCAGAGGTGCATTAGCCAAGTATTGCTTTAGATCTTTCAACGCCTGTTTACACTCCGTTGTCCACTCGAAGTGATTGTTCTTCCTCAAAACGGAGAAGAAGTTGTGGCATCGCTCCGAGGATCTTGAGATGAATCGACTCAAGGCAGCGACTCGGCCAGTTAAGCGTTGAACCTCCTTTACCCCGGTTAACTCTTCGGGGATTTCTTCAATGGCTCTGATTTTATCTGGGTTAGCTTCGATTCCACGCTCGGAGACAATAAAGCCCAAGAATTTCCCAGATCCTACGCCGAAGGCGCACTTCTCAGGGTTCAATTTCATACCATATTGTCTCAATACAGCAAAAGCTTCCCTCAGATGATTCAAATGATCCTCGATTTGGATCGATTTGATGAGCATGTCGTCTATGTAGACCTCCATAGACTTCCCGATGTACTCTTTAAACATGCGACACACCAACCTTTGGTATGTCGCCCCGGCGTTCTTTAGACCGAAGGGCATTACTTTGTAACAGAAGGTGCCTCGGTCTGTGATGAACGAGGTTTTCTCTTCGTCCTTCGGGTCCATGAGAATTTGGTTGTACCCTGAGTATGCATCTAGAAAAGTTAATAGTTTATGTCCAGCCGTGGAGTCTATTAACCTGTCAATTTGTGGTAGTGGATATGAATCTTTGGGGCAAGCTTTGTTCAAGTCAGTGTAATCCACGCACATTCTCCACTTGCCATTTTTCTTTGGCACCACCACGACGTTGGCCAACCACTCAGGGTACTTCACTTCTCTGATGAAACCATTTTCTTGTAGTTTAGTGGTTTCGTCTTCGATTGCCTTATTCTTGACCCCGGCGTGAGGCCTTTTCTTCTGTTTCACCGGGGTAAACTTTGGGTCTACGGTCAATTTGTGGGTCATGATCTCCGGATCGATACCCGTCATGTCTGAGTGCGACCAAGCAAAACAATCGTGGTTGGACTTCAAAACTTCTATTATCGCTTTTTTCGACTCCGGGTCTAACTCCGAGCCGACAAATATCTTCCTATCGGGGAAATCTTTCGATAGAGTGAAAGACTCCAACTCTTCAATAGTTGAGTCCTCGGCCTTTTGCTTCCGAGGCTCTTGAACGCAAGCTGGGAGTTTTTCGTCTTCTCCTCGGGCGTCCTCCCCGCTTGACCCCGAACCCTGTAGTTGCTATTGTTTTGGCCCAACCGGGGCGACTCCACTTTTAAGCGCAACTGAATAGCATTCTCTTGCTACTCGCTGCTCCCCTTTGATCGATCTAACCCCCCAAGGCGTTGGGAACTTGATCAGTTGATGTAAAGTGGAGGGAACAGCTTCCATGGAGTGGATCCATGGCCTTCCGAGGATCACATTGTAGGCTAGATCCTCGGGCATAACCTGAAACAGTGTCTCCTTGGTAACCCCCTCGGCAAATGTTTTGAGTGTGATCTCACCCAAGGTCTTCTCCGTGGAGTTGTTGAAGCCAGCTAGCACTGTTGACTTGGGAACAATTTCACCCTTCAACCACATCTTCTTATCGGCCCCGTAGCTAATTATGTTAACTGAGCTACCGGGGTCGATCAAGACTCTTTTGATATCGGAGTCATTGATCCTCAGCATGATGACTAGTGCGTCGTGGTGGGGAAACATCATCCCATCACAATCATCGTCATCGAAAACAATTTCTTTGCCCGAGCCTCCAACTCGAGTCCTTTTCTCCATGGTGATGGAGAGCTTAGCGAACTTTTTGGCAGCGGCGAAGTTCACGCCGTTCACTTCGGATCCCCCCAGTGATGACATTGAATACTCTTTCAGGGGGTGGAGCCCGAGGTGGTTGTCCGTCGCCTCGGTTCTTAGAGAAGTTGTCTTTTCCCTTATCAGTGAGGAATTCTGCCAAGACCCCTTTCTTCAGTAGGTGAGCCACCTCGAGGCGCAAGGCCTTGCAGTCCTCGGTTCTGTGGCCATAATCCGCATGAAATTCACAATGCAGATTCTGGTCCCTTTTGTCCGCCGGGGTTCTCATATCTTTGGGGACTCTTACCCCAGCTGTCCCCTTTACGACGTCGACCAGCTCCGAGGTCGATATGTTGAAATTATAATCTTGGATCCGAGGAAGATCCTTTCTTGGGACCGAAGCGGAGCTCGAGGGGTTCCTTTGGTTCACATTGGTTTGAACCTTCCCTCCAAGCCTTTGGCTTATATGAGATGTTGGGTATGAGTTGCCGAGGTTGTTGCCTAACCTCTGGCTAACATGTTGCCTCGGCGAAATGTAAGGCTCATACCTTCCCTTCGAATTATTTCGCGGCGCCTCGGCGCGATTTGAAGTATCACCTCGGTTTTGATAACCTCGGTTCTTGAACTCCGCCTCCTCAAGTTTGATTTTGGAGTAAGCTCTCCTATGTAGATCCTCCCACGTCAGGACCTGATACTGTTGCAACTCATTGCGCAATTCAGCTGCAGCACCTGAATTGCGACTATTGATACCTTTTTCGAAGGCCATGATAGCCAAGGTGTCATCCATTCGAGGCAACTCCATGCGTTCGGCATGGAATCGCTCGAGAAACTCTTTAAGTGGCTCACCGGAGCGCTGCTTCACTTCACATATATCCTCCTTCCTCTGGAGGATCTTTTGCGCGCCGGTGTGAGCTTTGACAAAGGCGCTGGATAGCTCTTTAAACGAGGAGATTGACCCCGCTGGTAAGCACAAATACCACCGAAGAGCACCTTTTTCTAACGAAATACCAAACTTCTTTAAGAACATCGACTCGAGCTGTGTGGATGTCAAGTCGTTGCTCTTTACCATGGACATGTATTCCCTAATGTGTTCCTTGGGATCAGTTGTCCCATCGTATTTTTTAAGGAACGTGAGTTTGAAACCCACAGGTGTTGGAGCTGGGGCAGCCTCGGGCTTATAGGGCTGGTCCCTATACTGCTCGATGTCGAGGTCATCTTCTTCTTTGCTTATCCCTGGTACGCCTTCAAGGCGCTTTTCCACGCGCGCCTCGATCTCTCTACTCATTCTTTCAACGTCGACCGAGGACGTTGTTTCGGCCATGGTGGGAAACGTCCCGAAGTGTGGCGATGCAGTTGGGTTATTCCCCGAGCCCCCAGACGTGGCTCCATTGTGAGGTCCCCCTGTTGTCGCCCCCGGAGGAACGAAGGGCGGGGTGCCTCCACCAGGAGCCGAAGGCTGGGTGCCGTTTGGGGCGGCGCTATTTCTCACTTCCAATGAAGCACGAAACTCGGCGTTGATACTAGCCTGCTCATCCTGCTTACTTTGGAGAGCTTTTAGTGTGGTGACAACATACATTTGAAATTCTTCGGTTGACATTGGGGGTGAAGGATTGTTGGTTCGTCGGAACGTCAACCCGATCACCGTTACCACCACTGTTGTTATCAGCCATGACGTTGGGTCACAAATTTCTTAGTGAAAAATGGATTTTGAACTTTGGAACAAAGCGTTTTTGCTTATTTCCCCACAGACGGCGCCAATTTGTATGGGCCTAAATCGTTTTTAGGTACACAAATCGAATTTGGATTCGAGTATAAGCAAATCTTTGTATCAAAGCAGTAAACAATGCACGAAATAGACGAAAAATGCGTTAAATAACTTGGTTTCAATATATAGATGTTCAGTACAAATTTGGGCAGAGTTTCGGTATAAATTTCTGAATTCCTATTACATGAAAGGATCTGCTATTTATAGTTGCAAGCCTCTGCCCATGATCTCCACTATCAATTGCCATGTTGTCCCACGTTCTTGAGGTGTAGTGGCGGAGTTAGTGGGGTGAAGTAGTGGGCTGCGAAGCCGGACGAACCGAGGGGGGTCCACCGAGGTGAGAGTTTATGACCTCGGTGACTTGGCCCTGTTGCTTGACCGAGGTGATGGTTACCAAAGCTCAGCTCGCGGCTCGCCTTCGGTAATGCACCTTCGGTTCTAAGGCTTCGGCGACTCGCTCAACCGCCTCGGCGATTGCTTAGTCGCGACGTGTTCGGTCGTTGAGATTTGCGTGACCGGGGCAAATCGCCGTGGGTCAATTTTTTACCCAATACAGTATATATTATTACAGAGGCGGATCCAGAATTCGGAGGTACTGGTTGCCACATTGGTTTAAATGGAAACAAGTCGATATTTACACTATTCAAACAAGTTATTCATCTTTTCAGTTTATATACATGAATTGATTAAACTAAAAAATACAATATTTATGAAAACTAGGAAGCAAAATAAAAATTTCAAAAGATAATATTTGTGACATGCTTTTGAATTTGGGGGACTTTGAGAGTTTGTGGGGGAAAAAGTGTTTTATTGGTAGAAAAGAGACACAGAATAAGAAAAGCCAACAAATTAAAAAAACATAAAAGAGGTGAGGAGTATTGTGCAGCTTGTCATGACCTTGGGAAAGGAAGCAATATCTAGCATGTCTTTGACTCTTGGTATTCCATAAAATTATTGTTTAAAATAAATGAATTGCTAAGGGGATTCGAACCGGCAATTTGGGAGCAAAGTGGTGCCCCTTACCACCGGCACCATGACACCTTTATTATAATGGGTGCCATTTAGAATATTTATACTATTTCTTATGTATATACACCTATATATATAGAGTCTCGGCCAAAGCTAGCGGGTGCCACCAAGCGTACATCCGCCCCTGTATATATATCAAAACCTACCAAGTGCAGGTTATGCAGCGATTAAATTAAAATTACATAAGTGTGACATAAAGAAACTACATACAAAATGCACATCTTCAGACACAAAATGCTTTAATACTACTAGAAAAAGAGTGATTTGCGTCTCACTTTGGAGAGGGAATTCCCTCTCTAAATGGCGTTTAGAGAGAGAATTTCATCGCTGTGCGACTTTCGCTATTTGATGTGTTTAGAGACGGAATTCTCTCTCTAGCAAAATAATTAATTTACTGCTTGGAGACGGAATTCCTTCTCCAGCATTATTTGTAGAAATTATTTTTAGTGTTTAGAGACGGAATTCACCCTCCAAAAAAATAATTTCGTACATAAGTTTTTCATTTGAGATGGCAGTCTGACTCAAAACCGCGTAAATTAAATTTTTTTTTTTTGCTTTAGAGACAGAATTCACTCTCTAACTATATTAATCATGCTAAAGAAAAATATTAGAAACTCGATATAAAGCAACCAAAAATCAGAATAATGCTATTAAGACAGTTATACAACCTGTTTAACATAAAACAAAGCCACCACGGGTAATTAAACAATTCTACATACATGTCTCATCATTAAGCATTCAACACGAACAAAAACTAAAGTGTTTAATTAGTAACATGTTCGACAAACTTAACAAATCATGACACTACTCCGCCTCTGGGAGGAGTCACTACCTTGCTTCTTATCTCTCCAAATCTTTGTCACAAAATAGTTAATAAACTAAAATAGGCATTTAACTATATTACTACAAAAGCATTTTACCAAAAAGGCATTCAAACCAAACATGCATTTAACTAATTTACTACAAAAATACTTAGCAATTGAATATATGCAATTTTAAATTAAATTTCAAATAATAAAAACAAATAAATAATTTAATTTAATAAATTAAAAATTAAAAATTTACCTTCAAGAATTAGTTGCCGGTGACCGAAAAACCTGTAAAAATATTAAAAATTAAAATTTGTTAAATTCGGTTAACAAAAATTAGGTCAATTTTAAGGTATATGGGAAAATTGAGGACGGGGTGTTTATTCACAACATACTCAAAAAGGGAATATATTTACAAATATTCTAAGGATTCCGTCCCCACTGGAATTCCTAATCTATAAAGGGACTTCCCTAAATCCAATCGTGATAGAAAAAAATAAATCACATAGTGTCCTTTTTCTATTGATTATTGATTTCCTGTTATTTTCATCTCGAATATGATATTAACACAATCTCAGAATAAGGCGTATTAATATGGAATTATTTGGATGATTCTGGTTTATGATTTGGGGAAAGTAGGTTTATTTGATTATCTAAAGACATGTTGTTCCAACTTGGCTAACTAGGAATTATATGTCACTATTCTGTAATTTGATGTCTTAAAAAAAGTATCACTGTTAAATATTTCTAAAATAATGGGAACATTTATAATTGAATACTTGAAAAATCTAGTCCATGCATCAAACAAAAACTTCAAAGAACATTAAAAAACGAAATTAAGAAATACAGATCCGTGGGGATTAAGTTGACCCTTTCCTTATTGTGAATCAAATCCTAATATTTCAGATTCAATTATGTAATCCTAACAACTTTCTCTAAGAAAAATTTAGAAAAAATAAATAAAGTTTTATCTTACGGGATTCGGGGTGGGGAAAGGGGATACGGGATTGGGGTGGGGAAAATGGGGAAGACGGAATGGGTGTTGCCACTGCAGTACACTGTAGAGAGAGAGAGGGAGAGAAATTTTTTAGAGTTGTAAAAAATGTGGAGTACGCTGAAGTAAAAATGTAATTGTGATAGAATTGTTAGGGTTGGAGTGGGAATTCCGTCTCCAATCAAAAGTTAAAAAAATTGTCAGGTGATTGGCGACGGAATTCCTTCTCCATCACCCGACACCTTTTTTACTTTTTGACTGGAGAAGGAATTTCGTCTCCAACTTTTTCAATTTAATTTAATTTAACCGTAAAATACTGATTGGAGAGGGAAGTCACTTGCTAATTGATTCGAGAGTGAGTTCCCTCTCCAACCATTCTGTAGCTTTTTACTCTTTTTCTAGTAGTGTAATTTTCTGATGTTTCTTGTTTGTTGCTTTTTACAAAATAATATTCTCTTATAGAGTTTCTCAGTTTTGCACGTAGCACCCATAAAAAGCAACACACGAATACACACCACCCCGATCTTTTCAACAGAGAAGGGAAGCACAAAAATATCGCCAACCTATTGACTAAAGTCTGTGGTCACTAGTCACACATGTATATGTTCTACACCCGGTTGTCAAAAAGTATAATGAATTTGAAGAAAAACCGCCCAACCGGAGCAAACCTTCAATAGAGATAAAAGCACTGGGTGGATCCTTCTGAGAAAAAACATTGTAAACTTCCTATCCAAACAATTCCTTACAACCGACTCGACTTGTATTGGCCAAAAATCGGATGCAAGGCTACTACAAGTCAGCAGCAACGTGACAAACATGGCTTGAGTGTAGGAGTCGAGACAAACGGCGTAAGGTATGCTGTCAGCTGGATCAAAAGGATGGATCGGTCACTTTGATATCGACCGATCAAGAAACGGAGTCGAATTAAAGGATAAGTTCAAATTAACTCAACTACTTCCGTTAATTTTGGAGGTCGAACGTGGATAGCGACTCTATCTGATAATGGAGAAACGTGTGTAAAGTGGGTTCTTGCTAGGGTTTGGATTCTTTAGCTATAAATACAACCCTTTCTCCCCTTGTTAAAGTTACATTTTTCTAAACATTACGATCCCCAAAAGCAACTATTATCATCGCAATCATTATCATTATTGACTGTCGTTTTACCATCATTATTCCTTGTTTTCCATCGCCATTCTATTACAATCTAGCTTTGCTTTGGAGGAGACGTTCATCTTCCCCGCTAGAGCACGAGCATTCAATCAATATAATAAGCTTATTTCTTTCTATTTATTGCCTTAGCTATTGTTTCACTGCTTATTTATCTTCAGTATTGTTATTCAGTTTGACTCATCATTGCTCAAGTCATTAATCTTTAAAGTTGATAACCTAAAACGTATTAGCATTAATATGTCAACTGTTCGTAGCAATTGAACGTTTGGTTTTAATTGTCAGCTTAAAGGTTGTTCTGTTCGATAGTACAACAGTCAACAAGCATATGCTCAATTCCTGGCTCAACGGGAGATGCCTTATCGGCCACGGGGTCCACCGGGTTTTCGTCCAAACATGCAATAGGAACATGTATCAAGAACAGAAGCAATACACCCTATTGGGGGGAAATGTACACTAATTTGTTTGAAAAGTTATAACAGGCTAACCTGCTTAAACTCATCCAATTAAACATGAATCCTACTGGGAAAGTGGATCATTCTCGCCATTGTGCATTCCATTCTGGGGCGCCGGGACATGACATACAGCAATGCTGGGATCTGAAAATGCAATCCAAGCAATATATAACAATTAGATAGAGGTTGTGGTGGACGAGATGCAAATTGTGAAATAAAATCATTTACCAGCTCATAATGTTCAAAACAACATACACATGGTAGGAATGGTATGTATAGAAGAAGACACGAAAGAGAATGCTGCCAAGCAGATTATGGCAGTTGGTCCCTCCCCAGACATCAAAAGCCATGAGCTATTTATTGTTGTAATGGTGGGAAAGTCAAGTGCGTCTGTTGTCAACAAAGCAAAGCAAGATACAGCTATTGAGCCAAGTTTCACAATTCTGGTTGCAAAGCAGGAAAAAGTTCATGACAGTGCACTAGCATTTATTATGCAAGGGGCATCATGCCAGAAAACTCTGATCTTCGAGGTTAAGGCAAAGAAGTGTGAACCGTTTGTCATCACTCATGCAGCGCAACTCCCTGTCAAAAGTACAAAGGCTGTTCCTTGGAACTACAACAAGACAATTGTGTCTTACAACGGGAAGGAAATCATGGAGGTCGTTGCAGATGTAAATGGTCTAACTCGTTCCGGGAGATGTTTAACCCCAGAGGAATTGAGAAAGGCAAAGCCAGCACAAGAAGACCAAGGACCTATTAAAGAGCCAGTG
The DNA here is from genome assembly GCA_037355625.1 of Petunia x hybrida. Taxonomy (NCBI): domain Eukaryota; kingdom Viridiplantae; phylum Streptophyta; class Magnoliopsida; order Solanales; family Solanaceae; genus Petunia; species Petunia x hybrida. Next base: position 995,066 of record JBBBVM010001137.1, on the reverse strand, counting down.
TCCGAGAAAGAAGCTGAAGAATTTCTGAAGAAAAATGAGATCGACAGATTATTCTATCGTCAAGCAATTGAGAAAGACTCCAGCTCAGATATCACTCTTGTCTCTGCTTATGAACTCTAAAACACATCGCAACGCACTGTTGAAAATACTGAATGAGGCCTACATTCCTGAACAAACTACTGTGGCTAATCTGGAAGCACTTGCTGGCAGAGTATTTGAGACTAGTTGTGTGACGTTCACTGATGAGGAGCTGTCAGCATAAAGAACCGGTCATAATCAGGCGCTTTATGTCTCAGTCAAGTGTGAAAACTCCTATGTCACACGTGTTCTAATAGATGGCAGCGCATGATTGAACATTTGCCCTCTATCTACATTGAAGATTTTAAGGGTGGATATCAACAAAATCAGGGCTAGTTCCTCTGTGGTCCGTGCTTTTGATGGTGGAGTCCAAGAATCTTTGGGCGTTATTAATCTTGAGTTGATCATCGGTCCCGCATCCTTCATTATTGAATTTCAAGTCATGGAAATTGATACATCATACAATCTATTACTGGGCCGACCATGGATTCATATGGCTTGTGATGTACCCTCTACAGTCCATCAGGCGGTCAAGTTTACTTGGGACAATCAAGTTGTCGTAGTTTTTGGAGAATATGACTTGCAGTTTAACAACAGTTTGGACGTACCAGCCCTTGAAGTTGTCACCACACGTCTAACCATTATGTATGAAACCTTTGATGTGGTGTATGTGGAAAAAGTAACAGAAGGGAAACCCATACCCATCCCAAGAGTGTCAGGGACGTCTGTTATGATGGCGTCTGAAATGTTAAAGTATTGTTTCCAATTTGGAAAGAGCTTGGGAGCATCACAACAAGTCAGGGTGACTCCACTTTATCCAATTGGTGTGTAAGGCACGTGGGGACTTGGGTTCAAACCAAACGCAGCTGATCGCAAGCAAGCAAAGAAAAAGAAGTCGCAGGCAATTTGTTATCTGAGCAAAAAGTTCACAGATTGCGAGGCCAGCTACACTTTATTGGAAATGACGTGTTATGCCCTAACTTGGGTTGCATAAAAGCTGAAACATTATTTATTGTCCTTTACCACTTATCTCATTTCCCTGATGGACCCATTGAAGTACATATTTCAAAAGCCAATTCCAACCGGCAAACTTGCAAAATGGCAAATCTTGCTCATAGAATTTGACATAGTTTATGTCACCAGAACTGCAATGAAATCTCAAGCCTTAGCTGATTATTTGGCTGAGAATCCGGTGTACGATGACTATGATCTATTGAAAACTTAGTTCCCTGATGAGGAGGTAGATGTGCTTGAAGAATTGATTAACGAAAAAGAGCATGTGTGGAAAATGTATTTTGATGGTGCTTCCAACTCAAAAGGCCATGGTATTGGAGCGGTCCTCATTTCTCCCACAGGACATTATTACTCGGCGGTAGCCCAACTTCGTTTCAGTTGCACTAATAACACATTTGAGTATGAAGAATGCATAATGGGTTTGCGTATGGCGTTAGACATGGAAATCAAAAAGTTATTAGTGATCGGAGATTCAGATATTTTGATACGCCAAATGAAGGGTGAATGGGAAACTCGAGACCTTAAGTTGATCATGTACAAGCAGTGTATGGACGATCTTCACCAAAAGTTTGTTGTTCTAAAGTTTAGACATGTTCTTAGAATACATAATGAGCTGGCTGACACATTGGCTACATTAGCCTCAATATTTGTCCATTCTGATAAGGCCCATAGTGATCCATTAGATATCCAGGTCCAAAGTCGACATGCCTACTTCAATGTGGTTGAAGAGGAAATTGACGGTCAACCGTGGTATTTTGATGTAAAAAATTTCCTTCAATTTGGGATGTATCTGCCAGTGGCAGAAAACAATCAAAAAATAACCCTTCAAAGATTGGCAAGTGGTTTCTTTTTTAGTGGAAGGGTGGTGTACAAAAGGACACCCCATCTGGGACTGTTAGGATGTGTCGATGCAACTGAAGCCACAAAGATTCTCAATGACATGCAGTTGGGGATATGTGGACCCCACATGAGCGGACACGTTCTAGCTAAAAAAGTACTCAAAGCAGGATACTTCTGGCTTACCATGGAACATGATTGCATTACTTTTATGCGGAAGTGTCATCAATGCCAAGTACACGGCGATTTGATACATTCACTCTCTTTGGAGTTGCACACAATGTCAGCTTTTGGCCTTTTGCAGCCTGGGGGATGGATGTTATCGGGCCTATTGAACCAAATGCATCAAATGGGCACAGATTCATTTTGGTTGCAATAGATTACTTCAACAAATGGGTTGAGGCTGTCACTCTCAAGTCCGTAACCAAGAAAGCTGTGGTGGATTTCGTTCAGTCTAACATTATTTGTCGCTTTTGTATCCCAAGTACCATCATCACTGATAATGCGGCAAATCTGAACAGTCATTTAATGAATGAAGTGTGTGAAAGATTCAAGATCATGCACCGAAATTCCATACTTTACCGACCAAAGGCAAATAGTACGGTTGAAGCAGCCAATAAGAATATCAAGAAGATCCTTAGGAAAATGATACAAGGATCTCGTGATTGGCATGAGAAGTTGTCTTTTGTTTTTCTTGGTTACCGCACAACTGTGTGCACTTCCATTGGTGCGACCCCGTATTTATTGGTATATGGAACTGAAACAGTCATACCCGCTGAAGTTGAAATGCCGTCTCTCAGGATCATCGTGGAAGCAGAAATTGAGGACACAAACTGGGTCAAAACCCGATTGGAATAATTATCATTTATTGACAAAAAGAGGCTCAATGCAGTTTGTCACGGTCAATTGTATCAGCAAAGAATGCCACGTGCCTACAACAAGAAAGTGCGCCTCCGCGACTTGAAAGAAGGACAATTAGTTTTGATAAGAATCTTTCCTCATCAGGAAGAAGCTAAAGGAAAATTTGCTCCAAATTGGCAAGGGCCATACCTGGTAAACAAAATATTGCCAAATGGCGCCTTGTACCTTACGGATCCAGAAGGCAGGACAACCGAAATATCCGTCAATGCAAACACGGTCAAGAGGTACTACATTTGACTCCAGACACCATTACATTCTCAAATCGGGATGAATGCAAGCTTTTATTTTTTTCTATCCCAAATTGTATCCCTTGGTAGCATTTTGAGCGTTGTACTTTTGAGGCATATTTTTTCAGTTGGAATCGATTTAATTCCACCAAAATGAAATGAAATTTGGAAAGCATCAAAAGAAAGTTGGGCATTTTGCCTAGAGCTACGCATGACTTGATTCCTTTTAAAAGGATACGTAGGCAACCACTCAGGTGCGGTCGCAACAGGAGAAAATTTCTCTTTCCTTGTTTTCTTTTATTCACGCAAAGCTTACCTCTAGGTTTGCGGCATATGTCAAGAAAATCAAAGACCTCAGTTTATTCTAAACTGGGGCAGAAGTTATTTTTAATTTTTAAGAAAATGGAGGAAATTCAATATTCCTCTCCATTTTCTTAATGTTCGTAATAGGAGAAAGTTCATTTTTCTAGTCTCATATTGACGCAAAACTTTACCTCCAAGTTTGCGGCCAATACAAAAGAAATGTAGAGCCCCAGTTTATGCTAAATTGGGGCAGATTTTTTTGCTTCATTTTTGAAATTATTCCCAAAGGGTCCGGTCATCCGCCCAAAGAACTTAATAGATGTTTTTTCTGATTAAAGAGAAACTCAAAGCGCCCCAATTTAATAAACTGGGGCAGAAGTTTTTTTAAATTTTTTAAGAAGTTGTGTCCAAGGGGGTGAATTGTACGCAGCCACCTCATGATGCATTTTGGGAAGCTTATGTCAGATCTTCTTTTATGGCAAGTTAATGATGCCATCAAAAGAGATGTTTTGCGTTGTAAATAAAAAAAAAAAATCTTGCAAGTGAAAAACCGAGAAGGCATCGCAAGACAACAGTGAGGCAAAAGATTAAAGAGAGAGACTCGTTGGCGAAAACCCGAAAAGGGCGCTACTAGTTGACTTGAGAGTCACCCCAACTTGGTTATGGTTTGACATCTGTCATGGAGCAACTCTCGATAAACAAGTGGCACTGGTCGGACAGGGCCACCCAAGATACATGCCATGATCATCAAGGCTGTCAGTATATTTCCAGATAAGTTTCCCTTTTCCGAAAGACGTTTCTTGTTCTAACGACTTTCACCCTTAAGCTTTTCATTTCGCTTTGTATATCTTGCCTTACCATTAATTCCTCGCCCTTTCAGCGCTAATCTCACATGAGCAACAAAAGAAAATTGCAAAACTCTGTCTTTCAGGATTCAGGTTTAATTTCAGCGAGTAGGGCACACCCTCGACAATAGAAAAAGTTCAGCAAGTCATGACCAATGTTGATAAATTGAGACCGGCATCGCACATCAACGAAAAGGATGATACACCAAGATTGTACCATGAAAAGTCATCATGGATAAACTTTTGGTTTTGATGAACATTTGGTTGAGAGAGTTAACTTTGAAGAGCAAGAACCACCTATGATCGAGAGCAGGTGTTCTAAGTTTCAAACAGTACCCCATTTCAAAAAATGGTCGGGGTTTTCAATCTTCAAAACAAGAACTTGCTATGATAATGGTTCAGAGTTCGCAGCTTTCGAGTAAAAGCCACATGTGAGAAATGGTTAGATTTTTCAGTTTCCAAGCAAGAGTTTATCATGATCAGGTGAACAGAGAAGACATAACCTGCCAAAAGAATTTAAAGAGTTCTAGTTTCAGGGCACACCTAAACAATGGAAGAGTTTTTAGCATAGTTTCAGGGCACTCCCAAACAATGGAAGAGTTTTTAGTTTATTTTTGGGGCACAACAAAAAATGGAGATGTTTTAGTTTTAGGACACACCCAAAAATGGAGATGTTTTAGTTTTAGGGCACACCCAAAAAAAGGAGGAATTTTAGTTTCAGGGCACATCCAAAAATAGCGAAGTTTAGTTATAGGGCACACCCAAAAATGGAGATGTTTTACTTTTTGGGCACACCCAAAAATGGAGATGCTTTAGTTTTAGGGCACACCCAAAAATGGAGATATTTTAGTTTCAGCAAAAGCACTGCCCTTACAACGGAACAGTTTACTTTCAACAACAGGAGCACTCCCCTCACAATGGAGCAGTTTACTTTCAGAAAAATTAGCACTCCGCTCACAATTAAGCGGTTTATTTTCAGCAACAACAGCACTCCCTTCACCACGGAGAAGCTTACTTTCAGCAATAAGTGCACACCCCTCACAACGGATCAGTTTTCTTTCAAGCATATGGATGCATTCATGACAATACGTCGAGTCAATCCTACAAGAAGAAGTCGACAATCAAGCTCAATAAGATCACACCTAGATAGGGCGATGATTTTCATATTGTAATTCTAATTTTTCTCTTGTAAAAGTCATAGAAAACGAGCAGTAAGCAGCAATGAGCGACCAGTAACCAGCAGCAACAGTTCCAAGTATGTCTAGGATTGTTTAGTGGTAGTCCAATGTGTCTAGAATTGTTTAGTGTGAGTCTAGTTTTCCAGACGTGTTTAGTGTTAGCTTTCTAGAAATGTCTATTGTTAGTCTTAGAGAGTCTAGAAGTGTCTAGTATTTGTCTGAAAGCGGTAGTTCCAGCTACCGAACGTGAGGAACTATACTGACCTAATTCATTAGTCCGATGATATGTAGGTAGCCTTGTAGTCAGGGTACGGTCACCATTTTGTAGAACACGCTTTTGGCTAGAACCGAAAAGCCAAAATTAATTGTTAAATACTTCTTTATCCGAAAACTCTTCATGTTCTCGAACAAAGAGGGACAGCTGTAATCACCTAATTTTGGCACAAATTTCCAATAAAGTGCTCGAAATAGTTGTGCCAAACTTCTTCCATTTTACCTAATTTTCCTAGTTTTTTTCTCATTAATAGTTAATTAATTTGTACCAAAAAAATTTGCAAAAAAAAAAAAAACAATTTAATTTCTACTTATGTAATTGTTGTTTTTTTGATAGCGTGATTAGTATAATATTATGTGCTTTTAAGTTTATTTAGTTAATTAATTTGCTTAGTTTAACTAATTAAATATTTTAGTTGTGTAATTGCTTTATGGACTAAGTGTAGTGGCCAATTGAATTAAAAAAGATGAATAAAAAGTGCGGCCAATTTAGCTTGAGTCCAAGCCCAATTTTTGAAGCCCACCCATTAGTCTCCCTCAATCACAGCCGTTAGATCATGTTTGATCCAGCGGTCACCCTTCCCCTAGTTCATTCCCTTATAAGCTCACAAATACTTCATTTACCACACACAACCCCCTTAAGTCTCAATGACTTGGGGGCACCCTAGCCAGATTTCCCCTCGTCGCCGGAGCTGACTGATCCGCCACCAGACCACCGTATCTGGTGGCCGGAAAATTTTAAAAAAAACATATACTGAAAGATTTTGACCTCCTCTTTCCATTTCCATTATTGGTTTCCTCAAAAAATGATTCGATTTTCGTAGATCGGGTTTTAAAGAGGCTGTCAAACCCTAACTCCGGCAACTCTTAATTTTTCCGGTAAGTTTCTTGGTTTATTTCTCATCCCTTCTCTTTTCTTAAGTATATCTCCTACCCTTCTTCTAAATTCCCTTCTTTCCTGCCTGTTTCTCCTTCCTTTTTCTGATTTTTCGTTTTCCTTCTTCTTATTTTTCTCTCTCTCCCTTTGGTATTGGCTACTGCATTCCCCCTCCCCGCGTTTATTGGGAGTTTTGTTTGGAATTATGGTGTGATGATGTTCGTGGATGAAGACGGAGCAGCCGTGCTCGTGATGGTGTAATAGTTGCGATCAACTTGTCGAGGCAGCAACGAGGATGAAACCGCAGCAATGGCATCAATGGTAATGCAGTTTTGGAGTAGCGTCTAGGGAAGCAGCATGGTGTGATGTTGCTATAGTATTTTTCTGCTGTCATGGCTGAGATGATACAACAGCTGCGACGTTGGCGATGATTCAGTAAACATTCAGGCGAATCAGTTTGTCCACAGGTTAGAAAAGCAAACCTTACTCTCTTCTATTGTTTTTAGTGTCGTTAAAGTATTTAGTCGCTGTTTTAGCATGAGTAGTCATATCGGTTTATATATATTGCCATTGAAAAAATGAATTTGAATCATATTGTATATTCAAATGATTAGTTTGAATAAGAGCAATAAAATCTTTACCTCAAGTACAATATTAGTTGATTCTTTAATTAGTGTGTATTTCTGTTTGTCATAAGTAAATGAAAAAACAGTTATGGGAGATGTCGGCTTTTCATCGCTTCCCATTCGTATATATACATATTTTTTTTCCGTTTCGTAAGTCTCTATATTTATATGGTTTTGTGGCTGTTGTTTTGGCTTTGGTCGCTTCCCAATCATATTTATACGGATTGTTTCCTGTTTCGCAAGTTCGTTGTTGTCTTTCCTATCCGTTGTCGAGCATGAATTAGTCCTTATTTACCTCAAGTGGATTTTCAGTTCAAGGTCTTTGTTTAGTTTCGTTTAGGTGCCAAATAGTCTACAAACTGTTTCTATCTTAGTTTTGTTTGAGCATGAGCTTGTGTTAGAGCCTGTCCTCACTGTCCTTGTAGGTTTTCGTGTCTTAAGTATTGTTCTATGTGGTAACCGTAAGGGAAATTAAGTATGTATATGATGTGAACATGATGTAGTTTCTAATTAATTGTTCTAAGATTTTCTCACTTAGTTTAAGCGAGAATTAGGAGTGCTGGTTGCTTTCAAAATTATGAGTTTTGTTAAGCCCTTGTTCAAGTTTATAGTGCCAGTTGAAACTTCCGTTGGCATGATCATTCTTGGCGTGTTTAAGGCTTTCTGAGTTGAGTGTAATGCATAAGATTCTTAGTTTAGTCGTTTAAATTTGTCCAGCTTGTTTTGTTAAGTTTTGAGCTTTAGGTGTTGGTCCATTTTTGTGCCTTGAGCGAAACCAACTGGAATTTATTTTTGGTCTAGTAAGTGTACTATGAATTAGTTAGTTTGGGATTGTGTAGTTTTGACACGACCCGGAATCCGGTTAGGCCGTGCGGGCACCCGACATCCTCCCCTAGACCCGTCGGGCGAACCCTTACCAACTAAATTAGGAAAATAAATATAATAATTCATAAATAAGGACAACACTTAAAACAAAAACACAGACATACTGATACCTCTAAGCCGTACAAAAGAAGTTATAGCTGGCTACCCAACATACTAGGTTTAGGGCTATCCAGACTAGACATCTAAGAGTACAAAGAAAACAAATACCTCCTGAAGGGAACAAAATGCAACTGAATGATAACCGATAAACTGGTGGCCATCCGGAATAAAAGCTGGCTCACCCTGACAGCTGAAGTCGTCTTCGCTCCTGAACAATGTGGCGAACTCAATCCTGGAGCGAACCTGCCGAAACGAAATAGATAGACAAAAAAACAAACAACAAACAAGGGTGAGTCAAAAGGACTCAATAAGTGGGGCAGACTAGCCACCTCAAAGAATAGGATAGCTAGCCAGGGAGAAGAAACAGATAAACCAAATTTATTTTATTTAAATTATAAAAAGGTAGAGCCAGATAACAACCGAAAACACGTAAGAAACTTATAAACTCAACCAACGATGCGCGCCAGAAACATAACAACAAATAAGAAATGCACATATAAGCAGGACAATAGTTATGTACCACAAGTTTACACAATGGTATGAAATGAAATGAAATGAAATAAAATGAAGTGAGATGAAATGAGATGAAATATGATGCGAAGGGTCACATGTGCCCGTAATCCCATCCCGAAGCGGAATACTCCTGCATCCGAGGGGAATCCAATCTGATAACCAACTGGAGCGGGATACTCCTGCTCCTGGGGCGGAATACTCCTGCACCCGATATAATATAAACCAGAGGCGGAATACTCCTGCACTCTCCTGGGGCGGAATACTCCTGCACCCGATATAATGTAAAGCTGAGGCGGAATACTCCTGCACTCAATATCTGACATAAGAGCGGAATACTCCTGCTCTTGGGGCGGAATCCTCCTACCCTCAATGTGATACAATGGAGCGGAATACTCCTGCTCCATTGTATCATATTGAGGGCAGGAGTTCAACCCAGGGTGCGTGGCAGAAACATATCAACAAATAAGCGATGAACATATAAGCAGAACAGTAGTCATGTACCGCAAGTCTACACAATAGTGTGAATTGAGATGAAATAAAATGAAGTGAGATGAAATGAAATGAAATGAAATATGATGTAAAGGGTCACATGTGCCCGTCGTCCCATCTCGAAGTGGAATACTCCTGCATTCGAGGGGAATCCAATCTGATAACCAACTGGAGCGGAATACTCCTGCTCCTGGGGCGGAATACTCCTGCACCCGATATAATATAAACCAGAGGCGGAATACTCCTGCACTCTCTTGGGGCGGAATACTCCTGCACCCGATATAATATAATGGAGCGGAATACTCCTGCTCCTGGGGCGGAATACTCCTGCCCTCAATATGATACAATGGAGCGGAATACTCCTGCTCCTGGGGCGGAATACTCCTGCCCTCAATATGATATGCAATGTAATGCATATGAATGACATATATTGCAGATGAATGCAATGTGATACAATAATAACCCTTCACCGGCGCGGGACTCTCATCGACAACCGGGAAGTAGATGCCAACTCACAGCCAGGGTACAATGCTCAGATCCTCATTGCAATACCAACAATATGACATAATATATAATATAAAATATAAATCCAAAGCTAAGGCGTAATGAGTACGCCTATCGGCAGCCACACACGTAAGGAACACGTGGTAGAAAATCCCCGAGGCCAGGTGCCTCCAAAGAAATGGATATAAACACTTACCTCTTCCAAAAGTTAGCATTGCTAATCAATAACCGCTTTTATCCTTTGGTTCCATGGCCAAACGATCCCACTGTGTTCAATAAGCAGAAAAATATATCACATTAGACTAAAGGCTTCATTCCTCACATCTTAGGGCAATCCAGGTAGGAACCTGATACCCTATTCGCATACGCAATACGCAGGCCAGGCCTATATACAGGGTTTAAGGCCACATAACCAAATCCCAAATAAATTACATTTATAAGTTGCACATAACTCCCTGAGTATGAATATATAATTAATTTCATTATCAGGGTCCATTTGACCCGTTAAACTATTAATTGAACTTATTAAAACGATGTATAATATTTCAAATTTTACCGTTAAAACATATTCACACACACGTAATAAACTCAAATAATATATTTTCATCCTGAAACATTCAGGTAATGATTCTAATATATTATTTGAGTTTATTACGTGTGTGTGAATATGTTTTAACGGTAAAATTTGAAATATTATACATCGTTTTAATAAGTTCAATTAATAGTTTAACGGGTCAAATGGACCCTGATAATGAAATTAATTATATATTCATACTCAGGGAGTTATGTGCAACTTATAAATGTAATTTATTTGGGATTTGGTTATGTGGCCTTAAACCCTGTATATAGGCCTGGCCTGCGTATTGCGTATGCGAATAGGGTATCAGGTTCCTACCTGGATTGCCCTAAGATGTGAGGAATGAAGCCTTTAGTCTAATGTGATATATTTTTCTGCTTATTGAACACAGTGGGATCGTTTGGCCATGGAACCAAAGGATAAAAGCGGTTATTGATTAGCAATGCTAACTTTTGGAAGAGGTAAGTGTTTATATCCATTTCTTTGGAGGCACCTGGCCTCGGGGATTTTCTACCACGTGTTCCTTACGTGTGTGGCTGCCGATAGGCGTACTCATTACGCCTTAGCTTTGGATTTATATTTTATATTATATATTATGTCATATTGTTGGTATTGCAATGAGGATCTGAGCATTGTACCCTGGCTGTGAGTTGGCATCTACTTCCCGGTTGTCGATGAGAGTCCCGCGCCGGTGAAGAGTTATTATTGTATCACATTGCATTCATCTGCAGTATATGTCATTCATATGCATTACATTGCATATCATATTGAGGGCAGGAGTATTCCGCCCCAGGAGCAGGAGTATTCCGCTCCATTGTATCATATTGAGGGCAGGAGTATTCCGCCCCAGGAGCAGGAGTATTCCGCTCCATTATATTATATCGGGTGCAGGAGTATTCTGCCCCAAGAGAGTGCAGGAGTATTCCGCCTCTGGTTTATATTATATCGGGTGCAGGAGTATTCCGCCCCAGGAGCAGGAGTATTCCGCTCCAGTTGGTTATCAGATTGGATTCCCCTCGAATGCAGGAGTATTCCGCTTCGAGATGGGACGACGGGCACATGTGACCCTTTACATCATATTTCATTTCATTTCATTTCATCTCACTTCATTTCATTTCATCTCAATTCATACTATTGTGTAGACTTGCGGTACATGACTACTGTTCTGCTTATATGTGCATCGCTTATTTGTTGATATGTTTCTGCCACGCACCCTGGGTTGAGTTTAGAAGTTTCTTACGTGTTTCCGGTTGTTATCTGGCTCTGCCTTTGTATAATTTAAATAAAAGAAATTTGGTTTATCTGTTTCTTCTCCCTGGCTAGCTATCCTATTCTTTGAGGTGGCTAGTCTGCCCCACTTACTGAGTCCTTTTGACTCACCCTTGTTTGTTGTTTGTTTCTTGTCTATCTATTTCGTTTCGGCAGGTTCGCTCCAGGATTGAGTTCGCCGCGTTGTTCAGGAGCGAAGACGACTTCAGCAGTCAGGGTGAGCCAGATTTATTCCGGATGGCCACCAATTTTATGTTTACTATTTCAGTTGCATTTTGCTCCCTTCAGGAGGTATTTGTCTTCTTCTGTACTCTTAGATGTCTAGTCTGGATAGCCCTAAACCTAGTATGTCGGGTAGTCAGCTGTAATTTCTATTGTACAGCTAGAGGTATCAGTATGTATGTGTTTTTGTTTTAAGTCTTGTCCTTATTTATGAATTGTTATATTTATTTTCCGAATTAAATTAGTAAGGGTTCGCCCGAGAAGTCTAGGAGAAGATGTCGGGTGCCCGCACGACCTAACCGGATTCTGGGTCGTGTCAAGTTTATTTACTTAACCAAGTATTTAGTTTTTAGTTAGTTTGGGGCTGTTTTGGTTAGTTTTAGTTAGCCTGGTTGATGTAATGGGTTGTCCTTTGAAAAGACAACCTACTATTTCAGCTTTTGCGGTAGCATAGGCTGCTGAAACAGTGTCATATAGCAGTTGTACCGTTTCTGAAAAAAAAAGGACGAGTACACTCAAGTATAGGGGTGTAGACTTGTACTTTTGAATAAGTCCACACTCCACCCTTTAGTCCTTACTTTTCAGCTCTAAATGGGGCATTTACTACCCTTTTTTAACATCAACAACCAGCTGAAAAGAAAATTAAATGAGAGCAAAACATTGAGTGAAAAAAAAGTGAAAAAAATAAGTTTAGATCAAAGAATTTACAACCAAAGACTATTAATCTTAAGAGTCTTTGGAGTTTTAAATTCTTGAAGTTTATGTCAAAGTAAGGGTGTTTTTAAAGGTTCTTAGTTGCTGAATTATTGGTATTTTTGTTGTGTTCGTGTTTGGGTTTAGCTAGCGGACTTCATTACCGAGCTCTAAGGTCTCGTTATCTAGGTAAACACAAACGTTCTTTGTACTATGTTGAGTATTTGTTGTGAAAATTATAAATCAGCATGCTTAGGCCATGGTAAAAATCTGCTTATGTATGATTGATTCACAATAAATCTGGTGCCAGTTATAATGAGAGTTTTATTAGGCAACTTTCATGTTTTCACTTTCGTTTTGCAAAAAATTATGCCCTGTGATGGTAAAGAAGTACTGGGAAAAGAAAAATTGAAATTCTAAAAAGTGTCTTGTTAAAGTTAAGACCAATTGAGACGTTAAAGGGTCTGCTCAGTTTGGACTTTAATTTTAATTTGAGTATGAGCAGATCTGTTGATTGATTACGTTAACCTTGTAAAGTTGGATATGTTGATTGAATACTTTAAGCTTGTAAAGTTGGATATGTTTTTAAATGTAAGAAAGATAAATAAGTTTGTTAAATTCTTGAAGTTTAAGTCAAAGTAAGGGTGTTTTTAAAGGTTGTTAGTTGCTGAATTATTGGTATTTTTGTTGTGTTCGTGTTTGGGTTTAGCTAGTCGACTTCATTGCCGAGCTCTAAGGTGTCGTTATCTAGGTAAACACAAACGTCCTTTGTATTATGTTGAGTATTTGTTGTGAAATGTTATAAATCAGCATGCTGAGGCCATGTTAAAAATCTGCTTATGTATGATTGATTCACAATAAATCTGGTGCCAGTTATAATGAGAGTTTTTTAGGCAACTTTTATGTTTTCACTTTCGTTTGGAAAAAAAATTATGCCCTGTTATGAGTAAAGAAGTACTGCGAAAAGAAAAATTGAAATTCTAAAAAGTGTCTTGTTGAAGTTCAGACCAATTGAGACGTTAAAGGGTCTGCTCAGTTTGGACGTCACTTTTAATTTGAGTATGAGCAGATCTGTTGATTGAATACTTTAAGCTTGTAAAGTTGGACATGATGATTGAATAATTTAAGCTTGTAAAGTTGGATATGTTTTTAAATGTAAGAAAGAAAAAATAAGTTTGTTAAATTCAAGGCAATATGATAGGCAAATTTCAGGTGCAAAAAATAAGTTGTCAATAAGCATCCTTTTACGTATAAAGGTCCTAGAAAATTGGTGTTTCTTTTTTAAGAAAGGAAATCGACAGATAACTGAAGTTGGTTACGAAGTATTTCAGCCCACTTTGAATCACTTGAAATCGAGAACAATAAAATTACAGAGATAGCCACGTTATTTTGGCAGAACAGCCACTGTTTGAATAGAAATAGAAGGTGACAATTTTGTAAGACCATCTTTAAGGCACCTCATTTCCGCCAAATATTCAGCCCAATGATTTGATAAACATAGCCCTATTTTGTGACGTAACCAATATATATGTAAAAACAGCCCCATTCTTTTATGAAACAACCACTATTTGCACAATAAAAATAAGATAAGATATTTTGCAAATGATCTTTACGGCAGCTTATTAATGCAAACGGGCCAGCCCACTACCTAAATGAATTAATTAAAATTGAGCAAGTGTTATTCTCAAAATTAAAATAACTAAACTAGCTTATTAATGCAAATGAGCTAGCCCACGATGATTTTGGCAAACAACCCATTTTTTAATAAATTAGTCTCAATGAAGTTAATTAAATTCATTTAAATAGACCAGTCCTTTGTGAGGTTGGAAATGCGTGATATATTTTATTTATTTATTTACTATAAATCAAAGTGTAAATTCATTCAGTCCTCTGTGAGGTTAGAAAGGAATGATACGCTTTTAACTTTCTTAATCAAAGTATAAATTCAAATCAACGGCAAAATTATACAACCATATATATTTAATAAATTAAAAATGTGATAATAAAGCAACTGTGCTTGTCACAGGACTCGAGGGTGCCTAATACCTTCCCGAGAGTCAACTGAGAACCTTACCTGAATTTCTGATGCAGACCATTAGACGAGTCAGAAGTGTTCCAAGGTACCTTTTGGTGACTTTGGCACACCATAAACTTGTCAAGTGGCGACTCCGAGTTCTCTAAGCAATTTTGTTCCTTTTTGAACACCACTCACAAGCCTTTAAATAATAAACTAGTAATTTTTAGGGCGTGACAGTCATCCAAAAGCATGCCTCCGATCTCAGGACAAACGACCTCAACATGTTTCCACCCACAGTCAGCTTTGATCCGTTCTATATTTTACGGTCGGACAACACACGTGATTTTTTAGACCGGAACACTAAATTTGGAGATCACCTGATAAGGTGTTTGGACTGACATGCTGCAGTCATTATCAGTCTAGAATTCTCTAGGAACAATTTCATGGGGTTTGGCTGGTGGCACAGGTTTTTTAACCTGGGCTTTCCTTTTCCCATCCTGTGCTGTTCCCCGCGGCGGTAGGTCGCGTTGCCGCGGCGCTGGTGGTAACTTCCCTCAAAGTAGTAGGATCGACATCATCGGTGTCAGAATGATGAAAAGTTGTAGTATCTTGAGTAGCCATTGAATAATTCAAAGTTCTGTCGCAAAAGTTTATGATTTTCAGGCAAGAATAGTACAATTGTAGATGGACTCTTAAAGAAATTAAGAAGAAGATGTGAAGTTGAGGAAAGGAACAAGGAAAGGCTTTTTATAGAGGCAAAAGTAATGATTTCCTTGATAACCGGCAAAGTTTAACCGCCACACACTTGCATACACGTGGGCTTGATGGGAAGTCGAAGTGACAATCGTCATTTTTGAAAAACTAGGTCAGGGAGCGGCCACGTTTTTACCAGCCAAAAATCTCAGCCACTTGTCAAGCTCTCACGGACGCTCGCTTGACAAGTGGGGGACTATCTGTATTGGTCAAAAATCGAACATAGGGCTACTACACATCAACAGTAACGTGGCAAGCATGGCTTGATGACATGACCCGAAATCCGGTTAGGCCGTGCGGACACCCGACATCCTCCCCTAGACCCGTCGGGAGAACCCTTACCAATTAAATTAGAAAAATAAATATAATAATTCATAAATAAGGACAAGACTAAAAAAAACAAACACAGACATACATCCAGCTAAACTGTACAAAAGAAATTACAGCTGACTACCCAATATACTAGGTTTAGGGCTATCCAGACTAGACATCTAAGAGTAAAAATGAAGACAGATACCTCCTGAAGGGAGCAAAATACAACTGAAATAATAAACATGAAATTGGTGGCCATCCGGAATAAAAGCTGTCTCACCCTGACAGCTGAAGTCGTCCTCGCTCCTGAACAACGCGGCGACCTCAATCCTGAAGCGAACCTGCCAAAATAAAATAGATAGACAAGAAACAAACAACAAACAAGGGTGAGTCAAAAGGACTCAATAAGTGGGGCAGACTGGCCACCTCAAAGAATAGGATAGCTAGCAGGGAGGAGAAACAGATAAACAAAATTCCTCTTATTTAAATTATAAAAAGGCAGAGCTAGATAATAACTAGAAACACGTATGGAATGACAAACTCATCAACAACTAGGAACGTAAGATAACCAAAACATATAGGTATCCCGAACACATCAACAATCAGAAATACATCCTGTTGCGGCGTGCAACCCGATCCATATATTCATCCTGTTGCGGCGTACAACCCGATCCATATATTTATACCATTGCGGCGTGCAACCCGATCCATATATTTATAACGTTGCGGCGTGCAACCCGATCCCCCAACCCAGAATACGAGCCAGAAATATATAGGCAAATAAGCAATGCACGTAGAAGCAGAACAGTAGTCATGTACCGCAAGTCTACCCAATGGTATGAGTCAAATGAAATGAAATGAAATAAAATGAGATGAAATGAAATGAAATGAAATATGATGCAAAGGGTCACATGTGCCAAATGAATGGAGCGGAATCCTCCTGCTCCGAGGGCGGAATCCTCCTACCCTCAATATGATGCAATGGAGCGGAATACTCCTGCTCCGAGGGCGGAATCCTCCTACCCTCAATATAATGCAATGGAGCGGAATCCTCCTGCTCCGAGGGCGGAATCCTCCTACCCTCAATATAATGAAATGGAGCGCAATACTCCTGCTCCGAAGGCGGAATCCTCCTGCCCTCAATATGATGCAATGGAGCGGAATACTCCTGCTCCTAGGGCGGAATCCTCATATCCTCAATATGATGCATATGAATGCAATATGATGCAATAATAATCCTTCGCTGGCGCGGGACTCTCATCGACAGCCGGGAAGTACATGTCAACTCACAGCCAGAGTACAATGCTCAGATCCTCAATGCAATACCAACAATAGGACATAACATATATACAATGTAAATCCAAAGCTAAGGCGTAAGGAGTACACCTATCGGCAGCTACACACGTAAGGAACACGTGGTAAAAAATTCACGAGGCCAGGTGCCTCCAAAGAAATGGATATAACCACATACCTCTTCCAAAAGTTAGCTCTACTAATCAACAACCGCTTTATCCTTTGGTTTCATAGCCAAACGATCCCACTCTATTCAATAAGCAGAAAAATATAACAAATTAGGCTAAAGGCTTCATTCTCACATCTTAGGGTAATCAGGTTAGGAACCTCATACCCTATTCGCATACGCAATACGATGGCCAGGCATATGTACAGGGTTTATGGTCACATAACCAAACCCTAAATAAATTACATTTATATGTTGCCCATAACTCACTGAGTACGAATATATAATCAATTCCATTATCGGGGTCCAATTGACCCTTTAAACTATCAGTTGAACTTATTAAAAAGATATATAATATTCCAAGTTTTACCTATAAAACATATTTAAACACACGTAATAAACTCAAATAATGCATTAAGATCATTACCTGAATATTTCGGGGTAAAAATTCTACTATTTTCCCGGTTCTTTTCTCATTTTCTGCATTATTCTTCTACTGCGTTTTCTGTTTTTCGTTTCTGTGCTTGTTTCTATTTCTGTCCCCCACCGCCTAACTTCCAATTTCATCCTTTTCCCTTTTCTTTTTTTTTGGTTTTCTTTTCGCAACGAAAATTATAACGGAACCCTACAATATTCGAAATAATTTCAACTTTTTCATATAAGTTATACAAAATATATGTAAGATACTCGCAAAGGCGGATCTCAAATCGGACTCCTGAAACTCAATATGCAAATTAAATAGAAAAAAAGTTAAATTATTTAACTTTCCGTATTTTAGCGGAAACTAGCCGAACAACATCAAAATTCACTTTCGAAAAATTAAAAAAGTCACAAATAATCATAGGAACCTAACGGTGCTTTCGGATTTCGAATCGGAGCTCATTCGCCAAAACCGAGCTCGAAAATCTCTTTTTAATATTAATCGACAATAAAAAATGAAACCTTCTTCCGATGCCTACCAAACGAGGTCTGATTTAGCTCAAATTTTACAGACAGGTCCTAATGGATATTATGAATATTTTAAAATTATCAGCGCGCCAATCGGAGTCCTAACTTCCGAAACGACTAATCGAGGTCGTTTCATTCTCCTCCACTGAAACTCTCGTTCGCCCTCGAACGAGCCTTAGTTTAAAGAAAAATTTGCACATATAACAAGAGAACTTGCACGACCTTCATAAGCTACTCTACAGGTATTATCTCCTGATTACATGATCAGAATTATATTACGCACATCGTAATTTTGGAATAAAATATATCTGGATAATATGATAATACCATTGTCCAGCTTATTCTGACTACACTGATCCTTCCTCGATCACGAGAGGAGAGTTCTACATTTTCGAAACAAAGATACATGAAACTTTGAATGGGTTAGCATGATTCAGCCAACAATTACCTCTTCGATATACCTTTCCATATAGAACATGTCGATGAAACTAAGAATTAGCTCACGTTTGATACAATAGAGGAGCTTTTGAAGTACTTTGTCACTACACACTATAGAAGATTTGATGCAAGCTATATTATTTTTACGAACGCACCATGCAACATCTCAGCTGATGTTAGTGTTGTTCCACAAGCTCCTTGTGGGAATGTAGTTACTCATATTCCAATATATGTTAAAGGTTCATCTGAACAGGGTGTATCATATAAGGATAACGATCATGCAGATACTACTGGATAGTATAATGCAGACCAGGAATGATCTTTAGACTAAACATCTACTTCAGGGTATTGTCTTTGAATTGGAAATATTATGACTTAAAAAAGTGAAAAAAAGAGACATGTAGTTGCACCATGAGCTGAGGCAAAATACCAGCAACAAAGTCGATTACATGTACACTTATAACGCTAAAGTAACTTCTCAAAGAGTTGAGGTATGAATGAGATATGCCAATGATGGATGGACGATAAGCTGCACTAGACCTTTAACTCTAAATTTTCATGAAGTAAACCAGCGTCAGTATGAGGATCCAGTTCTAGTTGAACACAGACAGATAGCCAGAAGAAAACCGGAGTCACCATACATGGTTACTACTGACGGTGTTCTCATGTATAAAGATAGACTTTGTGTTCCTGATGTTGCAGATTTACGTGGACAGATTATGATAGAGGCACATTATTCCAAATACATTGTTCATCTAGGTTCGACTAAGATGTACCACGATCTTAAGCAGATTTATTGGTGGGACAAAATGAAGTGTGACGTAGCAGAATTTGTGCCAGCAAGTTAAAGTCGTGTCATCTTTCCAGATTTTATGCTTTCAGCAGATAGGTACGTATATATGATCAGGTTGCCAGCTTATCTCTATCATTAATAGATTATTAGTGGGTTTAGAAATGATTGACACTCATTATAGGTTTCTATCGTGGCCCTAGGTTGGGTCGTGGCAAAAGTGGTATCAACGCCTTAGAGATTTAGTATTACCATTCAGTATTTGGAGGAAGACTCCTCCACTTAAAGCACAAACTCATGCAACTATTTGAGTTAGGAATACCCATCTCTGCACAGTCTGCTGGACTAGAGAAAATTTAGCTAAAAGGTGAACGTAGGCAGACCTAAGCTACCAACTACCCTTTCGAGTTGTCAAACATATGCAACTCTCGAGTCACAACTCCATATATTTTCTATAAGCACCACCGTCTGATGGATCAAATCAAAGGTCAAATGATGCCTCTCATTACCCTTAGTAGCCTTGAAAACAACAATGTGCTTACCCGGCTACAACAACACATACTCTGGCTCAACACAGGGAACATCACAAGCGGCTACCAACCACCCAAGCTCACTAGCACCAGACAAAAAAGAGATGGCAACGGACTGAGGATAGAAATAATTAGAGCTTTATGAAGCTCATTTTATTATTTACTTGGCTACCTTAGCTAAACTACTTACGAGTCAAGCTAGCAAAAGAATCGCAATCCGGCTAGATAAGTACGGACGTCTACGTACCCATCAGCGAGACTCTACTAGATACTGTCTTAGTCTAGATAGACTCTAAACCGGACTCTGATACCAACTGACACGACCCGAAATCCGGTTAGGTCGTGCAGGCACCCGACATCCTCCCCTAGACCCGTCGGGAGAACCCTTACAAATTAAATTAGGAAAATAAATATAATAATTCATAAATAAGGACAAGACTGAAAAAAAAAAACACAGACATACATTCCTCTAAGCTGTACAAAAGAAATTATAGCTGACTATCCAACATACTAGGTTTAGGGCTATCCAGACTAGACATCTAAGAGTACAAAAGAAGACAGATACCTCATGAAGGGAGCAAAATGCAACTGAAATAATAAACATGAAATTGGTGGCCATCGGGAATAAAAGCTGGCTCACCCTGACAGCTGAACTCGTCTTCGCTCTATCACAACGTGGCGAATTCAATCCTGGAGCGAACCTGCCGTAACGAAATATATAGACAAAAAACAAACAACAAACAAGGGTGAGTCAAAGGACTCAATAAGTGGGGCAGACTAGCCACCTCAAAGAATAGGATAGCTAGCCAGGGAGAAGAAACAGATAAACAAAATTCCTCTTATTTAAATTATAAAAAGGCAGAGCCAGATAATAACTAGAAACACGTATGGAATGAAAAACTCATCAACAACAAGGAACGTAAGATAACCAAAACATATAGGTATCCCGAACACATCAACAATCAGAAATACATCCTGTTACGGCATGCAACCCGATCCATATATTCATCATGTTGCGGCGTGCAACCCGATCCATATATTTATACCGTTGCGGCGTGCAACCCGATCCATATATTTATAACGTTGCGGAGTGCAACCCGATCCCCGCAACCAGAATACGAGCCAGAAATATATAGGGAAATGAGCAATGCACGTAGAAGCAGAACAATAGTCATGTACCACAAGTCTACCCAATGGTATGAGTGAAATGAAATAAAATGAGATGAAATAAAATATGATGCAAAGTGTCAAATGTGCCAAATGAATGGAGCGGAATCCTCCTGCTCCGAGGGCGGAATCCTCCTACCCTTAATATGATGCAATGGAGCGGAATACTCCTACTCCGAGGGTGGAATCCTCCTACCCTCAATATAATGCAATGGAGCGGGATACTCCTGCTCCGAGGGCGGAATCCTCCTACCCTCAATATAATGCAATGGAGCGGAATCCTCCTGCTCCTAGGGCACTCAATATAATATAATTGAGCGGAATCCTCCTGCTCCGAGGGCGAAATCCTCCTACCCTCAATATGATGCAATGGAGCGGAATACTCCTGCTCCGAAGGTGGAATCCTCCTACCCCTCAATATGATGCAATGGAGCGGAATACTCCTGCTCTGAGGGCGGAATCCTCCTACCCTCAATATGATGCATATGAATGCAATATGATGCAATAATAACCCTTCGCCGGCGCGGGACTCTCATCGACAGCCGGGAGGTACATGCCAACTCACAGCCAGAGTACAATGCTCAGATCCTCAATGCAATACCAACAACAGGACATAACATATAATATACAATGTAAATCCAAAGCTAAGGCGTAAGGAGTACGCCTATCGGCAGCTACACACTTAAGAAACACGTGGTAGAAAATTCACTAGGCTAGGTGCCTCAAAAGAAATGGATATAAACACTTACCTCTTCCAAAAGTTAGCTCTGCTAATCAACAACCGCTTTATCCTTTGGTTTCATAGCCAAACGATCCCACTCTATTCAATCAGTAGAAAAATATACTCCCTCTGTCCCAATTTATGTGTCACACTTTCCTTTTTGGTCTGTCCCAAAAAGAATGTCACATTTCCTTATTTATCAACTATTGAATGCACTATCTCTATTTTACCCCTATTGGACCCTACTTACTTTAAAAGCCACAAACAACTTTTTGATTACTACAATCTTCTCTCTCTTACTTTTTCATGGGTAAATTTGAACATTTACAAAGTCAACTTCTATTTTTTAAACTCCGTACCAAGTCAAACACCGCCACATAAATTGGGACAGAGGGAGTATCAAATTAGGCTAAATGCTTCATTCCCCACATCTTAGGGTAATCCGGTTAGGAACCTCATACCCTATTCGCATACGCAATACGCAGGCCAGGTCTATGTACAGGGTTTACGGTCACATAACCAAACCTTAAATAAATTACATTTATATGTTGCCCATAACTCACTGAGTATATATAATCAATTCCATTATCGGGGTCCAATTGACCCTTTAAACTATCAGTTGAACTTATTAAAACGATATATAATATTCCAAATTTTACCTATAAAACATATTTAAACACACGTAATAAACTCAAATAATGCATTAAGATCATTACCTGAATATTTCGGGGTAAAAATTATACTATTTTCCCGGTTCTTTTCTCATTTTCTGCATTTTTCTTCTACTGCGTTTTCTGTTTTTCGTTTCTGTGCTTGTTTCTATTTCCGTTTTCGAAATTGATAAGTAGGGGGATTTATATCCCTCACCGCCTGACTTCCAATTTCATTCTTTTCCATTTTTTTATTTTCTTTTCGCGACGAAAATTAAAATGGAACTCTACGATATTCGAAATAATTCCAACTTTTGTATATAAGTTATACAAAATATATGTAGCATACTCGCGAAGGCGGATCTCAAATCGGACTCCTGAAACTCAATATGCAAATTAAATAGAAAAAAAGTCAAATTATTTAACTTTCGCCATTTTAGTGGAAACTAGCCGAACAACATCGAAATTCACTTTCGAAAAATCACAAAAGTCACAAATAATCATACGAACCTAACATCACTTTTGAATTTCGAATCGGAGCTCATTCGCCAAAACCGAGCTCGAATATCTCTTTTTAATATTTATCCACAGTAAAAACTGAAACCTTCTTCCAATGCCTACCAAACGAGGTCTGATTTAGCTCAAATTTTACAGACATGTCCTAATGGATATTACGAATATTTTAAAATTATCGACACGCCAATCGGAGTCCTAACTTCCGAAACGACTAACCGAGGTCGTTTCACTTGAGTATCGGAGTCGAGTCAAACAGCGCAAGGTATGTTTTCAGCTGGATCAAAAGGGTGGATCGGTCGCTTTGATATCGACCGATCAAGAAACGGAGTCGAGTTAAAGGATAAGCTCAAATTAACTCAACTACTTCCGTTAATTTTGAAGGCCGTTGAACGTGGATAGCGACTCTATCTTATAATGGAGAAACATGTGTAGAGTGGGTTCTTGCTAGGGTTTTGACTTTTTAGCTATAAATACAACCCTTTCTCCCTGGTAAAAGTTACGTTTTTTCTAATCATAACTATCCCCAAAAGCTACTGTTATCATCGCAATCATTGTCATTATTGATTGTCGTTTTACCATCATTATTCCTTATTTTCCATCACCATTCTACTTTAATCTAGCTTTGCTTTGGAGGAAACGTTCATCTTCCCCGCCAGAGCACGAGCATTCAATCAATACAATAAGCTTATTTCTTTCCATTTATCGTTTTAGATATTGTTTCATTGCTTATTTATCTTCAGAATTGTTGTTTTGTTTGACTCATCATTGTTCAAGCCATTAATCTTTAAAGTTGATAACCTATAACGTATTAGCATTAATCTGTCAACTATTCGTAGCGATTGAATGTTTGGTTTTAATTGTCAGCTTAAAGGTTGTTCTGTTCGATCATTGTGTTCTTGATAAGTCCCACGAACCGATTTATTAACTATCAATATAATTAAACGGTCTCGTCGCGGCCGCCCGTCAAGTTGATTTAGTTTATCTGCCAGCTTTCTAATATACAATTCGTTCATTCATATATCATCCATTGAATTTGTGTTCTTTAATATTATTTGTCATTTCTCCTCATTATTTGTTAAAATATTAACCATTCGTTTAGTATTTTAACTGGCTTAAAGTTATTTTGTTCATTAGTCGTAAGATTTGCAATCCAACCATTGAAATTTCGATACGAAATAGTTGCCTAAGACTCAACGAAATATAAATTTAATTGTAATAACTGAAATCTGATTTTAGAATACACAAGACTTTATTCTTGGAATTCAGCCACCACCTTTTTTTAATGCTCCATAAATAGCACACCATTTTTTTAAAATAAAATATGACACTCTAGAAAGACGTGCTATGAATAATATGAATTTTGGGAATATCGAAAAAGTTGTAGAATATTAACTTTAAAAAAGTTATGGAACTAAGAAACATACCGTTGATAAATTATTAGGAAAGAAATAAGTTCAATTACCGGATTTATTTAGTAAGTGTTG
This sequence comes from Petunia x hybrida, assembly GCA_037355625.1. NCBI lineage: Eukaryota > Viridiplantae > Streptophyta > Magnoliopsida > Solanales > Solanaceae > Petunia > Petunia x hybrida. Next base: position 970,851 of record JBBBVM010001137.1, on the reverse strand, counting down.
AATATGGATGCTATGTGTAGGAGATAGAGTCCATTTAGAAAATAGTAAATAAAGAATGAGAGATGGCTGAGCACATGCATGAAGGTACAATAAATGTTGGAAATTGAAAGGAAGGACAATCCAAAGGTTACAGATAAACTATATATGTATTAAAAATAAGAAGAGGAGATCAAAGCAATTTAAATCATTGGAAGGCTGCATACAATGGCTCTAGAGTGATGGAAGTCGAAGCATCAATGTTTTTCATATAGCCGACTCACTGAGTGAGTTTGGCCTTAAATATTCCTTCATAAGTGTGCACAATTGGCCTTTACATTATTGTTAATGATATTAGTTACACACCTTCATGGCTGAAAAAAAATTTGAACACCTTCATAATTCAAAAGGACCGAGCTTCTAAGAGAAGACATGCATTAAACACGTCAGGTGCTTTCTATCTTTTCCGTTTTTATTTGGTATTTTTTTAAGTAGGATATTTATATTTAAGTAGTAATTAAATAATTAATAGGGGTATTTTAGTAAACTAAATAACTAATAGGAGTATTTTAGTAATATGATTTCATATTAGGTATTCTCACTTTTATAATAACTAGTAATGGAAACGCGCGTTGCGCGTGGAACCTAATTGTAGCGCTAAGAATGTTGGGAATGAAATGGAAGTAGTTGGATCAAGGAAAATGTTGCGGAATAGAGATTGCCGACGGAGTATAAACATTGTTTAATTGAATTACCATGGAGTACACGTATACATAGAAAGCTTTGTTTGCATTGATGCATAAGTTGAATCAAAAGCTAACAAATGACGAAGCTAGCTTATAAGTTCGAAGCATTAGTACTTTAATATTAACGCAAAATGGTCAAAAGCATCATTAGACTATCTAAAATAGAATAATGGTACCCACATATAGAGTTTCTCGGTAGCATCTTTCACATGCCTGCTAGCCAATTTTCTTTCATTGCAGTGCGCAGCAACACCAGCAAGTCTTTCAGCACATGGAACCTTATGTTTTGATGCTGCAGCGAGTAAAGCTTCTTGAGCTTCAGGTGATCCAATTGCATCTTTATCGAGGCATACACCAGTAAAGCATCTTTCACATGTTAATTGACCCTCGCCATTTTGCAATGACAATTGTCTGCACCTCAGGTACAACTCTTCAGCTTCTACAGTTGCAGCCAGCATCCGATGCACCAGTATATCAGGATACCGGCGTAGCGGAGAAGTGAAATGAGCGTACAAAGGAACAGCTAGAGCATAGTGTCCCCTATCATTTTCATCTGTTAAATCTCCACTACATAAATAAGCAACCAACTGCATGGGTCTTGTAGCATAAGATAATTATTTCTAATAATGTGGAATCATCCTTGAGCTCTTGCTTAATGTGCTGCAGGGAATGATGAAGCTGCCCAGAAGAGGAAGTATCCATTTTCAAACCATGTTTACAACAGAAGGAATCAAACTCTCTGAGCTTCCGGATGTTGGGTTTAGGGTGCCTTCACAGTAATGCAGTAGTAGGATAAGCTCTAGTTATAACTTCGGCAGCCATCCTATTAGCCAAAAGCATAAACTCTTCAACAAGACAGTTTGAGTCTGTTCGTTCACTTAGAGCACTATCATATGGTATGCCCTCCTCGTTAAACAAGAAAACTATCTTAGGACTTTCAAGTGATAGGGCCCCATCATTAAATCTGTTTTTCTTCAAAATTTTAGATAATTCATAAAGATTCTTCACAGATGTTATCACGTCAGACCATTCAAAATTGCCATGTAACTTTGGCCACGAATGCTCTGCTTTAGAAGAACTTGGGTCATCAAGCACTCCATCAATGATATCCTGAGCATGCTCATATGAAAGCTTGCAACATGATTTAATTACTGTGCGACCAATCCAGCGATCTAGCACTTTCCCAGCCAAATTGATGTCCCAAAATATAGAAAAAGTAAGTCTGTCCACACCAGGATCAAGTGAACCCAAATCCTCAGATAGAAGTGGGGTTAGCATTGGCAATTTACTCTGCAACAGATAGACACTTGTTGACCGTGTTTGGGCATCAACATCTAACGGTGTTCCTGGTAGAACAAAGTATGAAACATCTGCAATATGAACCCCAACTCTAAAATTTCCATCAGGCAACTTCTCAACAGACAGTGCATCGTCAAGATCAGTAGTAGTGGTAGGGTCAATGGCGAGAACACAATGATTCCGGATATCTCTTCTATTTTCAACCTCCTCTCTTGGCACCTCCCAAGGAATACTTGGAAGGCATGATAACATCTCTTGAGAGAACTCTGAAGCATTAATTGCATTTTCAAACAAAATTGCAGCAATCTGTGTCTGTAGTTCTCCAGCTTGTCCAAATATGTCAATTATATGTGCTTCTGGAATATAATTTTCTTCTATCCAGTCAGCAATTCGTGCAGCAATTAGCTCCATCTCCACTGTTACATCACCCTTTTCCAATCTTTTCTTAATAATGTCTGGAAGACTTTTAAAGGGGACCATCATTTTCGGGAACCTTGGATCAGTCGGTGTTAACAGGAGATACTGATAGTTCACAGCTGACATCGAATGTCTATTCTTTTGCAAGTCCTTTTTGTTTCCCTCCCTACTGTTCATCCACTTCTTGACGCTTAGAAAACCAACAACACTGTCCCGGCGGCGAGGGGATCCCTCGAGGATAGCAACAACCCTGCCTGTTGGCCTTTTAGATGGGAATAAATTCATGACGACTAAAAGTCGCTCCGCTGCATACATAACTTCATTACTTTGTTCTGGATTAACATTTTTCCCACAGGAATAGCCATTTCTACGACATAAGCATTTTTCCAAGGGGCAAAGGCAATTTTTGCAACTACTCAACCCATAATCGGTGTCTAACTTATTCTTCCCTTTCATATGCTCTTCGACACATACAATCTCCGAATTCAAAGTACCATTGTCTAAAGAAGCAGAATTATCAGTAACCGCAGCGGTAAATCCTTTCATTTTAGTCCAAATGTATGGAGGATCAATTTCAATAGCAACAATATCTCCCTCAACCTACAAGAGTTGTAAAGAATAGAATATAATCCAGCACAATGGTGTACACGAAAGTAATATAGTTGAATGCACCGACACTTGAGAAATTAGTAATCAATGTAAACAGAAGTATACACAAGACTTACAGCTCTGTTTTGAGATGCTACTCCGCTAATGAGAACGTCTGTTTGGACACCCTCAATTTTGCAGTAGGCCTGACAAGTAAACGGATTACATGAATATACATTACACGGAGGACTCATGTATAAGAAACATAAAAAATGAATAGGAGCAGCTAAAAGGAAGAGGAGAATGTTAGTAGAGGATACCTCAAGTCTGTTATGTGCATTGACACGAAACAATGCTTTAAAGATACCACCTTTCTGTATAATGATAGAAATATGTCATCGGGCTCTTATGCGTTCATATATCATTTCAATAGTGACTACTTCATCTAGCCCAAATTCACCTGCACAGCAGGGGGAACAGTGAGAAGTCCAACTTTCATGTTATACAGAAGCTAATGGAATTATACGGTAGGCCGTGAGCGTTAGACCTTGGTAAATTGAGCCTCTAATATTGCAAAAGGCAATAACGGGGTTGTCATGTTGAGAGATGGCTTACATTGCGCCCTCAATTTCAGCCAAGTCTCCCCACAATGTCACTGTTTTCCGGTCATATCTACAATGAAAATAATAAGTGGGCAAATTGTATATCGCTAAAACTGAAGCAATTAAACAGAATGAGCAAAGGGGGAATGTCGTGGTCAATTGGATGCAGGCTGTAGCAGTAGAAATCTGTAAGCCAAGATGAAATGACCAACCTATCGTCGGTGATTACTGCTTCACGCCTTGTCTTGCGGCCTTCTCCAATTAGTGCTTTCACATCTAGTAAAATGCCGGCGACATCTGGAAAAATTATCTAGTTAGTGTAGAAAAGAAGTAGCAATAAATGTTGGCAAAGCTATGTATAAAGGGTTGTTGCTTGTTACCAAACAAAGTCCCGAGGGGCATCCTGGCAGCCTCCACAAAGAAGATGAAACCGGCAACGAAGTTTTGAGTATCAAAATCAGTGTCACATTCAGTGACCTTTGTGTGCTGGCGGAACGAAATCTCAACTTCAGCATTCACGGATAGGTAGTTGGCTTTTGGGGTGAATATCTTCCCATCTTCGATGTAATATGCCTGAAGCGGGTTGAAGTCGTCTTCCCATGTTTCAATTTGCTCGTTGAAAAAGGTTCCCTGTATTTTCGTCCCCTGGCATATGACAATTATGAGGCACTGTTACATATGGTGGGAGGGTGGTTGGTAATTTGTAAGCGGTATAAAAAAGTCAAAGACTATTACCTCTTCATCAACAAATATCACAGATCTGATAACACCCTCTCCATTTGACGTCTTATAGTCTCTTTTTGGGCCTCGCCCCAGCACCAAGACTTTAATAAGCCATTCAGTTTGCAATGGTTTCAATTCGCTAATAGGTATGCATTGTCTTCCCTCCTCTAGCTCGGGCGCCATTGGGACACACGCTGTCTATGAACCAAATAGAAGCACTATATATACAGAAATCATAATGCAAGGGGACGTAAATATAGCATAGTGCCACTTAATAATAACAATATATAACAAACCTCCAACGTCTATAGACGACAGTGAAGAAATTATGGGGAATTAGCGGCTTAAGTAACCTAGGATACTACTTCCGCAACACTAAGGCTGCGACGTCGTCTAATCGACGACAGTAAACAGAATCTGGGGCCTAAGCAAAGCAACCAACGATGCAACTTTAGCTGGCAATATTGAGGACAAAATGAAAAAGTTCATGCGACTATAAGTAATAATGGTACTAAAATAAAAGCAAAGGTGTCGAATTCATACCCAATTCCTGATGAACAACGCAAAGAAGGCTGCAGGAAAAATTGAAGGAACAAATTGAAAATCACAATGGCTTCTCAAAATGTTAACAGAATTGATGGTTCAATTGTGCAATGATAACAATGGTACCTGGCTGCTGTAGTTGTTGGTAAGTACTGAGAATAAACCAAAACATATCCAACTTATATAAAGTGCATAACAAATTTAAAGTGTCCAGACTTTCTTGTAGATGAGTGTGAATTAATGTAGCAGTAAGGCGAAAGGGCGCATAGGATCCGCGGCTACGTTCAACGAATGGCGAAAACATGAAGCTGATGAATTTTGGGTAGTGAAGAGATAGGCAGCTGAAGAGTTGGGCAAAGTTAGGCAGATGAGAAGTTTACAGGGATGAGGAGTTGGAAAACAGAGAAGCGTGTTTTTTTTTTCTGTTTTATTAAATTTTAGTCAGTAAACAAAATTGCATACTAATAATAGTCTCTTTTTTTAGGCTGCAGGGGCATTTAGGTCTTTTACATTTTGCTTAAGTGATAGGCTCATTTAGTATAGTATGATATGATAAAGGTGTGCTGAATTTAAGTGAAATGATATTAAAAATTAAAAAAGAGTTAAGTGAAGGGCAAAATCGTAATCCAAATTTATCCTTTAGAGATTAGAGATTCATAATAATAATAATAATAATAATAATAATAATAATAATAATAATAATAATAATAATAATAATAATAATAATAATAATAATATGATAAAACTGAGGTTGAAAATCAACTTAGTAGATAAAATAAGAGAATTAGATCTGATAGAGGAGGAGAACATTTAGCCTTGAATGATTATTGTGAAAAAGAATGAATTATTCATGAAATAACTCCTACATATTCACCTGAATCTAATGGAGTAGCTGAAAGGAAAAATAGAACATTAAATGAAATGATGAACTCGATGCTAGTTAGTGCTAATGCACCTGATAATTTGTGGGGTGAAGCAATTTTATATGCATGTCATTTGCAAAATAGGATTCCTCATAGAAAAACTGGCAAAATTCTCTATGAATTATGGAAAGGTTACAAACCTAACCTGAAATATTTAAAGTGTGGGGTTGCCTTGCTAAAGTTCATTTGCTTAAACCTAAGAAGAGAAAATTAGGTTTTAAAATTGTAGATTGCATGCTTATTGGATATGCTGAATATAGTGCTGCATATAGATTTCTTGTCTTAAAAAGTGATGTGCTTGATTACAACACTATACTTGAAACAAAGAATACTAAATTTTTTGAACATATTTTTTCACTATCTGATAAGATTTCTTATGCACCTGTTGAAACAAATACAGTAAGTACCTCTCTTGAGGAAATGAGAAGAAGCAAAAGGCCTAGAAAGAAATATTTTTCCTATGAAAACGATTTTCAAACTTTTATTGTGAATAATGAACTATTAAGTTATTTTTGAAGCCATTATTTCTTCTGATGCTAAATTTTGAAAAGAGGCAATAAATGTTAAACTTGATTCTATTATGAAAAATAAAACATGGGTTTTGACTGATTTACCTCCTGGTGCAAAGTCTATTGGTTGCAAATGGATTTCCAAAAAGAAATTTATTCTGATGGATCTATAGATAAATATAAAGCTCGATTAGTTGCAAAAGGCTTTTCTCAAGATAAAATATTGATTATTTTGATATATTTGCACCGGTGACTAGAATTTCTTCAATTCGACTTTCAATTGCCCTAGCTTCAATTCATAAACTTTTTATTCATCAAATGGATGTCAAAACAACATTTTTAAATAGTGATTTAGAATAAGAAATTTATATGGTTCAGCCCGATGGATGTGTTGTTCTTGGGCAAGAAAATAATGTTTGTAAATTAATTAAATCTCTTTATGGCCTTGAGCAAGCTCCTAAACAGTGGCATGAAAAATTATATCATGTTTTAATGAGAGATGGTTTCTTTTCACTTGAGGTGGACAAATGTGTTTATACCAAAGTGATAAGCAGTTTTTTTGTGATAATTAGTCTATATGTTGATGATATGCTTATATTTGGTACAAGTTTAAATATTGTGCAGAGTACCAAACTATTTTTATCATCTAATTTTGATATGAAAGATCTGAGTGAAGTAAATATGATATTGAGAGTTAAAGTTATATGGGGTGATGATGGTATCGTGTTATCACAAGAACACTATGTTGAGAGACTTCTTAAGAAGTTTGATTGTTTTGATGCGACACATATGATCATTCCTTATGACGCTAGCTCTCAATTGAAAAAGAATAAAGGTGACCAAGTTGCTCGGTCTAAATATGCTCGGATTATTGAGAGTCTAATGCATTTAATGAATTTTACAAGGCCTGATATAGCCTATATTGTGTGTAGAATGAGTAGATATACTCATAATCCCAATCAAGAGCATTGGTCTGCATTAGTAAGATTGAAGAAATATTTGAAAGGAACCATGAATTATGGTATCCTGTATAGTAGATTTCCTGTTGTATTAGAAGGATACAGTGATGCTAACTAGATTTCTGATTCAGATGTGATAAGATCTACTAGTGGCTATGTGTTCACCCTTGGTGGTGGTTCAATAGCATGGAAATCACCCAAGCAAACTATAATTGCTAAATTTTCTATGGAATCAGAGTTTATAGCTATGGAGTTGGCTGGTTCTGAGGCTGAATGGCTAAGAAACTTCTTAGCTGATATTCCTTTAATGAAGGATTTGTTGCCTCCTGTATATATTCAATGATAGTAAATCGGAAATAGATGTTGCCAAGACTAAATCCTATAATGGAAAACGCAGACACATTCGTCTGAGATACAAAGTTGTCAAGCAGCTGCTGAGAGATGGAATAATTTCCATTGATTATGTCAAGTCAGAATTAAATTTGGTTGATCCTCTGACTAAACCTGTGGGAAGAAAATTAATTCTTCAAACTTCAAAAGAGATAGGGTTAAGGCTAATATGATTGTCAATAGAGATGGTAACCCAACCTATGTGATTGGAGATCTCATGAAATAGGTTCATTTGGGTAATAACAAGTCAATATTGACACTGGAACGCTTAAATAAGAGTGCTTAGCTGCTGGCCTGCTACTATTTGGGATGTTGAGTTATAGCTCTTAATGAATTTATAGTCCTTATGGATGGTGTATTAAAAGCAGTGTACACTTAATGAATTCACCTATATGATAGTGGAGTGGGGCCGCTCCTGTGAGATTCTAGCCAAGTCTCTAGAGCTCTCATGAATAACCAAGCACGCGCACGGCCTATTCGCACAAAAACGCGTTGAACAACAAAATTGTGGGGGTCAAAATATGATTGGTAAAGCCTCTGGCTTACAAAAGGAATTATTGGTCCATAGAAATATTTTATTTCACTAGCAATTCTGTGAGTCAAATTTTATCATCTAAGTTTTGTTCATAGTCTAGAAGGCACCAAACCTATTATATTTGGATCATGCAAATCAAGCAAGTCTTTAACTCCTTTATGCCTCACATCTTCGATCTTTAAAATCTTTTAAAATATGTGGGGGAGTGTTGATATTTTGTATTTTAAAAAATTGACATATATGGTGGACACTTGTGGATATTTTATGATGAGTGACATTTTATTTGCTTAAGTGGCACATCTATAAAATAGAGTGACAATTGAATTGATTAGTGGCTAACCATGTGGCTATTTATTAGCTTAGTTACAATGATATTTTAACAAATAATCTTACACTTGTCCATGTCTTAGAATATCTTTCTATCTATAAATAGTTATGAGAAGTTGGCTATTAAAACCATAAAAAACCTCAGCCGATCCAATTCTCCTCTTTAGATATATAGAATTTTCTTTAACTATCATTTCCTTCCTAGCCACTTTTAACCACTACTCCAATATTATATAGTCACTTAAAATACAACCTACTTTCTTTGTCACCTCCATCCTAGACTTGCTGGATTATTATTTATTTTGCTGATTTATGCACCCTCTTATATACATTTACAGGAAGACTTGTTTAATCCTGGGGAAATATTTCATATTAACGAAATAGATTCTAAGGACAGTGTCCAGCACAACTCAAGCTTTGTAATAATAATATCATTACTTTCTCACTTTTGTATCCACAATATTTTCATTGTATTATATTTTCCCATTTTTACCTACAAATACAATCACATGCAGGGGCGTAAGAACCCTATAGCATAGGGTGTCACGGGACACCGCTTCGCCAAATTTTTTTACAATGTCTATATATTTAAATATATCAAAAATCATAATATTCAGTACTAATAAAGAAAGTGACACTGCTTGAAACACAAAAAATTAGCAATCTAGTGATTTAGCACCTCGAAAAGTCTAGAACTATGAGAATTTGAATACCTTTAGCTAACTTAAGAAGTATGAAACTACTTGTACACAACAAAAAACTTCTTTAAAGGTGACACCGCTTGCAATAAAAATCTACATTCGCCACTGATCACATGTATAAAAACATGAGCTCTAAATATTAATTCACATAATAAGTCGTACTTGGCTACCAAATTTTTCGGGGTATTCGTGGAAGATCGCTTTCATTCTTCACAGGAATCTATCACTGTAGTTCTTCACATAGAAGATGAAAGTTTTTTATATGTTCTTTTTCAGCCTTAGGAGGGAGGGAAGGGGAAGAAGGTTAGTTTTTCTTTGAAAGAGCAGATAAGAGCATATGGTACTTTTCTTAACAATTGTGTCTCTTTCCTTTTCTATATTTATGAATATACAATAAAATTATAATATGTATATGTTAGCTTGAATAAGTTTTGAATAGCTTGAATAAGTTTTGAAGTTTTGACTGATGACGACGGAACAGATCCAAGGACGTGTTCCTTTGGATCACTACAACTGAATAAATAATTATGCAAAATCAATTAAGTGGAAAAACTAATTATTATCCTAAAATCTAATGTTTATCTTGATAATCATGCAGGATGTACGAAATAAGAAAAGATTGCATAAGATTGGGATAAGGCTTGAAGATAAGCAAGGAGTTCAATTAGGACTCAAACACTTGAAGGGTTTTGGAGTTCTAATTGTTGACACCCAATTTTGTCCCTCCGTTTTTCGCAATTTGGCTATATTCAATTAAAATTGATGATAGTAATTTTTCAAACAAAACTGCATTAGCTAGCATGCATTCACGTGTGTGATACTATTATTAATCCCCTATTTATATAATATTTATTTAATTCTGATTATAATTACGTAATTGCATTTATTTAGGCTATTTTCTAAAATACATATGCTATTTGCGCAGTTTAATGCATTACGACATCATTTTAATAATTATTTGTGGCTATTTATATTTGATTAGTATTATTTGAGCTCATTTATATTTATCTGTGGATAAATACATTTATTTATAATTATTTTTTATTTTCATATTTTTATACTAATTATTCGTATTTATAAACATTTTAATTGAGTACTAGCCAAATTTATCAATTTACAACTTATTCCCATTACATTTAGTCCACGTCATCACTCTTTGTCCACGTATACGCCACTTAGGCTCCACATAAGCCTAACACCTCACTAAATACACTTACAGCATAAAGTACACACACATTAGGCGTGTTTACAACTCACTCCAGCACCTGGTACAACCCTCCAAAGCACATTGTCCTACACCTCAGCAATACATAGTCATAGACATGTATATACACTCACCCTCAACACGCTCACGTGGCATGATCCTAGCCCTTCTTTCCCTCAATCCAACGGCTAGAAATAAACCAAGCTTCTAAATATCTATACCCCCTCCACTTACCAAATAAACCCTAAACACTTTTCCCCTCTCTCCTCTTCACACACAGCCGCCACACCTTCATCTCCTCTCTCCCCCTTCCCCAATTCCCATCTAGGTTCCAACGTGTCTCCGCCGTTAACGCCACTAACTTTGCCATGGCCCTCTCCTCCTTCCTATCTCTGATTATACGGGGACAAATCTCTCTCCCCTTTGCTCGTGAATCCAAAATAGACAAGGAATTGGGTACGAATCACTGCAAATCCGGAAATCATAGAGCAACAGTTACGATAATGGATACGCACAGGAAAATCACGAAAGATTTGAGCTCTGATCAAAGCAAAACAGAAAACAGAAACGAACCGGGTCAAGCACGACCCGACCGGACACCAAATCGGTAACATCTTTCCTTTTTCCGTTTTTCCTTTGTTTCTATAACTGCAATTATGAATATGATTATTTTTTCATGCTATGTATAATAGTCGCGATTATTGTTTGCCTTTAAAATCATTCATATTCACCTTAGTCGATTATTAAGAGTTTAAAACCATGCCGTTATTATTAGTAGTAAATTTCACGCTAATCGTTCATTGATTATGAAGTCATAAGTGTCTGCCTGTTTGATTGAGTTGTTATTTCGAAATTTTGCTTCGGCTCGGTAATGTATACATTGGTTATGCTCTCTGTTAATTGCATATCTATACGCATACATATGTTTTATTAGATTCCTGAAATTAGGAGTATATTGCTTGGCTTGATTTCTTCATCTCCTTTCTGTGTGGTTATTGCAAATCCTACTGACTAAGGCCTCTCTTTACATCAAGATTATGTTCGCATAGCCTTTTTTTTTCTGTTAAGAATAAGGATAAGATCCCTTATTTTTAGGTTGACTGGTTAGCACACATATCTCTCCTTGATTTACTGATTTTCAAAAGGAAAATACTTCTAGACTTTGAAATTCCAAAGTATAGTAATTTCTTGGAAGATTGATATGCTGTTAATATCCTATTATCATTGTCTTGATTTTCAACTTTCCTTTTTCTGATTTTCTTTTCCTTTTACAAGTGGATTTTGAAATTCAAACAATCTTTAGTTACAACTATAAATACCAGCCCCTCCTACGCACTTTAGGACACTGAAGATACACCTTTGAAGACACCTTTACACGCTGAATACACAGCAGAACACTACACTACTCTCTTCTTCTCATTCTCTGCACTTCATATACACTGAAATACACCTACATACACCTGGACACCTTCAGCAGCTCCCAGCTTCTCCTCTCCTCTCAGAATACACAACATACGCACTTTAGACACTTGGAACCCACATTCTCTTTTCTCTTCCTCCTGGAAAAGTTTTACTAGCTGAAAGGCACAATAAAAGTGCCAAGAGCAACCTTCTGTTCCTTCTTATTTTCTTGAGAATTGCTTTGTTGACTGCAAACCAAGGAAAGGACTTCATTTTGCTATAAGGATACTACTGCTTTCACATCTTCCTGCACCCTTTTTGTTTCCTATTACAATTCGCTATCAAGGTTAATCTCTGTGCCAATTATGTGATTGTATGATCCTATAGTGAGTTGAAAACCAATTTTTGGTTGGTGGTTCTTTGTCTACATTGAATTTAGTGGACTGCCCTCCTTTACTGTGTATGTAGAAGTTGATTTGCATGGTATTTGGCCATCTGCTTGGCCTTCTCTAACCCTTTTCTGTAGGTTCTAATGAAACCAAATTAGTCCGGATAGCTAAAAAGCTATACCATTGTTAAGTTCTTCAATTACAGGAAATTATTAGTTGGTTTTGGCAACAGCTAGCCGCTTGTTGTTAAAGAAACAGGGCAGCATGAACAGGAGCAGTTCATTTAAAATGTACACAGGGCACTATTCTTCACTTTCTCTTTGTATGAACTTATACACCCCCCCTAGACCCCTATTGTTTGTATTTGCTAGGTTACCCTGTTTGTATAAGCATCATAAGATGCAGTTGGAGTGCTAGGACAGGTGCTGCCAATGAGTCGTTGCTAAAAGCAACAAGACAAGGCTAACAGGGGCCATTTCCTCTACTCTTGACTATGCTATGTGTTTGTGTGAAATCTGAATATTATGTTAAACATAACAGGTTTTAAAATTAATTACAATCGAGACTGTTTTTGCTAAAAGTTAGATAAAAGGGCTAAAATCTCATAAAGCTGAAAACGAGACTATTTATGCAAAGATGTATTTCTGGGAAATGGCAGTGGTGTTTAACATACTTAAAAATGAAATTTGAAAGTGTTTTATGCTATTTGTGCAACTTTGGTATGCTGGAAGCTAAAATATTTTCTAGATAGGTTAGAAATGCAAGACAATCTGAAAACGAGATTGTTTCTGTAAATTGCATATTCTGAAAACATAAAAGGATATTTTTGAGTGGCTAAAACTGAAAATTGATCTATCTATGAAAATATTACATATTCTGAATACGTGACTGTTTATACCTTTGGCTAGAACTGAAATTCAGTTTATTGCTGCAAATCTGAAACTCTTTGCCATAATACTTAACGTAATACTCCCTCCGTCCCAATTTATGTGGCACTATTTGACCGGGCACGGAGTTTAAGAAAATAAAGGTTGACCTTGTTAAGTGTCAATTTTACCCTTGAAAAAGTAAGAGAGAGAAGATTTGAGTAATAAAAAAGTTGTTGGTAGGTTTAAAAGTATGTAGGGCCCAACAAGGGTAAAATAGAGATAGTGCATTTAATAGTTGTCAAATAAGGAAAGGTGCCACTTATTTTGGGACAAACAAAAAAGGAAATGGTGCCACATAAATTGGGACGGAGGGAGTAGTTAATTTGGAGGCCTACTTTCTACATTTTGTTTAGAATTGTTTGGCTTGATACAACTTGCCTTTATTGCTTAACATGACCGTTCATTATTTTCTAGTGGTCTAGCTATGGGGCATCAATTCACTTAATGTGTCTAGATATTTAAAGTAGTTTTTCAATAGCCTCCGGGACTTTAAGTTGGGACGTTAGTAAACCTTTTAGGACGTCTAAAATATTAGTAACTCACTTTATTTAAATACTTAAAGAGGGTATGGGGTTAAGGGTAAATTAAGCCCCTCGGATTTGATAGAAATTACTCGAGCTATATATTTGATAGTAGATTCTGAAACTATCGTCCCTTACGAAAGCCGGGTTTTCATTCGAATAGGATAATAAAACCTAGGGTTATTTATTCAAACGATTAATTGGTTATTTATTATTTTGTGGCAATTTTTACAAAATAATTACTGTTTCAACTTATTTATGCAAATACCTTAAACTGCCTATTTATTTATTTTGCATCCCATATCTCTTTGATTTATTTTAATTCGCTTTTATCCTTTTTATAAGCAATATGTTAAACCCAATAAAGAAATCAGTGGGGAACCATGTTTAGTGGAACTTAGGAGGTGCCTAACCCTTTCCTTCTAGGTTATTTCGAACACTTACCCGAATCTCTGACTAGTAGACCAATCCGAAGTTTATTATTTGTATTGAATTAGAAATTAATAGGTGATCTAATACGCCTAGGAAATTTATTAGGTAGCGACTCCAAAACTCTAATTCCAAACGAGTTACCCCAAGTCGAAACTCACTTTTCTTTAAAGTGAGGTGCGACAGAATAGCGACTCTGCTGGGGTTTAAATGTTCTAACCATCACGATTTTTTATATTGGGTTTATATTTTTCTTTTAATATTTTATATTCGGGACTAACTTTTTTTCTTTTGCAGGTTTGTCTTATTTCTTTCGTTATCTCCTATCATCTTACATAATTTTGTGATGTAATAGTTGTAATTTATTTGTGCATCCCGTCCATATTCCCCCATATGTGAAATTCGAAAATTGAGGGCTAAAGCAGTTGTGGGGCTTTCCCGGCCGTTTCTCATTTTTCAAAATAAATTATTCTGGAAAGAACCCCCGAGGTAGGTCATTTTGCGATGCATATGACATCCCTTGAACTTTTTCCTTTCAAGTCATCCGCTTGAAAGGAAATTGCCATGTCTATTCCCACTCTTAGACAATCCTCTTAGGAACCATGCATCATGTCATATTTAGGAAAACTTGACTTCGGCTCGTGTCTAAGTCTATTAGTTCACCATGTTTGAACGAACCAAACGGGTTTTCAACCCCAAGGGACGTTTAAATATGTAACGTGTGCATCTATTTAAAGTTGATAGTGTCTAATGTAGACCATTTGTCCTCAAAAGTGTGGATCATCCAATTATTTATTTTTGTTGGAGGATGAAGATTTGAAAGATCAAAACATAGACTTTAAATTGATTTTTCTACTTTTGTGTAACTAAATTAATTATCTATTTCTATAAATACAAATCATTATAGAAATCAATTATTTATTTCTATTTATCTGTGAAATTTTTTTTATTTCTACATTTATACAACAAAAATAATTATTTAATAAAATTATTTTTAGATCATGAGAACAAATGGGATGACGCATGATACATGTTCAATTTAAATATCATACTCAAACTTAGAAAGGCTTAACATCCTTGGCATGTTAAAGTCCATTAGCCAACTTCGTCCAAAAGGCGTCATCAAATGACGCTGAAACGACCTCGGTCAGTCGTTTCGGAAGTTAGGACTCTGATTTTCGAGTCATCGGAAAAAGGTTTCAGTTTTTATTATCGATAAATATTAAAAAGAGATTTTCGAGCTCGGTTTTGGGGAACGAGTTTCGATATGAAATCCGAAAGCGCCGTTAGGTTCGTATAATTATTTGTGACTTTTGTGAACTTTTGAAAGTAAATTTCGAGGTTCTTCGACTAGTTTATGCTAAAATGCCGAAAGTTAAATAATTTGACCTTCTTCCATTTAAATTCGCATCTTGAGTTTCGGGAACCCGATTTGAGAACCGCCATAGCGAGTATGCTACATATATTTTGTATAACTTGTATGCAAAAGTTGGAATTATTTCGAATATCGTAGGGCACCGTTTTAATTTTTGTCACGAAAAGAAAAGAAAATAAAATAAAAGAAAAAAGAAAAGAAAAAGGAAAGGAAATGAAAAGAATGAAAAGAGGCGGTGGGGGGTCTTTAGCATATGCTAAGGACAGATAGAACAGAAACAAGCAAAAAGCAGAAAACGAGAACGGGAATCAGAGAAATTGACAAAGGAAAAAAAAGCCAGAAAATGAGAAAAGAGCCGGAGAAAAGTAGAATATTTACCCTGAAACATTCAAGTAATGATCTTAATATATTATTTGAGTTTATTACGTGTGTTTGAATATATTTTGACGGTAAAAATTGGGATATTATACGTCGTTTTAATAAGTTTAATTAATAGTTTAAAGAGCCAATTGGACCCCGATAATGGAACTTATTATATATTCGTACTCAGTGAGTTATGCGCAACATATAAATGTAATTTGTTTAGGGTTTGGTTATGTGACCTTAAACCCTGTACATAGGCCTGGCCTGCGTATTGCATATGCGAATAGGGTATCAGGTTCCTAACCGGATTACCCTAAGATGTGGTGAATGAAGCCTTTAGCGTTATTTGATATAGTTTTCTGCCTATTGAATACAACAGGATCGTTTGGCAATGAATCCAAAGGATAAAGTGGTTGTTGAGTAACTGTGCTAACTTTGTAACAAGGTAAGTGTTTATATCCATTCTTTGGAGGCCCTTGGCCTTGTGGATATTCTACCACGTGTTCCTTACCTGTGTATCTGCCGATAGGCGTACTCATTATGCCTTAGCTTTGAATTTACATTGTATATTATATGTTATGCCCTGTTGTTAGTATTTCATTGAGCATATGAGCTTTGCACTCTAGTTTTCAGCATTGCATAGGCTTCCCGGTTGGCGATGAGAGTCCCTCACCGATGAAGGGTCATTATTGCATATACTTCCTGATTGGCGATGAGAGTCCCGCACCGGTGAAGGGTAATTATTGCATATACTTTCCGGTTGGTGATGAGAGCCCCGCACCGGTTAAGGATCATTATTGCATATACTTCCCGGTTGGCGATGAGAGTCCCGCACCGGTGAAGGGTCATCATTGCATATACTTCCCGGTAATCGATGAGAGTCCCGAGCCGATGAAGGGTCATCATTGCTTATACTTCCTGGTAACCGATGAGAGTCCCAAGCAGGTGATGGGTCATTATTGAATATATCTCCTGGTAGACGATGAGAGTCCCGCGCCGTAGATAGGTATCAGGCATATGTGACTGCATTGCATCGTACCGTATTCATCCCATCTCATTCATATGTGACTGCATTGCATCGTACCACATTCACCCCATTTCATTGCACCGCATACTGACTATTGTGTGTATTGTGTTGTGTTTTATATTTGCGGTATGTATACTATGTCGCGGACATATCTCAGTTTACCTATATATTTCTAGCTTGTATTTTGGATTGGGATTGCACGCAGCAACGGTATAAATATATGGATCGGGTTGCACGCCGTGACAGTATATATATATGGATCGGATTGCACGCCGCAATGGTATAAATATATGGATCGGGTTGCACACCGCGACAGTATGAATATATGGATTGGGTGGCACGCCGCAACAGGATGAATATATGGATCAGGTTGCACGCCGCAACAGGATGTATTTCTGATTGTTGATGTGTTCGGGATACCTATATGTTCTGGCTATCTTACGTTCCTGGTTGTTAATGAGTTTGTGATTCCATACGTGTTTCTAATTATTATCTGGCTCTGCTTTTTTTTATAATTTAAATAAGAGGAATTTGGTTTATCTGTTTCTTTTCTCCCTGGCTAGCTATCCTATTCTTTGAGGTGGCTAGTCTGCCCCACTTATTGAGTCTTTTTGACTCACCCTTGTTTGTTGTTTGTTTTTGTCTATCTACTTCCTTTCGGCAGGTTCGTTCCAGGATTGAGTTCGTCACGATCTGAAGGAGCGAAGACGACTTCAGCTGTCAGGGTGAGCCAGCTTTTATTCAGGATGGCCCCCAGTTTCGTATTTATTATTTCAGTTGTATTTTGCTCCCTTCCGGAGGTATCCGTATTCTTTCATACTCTTAGATGTCTAGTCTGGATAGCCCTAAACCTAGTATGTTCGGTAGTCAGCTGTAATTTTTTTTGTACAGCCTAGAGGTATCAGCATGTCTGTGCTTTTTCTAAGTCTTGTTCTTATTTATGAATTGAATTATATTTATTTTCCTAATTTAATTGGTAAGGGTTCGCCCGACGGGTCTAGGGGAGGATGTCGGGTGCACGCACGGCCTAGCCGGATTTCGGGTCGTGTCAGTTGGTATCAGAGCCTGGTTTAGAGTCTATCCAGACTAAGACAGTGTCTAGCAGAGTCTCGCTGATGGGTACGTAGACGTCCATACTTATCTACGAGGGACTATGATGGCATTTAGGAAGTTTCACTTTCTTCTTTTCACATCGTGCGTCGGTCTAGGATGCAAAAGTATTTTTGTTAATTCCTTTGTGATAATTGTGAACCCTCGTGCAACAATCAGCAGACGGTATGAGTTCAAGACGAAGCAGTCTAGCCTGGGGCTAGAGCTACTCAAGCCCCGAGAGTTGTGGATCGTGCTGACGATCCAGTTGCGCAGGTCCCAGCTGTACGAGCACGCAATGGGCAAGGGAGGAGGGCCTTGTGGTTCCCTTGGCTCTCTACGATGCTTTTACGAGAATCTTGGCGATGCAGATATCGCAAGAACCTATCAATCACTAGGCAGCTTATCAGGTTGACGCATATGGAGACGTTTGGTCTCAGGGAGTTCTTGTTCTAGTCCCTATGTTGCCTCAGTAAATTATGTTCCAGAGGCAGCATGTGTTACGCCACCAATTGTTCTGGTTGGTTTGCCAGCCGAGGTAACAGTTCGGTCCGAGTTCCCAAAGAGGTTGCATTATTTTACATGGTTGAACCTTCCGATATTCTTAAGCAATGCATCAGATACACCTCGTGATTCTTTTTGAAATAAAATGATGTCAGCGTATCCTTCAGGCTCTTGATTATATCGAGCGATATGGTGTTGATTATTCTGCTTTCCAGTTTCAGGGGTCCATTCTTGAATTGGTGGACCGATCTCCTTTTAGGTAACTTGGTTCGATTTTTCTTCTAGATTCGTGGAAAAGTTCCTTTCGTGCAGCCAGCGAGATGAAAATCATCGCCAGTTTTAGTGGATTAGACAGGGTAGCCTGTCGGTTTCAGAATATGAGATTGAATTCTCTAGGATGGCTAGATATGCACTAGAACTTATCTGTGAATCTTTCGAGAAGGTTCGAAGATTGATTGATGACCTTTCTCCTTCCTTGAAGTCCCAGATGGCTCGAGAGATTGAGGTCAGGACTTCATTTAATATTGCTGTTGATATTGCTCGGAGGTATGAGGCATAGCATAAGTTAGAGTAAGAAGAGTCGAAGCGGGAGGGCAAGAGATCCCATGGCCCTGGTGGGCACTATGGTACCTCTTCTGGTGAGATAAGGGTTCTAATTATCATGGGAGGTCACCTGACACGTTATCTCATCTTGTGGTGTGTGATCTCATAGTGCGCCAGTAGTCTGTCAAGATTAAACTCAGTCTTCTCTTTGTAGCTATCAATAATGAGTCCAGCTTCCATTTTCACCGAAAAGGTATTATCATTGTCGTGAGCCTGTCATGTTGGAGGAGTTTTACCTTACTCCGGAAAGTAGGCAGTCGTCCTTTTTCTCGCATCAGGAACTTGTAGAGTCGCAGGCGATTTCATTTAAATCTCAATCAGTCGGAGAAATGCCACCAACCAGTAGAGGTTGAGAACGTGGTGGCAGTGGTTCTTCAGAAGGTGATTATCATGGTAGTGGCTCAGCTCAGCTCAGTTGCAGTGGCAGGATACTGAGGCATCCGATATAGTAGACCCAAATATTTCTTCTTCCCTTAAATGCGAGTAAGATTTGATTCTTCCAGTCAATCTATAAATGGGGTGTCCTATCATGTTTCCATGGTTTCTTTTGATGTCGTTTCTATTAAGAATTGGTTGCGGTAGAGGGGTGAGCTTCTGATATGATTTATTCCTTGCTTTTATGATGACCCTACTAGATTATCTAGTTTAAATGTGAGAGATTTGTGAGTGAGTATCCGTACTGTTTGCTTGGCATCTTGTTGTGCCTCATTCTGTTATAATGTCAAGTCAGTCTACCTCTCTTTTTGGAATTCTGTGTTGGTAGGATGATGGGATTCTTATCCGTCACCACCAGAATGCATCATTGTTTCATCCGGTAAAAAGTGGTTAGTAAGTAATACTCGATCTATGTGTCTCCTCTTGGTTCGAGACGCTAGTAGAGTCATGTTATTCTACAAGTTTGGTAAAACCGTGATTTTTCCATTGTCTGGGAAAATCATCTGGGATTTGAAGAGTTATGAACTGTTCCTCACAATACGGAATTATGCTCTCAGCAAAGAGGAGTTTTCTTTTTATAGGAAGGTTAAACTGACATAGATTTTGTTCCATAAAGCTCATTTAATATCTATTTCTTCAATTGAAATTCTTCGATTAGCCTAACTCGGAAGTAATCTAGCTCTAGCAGCCAAGCAAATAAGAAGATGAGCTTCCTGAAGCTCTAATGATTTTTATCCTCGGTCCATTGCCATTTCTTTGTCATCCGGCATTAGTGAGCTCGGGCAATTAGTAGCCGCTTGTGATGTTCCCTGTGTTGAGCCAGAGTGCGTGTCAAGGTGGCTGGGTAAGAACATTGTTGTTTTTCAAGGCTACTAAAGGTAATGAGAGGAGTCCTTTGACCTCTGATTTGATCCATCAGGTGGTGGTGCTTATGGCAAAGGTATGGAGTTGTGAACTCGAGATTTGCAGCTGTTTGGCAACTCGAGAGGGTAATTTGGTAGCTCAGATCTGAGCCGCATTCTGTTTTTAGCTATGTCTTCCTTAGTCCGACAGACTGTGCGAGGATGGCTATTTCTATTCAAGTTAGCTGTATGAGCTTACGCTCTAAGTGGAGGAGTCTTCCTCCAATACTGAATATAATATTAAATCTCTAAGGCGTTGCGGAAACGTACGCTAATTCTTAATTTCTTCGACCTATTCTATAACGAAAGGCATATCGACGAGGTGATTTATCGGCAGAATCGTGTTAACCCATTCAAAGTTCCGTGTATCTTTGTTTCGAAAATGTAGAACTCTCTTCTCGTGATCGAGGAAGGAACAACTTAGTCAGAATAAGTTGTGCAATAGTGTTATCATATTATCCAGATATATTTTATCCCAAAAGTACGGTATGCGTGTTATAATTCTGATCCTGTAATCAGGAGATAAGGCCCGTAGAGTAGCTTATGAAGGCCGTGCAAGTTTTCTTGTTATCTATGCAAATTTTCCTTTAGGCTTAGGCTCGTTCGAGGACGAACGAGAGTCTAAGTGGAGGAGAATGAAACGACCTCGGTCAGTCGTTTCAGAAGTTAGGATTCTGATTGGCGTGCTGATACTTTAAAAAACTTTATAATGTCCATTAAGACCTATCTGTAAAATTTTAGCTAAATCAGACCTCGTTTGGTAGGCATCGGAAGAAGATTTCAGTTTTATTATCGATAAATATTAAAAAGAGATTTTCGAGCTCGGTTTTGGAAAACGAGTTCCGATTCGAAATACGAAAGCGCCGTTAGGTTCGTATGATTATTTGTGACTTTTGAGAACTTTCGAAAGTAAATTTCGAGGTTGTTCAGCTAGTTTCAGCTAAAATGCCGAAAGTTAAATAATTTGACCTTTTTCCATTTAAATTCGCATCTTGAGTTTCGGGAATCCGATTTGAGATCCGCCTTAGTGAGTATGCTACATATATTTTTTATAACTTGTATGCAAAAGTTGGAATTATTTTGAATATCGTAGGATACCGTTTTAATTTTGTCACGAAAAAAAAAGAAAATGTAATTTAAAGGCCAATTAGACCCCGATAATGGAATTTATTATATATTCGTACTCAGAGAGTTATGCACAACATAAAAATGTAATTTATTTAGGGTTTGGTTATGTGACCTTAAACCCTGTACATAGGCCTGGCCTGCGTATTGCATATGCGAATAGGGTATCAGGTTCCTAACCGGATTACCCTAAGATGTGGTGAATGAAGCCTTTAGCGTTATTTGATATAGTTTTCTGCCTATTGAATACAACAGGATCGTTTGGCAATGAATCCAAAGGATAAAGTGGTTGTTGAGTAACTGTGCTAACTTTGTAACAAGGTAAGTGTTTATATCCATTCTTTGGAGGCCCTTGGCCTTGTGGATATTCTACCACGTGTTCCTTACCTGTGTATCTGCCGATAGGCGTACTCATTACGCCTTAGCTTTGAATTTACATAATATATTATATGTTATTGGTATTGCATTGAGCATATGAGCATTGCACTCTGGTTTTGAGGATTGCATATACTTCCCGGTTGGCGATGAGAGTCCCGCACCGGTGAAGGGTCATTATTGCATATACTTCCCGGTTGGCAATGAGAGTCCCACACCGGTGAAGGGTCATTATTTGATATACTTCCTGGATGAAGGGTCATTATTGCATATACTTCCTGATTGGCGATGAGAGTCCCGCACCGGTGAAGGGTCATTATTGCATATACTTCCCGGTTGGCGATGAGAGTCCCGCACTGGTTAAGGATCATTATTGCATATACTTCCCGGTTGGCGATGAGAGTCCCGCACTGGTGAAGGGTCATCATTGCATATACTTCCCGATAATCGATGAGAGTCCCGAGCTGGTAAAGGGTCACCATTGCTTATACTTCCTGGTAACCGATGAGAGTCCCAAGCAGGTGAAGGGTCATTATTACATATATCTCCCGGTAGACGATGAGAGTCCCGCGCCGGAGATAGGTATCAGGAATATGTGACTGCATTGCATCGTACCACATTCATCCAATCTCATTCATATGTGATTGCATTGCATCGTACCACACTCATCCCATTTCACTGCACCGCATACTGACTATTGTGTATATTGTATTGTGTTTTATATATGCGGTATGTATACTATGTCGCGGACATATCTCAGTTTACCTATATATTTCTGGCTCGTGTTCTGGGTTGGGATTGCACGCCGCAACGGTGTAAATATATGGATTGGGTTGCATGCCGCGACAGTATAAATATATGGATCGGATTGCACGCCGCAACGGTATACATATATGGATCGGGTTGCACACCGCTACAGTATGAATATATGGATCGGGTTGCACGCCGCAACAGGATGAATATATGGATCGGGTTGCACGCCGCAGCATGATGTATTTCTGATTGTTGATGTGTTCGGGATACCTATATGTTCGGGCTATCTTACGTTCCTGGTTGTTAATGAGTTTGTGATTCCATACGTGTTTCTAGTTATTATCTGGCTCTGCTTTTTTTATAATTTAAATAAGAGGAATTAAGTTTATCTGTTTCTTTTCTCCCTGGCTAGCTATCCTATTCTTTTAAGGTGGCTAGTCTGCCCCCACTTATTGAGTCCTTTTGACTCATCCTTGTCTGTTTTTTGTTTTTTGTCTATCTACTTCGTTTCGGCAGGTTCGCTCCAGGATTGAGTTCGTCACGTTGTGAAGGAACGAAGACGACTTCAGCTGTCAGGGTGAGCCAGCTTTTATTCAGGATGGCCCCCAGTTTCGTGTTTATTATTTCAGTTTCATTTTGCTCCCTTCAAGAGGTATCTGTCTTCTTTCGTGATTTTAGATGTCTAGTCTGGATAGCCCTAAACCTAGTATGTTTGGTAGTCAGCTGTAATTTCGTTTGTACAGCTTAGAGGTATCAGCATGTCTGTGCTTTTTCTAAGTCTTGTTCTTATTTATGAATTGAATTATATTTATTTTCCTAATTTAATTGGTAAGGGTTCGCCCGATGGGTCTAGGGAAGGATGTCGGGTGCCCGCACAGCCTAGCCAGATTCCGGGTCATGTCAGACGCCTATCATGCATCTTATGTGTGTTGTTCTTGTTAGGCCAACCTCCGACACGAGAGAGGTCCCTTGCATTATAAGGAGTGATATGTTTTGCATTTGGTAATTATTACCTCGACACTAGCTTATTGTTTTCATGCTCAAGTTTTACTCCCACTCTCGAGGTTGACTTGTGCATTCTGGCCGAGCATCAGTACCGGACGAGAGCCAAAGGACCAGTCCTCCCCCCTCACAAACTAGAAGAAGAGGAAACCGAAACAACATGTCTGAGTTGAATAATACTGCTCTTAGTGACGATAACATTGGGAATAATGGGATACCCCGCAAACTTGCCTTGGTGGGGTATGATGAACATGTTGTTGTTGACACCCAATTTTGTCCCTCTTATTTTCAAAATTAGTCGTCCTTCAATCTTGCACACACTCGTGTATTCATTTCTACTCGTCTATTATTTTCAAATCATCCTCTCATACCGGCCTGGTAATTGAGGCCCTGCCTCGTCTCAAATCATAGCTATTTTACAATTTTCTACAATTACTCATATTTTTGACAAAACCCTCCGAAATTGTTTTAAGCCTCAAAATTACAAGTTTTAGGCATTCTAGCCTTCCTAACATTTTAAAAGTAATTTTCTAATTTTCCTATAATTTTTATACCTTTTAAATCCATTTTATACCACTTTATACCATTTTATACCTATTTTATATCTATTTACATAATATTCATACATATATCCACGTATACACACACAAAGCGCACACATAAGCCATTTCTTTACACATACCTGCCCACGTGGCTTGATCCTGGCCGTCCATGATATTAATCCAACGGCCAGAAATTAAACTTCCTTTTTTAACACTTCACACCCCAAAACCCCCTAAAACTATTCCCATTTCCTCACACGCCCTCAACCTGACTCTCTCTCTCCTCTCCCTTGGCGATTTCAATCGCCACCACTGGCGATCAATTTTCTGGCCATGGTGACCGGAGAAAATTGGGGGAAATAGCACCGTTGAGTTCCCCTCGAGGCCCGCTACAAAACCCATGCAGTGTTGGCAATGTTTGGGTAAGGTTGAGGTACGAACCTCGACGACTGTGACGCCACTGCTGGGAAACACCTCCGGCAGGGGCTCTGTTTGTTTTGAGATAATTCAATGAGAAAAGGTGAGTTTTTCTTCCTTGCAACTTTAGTTCGAAGCGGGTCGATTTGACCCGACCCGATTCAAACCCTAACTAATGTCCTCTCTACCCCATATTTCCCTTTTGTTTTCTTATTTGCTCCTACGTGATTTTAAAACCTAGATTCGCCTAGTTTGTTAAAAATCTTATCATGCCTTGTTATAATTTCTCAAACCAAGTAAGGTTAAAAATTGGTAAATGATAATTTATGCTCTTGATGTCGATTTAGACACTAACGCTGAGTTCACAATTAGTGTCTTAGATTATTTATGTGATGATTAAGCTGGAGACCCTTGTTTGTTTGGAATTATTGCTTGTTTTTGTCCTGTCACAGTGTGCTTAGCTTTACCTTATAAAATGTTTCATCCTACACGTTGTAATACCTGAATTTGAAATGGTTAGTATGATTCGGCATGTTTTAGGTTTAAGAGAGATTTAGTTGAATCTTTGATTGAAATCTATGATTGGATCTGTTATAACATCTTCTGAAATATGATAAGTTGTTCTCAATTGTTTAAACTGGTTAACGGGTCAATCCCGAACCTGGACTGATTAAGTGTGAAGAGAGGAGATCTTGTTACCCTAAACTAAGGGCCTGATCGATTTTATTTTTCCCAAGTCCACCTAAGGACATCTTTTAAACTTGGAAGGATTATTTTTCATGTTTCTTTTGATTGTCTACTGGCTTTGATTATGGGAGATTGATCCCCTCATATTGATGACATGATTTTCCCCTTTCCTTCTTTAAATTTTTGCCTTCTTTACATCCATATTTGAATTTTAAGACCCTAGACTAGACCTATATAAATCCTCCTCCTACTCGACTGAAAGAGACAAGCTCTGGACACAAAAAATCCAGAAGTCCTCCAATACACTTAACAAAACAAACAATCTGCATAGCTTCCTTGGCATCCATCTCTCTTTGCTTACTTTGCTTTCTGTGGAGGATTTGTTCTCTTGCTGTTGATTCTTGCATCTTATGTCTGCATTCTAACCTAGAGGTATTCATCCCCACCCCTGCTTATTTGGTATTTCTGCATCTAGGTGTGTGTACTATAACCATGCTCTGTTAAAATCGTTAGTATGCACACTATGTTATGTACTTATATCTCTGTTTAAAATCAAATCAACCTTGCCAGGATATGGTTAGTGGCATGATGCTTTACTCCCTTTCTATCTTCTTAATGATTCTATGCTGGTTTCTTGACATGTTTTTGTCTTACCTTTGTTTCTTCCTGAGTTATTGGTCTGCACTACCCTATTTTAATGACTGCACTGGTTCATGATAGACCTTTCCTTTGGGGGTCAGACATTCCCCTTCCCTTACCCCTGCTAACTCTATCTCTTGCAGCTATGTTCATATTGCTCACAGAACCTTGAGGGTTCAATGAAATTAATGTATGAACTAACAAAACTGGTTCTGGTGTCTTTAAGATAAAAGAATCCCTGACTATTGAACCTTCTGGACTTTGAAACTGGGAACCTCTTTGGAGACAGGGCCCTTTTTCTTTGGCCAATACTCCCTCTCTTTCTGTGTTTTCCCTTTGCCCCCAAAACTTGTATATTCATTAAGTGCCCTGTTTGTATCTTCTTAAGACAGGGGTATAACAATGATGTTATACCAAACAGGCTACCAGGTGCCATTCTTTCAACTCTCTCACCCTTTGTGTGCATTGTATCATTTTAGGCTTAAGTTGAATTGGTTCCAAGTTGTTTCTTTTGAAAACTGATAGTATGCTTAGAATTTTTACTTCCCCGAGACTCTGTACATTTTGACAAGTATCAAAAGCATGATCAATTGACATCATCGTCTGAATTTTCGATTAAACAGGGCCTATATGTGTTCTATTTGTCTATAAGGGACTATCTCTGAAATTAAAACTTCCCCTTGTGTTAAAAACAGGCCTTTTACGTATTTAAACCATTTTCTATTTTGCGCAAATAGTCCAGGCCTAGTAAACCTTTTAAAAGACGGCCTCTTTATGTGAAAAAATGTTTTGGATGCTCAAACAGTCTTATACACTAATCTGATAGTGTATAAGGTTGTATAAAGCTTTGGGGGTCATTTATACGATCTTAAAGTATATTTTTGAAAGTATAATTATCATCTAGTTCAGGTATTTGCGTGAATATACCTATATGTATAATTATTATGTGCGAAAGCCCATTATTTGCCTTTATGTGTTCCTTGTGATCCCATTTTCGAAAATAGCCTTCTTGCTTATATATATCTTCCAAAACTTGACCCCTACATAAAAAGGTCATTAAGGTTAGGGCTCGAAAATTAATGACGAGTCACGCCGACCCTAAATGAGCCGACACTTTTTTTTTTAAAACAAACTCCTTTCGGTTCTTTGTTAAATCCAAAACTATTTACAAAACAAATTATTTATGCAAATACTCTTTTCAAAGCATGATTGATTACATATGTAAATCGAGTTAGAATTTGTATGGTGACGCTTGTTTATGATTAGGCTTTGACATTAGGGGCCATAGACGCGATTAGGCTTAATTGTAGGACGAATGTGAAAGTAAGATATTTATATGTGTGTATAAGCATGTTATGTCTTAGTTTAAATGTTAAATCTAAGTTAGTATTCAACATACACTGTTTACATCCCAAAATTAAGATTCGGACGGTAACCACCTTTTGGTGGGACTTGGGGAAGTGCCTAACACCTTCTTCCCTGAGTCATTTGGACTTCTTACCCACATAGAATCTCTGAAATAGACTAATAGACCTTTTAAACATGATCTTAGACATTAGGTGACCTAATACGCCCTAGAAATTATATAAGGTGGCGACTCCAAAACCTTAAACTCAAATGAGTTCACCTAGTCAAATCCGAAACCCGACTCGCCTCGAGTTGAGTCCAAAATCGGGTATGACAGTTGCTACTTTAGAGTAAAGAATTAAAGAAATTGAAGAGAAACTGACAATGGCTAGTTTACCTGTTGTTAACTCCGCCCATTCAAGGGAACCAATCGAACCAAGTGGGTCAGCCCGCCCTAATAGAAAGGATCCTATACACCCAGCTGATCCACCTGCTACATACCAAACAGTACCACCAACCACATACCTAGCAGCACCACCTGCTACTTACCAAACAACACAACTAGCTCCTTACCAAACAGCACCACCTGCTACCTACAAAAGCGCACCAACCGCCACATACCAAGCACCGCCTCCCTATCAAGCACTACCAGCTACTTATCAAGCACCACCTCCTGCATACCCTACTTACCCAAAAACAAACCTACCTCACACTAATATCACAAATCCGCAACCTTACAATCCCATGTTCACTCCAAACAACTCACTTCACCCGTTAAAGATTAGGAAAACTATGAATGGGCGGAGGATGAAACCAATGGTGATGAGACAAAAGAGAAAGTTCGTAAGCTAGAGGCAGCCTTTAAGAAGTTTGAGTTAGGCAAAACCACTAAAGGTTTAGCTTATGAAGATTTGTTTATCTATCCTACTTTAAAATTATCTGATGGGTACAAGATACCAAAGTTCGACTTGTTCAATGGCATTGGAGACCCTATGGTTCATTTGAGAAGATATTGTG
The DNA here is from genome assembly GCA_037355625.1 of Petunia x hybrida. Lineage (NCBI taxonomy): Eukaryota > Viridiplantae > Streptophyta > Magnoliopsida > Solanales > Solanaceae > Petunia > Petunia x hybrida. Next base: position 942,538 of record JBBBVM010001137.1, on the reverse strand, counting down.
ACAAGTTGATTGGAGCAGGGGAAGACCAGAAAATATGAGTAAAGCTATTCAGCCGAAGCTTGACTGGATATGCTTTAAGTTGGTTTTCTAAACAGAAACCAAGCACATGGCTCGGTTGGGAAGATATGGCAGCAGACTTTGTAGAAACATTTAGGTACAATACCGAAATGGTACCAGATCACTTCTATTTAGAAAAGTTGAAAAAGAAATCCACAGAAACGTTCAGAGAATATGCTACTAGGTGGAGAGCAGAAGCTGCCAAAGTGCAACCCCCCATGAATGAGAAAGAAATAGTCAACATATTCATTCGCATACAAGAGGATGTATATTACGACAAGTTGTTGCATATGAAGAACCAAAAGTTTGCAGATGTAGTGTTGATGGGAAATGACATAGAAGAAGGGTTAAAAAGTGGAAAAATTATTAGCTTAGCTGCACTACAAGCTACTAATAAGGCTATCCAGGCTGGAAATGTGAGTCTCTCCAAAAAGAAGAAAGATGAAGTATCTTTTGCTGCAAACATTCAAGACCCCGCTTTCAACTACTATTATCAAACACCACCACCATTCTATCCCTACCCTCACACACCATTTGAAAGATCCGTTTACAACACTCAACCCAGTTGGCCTATATTCCACACCCCAGCACCAAGCAACCCATCATATAACAAAATACTCAAACCAACTACCGAAATGCATCGCCATACTCTCCTAGGCCTCGCTCTGAGGCAAATCAAAGACCCAAAAGAAACTACACTACATTGGCTGAATCCCGCACCTAATTGTTCGAGAGGTTGAAAGTTGTTGGGCTTATTGTCCCAATCCCTCAAAAGGTGCCAGACAATCCTTTGCCACACTTTGATTACAGCAAAAGATGCGTATACCACTCAGGTGGACTGGGGCATGAGACAGAGAGATGTTTTGCATTGAAAGATAAGATTCAAGACCTAATAGATGAAAAGGTCATTCATTTGAAGACACAAAATGTGCACTATAATCCACTACCCAATCATGGAGATGAGAAGGTGAATATGATTGGCGTCAGCGAGGAATGCAATCTGGAAGGTACAATCGTAAAGGCAAAAACGGTGTTTGATGAATACAGGTTTGGCATGGGGTACATCCTGGTTTGCAAAGGAGAAGTCACTACAAAGGACACAAGAGATTATCATTCACTAGAGCAGTATATTCCAACTCTGAAACAGGCCTCCATCCTTTCAAGCTACAAGAAAACTCTCGAGGGAGGAGGACATGCCAAAGGTGCTCGTGATGTAGAAGATGATCTGACCGGTCTAAAGGAGCCGTTCGTGGAAGAATGTGATGCAGTACCTAAAAAGCATACTGAAGCCCTGAACATCCTGGAAGCTGAAACTGGAGTTATGCCAAACAACTGAATCTACAACATATTTCAAACATGCCGAGAACCTTAGTGGAGTTGGGGCAATCATTGTTTTCTTAAATAAAACATGACTCCGAGTCGTTAGCTTTTGCTTTCTTTGTTTTTCAACTTTGTTTCAGCGTCGTTTCCTTTCAAAGACTGTTTCTCAAGTCAAATAATAAAAGCATTTCCTATTTTTCATTTTTTGTATGTATCATTCACTTTCTGCAAAATCATTTTAATTCCATTGAATATACGACTGCAATGTGAGAAAGCAATCTAAAACGACGAGCACAAACCAGGCTATGGTGATTTTGACAAAAGATATTTGAGGAACTTCATGAAAATATTATAGCAGACAACTGAGGCAAGAGTATATTGAGGAAGACGACTTAAGGCAAAACAACAGGAATACATAAAAGGAGCATAATTAGACAATCCCAAATAGACTAGAAGCATGCTCGAGCAAGTGACGCTCATGGATAGCAAAGAAAGAGCACAACAAGCAATAGAATGACAAAGGCGTTTACCAAGAAAGTTAGAGCAAGATAGTGGATCCTAGAATAGAATTCCGTAAATCGAGACAAAATTAACTAGATCCTTTATTCAGATACAATCAAGAGATATTACAAATCAAGCAACATTTATCTTTATTGGATTCGAATTACGTAATGACCTGATTCCCAAAAGGGGATACGTAAGCAGCCTACTCGAGGCGCGGTCACATCATAAGAGAATTTTATTAGACACTGGGGCAGAATTTTTTTAGTCATCCTCAAAAAATTCAAAGAGTACATCACAACACACTGGGGCATAATTTTTGAGGGAACTAAAAAATTCAAAGAAAATACAAGCAGCACACTGGGGTAGAAATTTTGAGCTTTCCTCAAATTTTCAAAATGGAGGACTTTTTAGCAGCAAATGGATATAAAGGAGATTATGTCCAGACAACACATCGCAGTCTATGATTTAATGGAATATATTCACATTACTCTTTAAACATTATTTTTTCTCTCAATTCACATGCATATTCCCTTTTGTTCTCCCTTTTTGCCCACAGCTCGACTAAGGTTTGATGCTCAAAAAAAGAGGTATTACAAGGAGAAAATTATACAAGATGCAATAGCAGAGTACAGTACAATGAATGCGTAAGTCAACCTCCACCCAAAAACTCTCAAATTTTCTTTGATTGAAAGTTTACACAGGTACCGAGTATACCTAACAACTCTTGCAAAGCAATATTCATCAATTTGACAAGCATAGAATCCATGTCGGTGGATATATAAGGTCCGCGTCGGTGGACATGACAAGCATAGAATCCATGTCGGTGGATATATAGGGTCCGTGTCGGTGGACATGACATGCATAGAATCTATGTCGGTGGATATATAGGATCCACGTCGGTGGACATGACATGCACAGAATCCATGTCGGTAGATATATAGGGTCCGCGTCGGTGGACATGACATGCATAAAATCCATGTCGGTGGATATATAGGGTCCGCGTTGGCGGACATGACATGCATAGAATCCATGTTGGTGGATATATAGGGTCCGCATCAGTGGTCATGACATCAACTTGAGAGGCATAGAATCCATGTCGGTGGATATATAGGGTCCGCGTCGGTGGACATGACATTATTTTGAAGGGGCATAGAATCTGCGTCGGCAGATATATAGGGTTCACAGTGGTGAACATGACAACAATTTGCAGCAGAGTAAGGTCTGCATCGGTGGACATAACATTGGAAAGATACTTGACCCGCATATGTGGATGAGACATCAATAAAACAAGCATAAGACAAAACAACCACTCGGCTCAACAGGGAAGTTTACTTTAACTTTATCTTTATGTCTATTGCATTTATCATGATTTCGCTGTAGGGTACTCCCTGATCTCTCGACAAACCCCTGTGCTCCCAACATCACTACCAATTATGCAACTGAAAAACCTCAAACACATACAAAGCAAAGCCGAGCCCTACAGACGATGCCTTTTGCTGCACCTGCAAGCTACCTATTTTGCTGAGTTCCAAGCTACAAGTCCATACTCGCACCTGTGATCTACCTAATCTCCCCTTGCCGAGTAGGTATCAGCTTCGTGTTCCTTTCCTAATTCGTGCCCATGTACGTCAATCGTGCATGTTTTCATGTTTGATCGCGCCCACTCATTTGAATCGTGCGCATTCATAAAACTCGCTCCTCAAATGTTTCCCAGCTCAGTCAAGGCAATATTGAAGGCGAGATTACTCATTTATCGAGGTGAAGTGGAAACTATGTGCATATAAACTCCTCTTTATGGGTGTGTAGCGCGCCACATTTTCATAAGCAGCATGATTATAAGCCTCTTTTACCATGCTCGATCTATCGATGTTATTTCATCTTCGACAATACCTTTGCTTTATTCTTCATTCATCTCGCCAAAAGGCAAAGCATACATGAATCTAAACTTTACATACGTGGATAAGTTTAGCCCTTACATCCAAAATCGTGCGTCATAAATATCTCACACAGGCAACACGCCATTCTAGAACTACACACGGCCTGATTCTCGTGAAACCCGAGATATGTAGGAAACTCATAACCGGGGTTCGGCCAAAAACACCCCCAAAATTTCCATTATTTTGCCTACCAATCGTGAAAAAATTGGTTATTCCATCAACTATCTTTGCCCGAAGACTCTTTCATCATCCTCCGGGCAAAGAGGGACAGCTGTTGACACCCAATTTTGTCCCTCTATTTTTCGCAATTTGGCTATATTCGATTAAAATTGATAATAGTAATTTTTCAAACAAACCTGCATTAGCTAGCATGCATTCACGTGTGTAATACTATTTTTAATCCCCTATTTATATAATATTTATTTAATTGTGATTATAATTACGTAATTGCATTCATTTAGGCTATTTTCTAAAATACGTATGCTATTTGTGCAATTTAATGCATTATGACATCATTTTAATAATTATATATGGCTATTTTATATTTGATTAGTATTACTTAAGCTCATTTATATTTATCTGGGGATAAATATATTTATTTATAATTATTTATAATTTTCATATTTTTAAACTAATTATTCGTATTTATAAACATTTTAATTGAGTACTAGCCAAATTTATCAATTTACAACTTATTCCCATTACATTTAGTCCACGTCATCACTCTTTGTCCACGTATACGCCACTTAGGCTCCACATAAGCCTAACACCTCACTAAATACACTTACAGCATAAAGTACACACACATTAGGCGTGTTTACAACTCACTCCAGCACCTGGTACAACCCTCCAAAGCACATTGTCCTACACCTCAGCAATACATAGTCATAGACATGTATATACACTCACCCTCAACACGCTCACGTGGCATGATCCTAGCCCTTCTTTCCCTCAATCCAACGGCTAGAAATAAACCAAGCTTCTAAATATCTATACCCCCTCCACTTACCAAATAAACCCTAAACACTTTTCCCCTCTCTCCTCTTCACACACAGCCGCCACACCTTCATCTCCTCTCTCCCCCTTCCCCAATTCCCATCTAGGTTCCAACGTGTCTCCGCCGTTAACGCCACTAACTTTGCCGTGGCCCTCTCCTCCTTCCTATCTCTGATTATACGGGGACAAATCTCTCTCCCCTTTGCTCGTGAATCCAAAATAGACAAGGAATTGGGTACGAATCACTGCAAATCCAGAAATCATAGAGCAACAGTTACGATAATGGATACGCACAGGAAAATCACGAAAGATTTGAGCTCTGATCAAAGCAAAACAGAAAACAGAAACGAACCGGGTCAAGCACGACCCGACCGGACACCAAATCGGTAACATCTTTCCTTTTTCCGTTTTTCCTTTGTTTCTATAACTGCAATTATGAATATGATTATTTTTTCATGCTATGTATAATAGTCGCGATTATTGTTTGCCTTTAAAATCATTCATATTCACCTTAGTCGATTATTAAGAGTTTAAAACCATGCCGTTATTATTAGTAGTAAATTTCACGCTAATCGTTCATTGATTATGAAGTCATAAGTGTCTGCCTGTTTGATTGAGTTGTTATTTCGAAATTTTGCTTCGGCTCGGTAATGTATACATTGGTTATGCTCTCTGTTAATTGCATATCTATACGCATACATATGTTTTATTAGATTCCTGAAATTAGGAGTATATTGCTTGGCTTGATTTCTTCATCTCCTTTCTGTGTGGTTATTGCAAATCCTACTGACTAAGGCCTCTCTTTACATCAAGATTATGTTCGCATAGCCTTTTTTTTTCTGTTAAGAATAAGGATAAGATCCCTTATTTTTAGGTTGACTGGTTAGCACACATATCTCTCCTTGATTTACTGATTTTCAAAAGGAAAATACTTCTAGACTTTGAAATTCCAAAGTATAGTAATTTCTTGGAAGATTGATATGCTGTTAATATCCTATTATCATTGTCTTGATTTTCAACTTTCCTTTTTCTGATTTTCTTTTCCTTTTACAAGTGGATTTTGAAATTCAAACAATCTTTAGTTACAACTATAAATACCAGCCCCTCCTACGCACTTTAGGACACTGAAGATACACCTTTGAAGACACCTTTACACGCTGAATACACAGCAGAACACTACACTACTCTCTTCTTCTCATTCTCTGCACTTCATATACACTGAAATACACCTACATACACCTGGACACCTTCAGCAGCTCCCAGCTTCTCCTCTCCTCTCAGAATACACAACATACGCACTTTAGACACTTGGAACCCACATTCTCTTTTCTCTTCCTCCTGGAAAAGTTTTACTAGCTGAAAGGCACAATAAAAGTGCCAAGAGCAACCTTCTGTTCCTTCTTATTTTCTTGAGAATTGCTTTGTTGACTGTAAACCAAGGAAAGGACTTCATTTTGCTATAAGGATACTACTGCTTTCACATCTTCCTGCACCCTTTTTGTTTCCTATTACAATTCGCTATCAAGGTTAATCTCTGTGCCAATTATGTGATTGTATGATCCTATAGTGAGTTGAAAACTAAGTTTTGGTTGGTGGTTCTTTGTCTACATTGAATTTAGTGGACTGCCCTCCTTTACTGTGTATGTAGAAGTTGATTTGCATGGTATTTGGCCATCTGCTTGGCCTTCTCTAACTCTTTTCTGTAGGTTCTAATGAAACCAAATTAGTCTGGATAGCTAAAAAACTATACCATTGTTAAGTTCTTCAATTACAGGAAATTATTAGTTGGTTTTGGCAACAGCTAGTCGCTTGTTGTATAAGAAACAGGGCAGCATGAATAGGAGCAGTTCATTTAAAGTGCACACAGGGCACTATTCTTCACTTTCTCTTCGTATGAACTTATACACCCCCCTAGACCCCTATTGTTTGTATTTGCTAGGTTACCCTGTTTGTATAAGCATCATAAGATGCAGTTGGAGTGCTAGGACAGGTGCTGCCAATGAGTCGTTACTAAAAGCAACAAGACAAGGCTAACAGGGGCCATTTCCTCTACTCTTGACTATGCTGTGTGTTTCTGTGAAATCTGAATATTATGTTAAACATAACATGTTTTAAAATTAATTACAATAGAGACAGTTTTTGCTGAAAGTTAGATAAAAGGGCTAAAATTGCATAAGGGCTGAAAATGAGACTATTTATGCAAAGCTGTATTTCTGGGAAATGGCTGTGGTGTTTGACATACTTAAAACTGAAATTTGAAAGTATTTTAGGCTATTTGTGCAACTTTGGTATGCTGGAAGCTAAAATATTTTCTAGATAGGTTAGAAATGCAAGACAATCTGAAAACGAGATTGTTTTCTGAAAATTGCATATTCTGAAAACGTAAAAGTATATTTTTGAGTGGCTAAAACTGAAAACTGGTCTATCTATGCAAATATTACATATTCTGAATGCGTGACTGTTTATACTTTTTTAGAAGTAGCTAGAATTGAAGTTTAGTTTATCCCTGCAAATCTGAAACTCTTTGCCATAATACTTAACTTAATAGTTAATTTGTAGGCCTACTTTCTACATTGTGTTGAGAATTATTTTGCTTGATACAACTTGCCTTGATTGCTTAACATGACCGTTCATTATTTGGCGCCTTGTGGTCTAGCTATGGGGCATCAATTCACTTAAGGTGTCTAGATATTTAAAGTAGTGTTCCAATAGCCTCCGGGACTTTAAGTTGGGACGCTAGTAAACCTTTTAGGACGTCTAAAATATTAGTAACTCGCTTTAGTTAAATACTTAAAGAAGGTATGAGGGTTAAGGGTAAATTAAGCCCCTCAGATATGATGGAAATTACCCGAGCTATATATTTGATAGTGGATTCTAAAATTATCATCCCTTACGAAAGTCGGGTTTTGATCCGAATAGGATAATAAAACCTAGGGTTATTTATTCAAACGATTAATTGGTTATTTATGATGTTATGGCTATTTTTGCAAAATGATTGCTGTTCCAACTTGTTTATGCAAATACCTTAAACTGCCTATTTATTTATTTTGCATCCCATATCTCTTTGGTTTATTTTAATTAGCTTTTATCCTTTTTATAAGCAATATGTTAAACACAATATAGAAATCGGCCGGGAACCACGTTTAGTGGAACTTAGGAGGTGCATAACCCCTTCCTTATAGGTTATTTCGAAAACTTACCCGAATCTCTGACTAGTACACCAATCCGAAGTTTATTATTTGAATTGAATTAGAAATTAATAGGTGACCTAATACGCCTAGAAAATTTATTATCTGGCGACTCCAAAATTCTAATTCCAAACGAGTTACCCCAAGTCGAAACTCACTTTGCTTTAAAGTGGGGTGCGACACTAATTGCTCAAGACTTCTCATGGTTTCAAGGCTATAAATTGAGAAGCATTTCAGCTGTTGAAGACATGCACAAATACATAGAGTTTAGAGCAGCAACATAGAAGTCATTCTAAATTGTATTTGAGCAGTCGTCTAGCTACAGGGAACTAAGTGAAGAACTTGTTCCTTAGTATTGAGTTTATATTGTTCTCAGTCTTAGTTCATCTTTAGTAGGATCTATCGAGTTGTACTATTTACTTTCATAGAAGTTCTGTAAGAGTATAAATCATTCAAGTCCTATACTTGGAGAAACTTCACTGATTGTGAAAGGGGTCAATATAGGATTAGAGTTAGTCCTAGGTTAGTAAGAAGGAAGTTTTGTAACTAAGTGAATCTTTCAAATAGTGAAGTTGAAATCCTACTTGAGATAGTAGGCCATGGTTTTTTTTTTTTTTTTTATCATAAGTCAAAGGGGTTTTTCCACGCTAAAATTTTGTGTTCATTTACTTACTTTTACTGATTCCGCACTTAATTAGTAAAGGAACACATAGAAGGAACTGGTCCTACAGTAGTGGTGTGTCTTGGGAAATATCAATTGGTATCAGAGCAGGTTATCCTTGAAGAGTCTAACACCTTAGGATTAGGCACTACAAGGAAACTCCGAGGGTCAGTCCACTGTTAGGCTACCATTGTTCAATGGTAAGTACTACTCTTGGTGGAAAGAGAGACTAAGGGATCACCTATAAGCTGAAGATTATGAACTATGAGACATAATCGCTGAGGGTCCCATCATTGATGTTGCAGGTAACGAAGTTCCTAAAACTAGGTAGGAATGCAATGGTGAGGACTTGAGGCAATGGGAGAAGAATGCCAGGGCTAAGAAATAACTTATCTGTGGACTTGGTCCTGATGAATACACAATAATTCTAGGCTGCTCCACTAGTAAGGAAATCTGGGATGCATTGCAGGTTGCTCATGAAGGAACTAATCAGGTTAAAAGATCTAGAGGTACACTTCTCTTTGCTGAATATGAAAATTTTAAAATGAGAGAAGGAGAAATAATTTCTGAAATGTATACTAGGTTTAATGCTATTGCAACTGAACTTGTCGCTCTTGGAGGAATCTTAACTGTAGAAGATTAGGTTGAAAAGATCTTGATTAGAGTACTTCCAGATTCTTGGGAAATTAAAGCATGTGCTATCATTGAAAGCAAGGATCCTAGTACTCTCTCCTTAGATGAACTTATAGCTAATCTAAGAACATATGAACTGAGGAAGAAAGTCAAGAACATAGGAGAACCAGTTAAAACTGAACCTAATTTAGCTTTATCTGCTGCTAACAATTTTTTTGATGATGAGAAGGAACTGGTCCTTTTAGCCAGAAATGTCCAAAGATTCCTGAATAAGAAAAAAGGATCTAGTGGACAAGGTAGATTTTATGACATGAAACAGGGATGAGAATACTGCAAATGTGGAAGCATGGAGCACTATATTAGCAAATGCCAGTCATGGAAGAAGAATGGAGAAAGAAGTATGTTGAAAAGAGAAGGAAGGCTAAGGAACAGTTCCAAAAGAAGAATGGATCTCCCAAAGCTATGGTTGCAGGTTGGGAAGACAGTGATAATGAACTGGTTGATGATGATGAACTTGCTCTAATGGATCTTGGAGATTCAGACAATGAAGAAGATGTTGAGGTATTTATCTCTCAACTCAAAAGTAACATAAGAGGTATGTCTAGAGAGAGGATGGTCCAAGTGTTTTACATTGTGTTAGATGAACTCAAAACTCTAAGTAATGTGAAAGATCAATTGCATGATGAGATTGAATTTTTAGGAACTGAATACAAGAAAACTGTAGTAAAAGATGATTCTTTGAAAAGGAAAAACAGCATGCTAAAGGAACATGTCCTTACACTTGAATCAATTGGGCATGAATTGCAAAATAAAAATTTAGAAACTGGTACAGTTGATAAAGGTAAGGGCAGTGCAAATTTTCATCAGCTTATTGCTAAAGAGAAGTTGAAAGTGACAGTTGATGAACTGTACAAGAAAAATGAAAAAAGATAAGAACTTTGGAAGAGGAATTGATCAAAACCAAAGATGAACTGAACAAAACTGTTAAATGGAACAACTCCTCTGAAGCATTAGAATGGCTACAGGAAAATCAGAGTAATAATAAGAAAGGTATTGGGTTCATGAAATCACAATCATTGTCCAAATGGGATCCAAAGAGTAAGTACCGGACTCTTCCTGAAAATTGGCTATGCACACTGTGGGAACTCTGGTCACCTAAAACAAAACTGTCAAGCTTTGACAAAAGCTGCACAAAGTAACAGGTCCTATAAACCTGCCCAGAAATATGTGGTTAAGAAAATTGTTCACACAAAGAAAGCATTACCAGTCTGGGCTAAGAAGAATGTGATTCATCTTTTTTCTCAAGGAAAGGAACCCAAACTAGTTTGGGTTCTTAAAGTTAACCCTTGATTTTATTTTGCAGGATAGAGTAAAAGTGAGGAACCACAAATGGTACATGGACAGTGGTTTCTCAAGGCATATGACAGGACATAAGGAACTGTTCTTTCACTCTCAGCTTTTCAAGAAGGAAGTGTCTCCTTCAGTAATGGTAAGAAAGGGGAAATTATTGGCATTGGGAAGGTAGGTAGGTCTGATTCACATAGTATTGATAATGTTTTTCTGGTAGATGGACTGAAATATTGTTTACTAAGCATATCTCAATTGTGCGACAAAGGTAACAGTGTGAATTTCTCTTCTACTGGTTGTTTTGTGACTAACCAAGCATCTGATAGATCATTTTGCAGGAAATAGGTATGGGAACATTTATAAGGTAGATCTTTTGTCACTAGCTGATGGAAGTATGAGTTGCTTAAGTGTAATGCAAAATAATCCCCTACTATGGCACAAAAGACTTGATCATGCTAGTCTTTCACAATTGAACAAACTAGTTGCTTAGGACTTGGTGATAGGACTCCCTAACATCAAGTTCAAGGAAGAAAGAGTTTGTAATGCTTGTGCTGGGGGAAGCAGGTAAAGTCATCCTTTATACCAAAGAAACATGTCAGTATTACCAAACCTTTGGAACTGGTCCATATGAATCTTTGTGGACCAATGAGTCGTGGGGGCAAGAAATATGTTATGGTACTAGTTGATGATTATTCTAGATTTACTTGGACTTTTTTTCTTGCATCTAAGGAAGAAGCATTTAATGCATTTTCAATATTTTCTAAGAAAATTCAGAAAACACTAGATAGTCACATTGTTGTAAGGTCAGAGCATGGTACTGAGTTTGAGAATCAAATGTTTTTTAACTTTTGCAATAAAATTGGTATTGATCATAACTTCTATTCACCTAGAACTCCACAACAAAATGGAGTAGTTGAAAGGAAAAATAGGACCTTAGAAGAAATGACTAGGACCATGCTATTATCTGAAAACCTTCCACAAAGCTTTTGGGCTGAAGCTATTAATACTGCTTTTTATATAATCAATAGATGCATGACAAGACCATTGTTAGAAAAGACCCCATATGAGTTACTTAAAGGAAGAAAACCTAATATTGCACATCTTAGGGCTTTTGGCTGTAAGTGTTTCATTCACAATAATGGAAAGGATGCCTTAGGAAAATTTGATCCTAGAAGTGATGAGGGAGTCTTTGTTGGTTACTCATTACATAGCAAGTTGTATAGAGTATTTAATAAGAAAACTATGAAGATAGAAGAAAGCATGCATGTTAAGTTTGATGAATCTAACAATCTATCTCAAGAACAGGTACAGGAGGATGAAAAAATCGGAATGTTGAGGCATGGAGAACCTGTTCCTCAACAATCGCAATCTGCGCCAGGTGAATCAATGGATAGTGAATCACAAGGAACAGTTCCTTCAACTGAAAGAGGCATGGGTAGCACAGAAACAAGGGGAACAAGTGTTACTCCTTAAGCTAGAAATGCTACTACATCAGGAACTGTTCTTCAGAATGAACACTCACAGGATGGACTGGTGCGAAAGCCTTACAGATATCAAAGTTCACATCCCATGGATCAAATAGTATCTGACAAAGCTGCTGGAATTCAGAAAAGATTTGCGGTGGCATCTGGAACCTAAGCCAAGGAACAGGTCCATCATAGGAACCAAATGAGTTTTCAGGAACAAACTTGATGAGGATGGCATGGTAATAAAAAATAAGGCCAGATTAGTTATTTAGGAATATAGCCAAGAGGAGGGCATTGACTATGATGAGACTTTTACTCCAATTGCAAGATTGGAAGCAATAAGACTTCTTATAGCTTTTGCTACTTACATGGATTTCACTCTACATCTAATGGATTTCAAGAGTGCCTTTCTGAATGGTTATTTGAAGGAAGAAGTATATGTCAAACAACCACCAGGTTTTGAGAATGAACAGTTCCCTGAACATGTCTACAAATTAGACAAGGCTTTGTATGGACTCAAGCAGGCATCAAGGGCTTGGTATGAAAGGTTATCAAAATTCCTACTTCAGCATGGATACAAAAGAGGTAAAATTGATAGCACTCTGTTTTTAAAAGAAAAAGGTAAACATCTCTTAATTGTGCAAATTTATGTAGATGATATAATCTTTGGTGCTACTTCTGAAAATTTAAGTAAGGAATTTACAAGTTTGATTGAGAGTGAGTTTGAGATGAGCATGATGGGTGAACTTGATTTCTTTTTGAGTTTACGAATCAAGCAAACTTCAAATGGAACTATGATCCACCAACAAAAATATGTTAAGGAATTACTTAAAAGATTTGACATGGATAATGCTAAGGAAATTGATACACCAATTGCCACTGCCACTAAATTAGAACTTGATGAACATGGTAATTTAGTTGATCAAAAATCGTACAGAGGCATGATTGGTCCTTTGCTTTATCTAACGGCAAGTAGACCTGATATTGTGTTTAGTGTGGGCTTGCATGCTAGATTTCAGTCAGATCTTAAAGAATCTCACCTGAAAGCTGTGAAAAGAATTTTGAGGTATCTGAGAGGAACAGGTTCCTTAGGACTTTGGTATCCAAAAGGTGAAAATTTTAATCTTGTTGGATATACTGATGCTGACTATGCAGGATTCCTTGTTGATAAAAAAAGTACCTCAGGTATGGCACATTTTCTTGGTGAATGTTTGGTCTCATGGGGAATCAAGAAACAAAATTCAGTGGCACTCTCTACTGCAGAAGCTGAGTATGTGGCAGCTGCCTCATGTTGTTCTAAATTGTTGTGGATAAAACAAAAATTACAAGATTTTGGTATTGATGTAGGAGTTGTTCCTATCTATTGTGATAACACTAGTGCAATAAACATGACTAAGAATTCAGAGCATTACAAAAGGACTAAACACATTGACATAAGGCATCATTTCTTGAGGGACAATTATGAGGAGAGGTTGATCACTATTGTTTTTTGTCCTACTGACAAATAAATTGCTGATATTTTCACAAAGGCATTAAGTAGAGATCATTTTGAAAGGAACATGATAGAATTAGAAATGATTGAATTCACCTAAATCTACATTGCTTTACTTCAAAAATTGGCTAGAAAATTTGGTCCAAAAATTAGAATATATCTAAGTCAATTTGAAGTTTCAGCTCAGTTTCATACTTAACTGTATACTCTATGCCATGATTTCTACTTAGTGTATTAAATTTTAATGACGTTACCCTTATATTCTTAGAATTTCAGATTGTGCAATATTGGTTGAGACTGGGTATGGGACTTGTTCCTTGTCACATTCTCAGGTATGTACTACTTTATTATTCATAAATTTTTGGAGTTTGAAGGTATTAGGTTATTAAACGATTTTAAGTCCCACTCAAACTCTATCTCTTTGAAAACAGTCTCATCAAGGAACCATTCCACACTTCATCTCCCACTTGAACTCTAATCATAACGGCTATAATTGTAACTTTCAAGTAACCTAATCAGTTTAGAATGCTATTTAAATAAGGAAGCTGAAAGATAAATCATTTTAGACTCCATCTCTAATATTATTTTGTGCTTCTATATAAACTCTTAAGCTCTCATTTCATATTCTCAATTTAAGTTTCCAAAATTTCAGAAAGAGTAATCAATTATCTTCTAAATCGAATTGTTGCCATGTCTCTCTCACCTGAAAACACTTCATCCAACCCTACCACTAAACAACCACCAGTTGCAAACCCTGCTTCACCCATGAAAACCACTTCACCTCACCCAGAAAACCAAAACCCTCAAAACCCTGACTCTAAAATTCAGGGGGAAGGATCAGGTTCATCTGTTGCTGAGACACTGGAACACATGGAGGACTTGTCTAAGGCCATGATCCTGTGTGAATTTAAGGTAAACTATGTTGAACCTCTACATGTTGTTAATGATAAGGGAGAAAAAGTAGAAGGATTAGGTGTCTATCTTCTAGAAAGTGAGGGTGACAAGAAGGCAGTGAAGGGTATAGAAGCTCTCATCCATGAGTCTCCTGGATCTCCAAAGGTTGCTTTTAGAGCACCCATGAAGGATGAAAAGATGGTGGATGTAGATGAGGCCATTAGTGACAGTGATAGGCCAATTATTGATTTAATTTATGTGAGAGGATTGAAGAGAAAGTTAACAAAGCAGGGACCTGTTGATACTGCTGAACTTGCTGAATAAATGCTAGGCTCAAAAAGATTAGTGACAGTTATAAACCAGGACTTAAAAAGAAAAGCCAAGGGGATAGTTCTGCTAAAGGTAAAGGAACTGTTCCTTCTACCCAGGCTCATGCAAGCAGGTGTAGGAGAACCAGAAGCTCAGTAAAAAATGCTGATGCTCAAATGTGCGAAGCTCTTGAGCAAAGAAGGAAGGGTAAGCAAAAACAGGTTCCTGAGGTTGTTATGCCAGTTGATGATTCTGAATAGGAGGAAGAACAAATTGTTCCTTTGACCAGGAAAAGAAGAACATCTCAGAGGAGGTCTACACAGACTGATGAGAGATCTTCTAGTGCTGGTCCTGTGTCAAAGAGAACAAGATCTTCTAGGAGGGTTTTGGTGATTGAAAATAGTGAGTCTGAAGGAGAAGCTGAGAATCAAGAAGATGAGTCTGAAACTGAAAGTGATGGGAAGGAGGCTGTAAAGGACTTGCACACTGATTATGAAAAAAGGAAATTGTTGAAAGGAAGGGTGCTTGCTGATATGGAAGAAAAGGGGATGAGTTGGTTGCTGCAAAAATTTGAGAAACAAGGCTGGAAGGTGTGGTCCTTAAGATCAGAGGGAAGATAGCCAGAGATAAAGTGGTTGAATTCTTTTTCAAATGCTCCATTGATGAAGGCAGAATCAACAGTACAGTTAATGGAAATAACATTTCCTTTTATGCACAAGAACTGGGAGAACTGTTTGATATCCCTTCTATGGGCTATGATGACTATGTTAAAGGTGAATGGCCTAATCTCATAGGTTTGCCCACTGCCTTGGAAATTACAAGCAAGTTTGCTGAGAATCCTCAAGAGGAAAAACCAAGGGCAGTAGAGAAATGTGAGATGCAACCAAAGCATCAACTTCTGTTTGAAATTGTCAACAAAATCATGTTTCCCAGGTAAGAAAAAAGATCAAAAGCAAGTTTCTTGGACCTGGTCCTTATGGAGTTGCTGGACCCGGACATGCAGATTAATTGGCCCATGTTTATGGTGCATCTGATCACTAGGGTGGTGACTGGGAAGAAAAAACATGCTCTGCCATATGGATTAATTCTTACTGATCTGTTTGACAAATTAGGCATTCAATTGAAGGATGTGAAAACTGCTACCAAGAATGAAAGATTTAGGGCTACTACACTGATCAGTTATGACATGACAGTAAATGCTGAGTCTGCTGCTGTTGGGGCTACTGTTGTTGGTTCTTCCAAGGGACTCTTGAACAATAAGGTTAGGGTGTTGAGGCAGCAGATTGATATGCAAGCTGCTGAGAGTAAGAGGTTTTAAGTAGAAAGAGACTTCTGGAAAGCTGAAGCTACTAAGGCAATAGAAACAAATGAAGGGATGCTTCAGAAAATGTTTGAGTTGTTGCAGGAAAAGTCTCAAGGACCTGGTCCTTCCACCACCTGATACCCAAAAACCTTGTAGCCATCTTTTGATCAGTGGGATTTAGATTAGTTCCAGTTGCCTAGCCTTCTTATCTTTAGTTTTTGACTAGTTTAGCATTACTTGCTTAGTTTGTTTCCCTTGGTTGAAAATATTTTTGCTTATGATGTCTTCGATGGCTAATATCATTTCAATGCAGTTGTTTTTTTGTTGAATTATGTTTGCATCTTAAGTTGTCTCAATGGCTATGAGTTGATTATTTTTATTGCTTACATTAATTCTGACTTATGCAACCTTTTCAATGATGCCAGAAGGGGGAAGAGTAAGTATGATTTTGCTTGTGATATTTATAACCAGTTTAAAGAACCTGATCCTAATGATGAAATTGATTTCTGCTAATGTTGCTTTTAAGTTGCAAGTTGTGGTTCAGGACATTAAGGATATGAAGCAAAGTCTATGAGTTTGTCATCATCAAAAAAGGGGGAAAATATTAGCTTGAATAAGCTTATAAATTTTGACTGATGACGAAGGAACAGATCCAAGGACGTGTTCTTTTGGATCACTACAACTGAATAAATAATTATGCAAAATCAGCTAAGCGAGAAAATTAATTTTTATCCTACAAACTAATGTTTTTCTTGATAATCATGCAGGGATATACGAAATAAGAAAAGATTGCATAAGATTGGGATAAGGCTTGAAGATAAGTAAGGAGTTCAATTAGGACTCAAACACTTGAAGGGTTTTGGAGTTCTAATTGCTCAAGACTTCTCAAGGTTTCAAGGCTATAAATTGAGAAGCATTTCAGCTGTTGAAGACACGCACAAATACACAGAGTTTAGAACAGCAACATAGAAGTCATTCTAAATTGTATTTGAGCAGTCGTCTAGCTACAGGGAACTAAGTGAAGAACATGTTCCTTAGGATTGAGTTTATATTGTTCTCAGTCTTAGTTCATCTGTAGTAGGATCTATCGAGTTGTACTATTTACTTTCATAGAAGTTCTGTAAGAGTACAAATCATTCAAGTCCTGTATTTGGAGAAACTTCACTGATTGTGAAAGGGGTCACTATAGGATTAGAGTTAGTCCTAGGTTAGTAAGAAGGAAGTCTTATAACCAAGTGAGTCTTCCAAATAGTGAAGCTGAAATCATACTTGAGAGAGTAGGTCGTGGTTTTTTTATCCCAAGTCAAAAGGGTTTTTCCATGCTAAATTTTTTGTTCATTTACTTACTTTTACTGATTCCGCACTTAATTAGTAAAGGAACACATAGAAGGAATTGATCTTTCAGTAGTGGTGTGTCTTGGAAAATATCAGTATACTATTTGTTTGGATATGGACAAGGGTTGATCCACATGAGTAGCCCTAACAAGTTGCATTAACATAATAATAATGCAGTCAAGAGCAGAATAACTTTTACTTTGTTCATCTTTGAAAAGCTTGATTACTATCTGCGAGACTTGTTAATAAATCCTTGCAACATCAATTGTGAGACCAGCTCACAGTATTTGTATCTATATCTATATTATATTAAAAGCACAACCCTTTATTAAAAGATTCCACAATAGATAAAATTATTATTTACTTTTTTTATATATTTTATTTATTATATTTCAGATAAATCTAACTTCAATATTAAAATTATAAAAAATATTTCGGAAGAGAGTTTAATTCATTATGGATTATCCTATTAGAAGTTTGATGCACTTAGGACTTTGAGTTCCACGAGAAGTATGATTCTCCGAAATCCTTAGCTGAGGAATACACAAAGAATCCAGAACTGATGATCCATGTTGCGACTTCAGGTATTGTGCTAGGAACTTAATTTGGGTCCCTTAAGAACTGTAACCCGTTAACTAGATAATATTTCCAATTAAAATTAAATTTTACAAGTTCAATTATTTCTGAAAAAAAAAATTGAATTAAGGAGTTTGAGTTGCAATATGCATTTAAGATATACCTATGGACGCTAAATACTCCTAATTTGCAATCAATTCAAGTTGTTTTTCCTCTGTAAAATGTATTTGGTTTACAGAATATTCTGTCTCATTGACCGCATGAACATCATCTTGAGCTTCTTTTTTTTTTTTTTTTGGGGCTAATATCATCTTGAGCTTTTGCTTCTTCGTTATATTTTAAGTTATTTAATTCTCCATTTTGTTTATTTATTTGAAGCCAATAAGTGTTTCTTCTACTTCATTATGAACTTTAATTTGGTATATAGGCAGAAACGCAAAAGCATATCATCCATTCACCATATTTCAAAAGTTGGTTATTGAATTTTGAGGTAGCCAAAGTGGAATCTTAATGGTTTTGCGGTTAAGTTGTTTCTCTCTATCTATTCTTAGCAGAGAATTCCTTATCAACTGATCTGTACATTTGTCATTAATGTCGAGCATAAGTCTTATGTTTCGTTGTCGATTTCTTATGGCTTTTATTTTATTTTCATGGTATTATGTACCCAACAATGATTGATTTGAAGTAAAATGCTAACTTGAGGTGTTTGGATGTTTTAGGAATAAAATAAAGGAAATTAGAGCTTGAATTGTACAAGAACAAGGAAGAAGCAGCGCATACAGCCTCCTATGCTTTGCATGCCCGGCTGTATATCATGGGAAGAGTGAAAAGTTGAAGAAATCAAAGACTAGCAGCGCATACAGCCATGGGCGCGAGGCATGCTCGGCTGTATGCGCCGAAAAACAGTACCAGAGCAGCTTGGATTAGCTAAAAACGTGGGCCACCTATTGTATTCCGTATTTAAACCCTTGTAAACATACTTTTAGGGAAGGACGTACTCTTGGAGGCAAGAACCTTTGGGAGGCATAGAAACGCTAGAGATGGGTTGGAGCTCAACATCTACATTGAGTTTTCTTCTCTTTTCTTTAATTTAGTTTGTTAGTCTAAAGTTGTGGGATTCTCCATGATTGTTGATATTCATAAGTTACTTTGATTTTATTGATTTATATTATTAGGTTATTTATTCATATCCTGAGCCTAATTATTTGATTGCCTGATCACCAATTGAATACTATTTATGAACCTAGGGTTGAACTCGAAAGTGGGAACCACATGTTGCAATAGGATTGAATAGAGTGTGTTCCTGAACCTGGGCATCGGGGAATGGTTTCGCAGTAAGGATAGAAATATACCTAACAGTCATGCTTAGTCACTATACAGGAGAAGCACATGCATTCTTGTTAACTCTAATTCCATAGACATATAGGCGTTAGGTTGGCTTGAATAGGCGAGCAGGGTATCGAAAGAGTCCTGTGAGTAATATTAACCCTGTGATTAGTAACCCAGATAAATTGATTTAGTCAGATTAACTGAAGAATTCAACAGGATTAGCAGATATCCCATGACCCTAGGCTATTATCCCTTCTTGAATCCAAAATTGTGTTTTACTTGTTATTATTTTCCTGGTTTAATTAGTTAATTTTAGTTAGATAAATTCTCAACTCTTGAAACCTTCTTGCTTAGATAATTAGGAATTGTCTGATTTAGTTAGTAGTTAATCAATAGCCCTCGTGGGAACGATACTTTTCTTATTACTTTATTACTTGATCAACCGCGTATAGTTGCGTGTGCGTTTGGTGCGACAAGTTTTTGGCTCCGTTGTTGGGGACTTAGAATTAGCTATTTTCTAGATTAGACTTTTACTTTTGTCTATTCAAGTTTTTAGTTTAATTTAATTTAGTTTATTTTATTACTTTTTACCATGGCATCTTTTAATGAAAATTGGTTGAAAGTTGGCTATTCGTATTTTGGTGCTCCTCGCATAATTTGTAAAGGACGTCACATGTTGGAAGATTGCCGACATATTTATGTACTATGGGACTATTTAACTAGTCGTTCCTCTACAATATTTGATCAGAAATATTATCAATTGTGTGGTGGGCGGTGGAATGATTGTTCTAAGTGTCGTACTCCTTCCCCTAGTAATATTCATGATAGTACTAATGTCGTTTGTGAGTTTGATATAAGCAACGAAGTGCAGGATGCATCACGGTATGAGGAAAGTTTTGAAGAAGGGAGATCGTGAGCGAAACTTGTCTAATGGAACAATCTCAACGATTAGACGTATGTGGGGGTCTTCTTGATGATATTACAAGTGCAATTAAGTGCTCTATAGAATGGAAAAATGTGCTCAAACAAGAGATCCATCGATTTGGCTTTGATACTTATGACTTGGAGGCGAATTTGGTTGAAATGATTGAGGCGTCTACCGCCCAACCGCCAATTGTTGTGGATAGGGGATTTGTATTTGAAGAGATAGAAGAAGTTGAGAGCCAATTTGAGGAGCTAAGTGTGGAGTTCCGACCATTCGACCCAGTAGTAGTTGATGATGCCAAAATTGAGAAATTAGCACTAGAGTCAAGTGAGGAAGTGAAAAATATATTTTTCGACGAATCTAGTGTGTTTAAAGATGAGGATGTAAAGAATAATACAACTTTGGAGTTGGGATGCATTGGACCCCATTCTATGCACTTTTCGACATTGTGTTTGAATGGCGACATGAAAATCGAGCCTTCCGAGCTAATAGAAGAGTCACGGGAGGAGGAAAAAGGTGTCTATATTCTAAAGTTTGTGATATCAAGGAGACAAAATGATATTCCTCATTTAAAAGCCAAGAGGTGCAAAATGCGATATTTAATTCTCGATTTCTTTGGGTTGGTGACACCGCCCCAAAAGCATAGTTGGAAGGTTGAATTCAATTTGGGGAGAAAATTCATATCTTCAAAGTGGAGGCAAAAGTGATGAATGTACAAGTCGTGTCGTGACGCGACGCTAAATTAAGCACTTCATGGGAGGCAACCCATGTTTTATTGCTTTCTCTAGTTAGTTACTCCGTAGTTAGTTTTTACATTGTAATAAAGAAAACTAATAAAGAAAATAACTGAAAAAAGAGGATTATTGAAACTAACGTGGATGATTAGATGTCTGTATTTTTAGGTAAATGAGAGTCAAAATAGATAAACCATGCCTTGAAATTACTCGGAGAAGTGCACAGGTAAAAAAAAATGCAGCAGAGAAAAGAAATTGTCCAGGCGAAACAACAGACCTGGCGTTGCTCTTAACACTGTATAGGCGATGGAGTTGAAAAAAAAAATTAATTCAAAACAGTGTATTACGGGCATCGCGCCCTTCACTGTGTGGATTTAAAATCCCTGATACAGACTTATATGCGTCGCATTCTATGGTGATTTCCTGATATGTATATCCTTCACATCTAAAACACCATAAGACACAGAAATTTTCATTAAGTCATAACAAAAGAAGGCATGTTCCCTTTGTTGCTCTCTCTCTCGCTGAACAACACACACATGCTGATCAATTAGTATGCAGGTATGATTCTCTTGTCATCCTCTCTTCTAGGCTTATTCCCCTCGTCCCTAACTGCTGCTACTTGCTATGACCCCCACCTGTTTCTCCCCTAGGTTTTTACTTGTAGTTCATTTTTTGAAGAGAGTTCTTGCAATATTGTGATCTGTTTAGGCTAGTATTTGGCTATGCGGAGTGCGGAGATGCACTGTGAGCATTGATAATTGAAATCTCCCGGAGTTGGGAGGATAAATCACCAAACGAATTGAACATAAGTAGACTGTCCAGATTTGCGCACATTAGGTGTTCGATAAAATGCCCCAGTGAACTGTTTGTAAGGTTAGGCGAAGTCTGAGTAGTCTGAATACTTCCTTAGGGCTTGGTAACATAATTTGAGTGTGGGGATGGCCTGGAAGATGAAGTTTAGGTCTGTTTTGCGCTCTATGAAAAAAACATGACACTCGTGCACATGCACAACGAGCGTAAGTGTGCGCTGTTAAACTAGGGGGCAGCCTGCTATGCTTAGTTGAATCCTAGCTTACTAATTGGCATTATTAACTGATCATCCATGTTCTATTAATGTAGTATTACATAAGTGTGGGGTGCTTGCACCCCGTTTGCGCGCATTAGTTGATTTGAATTAGTTTGTTGGCTTGAAATAGAAATTGTGCGCTAGTGAGGGAAGTCTAAATACCTCGTTTACCATCCTTTGTTATTTGATAGAGTGCATTGAGGATATTGCACAATTTTAAGTGTGGGGTGGGGATTCCCTTTGCTTTGCTTATAAATTTTTGTTTTTGTCAATTGACAATGTTTTATTTATTTCTTGATTGTATAATTTATTTCTTGCTTTCTGTTTTAGTTTAATTTAATTGGTAGTAAAATTTTTAAAAAAATAGAAAACAAGAAAATTCAAAAATAGTTAGTCTTTTCTTAGTTCATGTTAGCATAGTTAGAGTAGATAATAATCTCCCGTGGTTTTTGTTTGGGCATCGGTTCTTTTCCATGGGATGTACACTTGAATCGGGTACATTTTATTTTATTTTTAGATAGTTTTAGTTGTCGTAGTAGTATAAAGAGAAGGAAAACTCGGGTTGGAGTATAGGTGTCTTGTGACCCATTTGATGCTAGAATATTTAGACCTGAGCACGTGGATTAAATGCCTTCCTTGTGAGTTTTTGAAATAAATTTTTCCAAGAAAAATGAATAACCTTGTTTGTGACGCCTAGGCTCAGTTTCTTGACTCTTGTGTGCTAAGTGCTTTAAGCTATATTTTCAAGCTTGATTTACTGCTTTGATTGAGAGTCCGAATTGAGCCGCTTTGAGTGAGTCATGTGCCATTGTGTGAGTGAGGTTCTTGTTTCGTTCCATGCTTTTTGCTTGAATCTAGAACTTGCCAAGAGTGTGGTTGAAGTGAAATTCTAGGTTTTGCTCGGTTTGAAAAATGATTATAGGCTTTCCTTGATCCGTTTGAGACTTTTCTAGCCTACCCTCTACTTGATGACTTGACCCTAGTCAGCTCCTTTGAGCCTTTATCCTTTTATTGGCAATCATGTTACAAGCCTTGACCTGTTGTAATTTGAATTTTTCATCTTTTGAATACCCTATCTCCATGAGCACTTGCAAAATAGCACAATAAGCTGAACAGAGTTGGAGGAAAAGGTCGGTTGGTTTGTGGATTGGTCCCAATTAGAAAGTAAAAGAAGTGCTTGTGAAAAGAAAAAAAAATAGAAAAAAACAGTGAACGAAAAAAAAAATTACTGGCCTGGCCAACTATTGAGTAGAAAAAAATTGTGAAGTTTTTTTAAAAAAAAAGCATTTTCTTTGTGAGCTGAAAAATATTCATTGGCGTAAATAAAAAGGGGAAGATTGGGTGTTGCTTGAAATTGAAAAGGGAGGAACTTTTGGAAGAAGGAAGTGTGCTGGAATTTGATGTTTTGTAAGTGCTTAGGGAGGTTTAGTCACTTTTATCCA
Source organism: Petunia x hybrida (assembly GCA_037355625.1). NCBI lineage: Eukaryota > Viridiplantae > Streptophyta > Magnoliopsida > Solanales > Solanaceae > Petunia > Petunia x hybrida. The sequence goes on along the minus strand of JBBBVM010001137.1, from coordinate 919,021 downwards.
TATTTATCATCCTGTCCCGCAGCCTACATTACAACCCTTAATAAGTCCTATTTGATTTTAGACTGAGGAGACTTACATTAGTGGAATTTACATAAAGGGCAAGCTTATGGTACTTCTTGTGTGGCATGTGAACTTCTTTATGAGAGTTGAGTGAATTCTTTCGATCTGTAAAGTCCTGAAATTAATTACAATATCTTGTGAGTATTGGACTACTTCTTCTTATTTGTTGTGAGGGCACTTGATTCATGAAGGATAGGTGATTTTATTAGACTCTTAGTCAAGGTAAGTGAGCGGGCTTGAGAAACTTGGTGTCACGGAGTCTGTTATTGAGGTTACGATGTTACAATTTGATTGTTTGATTGTTTTTAAATATTTAGACTGTTTTGGTATTGTGAACATGAGGAAGTGCGTGAAAGATGCATGTGAGAAGGTTTAATTATTGGCATCAACCATGGTCACAGGTGTAGTTGTTCTTAACTATTGAGTTTCTCTGTTGAGAATGAAATTGAGGTTGTATCTTGAGTCATCTGAAGTTAGAGGATTGTTGGTCTGAATTGCTCAAGGACGAGCAATAGTTTAAGTGTGGGGTGTTGATGTTGGGCATAAGTCTTATGTTTCGTTGTCGATTTCTTATGGCTTTTATTTTGTTTTCATGGTATTATGTGCCCAAAAATGATTGATTTGAAGTAAAATGCTAACTTGAGGTGTTTGGATGTTTTAAGGAATAAAATGAAGGAAATTAGAGCTTGAATTGTACAAGAACAAGGAAGAAGCAGCGCATACAGCCTCCCATGCTTGGCATGCACGGCTGTATGGCCTGGGAAGAGTGAAAAGTTGAAGAAATCAAAGACTAGCAGCGCATACAGCCATGGTCGCGAGGCATGCTCGGCTGTATGCGCCGAAAAACAATCCCAGAGTAGCTTGGATTAGCTAAAAACGTGGGCCACCTATTGTATTCCGTATTTAAACCCTTGGAAACATACTTTTTGGGAAGGACGTACTCTTGGAGGCAAGAACCTTTGGGAGGCATAGAAATGCTAGAGATGGGTTGGAGCTCAACATCTACATTGAGTTTTCTTCTTTTTTCTTTAATTTAGTTTGTTAGTCTAAAGTTGTGGGATTCTCCATGATTATTGATATTCATAAGTTACTTTGATTTTATTGATTTATATTATAGGGTTATTTATTTATATCCTGAGCCTAAGTATTTGATTGCTTGATCACCAATTGAATACTATTTATGAACCTAGGGTTGAACTCAAAAGTGGGAACCACAGGTTGCAATAGGATTGAATAGAGCGTGTTCATAAACCTGGGCATCAGGGGAATGGTTTTGCGGTAAGGATAGAAATATACCTAACAGTCATGCTTAGTCACTATACAGGAGAAGCACATGCATTCTTGTTAACTCTAATTCCATAGATATATAGGCGTTATGTTGGCTTTAATAGGCGAGCAGGGTATCGAAAGAGTCCTGTGAGTAATATTAACCCTGTGATTAGTAACCCAGGTAAATTGATTTAGTCAGATTAACTAAAGAATTTAACATGATTGGCAGATATCCCATGACCCTAGGTTGTTATCCCTTCTTGAATCCAAAATCGTGTTTTACTTGTTATTATTTTCTTGGTTTAATTAGTTAATTTTGGTTCGATAAATTCTCAACTGTTGAAACCTTCTTGCTTAGATAATTAGGAATTGTCTGACTTAGTTAGTAGTTAATCAATAGTCCTCGTGGGAACGATACTTTTCTTATCATTTTATTACTTGATTGACCGCGTATACTTGCGTGTGCGTTTGGAGCGACAACCATCCTCAACTATAACTTACATTTTGCATTTGCTATTTTTAGGTCGGATCGTTATTTGAAACAAGGAAAAATTAAACCAGGTTCCATTGTTGTTTCGCATATAAACAATTTCTCCCGACGTAAGGTTGTACGATTTTAACAATCAATAATTAAGTTTTTTTATTATATAAATTTGCCTAAATTTTTAAAGATGGGCTTCATAGATAGTGGAGGGAGAAAAAGTTGCTGGTGTGTTTGCCAAATCAAAGTCTCTGTTGAATTATATTTGTCCCATCAGTAGCTTCATAATCCTTTAAATCAAATTTCCTGTGATTACATGTATGTCATTGATCCACGCTCAATCCTACACCATTAATGGTAAGGGCGGTCATCAAAGTATAATACCCGATGTGAGTCGGATCGATTTTTCAAAGGAACTAGCTTGTCAAGTAAGAGAGTTGCAAATAGAAATTCAAATGAAGTTTAGTTAAGAGTCCTAGAAATGGGGTTGTTTGATGTAAATCTATGTTAAACTACGATGCATACAAATTAAAGCAAGTAATTGATTCTATATTAAGAAGCTAAGGATATAAACGACTAATAGTGGCATCCATACAATGGGTATAGTCAATTCACCCTCCTAACACAAGTATAATTATGGTCGAGTCGTTCTAATATAATTCCTAGAATCCTCCCGGCCTAAAAGGTCTACCTCACTACGCTCGCCAAAGCCATAGTTTAGCGCATAAAGCACTACTCATGGACCCAAGGAAAGGAGACCTCTTCCGAGTGTAACTCCTTTTAGATGGGTTAAGCTAAGTACTAGCCAACAAAATCCAAATCCTTGTCAACTCCACTAATCTACAGTAACTAATCTCTCCCCGAGTCTTTAATTAGCAAAATAGATATCAAACTCTAATATCATGGATACTAAGATTTTGTTATTAATGTAATGGGATTTGGATAACTGCTACTTGTGTTATAGTTGGTGAATTTAAGCAACACCCATTGAATTTCTACCACTTATAGTATGTTTACACCCATAGCTATGAGTTTAGTTACTCATACTAGGGGTTTGAATCAAAACAATAAATATGTAATGAAATGATGAAATGATTTCAAATAAAGATCTTGAATTGAAATATGAATCAAGATTCAAAGATACAAGTTATGAAGCTTACAAAGAGATGAAAATACTTCTACTTGGCTCTTAGAATCGCCTCTAAGAGTAGTGTTTGTAATAATCAATGTGCTGAAATAAAACCCTAGCTTTTCTGTTTATACTAAAATAAGTTTTGCATTTTTAGTAGCTGAGGCGGCCAGCCCAAATAGGGAGGCGATCCGCCTCTCTCTTGGCTTCAAGAACACAACTCTCTGAAGTTTTCTGAGCGGTCCGCCTAGTAACTAGGGCGGCCGCCCTTCATGATTTCTTCTAGCGCCTGGGATCCAAGGCGGGGGCGCCTCAAGCTTTTCTCCAATTTTCAGCTCTTTGTTTCTTCTTAGGTGGTCCTCCTAGTCTTGATGCGGGGCGCCTCATCTATAACTTCCCGAACTTCATACTTTGGCTCCAATTCTCACTCTTTAGCTTCAATCTTTAGCCAATGCTCATGCAAACTCATTACAACCTGAAACTAAGCAAATTATGATTTTAATAACACCAATTATTGCTTTTGGATTCAAAAATAAAAATTTAAAATAGTCTTTAATTTGGTAAAATACCAACTTATCAGTCGCATTATATTATAATGCTAATTAAAAATCTTAAAACCTTGACATAGGATAATATCCAATTGTCATTACATCATGAGTGATAGCTTAAGTGCTAAGTGATGCTCATTAGTATCCCAGAAAAATATTGTTCTTGATCCTCATGAAATCTACATTAGATACTCATTTTGAAATTTTGATTGCTTTACAGGAAAAGAAAGGCTGCTTAACTCAATCAACACTGTTGAGAAAGTTGTGGTGGAAGAGATGCATCAATAATGAAAGAGACTCTAAAAAAATGAGCCAATTCAGAGATAGAGATTATATCTTCCTTGAAAGACAAGGAGAGGTAAATCTTACAATCTACTATTTCGTTATGAGATAATGCTTAATTTTAGTTGAGTAGTAGATTGACATGGCACAAAATGAATCTTTTAATGATTATGAAAAGTGTATTGAGTGAAATATAGCTAGCATATGTGGCGCTTGAGCGCATTGCTCGGGATGTATCCCGCAAAGATTCACAAGTTGGCCATGAGGCAAAAGGCATGTCACTCGAGGCAAAACCTCAAGGTCACAGTCCTCTGCAGGCCACGAGGAAGGGTCGCTTCGGGTAACCAAAAATTTGTCCCCTCGAGGCAAGTGATTCAACCCTCGAGGAGACAATTCAAATCCATACCAGTTAACTCAGTATTTAGTGGGCAAGATCGAGGACATACTATGATATGAACGTTGGAAAAATGGCTGATTGATGCACTACTAAAAATTTGGCATTTTCAGACCGTCGTTGTCTGACCAAAAGTCGGTCCGCAGACCTAATCCGACCTCTTTGGTCGGACAAATCGGATAATATTTATAATTATTTATTTTTGTAAAGCGTCCGACCGCCGTGGTGGGATAATATTAAATAATAATTTTTTTATGAGTATCCGACCGCTGTGGTCAGACGTCCAAAATAAAATAACGGGCAGATCTCTGATTTGAGATCCGCCTTCGCGAGTATGTTACATATATTTTGTACAACTTGTAGGCAAAAGTTGGAATTATTTCGAATATCGTAGGGTTTCGTTTTAATTTTCATCACGAAAAGAAAAGAAAAAAAAGGGAAACGACGAAACTTAAAAATGGAATGGCGGTGCATATATGCTGGTCATATATGAGCATATGATAAGTATGAAAACAATAACAAAACGATTTAGAAGCAGAGAAAAAAAATGGCGCAGAAATGGAAAAAATGTCAGAAAATGAGAAAAGAGACCAGAGAAAAGTAGAATTTTCACCCTGAAACATTCAGGTAATGATCCTAATATATTATTTGAGTTTATTACGTGTGTTTGAATATATTTTTACGGTAAAAATTGAGATATTAGACATCGTCCTAATAAGTTCAATTAATAGTTTAAAGGGTCAAATGGACCCCGATAATGGAATTGAATATATATTCATACTCAGTGAGTTATGGGCAACATATAAATGTAATTTATTTGGGGTTTGGTTGTGTGACCTTAAACCCTGTACATAGGCCTGGCCTGCGTATTGCGTATGCCAATAGGGTATCAGGTTCCTAACCGAATTGCCCTAAGATGTGAGGAATGAAGCCTTTAGCCTAATTTGATATATTTTTCAACTTATTGAATAGAGTGGGATCGTTTGGCAATTAAACCAAAGGACAAAGCGGTTATTGAGTGGCTGTGCTAACTTTGTAACAAGGTAAGTGTTTATATCCATTTCTTTGGAGGAACCTGGCCTCGTGGATTTTCTACCACGTGTTCCTTACGTGTGTAGCTGCCGATAGGCGTACTCCTTACGCCTTAGCTTTGGATTTACATTGTGTATTATATGTTATGTCCTGTTGTTGGTATTGCATTGAGGAACTGAGCAGTGTACTCTGGCTGTGAGTTGGCATCTACTTCCCGGCTGTCGATGAGAGTCCCGCGCTGGTGAAGTGTTATTATTGCACCACATTGCATTCATATGCATTATATGTCATTCATATGCATATCATATTGGGTGCAGGAGTATTCCGCCCCAGGAGAAGGAGTATTCCGCTCCATTGTATCATATTGAGGGTAGGAGTATTCCGCCCCAGGAGCAGGAGTATTCCGCTCCATTGTATCAGATTGAGGGTAGGAAGATTCCGCCCCAGGAGAGTGCAGGAGTATTCCGCCTCAGCTTTACATTATATCGGGTGCAAGAGTATTCCGCCCCAAGATAGTGCAGGAGTATTCCGCCTCTGGTTTATAATATATCGGGTGAAGGAGTATTCCGCCCCCAGGAGCAGGAGTATTCCGCTCCAGTTGGTTATCAGATTGGAATCCCCTCGAATGCAGGAGTATTCCGCTTCGGGATGGGATTATGGGCACATGTGACCCTTTTCATCACATTTCATTTCATTTCATTTCATCACATTTCATACCATTGGGTAGACTTACGATACATGACTACTGTCCTGCTTATATGTGCATTGCTTATTTGCCTATATATTTCTGGCTCGTATTCTGGGTTGCGGGGATCGGGTTTGCACGCCGCAACGGTATAAATATATGGATCAGGTTGCACGCCGCAGCAGGATGAATATATGGATCGGATTGCACGCCGCAACAGGATGTATTTCTGATTGTTGATGTGTTCGGGATACCTATATGTTTTGGTTATCTTACGTTCCTGGTTATTGATAAGTTTGTCATTCCATACGTGTTTCTAGTTATTACCTGGCTCTGTCTTTTTATAATTTAAATAAGAGGAATTTTATTTATCTGTTTCTCCTCCTGGCTAGCTATCCTATTCTTTGAGGTGACTAGTCTGCCCCACTTATTGAGTCCTTTTGACTCACCCTTTTTTGTTGTTTGTTTCTCGTCTATCTATTTCGTTTCGGCAGGTTCGCTCCAGGATTTAGTTTGTCACGTTGTGAAGGAGCGAAGACGACTTCAGCTGTTAGGGTGAGCCAGCTTTTATTCCGGATGGCCACCAGTTTATTGTTCATTATTTCAGTTGCATTTTGCTCCCTTCAGGAGGTAGTTGTCTTCTTCTTTACTCTTAGACGTCTAGTCTGGATAGCCCTAAACCTAGTATGTTGGGTAGTCAGCTGTAATTCTTTTGTACAGCTTAGAGGTATCAGTATGTCAGTATTTTTTTTTTAAGTCTTGTTCTTATTTATGAATTGAATTATATTTATTTTTTTAATTTAATTGGTAAGGGTTCGCCCGACGGGTCTAGGGAAGGATGTCGGGTGCCCGCACGGCCTAGCCGGATTCCGGGTCGTGACAATTGGTATCAGAGCCCGGTTTCGAGTCTATCCAGACTAAGCCAGTGTCTAGTACAGTCTCGCTGATGGGTACGTAGATGTCCGTACTTATCTACGAGGGGCTATGATGGCATTTAGGAAGTTTCACTTCCTTCTTTTCTGATCGTGCATCAGTCTAGGATACAAAAGTATTTTCGTTAATTTCTTCATGGTAATTGTGAAACCCTCGTGCGATAAATCAGCAAAAGGTATGAGTTCAGGACGAAGTAGTCTGGCCTGGGTTGGCACTGACGAAGCCCCGAGAGTTTTTGATCGTGCTTATGATCTAGTTATGGACGTACGAGCTCGCGATGGGCAAGGGAGCAGGTCCTTGTGGTTCCCTTGGCTCTCTACGACGCTTTTACAAGAATTTTGGCGACGCAGATACCGTAAGAACCTATTATTCGCAGGGCAGCCTATCAGGTTGCCGCATGTGCAGACGTTCGATCTCAGGGAGCTCCTTTTCCGGTTCTTAATATTGCTGCATTAAATTATATTCCGGAGGTAGTATATGTTACCTCTAATTGTCCTGGCTGGTTAGCCAGCCGAGGTATCAGTTCTGTCCGAGTGCCCAAAGAGGTTGCATTATTTTATGCAGATGAACCTTCCGATATTCTAAAAGCAATGCATCAGATAAACCTCATGATTCTTTTTAAAATACAATGATGTCAGTGTATCCTTCAGGCTCTTGATTATATCGAGTGGTATGGTGTTGATTATCCTTCTTTCCAGCTTCAGGGTCTAGCCTTGAATTGGTGGGCCGCTCTCTAATTAGCTAACTTGGTTCGATTTTTTTTTCAGATTCGTGGAAAAGTTCCTTTCGAGTAGCGAGCGAGATGAAAAGTGTTGCCAATTTGAGTGGATTAGACAGGGTAGCCTGTTGGTTAGTCTGTTGGTTTCAAAATATGAGATTGAATTCTATAGAATGGCTGAATATGCATTAGAACTAGTCCATGAGCCTTTCGAGAGATTCAAATATTTATTGGTGACCTTTCTCCTTCCTTGAGATCCCAGATGACTCGAAAAAAATTGAGGTTGGGACTTTATTTGATGTTGTTGTTGATATTGGTCAGAGGTATTAGGCATACCATAAGTTAGAGCGGGACGAGTTAGAGTAGGAGAGCAAGAAATTCCGTGGCCTTGGTGGGCAACCATGGTACCTCATTTGGATGTAAAAGTTCTGATTATTTCGGGACGTCACCTTCCAAGTTATCTCAGCTTGTGTTACGTGATTCTTAGAGTGCGCCAGTAGCTCATCAAGATCAGATTCAGTCTTCTCTTTACAGCTATCAACAATCTGTCCAGCTTCCATTTTCACTGAAAAGGTGTTATCTTTGTCATGAGTCTGGCTATTCTTTGAGGAGTTTTCCCTTGCTCCGACAGGTACGCAGTCGTCTTTTCTCTCGTCATCAGGCATCTGCGCAGTCACAGGGGATTTCATATAGATCTCAATTAGCCAGAGAAAAGCCACCATCTAGTAGAGGTTGAGAGTGTGGTGGCAGTGGCTCTTTAGAAAGTGATTGTCAGGGTAGTGGCTCAGCTCAGCTGCAGAGGCAGTTCTATGAATTGCTTGTCTGGCGGGATGCTGAGGTATCCGATGTAGTAGACCCATGTATTTTTTATTCCCTTAAGATTTGATTCTTCCGATCAATCTGGAGATGGTCTGTCATATCATGTTTCATGGTTTCCTTGGATATTGTTTCTGTTAAGAATCAGTTGCGGTAGAGCGGCGAGCTTATGGTATAATTTATTCCTGGCATTTGTGAGACCTTACTAGTTATCAAGTCTAAATATGAGAGATTTGGCAGTAAGTGTCGGTATTGTCTGCCTGGCATCTTGTTGTTCTACCTTCTGTTATTATGTCAAATCAGTTTACCTCTCTTCTCGGAATTTCGTGTTTGTAGGATAATGGGAACCTAATTTTTCACCATCAGCAAGTATATCGTTTCTTCCGGTGTAAAGTGATTAGTAAGTAATATTCGATCTACGTATCTCCTCTTGCTTCAAGACGCTAGTAGAGTCATGTTATTCTACAAGTTTGTCTCGGTATAAAAGGGTATTCTGGTAAATTGTCAGAGTTTCCTTCTTATTGGGAGGTTAAATTGGTATGGATGTTTTTCCATAAATTTTATTTAATGTCTATCTCTTCAATTGTGATTCTTTGGCTCGCCTGACTCGGAAGTAGTCTAGCTTTGGTAGCCAAGCCAAAAAAAAAAAAAAGATGAACTTCCTGAAGCTCTAATTATTTCTATCCTCGATCCATTTCCATTTCTTCTTCGTCCGGCACTAGTGAGCTTGGGCGATTGGTAGCCGCTTGTGATGTTCCCTGTTTGAGCTAGAGCATGTGTTATTGTAGCAGGGTAAGCATATTATTGTTTTGGATATCAGTTTATCCGGGTATCTATTCCTATGTATAGTATAGTGCTGGTTCTGTTTTTGCGGATCATCCAGTTTCAGGGGAAACTCTGCCGAAATTTTTATATAGAAGTACCATCCATCAGGCGGTGGTGTTTATGGAAAAGGTATGGAGTTGTGAAGTTGAGAGTTACAGCTGTTTGGCAACTCGAAAGGGGTAGTTGGTAGCTTAGGTCTGTCTACGTTCAGCTTTTAGCTAAATCTTCTTTAGTCACGCAGACTGTGCGAGGATGGTTGTTCCTACTCAAATGGCTGCATGAGTTTGTGCTTTAAGTGGAGGAGTCTTCCTCCAAATACTGAATGGTAATATTAAATCTCTGAGGTGTTGATACCACTTTTCTCACGACCCAAAGTAAGGCCACGACAGAAATCTACAATGAGTGTCGATCATTGCTAAACCCACTAATAATCTATTAATGACAGAGATAAGTTGGCAACCTGATTATATATATGTACCTATCTGCTGAAAACATAAAGTCTGGAAAGATGACACGACTTTAACTTGCTGGCAATTAGAACATTAAGCCACAAATTCTGCTATGTCATACTTCATTCCGTCCCACCAATAAATCTGCTTAGGATCATGGTACATCTTAGTCGAACCTGGATGAATAGTGTATTTGGAATAACATGCCTTTATCATAAAGATAGAAAATGCCGCCTGTCCGGCAACAAACCATGATACGCATAATGCTTTAATTGATGAAAAGGCAGTTTACAATGCAATCTTGTATTGTGCTTCAATCCATTGACAAAACTAATGAAACATCTGCTCTTGAAGCATCCAGTGTCTCAATGCAACTTGAAAGAAATCTGCATATCCTATTTGTGGGTGGAGAAACCCGAGATATCTTATTTCTGGGTGGAAGGACCCGAGATATCCTATTTGTGGGTGGAAGGACTTGAGATGTTCATCTACAAGACGAACTAAACAAACAAAATTAAAGTAAAGCAAAAGACACAAAGCTCATTAAAGCATGTACTTCTCCAAATTTAGCGATATCTGCAAATCACAACAATGAAATTTTAGTAAGTGCCTTCTTAAAGAGAAATAGAAATGAAACGGATATGTTTAAAATTTATAAGAATTATAAGAGATAGAAATGCTGCCTTTCGGCCATAAATCATGATTGAGCCTACAGTGGGCTCCATAACAATAGTGTCCTTTGATTGTCTATGATAGGCTTTATAATAATGCCTCCAATTGCTTATGGTTGGCTTCAAATGATAACGATGTCTTTGCTTGCTCATGATAGACGTGATAACAAGACCCCCGATTGCTTACGGTAGGATCAATAACAAAAGAGCCTTCAATTGCCTATAATAGGCTTCAGAATAAGGCCTCTAATTGCTTATGGTAAGCTTCAAATGCTAATGAAGTCTTCGCTTGCTCAAGATAGACTTGATAATAAGACCTCTGATTGCTTACGGTAGGATCTTGAAACGACCTCGGTCAGTCGTTTCGGAAGTTAGGACTCCGATTGGCGTACCGATAATTTTAAAATATTCGTAATGTCCATTAGGACCTGTCTGTAAAATTTGAGCTAAATCAGACCTCGTTTGGTAGGCATCGGAAGAAGGTTTCAATTTTTATTGGCGATAAATATTAAAAAGAGATTTTCGAGCTTGGTTTTGCCGAATGAGCTCCGATTCGAAATCCGAAAGCGCCGTTAGGTTCGTATGATTATTTGAGATTTTTGTAAACTTTCGAAAGTAAATTTCGATGTTGTTCGGCTAGTTTCCGCTAGAATGCCGAAAGTTAAATAATTTGACTTTTTTTCATTTAAATTTGCATCTTGAGTTTTGGGAGTCTGATTTGAGATTCGCCTTCGCGAGTATGTTACATATATTTTGTACAACTTGTATGCAAAAGTTAGAATTATTTCGAATATCGTAGGGTTTCGTTTTAATTTTCATCACGAAAAGAAAAGAAAAAAAAGGGAAACGACGAAACTTAAAAATGGAATGGCGGTGCATATATGCTGGTCATATATGAGCATATGATAAGTATGAAAACAATAACAAAACGATTTAGAAGCAGAGAAAAAAAATGGCGCAGAAATGGAAAAAAATGTCAGAAAATGAGAAAAGAGACCAGAGAAAAGTAGAATTTTCACCCTGAAACATTCAGGTAATGATCCTAATATATTATTTGAGTTTATTACGTGTGTTTGAATATATTTTTACGGTAAAAATTGAGATATTAGACATCGTCCTAATAAGTTCAATTAATAGTTTAAAGGGTCAAATGGACCCCGATAATGGAATTGAATATATGTTCATACTCAGTGAGTTATGGGCAACATATAAATGTAATTTATTTGGGGTTTGGTTGTGTGACCTTAAAACCTGTATATAGGCCTGGCCTGCGTATTGCGTATGCCAATAGGGTATCAGGTTCCTAACCGAATTGCCCTAAGATGTGAGGAATGAAGCCTTTAGCCTAATTTGATATATTTTTCAACTTATTGAATAGAGTGGGATCGTTTGGCAATTAAACCAAAGGACAAAGCGGTTATTGAGTGGCTGTGCTAACTTTGTAACAAGGTAAGTGTTTATATCCATTTCTTTGGAGGAACCTGGCCTCGTGGATTTTCTACCACGTGTTCCTTACGTGTGTAGCTGCCGATAGGCGTACTCCTTACGCCTTAGCTTTGGATTTACATTGTGTATTATATGTTATGTCCTGTTGTTGGTATTGCATTGAGGAACTGAGCAGTGTACTCTGGCTGTGAGTTGGCATCTACTTCCCGGCTGTCGATGAGAGTCCCGCGCTGGTGAAGTGTTATTATTGCACCACATTGCATTCATATGCATTATATGTCATTCATATGCATATCATATTGGGTGCAGGAGTATTCCGCCCCAGGAGAAGGAGTATTCCGCTCCATTGTATCATATTGAGGGTAGGAGTATTCCGCCCCAGGAGCAGGAGTATTCCGCTCCATTGTATCAGATTGAGGGTAGGAAGATTCCGCCCCAGGAGAGTGCAGGAGTATTCCGCCTCAGCTTTACATTATATCGGGTGCAAGAGTATTCCGCCCCAAGATAGTGCAGGAGTATTCCGCCTCTTGTTTATAATATATCGGGTGAAGGAGTATTCCGCCCCCAGGAGCAGGAGTATTCCGCTCCAGTTGGTTATCAGATTGGAATCCCCTCGAATGCAGGAGTATTCCGCTTCGGGATGGGATTATGGGCACATGTGACCCTTTGCATTTCATTTCATTTCATCACATTTGGGTAGACTTACGATACATGACTGCTGTCCTGCTTATATGTGCATTGTTTATTTGCCTATATATTTCTGGCTCGTAGTCTGGGTTGCGGGGATCGGGTTTGCACGCCGCAACGGTATAAATATATGGATCAGGTTGCACGCCGCAGCAGGATGAATGTATGGATCGGATTGCACGCCGCAGCAGGATGTATTTCTGATTGTTGATGTGTTCGGGATACCTATATGTTTTGGTTATCTTACGTTCCTGGTTATTGATAAGTTTGTCATTCCATACGTGTTTCTAGTTATTACCTGGCTCTGTCTTTTTATAATTTAAATAAGAGGAATTTTATTTATCAGTTTCTCCTCCTTGGCTAGCTATCCTATACTTTGAGGTGGCTAGTCTGCCCCACTTATTGAGTCATTTTGACTCACCCTTTTTTGTTGTTTGTTTCTTGTCTATCTATTTTTTTTCGGCAGGTTCGCTCCAGGATTTAGTTTGCCACGTTGTGAAGGAGCGAAGACGACTTCAGCTGTTAGGGTGAGCCAGCTTTTATTTCGGATGGCCACCAGTTTATTGTTCATTATTTCAGTTGCATTTTTCTCCCTTCAGTAGGTAGTTGTCTTCTTCTGTACTCTTAGATGTCTAGTCTGGATAGCCCTAAACCTAGTATGTTGGGTAGTCAGCTGTAATTCTTTTGTACAGCTTAGAGTTATCAGTATGTCAGTATTGTTCTTATTTATGAATTGAATTATATTTATTTTTCTAATTTAATTGGTAAGGGTTCGCCCGACGGGTCTAGGGGAGGATGTCGGGTGCCCGCACGGCTTAGCCGGATTCCGGGTCGTGTCAGATCTATAACAAAAGAGTCTTCAATTGCTTATGATAGACTTCAGAATAAGGCCTCCAATTGCTTATGGTACGCTTCAATGCTAATGAAGTCTTCGCTTGCTCATGATAGACTTAATAATAAAACCTCCGATTGCTTATGGTAGGATCAATAACAATAGAGCCTTCAATTGCTTATGATAGGCTTCAGAATAAGGCCTCCAATTGCTTATGGTTGGCTTCAATGCTAATGAAGTCTTCGCTTGGTCACGATAGACTTATAATAAGGCCCCCCGATTGCTTACGATAGGCATGACGTAATTTGTAAGTGCAAGCTGCAATATCTTTGATAAATTGTCTTCCCATCCATTGGCGAAGCAATAAAGCAAATGCGAAGGCATAGTGCAAAGCATTTTCAACAATCTTGACAAATCAACTGGCAAGCCGGTCGGACATGAAGCAAGGAGGGTCTTGGGGTTGATTGCCTACAAATCAGCTGGTGATCCGATCCGGCACAAAGCAAGGAGGGTCTCAGGGCTGACCTGTTAACCTGTTGATCTAAAAGTAAAGCAAGTCGTAATATAAAGCAAGTGCGAAGTCATAATTGAAAGAAAGTGCAAGGCAATTTGAACATCTTGACAAATCAACCGGCAAGCCGGTCGGGCACGCAGCAAGGAGGGTCTTGGAATTGATTGTCTACAAATCAGCTGGTGATCCGATCCGGCACAAAGCAAGGAGGGTCTGATGGCTGACCTATTAACATGTTAAACTAAAAGTAAAGCAAGTCATAATATAAAGCAAGTGCAAAGGCATAATTGAAAGCAAGTGCAAAGCAATTTAGCGTGAAATTTAAAGCAACGCAAAAGCGATTTAGTGAATCAACAGGCGTGAAAGTCCAACAAGAGAGAAGCCCCGCCTGGTGGTCAACCTGAAAAACATAAAGCAAGGCATCAATTTTAAAGCAAGTGCGACGAAATAATTTAAAGCAAGTGGAAAGAAAAGCAGTGCGGGAATGTAGAGCAACGCAAGAGCCATTTGACGAATCAATAGGCGAGATAGTCCAACCAAGGGAATCCTCGTAGCCGATGGTCAACCTGAAACAAAGCAATGCCCTATTTGGCTTAGTTTTGAAAACCCAAAACAAGCCTCGGCTTTGTCGCCTATTAGGAATGAAAGTCATAGGGGTAGAAGTGCCGCCTGTTCGGCAATAACTCATGACAAAGCATAATGCTTTAAGATGAAAAGGGCAATGCGACGCAATTTGCAAGGCAACTTTGAATGCGCGTTCCATAAATTGTTCATCCATAGTGCGAATGATCTTTTCATTTCAAGCTTTCATGTTCCTACTCTCAAAGAAAAATTGTTAGTTCTGAGGAGGGAGGGGGAAGTATTTGATTTGTGTTGACTTCATCCTGATCTTGCTGCTTCCTCGTCTTCATTGAACTAGGATTTGCAAATTGATTTTAGAAACTTGGCTCATGAACTCAAATAGCATGGATTTTGAAAAATAGAGGCAAGATAAAATATTTTAATGCGCATGCAAATGAAGTCAAAGATGCATTTTGAAAATTTTGCCTTGACTTAAACTTGTAATATATTTTTAAACAAACTGAACGTCCTTTAGCTTAGACATTGCACCGTTTGCTTAACCAATTACAGAATTCTTTCCAACTCATCTTTAATAACCAACGCCGCTTCTTGCAAAATTCTGCCCCAGTTATTATCTTTCGCATCTCCAACTCGTTTTGCAAAATTTCCCCAGTTGTCCTTCTTGGGGAAAAATAAAAATTTAAATGCTAAAGGGTCGAGCCCGATGGGGGAGCCTACGTATCCCTCCTTGGGAATCAGACCGTGCGTAGTTCTGCATCGGCTGCCCCAGTTGAAGTTCTAACAGATAGTGCGATATCAGAAGAGCGCAGACAATAACTTTTCAGTGCGTCGATTTTAATTGTTAAGTTGTTTTGCCATACGTTACAAGCAAAGCTTTGGCAGGTTTACCAATTTTAACTTTAAAGCAGGAACAAATGCAAATGTAAATAATATAATAAGAATGCGATGCGTTTTATTTCAACTTTCATAAATTCAAAATGAGTTGATTCAGATTAACATAAGCTTTAAAGTACAATGCAATTCACGGCCTCAATCTGAATTAAAATTAAAAATAATGCTACTAAGTTCAATTGCCAAGTTCTTTCAAACAATGTCATTAGCTTCTGGTACTGCATCGTTCACGAGCTAGAGCGTCTACCATCAATCAGATCTTGAATCTTGCGTGATTTGCATAGTCAACCACCTTACAAATCAAACTTCTGCTAGAGAAATAAACAGAACGAAGAAACCTCAAAGGGTAACTAAGATAGTTTGCATGTCATTCATAGGATTGAACACAAGCAAGCAACACCTAGTATTTAACGCATGTTGAGCAAATAAAGCAAGGCAAACAATTAACATGCGACAAATCACAAGTAGTTGAGTGTAAATAAATATGCAAACGTGTCCTACCCTGTAAGGTGCCTCTTTGTGGTAGAGGTAAGCCTAATCGCGCAAACAAGTGGTAACGAAAAATAGTTCATGCCAGTTTTGAGCAATTCAGACGTAGAGTAAGCAATAAATAATAACAATAATCGATAACAATCATCTCTCCGCCTTGACACTGCAATTCCGTTATCCCAACTAACTTCCAAAAGTTGGTATCAACTCGAAATTTTAACACAGCTCATGCTCTCCACAACATCTTCATAAAATTCTAAACCCAAATGCCTAAAACCCGAACAATCCTCCATAGCTTTTGCAAACATCCACACTCCTCCAAGCACAACTCCCAATTGTTTTACAACATCCAGGGAGAAATTTCCAACTGCCTCCACAATACCAGACTGCAAATCATGAAAGGCGCCAATTGGCCTTTCAAAATAAAACCTCATTGGTCCTCGGCTTTAGACAAGCCTCTCAGCTTCCTAGATTTTGCAAGGCTCACCGACCTTGTTCATAGGGCTCCTCACTGGTCCTCGGCTTTAATCAAGCCTCTCAATTTCCTAGGTAGCAAAGACCGCACTGGTCTTCAAGGAGGGACCCCACTGGTCATTCAAAGACACAGGGGCTTCGCTCTCCTAGTATGCGACAAGCATACTTCAATTTTATAAAGTTGCAGCTGGATAATCAACATAGGCCTGCACACACGCAAAGCCATTCACGAGAGGGACCCCACTGATCCTTTTAAAGACACCAGGGGCTTCGCCTCTTAGATCTCACTACACCAGGCCATCTCCAAAACACAAACCAACCAAATTTTCCTAACTTCCCCCCGGACTGCAATTCTGTCTATGATCTCAATTCTGCTAAATTCTTCCATTTTTTGACCTAAAAGACAACATAGGAGACAAAATTCCAAATCTGATTTTGCTCAAAACATGGTTAGGACTGAGGATTCGTTATCACACAACACATAATATGCATTGTCGTTGGGTTTCAAGAACCCGTTGACGTAAGGGCGGTTTCCTAACTATGGAGGCGGTACCAAGGACCGGGTCCAGACTAAGGTGTAAATGCATGCATGCTCCTAAAGCTCCGTCTAAGAGTGGGTTAACGGTTGAGGCTAACAGGTGAGTGGCAAGTGGCCTCACAGTCGAATTACTCCCACGACAACCGCCGGTGTACAAACTCGTCAGAAGGGTTCTTTAGTGGAAGAAAGTGCGGGTACACATGAGTGTACCTCACGGATATTTGGGGTGAAAATTCAAGAGGTTCCCAAGTGTGGGGGAAGTATGAACGGAATGCCAGTTTATATGTGCGCAAACAAGAGTGTAGTGACATGCTTTCCGTGGCACACAAACAAACAGATATAATAAAGCAAAATAAATTAATCATGCTAGTTGCAAATAATTAGAAACCTTTATATTCAGAAACCTTTATTGCTCCCCAGCGGAGTCACCATGCTGTTGAACCCCAAAAATTACCCCGAAAAGGATAAATTCCGGAATATCGACAGGATGGACTAACTCTTTTGGAGTTTTTGGAGTCGCCACCCAATTTAAGCAAAACAGGGAACCAAATTAACAAATGCGTGCAAAAACTCCGTTTTATAAAAGACGGTCTTTTCAGAGATTCTAAGTAAGAGGTTTTATTAATTTCGGAAGAAGGTTTTTAAGGCACTTCCAAAATTCCGTTAAAAAACGGTTAATCCGACAGGTTTCCAAATATTTACAAGTGTGCTTTTCTTTCAAAAGAATTATTAAAAAATAGTAATAATAATAATAAGAATAATTAATGGAATAAAAGCTTATTTGCAAAAATATTCTTTTACTTGCACGCATTTGCTAAGACGGCCCCAATTTGCAATAAATTAAATAACGACTTCACAATAAAAGGCAATGAACATAAAGTAAAGCAATATACAAACAATCAAATATTATTGATAAATAAAATATTTTACACATTTATTTACATAAATATCTCTAAGGAAAGAAGGGCAAAGTTAAATATAAAACCCGTGAAAATGATCAACTCGCGGGAGCCTTGGATTTTCTAAAATTCCTAAGTCTTATTTTGAATGCTCGAGTCCAGGTCAATGCATATCCACATTTGCAGGTTAGCCAAACGCGTCTCCAAGTTGTTCGTGCCAAAATGAATAAAATACAAATAATAAAGTAATAAAGTAATAATAATAATAATAATAATATATAATAGTAGTAGTAGTAATAATAATAATAATAATAATAATAATAATAATAATAATAATGAGGGGTTTTGTTTTTGCTAAATTTAGGCTCAGGTTTGTATGGCGCATCATATAGAGGCTCGGGATGTTGGTACGGTTACAAATACGCCGGCTGATCGTGTTGCCATGCCAAGTACCAAATCCACCACTCTATTCGACTTGTTTTGCCTCAAATGCATACATTCATCATTGCCTTTTGCTTTAGGGACACGGGGACGGGACTGTTCAAGTGTAGTATCATGTTCAAATCAATCCCGATGCCTCAATACGTATATATGTATTTTTCATTGGCCGGTGTAGTATCGGTTCAATATCAGTCCGTCAATTCTAACGTATAGTATCCGTCAATTCCTTGTGTGGGCCTCAATATATGTAAAATACTTTTTTTTCATTGGCCTTGCATTTTAGAATGAAATCAGTAACAGATACTGAACAATCACAAAGGGCCCACAGTACCGTTCAACGAGTCAACGTAACATAACACCAATGTCGAAAAAGCCTTTGTTCTCACAGTAATCATCCAATGCCCACTGATACTTTGATTGATTCACCCAAACCAGTATGCCACATGTTCATCCAAACTTGCATGAGCATTTTGAACTTTAGCAAGAGCATTCTAGAAAAACCAAAAAGAGGAATGAGATTTCATAGAGGGTTTATCATACTGCATTGGTGGAGACCAAACTGGACATGTCTTTTCAACCTGAACCGGTGGTGTCTGACCCGGTTTTGACTGAACCGGTGGTGGTGTTTTAAGGCTGGAATCAGCCGGTTTTTTTGGGTGATTCAGCAAAATCAGACTTAGGTGTAGCAGGAGGGGTCATGAAAAAAGTGTATCAAAGTGAAACAAACAGCAGTGAATCAACAATAGATCCAAACCAAGGACCAAACAGAGAAAGGCCATAAGAGTAATCGAAACAAGTACAAAGGCAAAGTAAAGGGAACGAATACACCTGAGAACGCCATAGCAGTGAACCAACGACGAAACAAGCGAAAGAAAGGCGAAGGAGCAACTGCCTAACAGTGTTGCTACCACCCCGCTGCTCTGTTTTAATCACCACTCACAGAAAACGATGTCGGATTCCGAACCCTCGTTTCACAATCTGCAAAGCCAATAAAGATCAAGTGCAAACAGAACCAATATAGGCAAAATAAATATAGCAAAGCAGGAACGACGAGATGAGCACACCGCCTCTTGTGAGGTGACAGAATTTTTTAAAATCGAGATCAGTTGTCTCCGCTCGAGACGACGAAGAAGACAATTGACAAAGGGGTGGGGATCCATTGATGTTTTCTGTCGAAAACGTGTATGTCCTGAAGGGAAATAGGGATTGGGGATGATGGTGTTATGAGGAGAAGAGGAGATATTGGGTATAGTGTTTGAGGAAGAAGACTAGAATCAGTGGGTCCCTCGTGTATATGTGTGTGTATCTGATAGTTTATATTAAATGGAGGAGAGGGAGGCGTATTGGTGAGGAGAAGAGTGTGTGGGGTGAGGCTGATTTTTTGGTTCTGGGAGAGTGAAAAAGGTGAGGGGAATTGTGAAGAAGATGAATGAATAGTGGGTGGTGGGCTAGGGTTTTTTTTTTAGGATTTATAGGGAGAGGCTTTTAGGGGTTTTTAAAATTGGGCTAGAAAGAAAATTGCGCGTTGCGTAAATAGGCCGGGATTCAAAATGAAGGACAATTATGGCCTTTTTACGTTAAAATTACGAACTAGATTTATTCTAAAATTAGCCTTATTTTAAACATAATTAGACGTTAATTAAAAAATCCCGGAACAAAATTGGGTGTCAACATTTGCTCCACCAGAGTGGACTGCTCCGCAGCGTGTCCGGTGGTCTCTCCGCCGGATCTTCATAAAAAAAATTGGTTAGAGTTTCTAAATGTGGGATGAAAGAAATGAGAGAATTGAGAAGTATTTGCACTTTAAGTAATATGGGGTGAAGATTTAGTGGATGATTTGAGATTATTGAGTATTTTTGAGAGATTTGGGTGTGGGGGTCGGGTTGAGGAAGAGGGGAAAAGGGAAAGTAAAAGAAAGAGGAAGAAAGAGAATGAGGAGAAACTCAAGATGCAAATTTAAATAAAAAGAAGTCAAATTATTTAACTTTCGGCATTCTAGCGGAAACTAGCCGAACAACATCAAAATTCACTTTCGAAAGTTTACAAAAATATCAAATAATCATACGAACCTAACGGCACTTTCGGATTTCGAATCGGAGCTCATTCGGCAAAACCGAGCTCGAAAATCTCTTTTTAATATTTATCGCCAATAAAAATTGAAACCTTCTTCCGATGCCTACCAAACGAGGTCTGATTTAGCTCAAATTTTACAGACAGGTCCTAATGGACATTACGAATATTTTAAAATTATCGACACGCCAATCGGAGTCCTAACTTCCGAAACGACTGACCGAGGTCGTTTCAAGATCCTACCGTAAGCAATCAGAGGTCTTATTATCAAGTCTTTCGTGAGCAAGCGAAGACTTCATTAGCATTTGAAGCTTACCATAAGCAATTAGAGGCCTTATTCTGAAGCCTATCATAGGCAATTGAAGGCTCTTTTGTTATTGATCCTACCGTAAGCAATCGGGGGTCTTGTTATCACGTCTATCATGAGCAAGCAAAGACATCGTTATCATTTGAAGCCTACCATAAGCAATTGGAGGCATTATTATAAAGCCTATCATAGACAATCAAAGGACACTATTGTTATGGAGCCCACTGTAGGCTCAATCATGATTTATGGCCGAAAGGCAGCATTTCTATCTCTTATAATTCTTATAAATTTTAAACATATCTGTTTCATTTCTATTTCTCTTTAAGAAGGCACTTACTAAAATTTCATTGTTGTGATTTGCAGATATCGCTAAATTTGGAGAAGTACATGCTTTAATGAGCTTTGTGTCTTTTGCTTTACTTTAATTTTGTTTGTTTAGTTCGTCTTGTAGATGAACATCTCAAGTCCTTCCACCCACAAATAGGATATCTCGGGTCCTTCCACCCAGAAATAAGATATCTCGGGTTTCTCCACCCACAAATAGGATATGCAGATTTCTTTCAAGTTGCATTGAGACACTGGATGCTTCAAGAGCAGATGTTTCATTAGTTTTGTCAATGGATTGAAGCACAATACAAGATTGCATTGTAAACTGCCTTTTCATCAATTAAAGCATTATGCGTATCATGGTTTGTTGCCGGACAGGCGGCATTTTCTATCTTTATGATAAAGGCACGTTATTCCAAATACACTATTCATCCAGGTTCGACTAAGATGTACCATGATCCTAAGCAGATTTATTGGTGGGACGGAATGAAGTGTGACATAGCAGAATTTGTGGCTTAATGTTCTAATTGCCAGCAAGTTAAAGTCGTGTCATCTTTCCAGACTTTATGTTTTCAGCAGATAGGTACATATATATAATCAGGTTGCCAACTTATCTCTGTCATTAATAGATTATTAGTGGGTTTAGCAATGATCGACACTCATTGTAGATTTCTGTCGTGGCCTTACTTTGGGTCGTGAGAAAAGTGGTATCAACACCTCAGAGATTTAATATTACCATTCAGTATTTGGAGGAAGACTCCTCCACTTAAAGCACAAACTCATGCAGCCATTTGAGTAGGAACAACCATCCTCGCACAGTCTGCTGGACTAAAGAAGATTTAGCTAAAAGCTGAACGTAGACAGACCTAAGCTACCAACTACCCCTTTCGAGTTGCCAAACAGCTGTAACTCTGAACTTCACAACTCCATACCTTTGCCATAAACACCACCGCCTGATGGATGGTACTTCTATATAAAAATTTCGGCAGAGTTTCCCCTGAAACTGGATGATCCGCAAAAACAGAACCAGCACTATACTATACATAGGAATAGATACCCGGATAAACTGATATCCAAAACAATAATATGCTTACCCTGCTACAATAACACATGCTCTAGCTCAAACAGGGAACATCACAAACGGCTACCAATCGCCCAAGCTCACTAGTGCAGGACGAAGAAGAAATGGAAATGGATCGAGGATAGAAATAATTAGAGCTTCAGGAAGTTCATCTTTTTTTTTTTGGCTTGGCTACCAAAGCTAGACTACTTCCGAGTCAGGCGAGCCAAAGAATCACAATTGAAGAGATAGACATTAAATAAAATTTATGGAAAAACATCCATACCAATTTAACCTCCCAATAAGAAGGAAACTCTGACAATTTACCAGAATACCCTTTTATACCGAGACAAACTTGTAGAATAACATGACTCTACTAGCGTCTTGAAGTAAGAGGAGATACGTAGATCGAATATTACTTACTAATCACTTTACACCGGAAGAAACGATACACTTGCTGATGGTGAAAAATTAGGTTCCCATTATCCTACAAACACGAAATTCCGAGAAGAGAGGTAAACTGATTTGACATAATAACAGAAGGTAGAACAACAAGATGCCAGGCAGACAATACCGACACTTACTGCCAAATCTCTCATATTTAGACTATAACGAGTAAGGTCTCACAAATGCCAGGAATAAATTATACCATAAGCTCGCCGCTCTACCGCAACTGATTCTTAACAGAAACAATATCCAAGGAAACCATGAAACATGATATGACAGACCATCTCCAGATTGATCGGAAGAATCAAATCTTAAGGGAAGAAAAAATACATGGGTCTACTACATCGGATACCTCAGCATCCCGCCAGACAAGCAATTCATAGAACTGCCTCTGCAGCTGAGCTGAGCCACTACCCTGACAATCACTTTCTAAAGAGCCACTGCCACCACACTCTCAACCTCTACTAGATGGTGGCTTTTCTCTGGCTAATTGAGATCTATATGAAATCCCCTGTGACTGCGCAGATGCCTGATGACGAGAGAAAAGACGACTGCGTACCTGTCGGAGCAAGGGAAAACTCCTCAAAGAATAGCCAGACTCATGACAAAGATAACACCTTTTCAGTGAAAATGGAAGCTGGACAGATTGTTGATAGCTGTAAAGAGAAGACTGAATCTGATCTTGATGAGCTACTGGCGCACTCTAAGAATCACGTAACACAAGCTGAGATAACTTGGAAGGTGACGTCCCGAAATAATCAGAACTTTTACCTCCAAATGAGGTACCATGGTTGCCCACCAAGGCCACAGAATTTCTTGCTCTCCTACTCTAACTCGTCCCGCTCTAACTTATGGTATGCCTAATACCTCTGACCAATATCAACAACAACATCAAATAAAGTCCCAACCTCAATTTTTTTCGAGTCATCTGGGATCTCAAGGAAGGAGAAAGGTCACCAATAAATATTTGAATCTCTCGAAAGGCTCATGGACTAGTTCTAATGCATATTCAGCCATTCTATAGAATTCAATCTCATATTTTGAAACCAACAGACTAACCAACAGGCTACCCTGTCTAATCCACTCAAATTGGCAACACTTTTCATCTCGCTCGCTACTCGAAAGGAACTTTTCCACGAATCTGAAAAAAAAATCGAACCAAGTTAGCTAATTAGAGAGCGGCCCACCAATTCAAGGCTAGACCCTGAAGCTGGAAAGAAGGATAATCAACACCATACCACTCGATATAATCAAGAGCCTGAAGGATACGCTGACATCATTGTATTTTAAAAAGAATCATGAGGTTTATCTGATGCATTGCTTTTAGAATATCGGAAGGTTCATCTGCGTAAAATAATGCAACCTCTTTGGGCACTCGGACAGAACTGATACCTCGGCTGGCTAACCAGCCAGGACAATTAGAGGTAACATATACTACCTCCGGAATATAATTTACTGCAGCAATATTAAGAACCGGAAAAGGAGCTCCCTGAGATCGAACGTCTGCACATGCGGCAACCTGATAGGCTGCCCTGCGAATAATAGGTTCTTACGGTATCTGCGTCGCCAAAATTCTCGTAAAAGCGTCGTAGAGAGCCAAGGGAACCACAAGGACCTGCTCCCTTGCCCATCGCGAGCTCGTACGTCCATAACTAGATCATAAGCACGATCAAAAACTCTCGGGGCTTCGTCAGTGCCAACCCAGGCCAGACTACTTCGTCCTGAACTCATACCTTTTGCTGATTTATCGCACGAGGGTTTCACAATTACCATGAAGAAATTAACGAAAATACTTTTGTATCCTAGACTGATGCACGATCAAAAAAGAAGGAAGTGAAACTTCCTAAATGCCATCATAGCCCCTCGTAGATAAGTACGGACATCTACGTACCCATCAGCGAGACTGTACTAGACACTGGCTTAGTCTGGATAGACACGAAACCGGGCTCTGATACCAATTGTCATGACCCGGAATCCGGCTAGGCCGTGCGGGCACCCGACATCCTTCCCTAGACCCATCGGGCGAACCCTTACCAATTAAATTAGAAAAATAAATATAATTCAATTCATAAATAAGAACAAGACTTAAAAAAAAAAAATACTGACATACTGATACCTCTAAGCTGTACAAAAGAATTACAGCTGACTACCCAACATACTAGGTTTAGGGCTATCCAGACTAGACGTCTAAGAGTAAAGAAGAAGACAACTACCTCCTGAAGGGAGCAAAATGCAACTGAAATAATGAACAATAAACTGGTGGCCATCCGGAATAAAAGCTGGCTCACCCTAACAGCTGAAGTCGTCTTCGCTCCTTCACAACGTGACAAACTAAATCCTGGAGCAAACCTGCCGAAACGAAATAGATAGACGAGAAACAAACAACAAAAAAGGGTGAGTCAAAAGGACTCAATAAGTGGGGCAGACTAGCCACCTCAAAGAATAGGATAGCTAGCCAGGGAGGAGAAACAGATAAATAAAATTCCTCTTATTTAAATTATAAAAAGACAGAGCCAGGTAATAACTAGAAACACGTATGGAATGACAAACTTATCAATAACCAGGAACGTAAGATAACCAAAACATATAGGTATCCCGAACACATCAACAATCAAAAATACATCCTGTTGCGGCGTGCAATCCGATCTATATATTCATCATGCTGCGGCGTGCAACCTGATCCATATATTTATACCGTTGCGGCGTGCAAACCCGATCCCCGCAACCCAGAATACGAGCCAGAAATATATAGGCAAATAAGCAATGCACATATAAGCAGGACAGTAGTCATGTATCGTAAGTCTACCCAATGGTATGAAATGTGATGAAATGAAATGTGATGAAAAGGGTCACATGTGCCCGTAATCCCATCCCGAAGCGGAATACTCCTGCATTCGAGGGGATTCCAATCTGATAACCAACTGGAGCGGAATACTCCTGCTCCTGGGGGCGGAATACTCCTGCACCTGATATAATATAAACCAGAGGCGGAATACTC
Organism: Petunia x hybrida; assembly: GCA_037355625.1. Lineage (NCBI taxonomy): Eukaryota > Viridiplantae > Streptophyta > Magnoliopsida > Solanales > Solanaceae > Petunia > Petunia x hybrida. The sequence continues at coordinate 893,730 of JBBBVM010001137.1, read as the reverse complement.
CTGCACTATCTTGGGGCGGAATACTCCTGCACCGGATATAATGTAAAGCTGAGGCAGAATACTCCTGCACTCTCCTGGGGCGGAATCTTCCTACCCTCAATATGATACAATGGAGCGGAATACTGCTGCTCCTGGGGCAGAATACTCCTACCCTCAATATGATACAATGGAGCGGAATACTCCTTCTCCTGGGGCGGAATACTCCTGCACCCAATATGATATGCATATGAATGACATATAATGCATATGAATGCAATGTGGTGCAATAATAACACTTCACCAGCGCGGGACTCTCATCGACAGCCGGGAAGTAGATGCCAACTCACAGCCAGAGTACACTGCTCAGTTCCTCAATGCAATACCAACAACAGGACATAACATATAATACACAATGTAAATCCAAAGATAAGATGTAAGGAGTACGCCTATCGGCAGCTACACACGTAAGGAACACGCGGTAGAAAATCCACGAGGCCAGGTTCCTCCAAAGAAATGGATATAAACACTTACCTTGTTACAAAGTTAGCACAGCCACTCAATAACCGCTTTGTCCTTTGGTTTAATTGCCAAACGATCCCACTCTATTCAATAAGTAGAAAAATATATCAAATTAGGCTAAAGGCTTCATTCCTCACATCTTAGTTTTGTCAATGGATTGAAGCACAATACAAGATTGCATTGTAAACTGCCTTTTCATCAATTAAAGCATTATGCGTATCATGGTTTGTTGCCGGACAGGCGGCATTTTCTATCTTTATGATTTTTCTTTCAAAATAAACGTTATGTTGAAGCCTGCATAGATAGTCTAAGACAAGTCGGCTGAAACACCACTTTCGGAGTGTTTTCGCGATGTCGGTTGTCTTGCGATATTGGAATTTTATATTTAATGTAGATTGTTAGTCTAAGACAAGTCGGCTGAAACACCACTTTTGAAGTGTTTTCGCGATGCTGGTTGTCTTGCAATATTGGAATTTTATATTTAAAGTAGATTGATAGTCTAAGACAAGTCGGCTGAAGCACCACTTTCGGAGTGTTTCGCGATGTCGGTTGTCTCGCAATATTGGCATATTATATTTGAAGTAGATGATAAAGATAGACAAGTCGACTTCAGACATTATGTCCCGTTAGTCGACTTGTTTTATGAAGCCTTGCATTTTACAATCCGTTCTCGCTTTACGTATTGTCTTGCTTTACTGTTTCAGAATAAGGATCAGCTTAGAGGTTCTTCGGGCGGAGTACCTTGTCAGTTGATCGAAGGAAGAACTTATCGTTGATCCTGCAACCCGCATTCACAATTTTATCACTTTATCTATTTCTTATTCCAATTATTACAGTTTATTAGCAGTTGCACGCTTACCGCTTGTTGAGATTATTACAGGATCTTTAGCAGCACCGCAGCAGTATTTGGAGCATAACAGGGAGCTTTTCTTAGCAATGAACCGGGGCAATCGTTGATATGAGCTAGACTCGTCAACAAAGACCAGAAGAATCGTACCCGCATAAGTCATCCACCTTAGAGGTAAGTCTTTTGTAACCCCGAGTTTGAGGTTTGAGATTGAAGACAAGATGGCTCGGTTGTCGAGACGCAGTGGAAGCTATGTCAGGGTAAACCCCTATTTATGGGTGTGTCGTCGACCACATTTTCATAACTTGGGTGATTACAAGCCTTTTTTCCCGCACTTGAGTAGTTGTTACTATCTCGTCTTTGATTTTCAAATCGTGTCGAACTACATATGGCCTGATTCTCTTTCAGCCCGAGATATATAGGCAACTCGGAGACCGGAGCTCAGCCATGTCCATAAACCTCGCATTTTGATCCTAGGAATCAGAGTCTTGGCTTTACCGTGACAAAATTGGCTTTCACGTCAACTTTCTTTACCCTGAAAACTCTTTCATCCTTTTCGGGTAAAGAGGGGCAGCTGTTGACACCCAATTTTGTCCAGGGATTTTTTAATTAACGTATAATTATGTTTAAAATAAGGCTAATTTTAGAATAAATCAAGTTTGTAATTTTAACGTAAAAAGGCCATAATTGTCCTTCATTTTGAATCCCGGCCTATTTACGCAACGCGCAATTTTCTTTCTAGCCCAATTTTGAAAACCCCTAAAATCCTCTCCCTATAAATTCAAAAAAAAAACCCTAGCCCATAACCCACTATTCATTCATCTTCTTCACAATTCCCCTCACCTTTTTCACTCTCCCACAACCAAAAAATCAGCCTCACCCCACACACTCTTCTCCTCACCAATACACCTCCCTCTCCTTCATTTAATATACACTATCAGATACACACATATACACGAGGGACCCACTGACTCTAGTCTTCTTCCTCAAACACCATACCCAATATCTCCTCTTCTCCTCATAACACCATCATCCCCAATCCCTATTTCCCTTCAGGACATACACATTTTCGACAGAAAACATCAACGGATCCCCACCCCTTTGTCAATTGTCTTCTTCGTCGTCTCGAGCGGAGACAACTGATCTCGATTTAAAACAATTATGTCGCCTCACCGGAGGTAGTGTACTCATCTCGTCATTCCTGCTTTGCTATATTTATTTTGCCTATATTGGTTCTGTTTGCACTTGATCTTTGTTGGCTTTGCAGATTGTGAAACGGGGGTTCGGAATCCGATATCATTTTCTGTGAGTGGTGATTAAAATAGAGCAGCGGGGTGGTAGCGACACTGTTAGGAAGTTGCTCCTCCGCCTTTCTTTCGCTTGTTCCGTTGTTGGTTCACTGCTATGGCGTTCTCAGGTGTATTCGTTCCCTTTACTTTGCCTTTGTAATTGTTTCGATTACCCTTATAGCCTTTCTCTGTTTGGCCCTTGGTTTGGATCTATTGTTGATTCACTGCTGCTTGTTTCACTTTGATACACATTTTTCATGACCCCTCCTGCTACACCTAAGTCTGATTTTGCTGAATCACCCAAAAAAACCGGCTGATTCCAGCCTTAAAACACCACCACCGATTCAGTCAAAACCGGTTCAGACACCACCGGTTCAGGTTGAAAAGACATGTCCAGTTTGGTCTCCACCAATGCAGTATGATAAACCCTCTATGAAATCTCATTCCTCTTTTGGGTTTTTCTGGAATGCTCTTGCTAAAGTTCAAAATGCTCATGCAAGTTTGGATGAACATGTGGCATACTGGTTTGGGTGAATCAATCAAAGTATCAGTGGGCATTGGATGATTACTATGATAACAAAGGCGTTTTCGACATTGGTGTTATGTTACGTTGACTCGTTGAACGATACTGTGGGCCCTTTGTGATTGTTCAGTATCTGTTACTGATTTCATTCTAAAATGCAAGGCCAATGAAAAAAAAAATATTTTACATATATTGAGGCCCACACAAGGAATTAACGGATACTATACATTAGAATTGACGGACTGATATTGAACCGATACTACACCGGCCAATGAAAAATACATATATACGTATTGAGGCCTCGGGATTGATTTGAACATGATACTACACTTGAACAGTCCCGTCCCCGTGTCCCTAAAGCAAAAGGCGATGATGAGTGTATGCATTTGAGGCAAAACAAGTCGAATAGAGTGGTGGATTTGGTACTTGGCATGGCAACACGATCGGCCGGCGTGTTTGCAACCGTACCAACATCCCGAGCCTCTAATGACGCGCCATACAAACCTGAGTCTAAATTTTGCAAAAACAAAACCCCTCACTATTATTATTATTATTATTATTTTTATTATTATTATTATTATTATTATTATTATTATCACTTTATTACTTTATTATTTTATTATTAGTATTTTATTTTCATTAAGTATTACACTTTATTATCATACTAATCCAGTTTAATTCCCATTTTTATTGCGAGATATATTTTGGCATGAACAACTTGGGGACGCGTTTGGCTAACCTGCAAACGTGGATATGCATTGACCTGGACTCGAGCATTCAAAATAAGACTTAGGAATTTTAGAAAGTCCAAGGCTCCCGCGAGTTGATCATTTTCACGGGTTTTATCTTTAACTTTGCCTTTCTTTCCTTAGAGGTATTTATGCAAATAAATGTGTAAAATATTTTATTTATCAATAATACTTGATTGTTTGTATATTGCTTTACTTTATGTTCATTGCCTTTTATTGTGAAGTCGTTATTTAATTTATTGCAAATTGGGACCGTCTTAGCAAATACGTGCACGTAAAAGAATATTTTTGTAAATAAGCTTTTATTCGATTAATTATTCTTATTATTATTATTACTATTTTTTAATAATTCTTTTGAAAGAAAAGCACACTTGTAAATATTTGGAAACCTGTCGGATTAACCGTTTTTTAACGGAATTTTGGAAGTGCCTTGAAAATCTTCTTCCGAAATTAATAAAACCTCTTACTTAGAATCTCTTAAAAGACCGTCTTTTATAAAACGGAGTTTTTGCACGCATTTGTTAATTTGGTCCCCGGTTTTCCTTAAATTGGGTGGCGACTCCAAAAACTCCAAAAGAGTTAGTCCATCCTATCGATATTCCGGAATTTATCCTTTTCGGGGTAATTTTTGGGGTTCAACAGCATGGTGACTCCACTGGGGAGCAATAAAGGTTTCTGACCATAAAGGTTTCTAATTATTTGCAACTAGCATGATTAATTTACTTTGTATTATTATATCTGTTTGTTTGTGTGCCACGGAAAGCATGTCACTACACTCTTGTTTGCACACATATAAACTGGCATTCCGTTCATACTTCCCCTACTCCTGGAACCTCTTGAATTTTCACCCCAAATATCCGTGAGGTACGCTCATGCGTACCTGCACTTTCTTCCACCAAAGAACCCTTCTGACGAGTTTGTACACCGGCGGTTGTCGTGCGAGTAATTCGACTGCGTGGCCGCTTGCCACTCAACTGTTAGCCTCAACCGTTAACCCGCTCTTAGACGGAGCTTTAGGAGCATGCATGCATTTACACCTTAGTCTGGACCCGGTCCTTGGTACCGCCTCCATAGTTAGGAAACCGCCCTTACGTCAACGGGTTCTTGAAACCCAACGACAATGCATATTATGTGTTGTGTGATAATGAATCCTCAGTCCTAACCATGTTTTGAGCAAAATCAAATTTGGAATTTTGTCTCCTATGTTGTCTTTTAGGTCAGAAAATGGAAGAATTTAGCAGAATTGAGATCATAGACGGAATTGCAGTCCGGGGGGAAGTTAGGCAAATTTGGTTGGTTTGTGTTTTGGAGATGGCCTGGTGTAGTGAGATCTAAGAGGCGAAGCCCCTGGTGTCTTTAAAAGGATCAGTGGGGTCCCTCTCGTGAATGGCTTTGCGTGTGTGCAGGCCTATGTTGATTATCAAGCTGCAACTTTATAAAATTAAAGTATGCTTGTCGCATACTAGGAGAGCGAAGCCCCTGTGTCTTTGAATGACCAGTGGGGTCCCTCCTTGAAGACCAGTGCGGTCTTGGCTTCCTAGGAAACTGAGAGGCTTGATTAAAGCCGAGGACCAGTGAGGAGCCCTATGAACAAGGTCGGTGAGCCTTGCAAAACCTAGGAAGCTGAGAGGCTTGTCTAAAGCCGAGGACCAATGAGGTTTTATTTTGAAAGGCCAATTGGTGCCTTTCATGATTTGCAGTCTGGTATTGTGGAGGCAGTTGCAAATTTCTCCCTGGATGTTGTAAAAAAATTAAGATTTGTGCTTGGAGGACTGTGGATGTTTGCAAAAGCTATGGAGGATTGTTTCGGGTTTTAGGCATTTGGGTTTAGAATTTTGTGCAGATGTTGTGGAGAGCATGAGCTGTGTTAAAATTTCGAGTTGATACCAACTTTTGGAAGTTAATTGGGATAACGGAATTGCAGTGTCAAGGCGCAGAGATGATTGTTATCGATTATTGTTATTATTTATTGCTTACTCTACGTCTGAATTGCTCAGAACTGGCATGAACTATTTTTCGTTACCACTTGTTTGCGCGATTAGGCTTACCTCTAGCACAAAGAGGCACCTTACAGGGTAGGACGCGTTTGCATATTTATTTACGCTCAACTACTTGTGATTTGTCGCATGTTAATTGTGTGCCTTGCTTTATTTGCTCAGCATGCGTTAAATACTAGGTGTTGCTTGCTTGTGTGTAATCCTATGAATGACATGCAAACTATCTTAGTTACCCTTTGAGGTTTCTTCGTTCTGTTTATTTCTCTAGCAGAAGTTTGATTTGTAAGGTGGTTGACTATGCAAATCACGCAAGATTCAAGATCTGATTGATGGTAGACGCTCTAGCTCGTGAACGATGCAGTACCAGAAGCTAATGGCATTGTTTGAAAGAACTTGGCAATTGAACTTAGTAGCATTACTTTCAATTTTAATTCAGATTGAGGCCCTGAATTGCATTGTACTTTAAAGCTTATGTTAATCTGAATCAACTCATTTTGAATTTATGAAAGTTGAAATAAAACGCATCGCATTCTTATTATATTATTTACATTTGCATTTGTTCCTGTTTCAAAGTTAAAATTGGTAAACCTGCCAAAGCTTTGCTTGAAACGTATGGCAAAACAACTGAACAATTTAAATCAACGCACTGAAAAGTTATTGGCTGCGCTCTTTGGATATCGCACTATCTGTTAGAACTTCAACTGGGGCAGCTTTTATTTGTTGGTATATGGAGTTGAAGCAGTGATATAGAACTACGCACGGTCTGATTCCCAAGGAGGGATATGTAGGCTCCCCCATCGGGCTCGACCGTTTAGCATTTAAATTTTCATTTTTCCCCAAGAAGGACAACTGGGGCAATTTTGCAAAACGAGTTGGAGATGCGAAAGATAATAACTGGGGCAGAATTTTGCAAGAAGCGGCGTTGGTTATTAAAGATGAGTTGGCAAGAATTCTGTAATTGGTTAAGCAAACGGTGCAATGTCTAAGCCAAAGGACGTTCAGTTTGTTTTAAAATATATTACAAGTTTAAGTCAAGGCAAAATTTTCAAAATGCATCTTTGACTTCATTTGTATGCGCATTAAAATATTTTATCTTGCCTCTATTTTTCAAAATCTATGCTATTTGAGTTCATGAGCCAAGTTTCTAAAAGCAATTTGCAAATCCAAGTCCAATGAAGACGAGGAAGCAGCAAGATTAGGATGAAGTCAACACAAATCAAATGCTTCCCCCTCCCTCCTCAGAACGAATAATTTTTCTTTGAGAGCAGGAACATAAAACCTTGAAATGAAAATATCATTTGCACTATGGATGAACAATTTATGGAACGCGCATTCAAAGTAGCCTTGCAAATTGCGTGGCATTGCCCTTTTCATGACTTAAAACATTATACTTTGTCATGATTTATTGCCGAACAGGCAGCACTCCTACCCCTATGACTTTCTCATTCCTAATAGGCGACAAAGCCGAGGCTTGTTTTGGGTTTTCAAAACTAAGCCAAATAGGGCATTGCTTTGTTTCAGGTTGACCATCGGCTACGAGGATTCCCTTGGTTGGACTATCTCGCCTATTGATTCGTCAAATGGCTCTTGCGTTGCTCTACATTCCCGCACTGCTTTTCTTTGCACTTGCTTTAAATTATGTCATCGAACTTGCTTTAAAATTGATGCCTTGCTTTACGTTTTTCAGGTTGACCACCAGGCGGGGCTTCTCTCTTGTTGGACTTTCACGCCTGTTGATTTGCTAAATTGCTTTTGGGTTGCTTTACATTTCACGCTAAATTGCTTTGCACTTGCTTTCAATTATGCCTTTGCACTTGCTATATATTATGACTTGCTTTACTTTTAGTTTAACAGGTTAATAGGTCAGCCCTCAAACCCTCCTTGCTTTGTGCCGGATCGGATCACCAGCTAATTTGTAGACAATCAATTCCAAGACCCTCCTTGCTGCGTGCCCGACCGACTTTCCAGTTGATTTGTCAAGATGTTCAAATTGCCTTGCACTTGCTTTCAATTATGACTTCGCACTTTCTTTATATTACGACTTACTTTACTTTTAGTTTAACAGGTTAACAGGTCAGCCCTGAGACCCTCCTTGCTTTGTGCCGAATCAGATCACCAGCTGATTTGTAGGCAATCAACCCCAAGACCCTCCTTGCTTCATGCCCGACCGGCTTGCCAGTTGATTTGTCAAGATTGTTGAAAATGCTTTGCACTATGCCTTCGCATTTGCTTTATTGCTTCGCCAGTGGATGGGAAGACTATTTATCAAAGATATTGCAGCTTGCACTTACAAATTACGTCATGCCTACCGTAAGCAATCGGGGGCCTTATTATAAGTCTATCGTGAGCAAGCGAAGACTTCATTAGCACTGAAGCCTACCATAAGCAATTGGAGGCCTTATTCCGAAGCCTATCATAAGCAATTGAAGGCTCTTTTGTTATTGATCCTACCGTAAGCAATCGGGGGTTTTATTATCAAGTCTATTGTGAGCAAGCGAAGAATTCATTAGCATTGAAGCCTACCATAAGCAATTGGAGGCCTTATTCTGAAGCCTATCATAAGCAATTGAAGACTCTTTTGATATAGATCCTACCGTAAGCAATCAGAGGTTTATTATCAAGTCTATCGTGAGCAAGCGAAGACTTCATTAGCATTTGAAGCCTACCATAAGCAATTGGAGGCCTTATTCTGAAGCCTATCATAGGCAATTGAAGGCTCTTTTGTTATTGATCCTACCGTAAGCAATTGGGGGTCTTGTTATCAAGTCTATCGTGAGCAAGCGAAGACATCGTTATCATTTGAAGCCTACCATAAGAAATTCGAGGCATTATTATGAAGCCTATCATAGACAATCAAAGGACACTATTGTTATGGAGCCCACTGTAGGCTCAGTCATGATTTATGGCCGAAAGGCGGCATTTCTATCTCTTATAATTCTTATAAATTTTAAACATATCCGTTTCATTTCTATTTCTCTTTAAGAAGGCACTTACTAAAATTTCATTGTTGTGATTTACAGATATCGCTAAATTTGGAGAAATACCTGCTTTAATGAGCTTTGTGTCTTTTGCTTTACTTTAATTATGTTTGTTTAGTTCGTCTTGTAGATGAACATCTCGGGTCCTTCCACCAACAAATAGGATATCTCGGGTCCTTCCACCCACAAATAGGATATCTCCGATTTCTCCACCCACAAATAGGATATGCAGGTTTCTTTCAAGTTGCATTGAGACACTGAATGCTTCAAGAGCAGGCGTTTCATTTGTTTTGTCAAGGGATTGAAGCACAATACAAGATTGCATTGTAAACTGCCTTTTCATCAATTAAAGCATTATGCGTATCATGGTTTGTTGCCGGACAGGCGGTATTTCTATATTTATGATTCTTCTTTCAGAACAAACGTTATGTTGAAGCCTACATAGATAGTCTAAGACAAGTCGGCTGAAACACCACTTTCAGAGTGTTTTCGCGATGTCGGTTGTTTTGCGATATTGGCATTTTATATTTAAAGTAGATTGTTAGTCTAAGACAAGTCGGCTGAAACACCACTTTCGAAGTGTTTTCACGATTTCGGTTGTCTTGCAATATTGCCATTTTATATTTAAAGTAGATTGATAGTCTAAGACAAGTCGGCTGAAGCACCACTTTCGGAGTGTTTTGCGATGTCGGTTGTCTCGCAATATTGGCATATTATTTTTGAAGTAGATGATAAAGATAGAAAAGTCGACTTGAGACATTATGTCCCATTAGTCGACTTGTTTTATGAAAGCCTTGCATTTTACAATTCGTTCTCGCTTTACTTATTGTCTTGCTTTACTGTTTCAGAATAAGGATCAACTTAGAGGTTCTTCGGGCGGAGTACCTTGTCAGTTGATCGAAGGAAGAACTTATCGATGATCCCGCAACCCGCATTTACAATTTTATCACTTTATCTATTTCTTATTCCAATTATTACATTTTATTAGCAGTTGCACGCTTACCGCTTGTTGAGATTATTACAGGATTTTTAGCAGCACCGCAGCAGCATTTGGAGCATAACAGGGAGCTTTTCTTAGCAATGAACCGGGGCAATCGTTGATATGAGCTAGACTCGTCAACGAAGACCAGAAGAATCGCACCCGCATAAGTCATCCACCCTAGAGGTAAGTCTTTTGTAACCCCGAGTCTGAGATTTGAGATTGAAGACAAGATGGCTCGGTTGTCGAGATGCAGTGGAAGCTATGTCCGGGTAAACCCCTCTTTATGGTTGTGTCGTCGACCACATTTTCATAACTTGGGTGATTACAAGCCTCTTTTCCCGCGCTTGAGTCGTTGTTACTATCTCGTCTTTGATTTTCAAATCGTGTCGAACTACATATGGCCTGATTCTCATTCAACCCGAGATATGTAGGCAACTCGGAGACCGGAGCTCAGCCATGTCCATAAGCCTTGCATTTTGATCCTAGGAATCAGAGTCTTGGCTTTACCGTGACAAAATTGGCTTTCACGTCAACTTTCTTTACCCTGAAAACTCTTTCATCCTTTTCGAGTAAAGAGGGGCAGCTGTTGACACCCAATTTTGTCCAGGGATTTTTTAATTAACGTATAATTATGTTTAAAATAAGGCTAATTTTAGAATAAATCAAGTTTGTAATTTTAACGTAAAAAGGCCATAATTGTCCTTCATTTTGAATCCCGGCCTATTTACGCAACGCGCAATTTTCTTTCTAGCCCAATTTTGAAAACCCCTAAAAGCCTCTCCCTATAAATCCAAAAAAAAAAACCCTAGCCCACTACCCACTATTCATTCATCTTCTTCACAATTCCCCCTCACCTTTTTCACTCTCCCACAACCAAAAAATCAGACTCACCCCACACACTTTTCTCCTCACCAATACACCTCCCTTTCCTCCATTTAATATACACTATCAGATACACACATATACACGAGGGACCCACTGACTCTAGTCTTCTTCCTCAAACACCATACCCAATATCTCCTCTTCTCCTCATAACACCATCATCCCCAATCCCTATTTCCCTTCAGGACATACACGTTTTCGACGGAAAACATCAACGGATCCCTACCCCTTTGTCAATTGTCTTCTTCGTCGTCTCGAGCGGAGACAACTAATCTCGATTTAAAACAGTTCTGTCGCCTCACCGGGGGCGGTGAACTCATCTCGTCGTTCCTGCTTTGCTATATTTATTTTGCCTATATTGGTTCTGTTTGCACTTGATCTTTGTTGGCTTTGCAGATTGTGAAACGGGGGTTCGGAATCCGACATCATTTTATGTGAGTGGTGATTAAAATAGGGCAGCGGGGTGTTAGTGACACTGTTAGGCAGTTGCTCCTCCGCCTTTCTTTCGCTTGTTCCGTCGTTGGTTCACTGCTATGGCGTTCTCAGGTGTATTCATTCCCTTTACTTTGCCTTTGTACTTGTTTCGATTACCCTTATGGCCTTTCTCTGTTTGGCCCTTGGTTTGGATCTATTGTTGATTCACTGCTGCTTGTTTCACTTTGATACACTTTTTTCATGACCCCTCCTGCTACACCTAAGTCTGATTTTGCTGAATCACCCAAAAAAACCGGTTGATTCCAGCCTTAAAACACCAACACCGGTTCAGTCAAAACCGGTTCAGACACCACCGGTTCAGGTTGAAAAGACATGTCCAGTTTGGTCTCCAGCAATGCAGTATGATAAACCCTCTATGAAATCTCATTCCTCTTTTGGGTTTTTCTGGAATGCTCTTGCTAATGTTCAAAATGCTCATGCAAGTTTGGATGAACATGTGGCATACTGGTTTGGGTGAATCAATCAAAGTATCAGTGGGCATTGGATGATTACAATGAGAACAAAGGCGTTTTCGACATTGGTGTTATATTACGTTGACTCGTTGAACGGTACTGTGGGCCCTTTATGATTGTTCAGTATCTGTTACTGATTTCATTCTAAAATGCAAGGCCAATGAAAAAAAAAATTATTTTACATATATTGAGGCCCACACAAGGAATTGACGGATACTATACATTAGAATTGACGGACTGATATTGAACCGATACTACACCGGCCAATGAAAAATACATATATACGTATTGAGGCCTCGGGATTGATTTGAACATGATACTACACTTGAACAGTCCCGTCCCCGTGTCCCTAAAGCAAAAGGCGATGATGAGTGTATGCATTTGAGGCAAAACAAGTCGAATAGAGTGGTGGATTTGGTACTTGGCATGGCAACACGATCGGCCTGCGTGTTTGCAACCGTACCAACATCCCGAGCCTCTATATGACGCGTCATACAAACCTGAGCCTAAATTTTGCAAAAACAAAACCCCTCACTATTATTATTATTATTATTATTATTATTATTATTATTATTATTATTATTATTATTATTATTATTATAATTATTATTATTACTACTTTATTACTTTATTATTAGTATTTTATTTTCATTAAGTATTACACTTTATTATCATATTAATCCAGTTTAATTCCCATTTTGATTGCGAGGTACATTTTGGCACGAACAACTTGGGGACGCGTTTGGCTAACCTGCAAATGTGGATATGCATTGACCTGGACTCGAGCATTCAAAATAAGACTTAGGAATTTTAGAAAATCCAAAGCTCCCGCGAGTTGATTATTTTCACGGGTTTATCTATAACTTTGCCTTTCTTTTCTTAGAGATATTTATGCAAATAAATGTGTAAAATATTTTATTTATCAATAATATTTGATTGTTTGTATATTGCTTTACTTTATGTTCATTGCCTTTTATTGTGAAGTTGTTATTTAATTTATTGCAAATTGGGACCGTCTTAGCAAATGCGTGCAAGTAAAAGAATATTTTTGTAAATAAGCTTTTATTCGATTAATTATTCTTATTATTATTATTACTATTTTTTAATAATTCTTTTGAAAGAAAAGCACACTTGTAAATATTTGGAAACCTGTCGGATTAACCGTTTTTTAACGGAATTTTTGAAGTGCCTTAAAAACCTTCTTCCGAAATTAATAAAACCTCTTACTTAGAATCTCTGAAAAGACCGTCTTTTATAAAACGGATTTTTTGCACGCATTTGTTAATTTGGTTCCCTGTTTTCCTTAAATTGGGTGGCGACTCCAAAAACTCCAAAAGAGTTAGTCCATCATGTCGATATTCCGAAATTTATCCTTTTCGGGGTAATTTTTGGGGTTCAACAGCATGGTGACTCCGCTGGGGAGCAATAAAGGTTTCTGACCATAAAGGTTTCTAATTATTTGAACCTAGCATGATTAATTTATTTTGCTTTATTCTATCTGTTTGTTTGTGTGCCACGGAAAGCATGTCACTACACTCTTGTTTGCTCACATATAAACTGGCATTCCGTCCATACTTCCCCCACTCCTGGGAACCTCTTGAATTTTCACCCCAAATATCCGTGAGGTACGCTCATGCGTACCCCCACTTTTTTCCACTAAAGAACCCTTCTGACGAGTTTGTACACTGGCGATTGTCGTGGGAGTAATTCGACTGCGAGGCCGCTTGCCACTCACCTTCTAGCCTCAACCGTTAACCCACTCTTAGACGGAGCTTTAGGAGCATGCATGCATTTACACCTTAGTCTGGAGCCGGTCCTTGGTACCGCCTCCATAGTTAGGAAACCGCCCTTACGTCAACGGGTTCTTGAAACCCAACGACAATGCATATTATGTGCTGTGTGATAACGAATCCTCAGTCCTAACCATGTTTTGAGCAAAATCAAATTTGAAATTTTGTCTCCGTTGTCTTTTAGGTCAGAAAATGGAAGAATTTAGCAGAATTGAGATCATAGACAAAATTGCAGTCCGGGGAGAAGTTAGGCAAATTTTGTTGGTTTGTGTTTTGGAGATGGCCTGGTGTAGTGAGATCTAAGAGGCGAAGCCCCTGGTGTCTTTAAAAGGATCAGTGGGGTCCCTCTCATGAATGGCTTTGCGTGTGTGCATGCCTATGTTGATTATCCAGCTGCAACTTTATAAAATTGAAGTATGCGAGAAGCCCCTGTATCTTTGAATGACCAGTAGGGTCCCTCCTTGAAGACCAGTGCGGTCTTGGCTACCTAGGAAACTGAGAGGCTTGATTAAAGCCGAGGACCAGTGAGGAGCCCTATGAACAAGGTCGGTGAGCCTTGCAAAACCTAGGAAGCTGAGAGGCTTGTCTAAAGACGAGGACCAATGAGGTTTTATTTTGAAATGCCAATAAGTGCCTTTCATGATATGCAGTCTGGTATTGTGGAGGCAGTTGCAAATTTTTCCCTGGATGTTGTAAAACAATTAAGAGTTGTGCTTGGAGGAGTGTGGATGTTTGCAAAAGCTATGGAGGATTGTTTCGGATTTTAGGCATTTGGGTTTAGAATTTTGTGCATATGTTGTGGAGAGCATGAGCTGTGTTAAAATTTCGAGTAGATACCAACTTTTGGAAGTTAGTTGGGACAACGGAATTGCAGTGTCAAGGCGAAGAGATGATTGTTATCGATTATTTTGATTATTTATTTCTTACTCTACGTCTGAATTGCTCAGAACTGGCATGAACTATTTTTTGTTACCACTTGTTTGCGCGATTAGGCTTACCTCTAGCACAAAGAGGCACCTTACAGGGTAGGACGCGTTTGCATATTTATTTACGCTCAACTACTTGTGATTTGTCGCAAGTTAATTGTTTGCCTTGCTTTATTTGCTCAAAATGCGTTAAATACTAGGTGTTGCTTGCTTGTGTGCAATCCTATGAATGACATGCAAACTATCTTAGTTACCCTTTGAGGTTTCTTCGTTCTGTTTATTTCTCTAGCAGAAGTTTGATTTGTAAGGTGGTTGACTATGCAAATCACGCAAGACTCAAGATCTGATTGATGGTAGACGCTCTAGCTCGTGAACGATGCAGTACCAGAAGCTAATGGCATTGTTTGAAAGAACTTGGCAATTGAACTTAGTAGCATTATTTTCAATTTTAATTCAGATTGAGGCCCTGAATTGCATTGTACTTTACAGCTTATGTTAATCTGAATCAACTCATTTTAAATTTATGAAAGTTGAAATAAAACGCATCGCATTCTTATTATATTATTTACATTTGCATTTGTTCCTGTTTCAAAGTTAAAATTGGTAAACCTACCAAAGCTTTGCTTGTAATGTATGGCAAAACAACTGAACAATTTAAATCGACGCACTGAAAAATTTTGTCTGCGCTCTTTGGATATCGCACTATCTGTTAGAACTTCAACTGGGGCAGCTTTTATTTGTTGGTATATGGAGTTGAAGCAGTGGTGCAGAACTACGCACGGTCTGATTCCCAAGGAGGGATACGTAGGCTCCCCCATCGGGCTCGACCCTTTAGCATTTAAATTTTCATTTTTCCCCAAGAAGGACAACTGGGGCAATTTTGCAAAATGAGTTGGATATGCGAAAGATAATAACTGGGGCAGAATTTTACAAGAAGCGGCGTTGGTTATTAAAGATGAGTTGGCAAGAATTCTCTAATTGGTTAAGCAAACGGTGCAATGTCTAAGCCAAAGGACATTCAGTTTGTTTTAAAATATATTACAAGTTTAAGTCAAGGCAAAATTTTCAAAATGCATCTTTGACTTCATTTGCATGCGCATTAAAATATTTTATCTTGCCTCTATTTTTCAAAATCTATGCTATTTGAGTTCATGAGCCAAGTTTCTAAAAGCAATTTGCAAATCCAAGTCCAATGAAGACGAGGAAGCAGCAAGATCAGGATGAAGTCAACACTTCAAATGCTTCCCCCTCCCTCCTCAGAACTAACAATTTTTCTTTGAGAGAAGGAACATGAAAGCTTGAAATGAAAAGATCATTCGCACTATGGATGAACAATTTATGGAACGCATATTCAAAGTTGCCTTGCAAATAGCGTCGCATTGCCCTTTTCATGACTTAAAGCGTTATTCTTTGTCATGAGTTACTGCCGAACAGGCGGCACTTCTACCCCTATGACTTTCATTCCTAATAGGCGACAAAGTCAAGGCTTGTTTTAGGTTTTCAGAACTAAGCCAAATAGGGCATTGCTTTGTTTCAGGTTGACCATCAGCTACGAGGATTCCCTTGGTCGGACTATCTCGCCTATTGATTCGTCAAATGGCTCTTGCGTTGCTTTACATTCCCGCACTGCTTTTCTTTGCACTTGCTTTAAATTATGTCGTCGCACTTGCTTTAAAATT
Source organism: Petunia x hybrida (assembly GCA_037355625.1). Taxonomy (NCBI): domain Eukaryota; kingdom Viridiplantae; phylum Streptophyta; class Magnoliopsida; order Solanales; family Solanaceae; genus Petunia; species Petunia x hybrida. Next base: position 877,643 of record JBBBVM010001137.1, on the reverse strand, counting down.
GATGTCTTGCTTTACGTTTTTCAGGTTGACCACTAGGCGGGGCTTCTCTCTTGTTGGACTTTCACACCTGTTGATTCGCTAAATCGCTTTTGCGTTGCTTTACATTTCACGCTAAATTGCTTTGCACTTGCTTTCAATTATGCCTTTGCACTTGCTTTATATTATGACTTGCTTTACTTTTAGTTTAACAGGTTAATAGGTCAGCCCTGAGACCCTCCTTGCTTTGTGCCGGATCGGATCACCAGCTGATTTGTAGACAATCAATTCCAAGACCCTCCTTGCAGCGTGCCCGACCGGCTTCCCAGTTGATTTGTCAAGATGTTCAAATTGCCTTGCACTTGCTTTCAATTATGACTTCGCACTTGCTTTATATTACGACTTGCTTTACTTTTAGTTTAACAGGTTAACAGGTCAGCCCTGAGACCCTCCTTGCTTTGTGCCGGATCGGAGCACCAGCTGATTTGTAGGCAATCAACCCCAAGACCCTCCTTGCTTCATGCCCCAACCGGCTTGCCAGTTGATTTGTCAAGATTGTTGAAAATGCTTTGCACTATGCCTTCGCGTTTTCTTTATTGTTTCACCAATGGATGGGAAGACAATTTATCAAAGATATTGCAGCTTGCACTAACAAATTACGTCATACCGACCGTAAGCAATCGGGGGCCTTATTATAAGTCTATCGTGAGCGAGAGAAGACTTCATTAGCATTGAAGCCTACCATAAGCAATTGGAGGCCTTATTCTGAAGCCTATCATAAGCAATTGAAGGCTCTTTTGTTATTGATCCTACCGTAAGCAATCGGGGGTTTTATTATCAAGTCTATCGTGAGCAAGCGAAGACTTCATTAGCAGTGAAGCATACCATAAGCAATTGGATGCCTTATTCTTAAGCCTATCATAAGCAATTGAAGACTCTTTTGTTATAGATCCTACCGTAAGCAATCAGAGGTCTTATTATCAAGTCTATCATGAGCAAGCGAAGACTTCATTAGCATTTGAAGCCTACCATAAGCAATTGGAGGCCTTATTCTGAAGCCTATCATAGGCAATTGAAGGCTCTTTTGTTATTGATGCTACCGTAAGCAATCGGGGGTCTTGTTATCAAGTCTATCGTGAGCAAGCAAAGACATCGTTATCATTTGAAGCCTACCATAAGCAATTGGAGGCATTATTATGAAGCCTATCATAGACAATCAAAGGATACTATTGTTATGGAGCCCACTGTAGGCTCAGTCATGATTTATGGCCGAAAGGCGGCATTTCTATCTCTTATAATTCTTATAAATTTTAAACGTATCCGTTTCATTTCTATTTCTCTTTAAGAAGGCACTTACTAAAATTTCATTGTTGTGATTTGCAGATATCGCTAAATTTGGAGAAGTACATGCTTTAATGAGCTTTGTGTCTTTTGCTTTACTTTAATTTTGTTTGTTTAGTTCGTCTTGTAGATGAACATCTCAGGTCCTTCCACCCACAAATAGGATATCTCGGGTCCTTCCACCCAGAAATAGGATATCTCGGGTTTCTCCACCCACAAATAGGATATGCAGATTTTTTTCAAGTTGCATTGAGACAGTGGATGCTTCAAGAGCAGACGTTTCATTTGTTTTGTCAAGGGATTGAAGCACAATATAAGATTGCATTGTAAACTGCCTTTTCATCAATTAAAGCATTATGCGTATCATGGTTTGTTTCCGGACAGGCGGCATTTTCTATCTTTATGATTCTTCTTTCAAAATAAACGTTATGTTGAAGCCTGCATAGATAGTCTAAGACAAGTCGGCTGAAACACCACTTTCGGAGTGTTTTCGCGATGTCGGTTGTCTTGCGATATTGGCATTTTATATTTAATGTAGATTGTTAGTCTAAGACAAGTCGGCTGAAACACCACTTTCGAAGTGTTTTCGCGATGTCGGTTGTCTTGCAATATTGGTATTTTATATTTAAAAGAGATTGATAGTCTAAGAAGAGTCGGCTGAAGCACCACTTTCGGAGTGTTTCGCGATGTCGGTTGTCTCGCAATATTGGCATATTATATTTGAAGTAGATGATAAAGATAGACAAGTCGACTTGAGACATTATGTCCCGTTAGTCGACTTGTTTTATGAAAGCCTTGCATTTTACAATCCGTTCTCGCTTTACTTATTGTCTTGCTTTACTGTTTCAGAATAAGGATCAGCTTAGAGGTTCTTCGGGCGGAGTACCTTGTCAGTTGATCGAAGGAAGAACTTATCGTTGATCCTGCAACCCGCATTCACAATTTTATCAGTTTATCTATTTCTTATTCCAATTATTACAGTTTATTAGCAGTTGCACGCTTACAGCTTGTTGAGATTATTACAGGATTTTTAGCAGCACCGCAGCAGCATTTGGAGCATAACAGGGAGCTTTTCTTAGCAATGAACCGGGGCAATCGTTGATATGAGCTAGACTCGTCAACGAAGACTAGAAGAATCGCACCCGCATAAGTCATCCACCCTAGAGGTAAGTCTTTTGTAACCCCGAGTCTGAGATTTGAGATTGAAGACAAGATGGCTCGGTTGTCGAGATGCAGTGGAAGCTATGTCCGGGTAAACCCCTCTTTATGGGTGTGTCGTTGACCACATTTTCATAACTTGGGTGATTACAAGCCTCTTTTCCCGCGCTTGAGTAGTTGTTACTATCTCGTCTTTGATTTTCAAATCGTGTCGAACTACATATGGCCTTATTCTCTTTCAGCCCGAGATATGTAGGCAACTTGGAGACCGGAGCTCAGCCATGTCCATAAGCCTCGCATTTTGATCCTAGAAATCAGAGTCTTGGCTTTACCGTGACAAAATTGGCTTTCACGTCAACTTTCTTTACCCTGAAAACTCTTTCATCCTTTTCGGGTAAAGAGGGGCGGCTGTTGACACCCAATTTTGTCCAGGAATTTTTTCATTAACGTCTAATTATGTTTAAAATAAGGCTAATTTTAGAATAAATCAAGTTCGTAATTTTAACGTAAAAAGGCCATAATTGTCCTTCATTTTGAATCCCGGCCTATTTACGCAACGCGCAATTCTCTTTCTAGCCCAATTTTAAAAACCCCTAAAAGCCTCTCCCTATAAATCCAAAAAAAAAAAAAAAAAAAAAAAACCTAGCACACCACCCACTATTCATTCATCTTTTTCACTCTCTCACAACCAAAAAATCAGCCTCACCCCATACACTTTTCTCCTCACCAATACACCTCCCTCTCCTCCATTTAATATACACTATCAGATACACACATATACACGAGGGACCCACTGACTCTAGTCTTCTTCCTCAAACACCATACCCAATATCTCCTCTTCTCCTCATAACACCATCATCCCCAATCCCTATTTCCCTTCAGGACATACACGTTTTCGACAGAAAACATCAACGGATCCCCACCCCTTTGTCAATTGTCTTCTTCGTCGTCTCGAGCGGAGACAACTGATCTCGATTTAAAACAATTCTTTTGCCTCACCGGAGGCGGTGTGCTCATCTCGTCATTCCTGCTTTGCTATATTTATTTTGCCTATATTGGTTCTGTTTGCACTTGATCTTTGTTGGCTTTGCAGATTGTGAAATGGGGGTTCGGAATCCGACATCATTTTTTGTGAGTGGGGATTAAAACAGAGCAGCGGGGTGGTAGCGACACTGTTAGGCAGTTGCTCCTCCGCCTTTCTTTCGCTTGTTCCGTCGTTGGTTCACTGCTATGGCGTTCTCAGGTGTATTCGTTCCCTTTACTTTGCCTTTGTACTTGTTTCGATTACCCTTATGGCCTTTCTCTGTTTGGCCCTTGGTTTGGATCTATTGTTGATTCACTGCTGCTTGTTTCACTTTGATACACTTTTTTCATGACCCTTCCTGCTACACCTAAGTATGATTTTGCTGAATCACCCAAAAAAACCGGCTGATTCCAGCCTTAAAAAACCACCACCGGTTCAGTCAAAACTGATTCAGACACCACCGGTTCAGGTTGAAAAGACATGTCCAGTTTGGTCTCCACCAATGCAGTATGATAAACCCTCTATGAAATCTCATTCCTCTTTTGGGTTTTTCTGGAATGCTCTTGCTAAAGTTCAAAATGCTCATGCAAATTTGGATGAACATGTGGCATGCTGGTTTGGGTGAATCAATCAAAGTATCAGTGGGCATTGGATGATTACTATGAGAACAAAGGCGTTTTCGACATTGGTGTTATGTTACGTTGACTCGTTGAACGGTACTGTGGGCCCTTTGTGATTGTTCAGTATCTGTTACTGATTTCATTCTAAAATGCAAGGCCAATGAAAAAAAAAATATATTTTACATATATTGAGGCCCACACAAGGAATTGATGGATACTATACGTTAGAATTGACGGACTGATATTGAACCGATACTACACCGGCCAATGAAAAATACATATATACGTATTGAGGCCTCGGGATTGATTTGAACATGATACTACACTTGAACAGTCCCGTCCCCGTGTCCCTAAAGCAAAAGGCGATGATGAGTGTATGCATTTGAGGCAAAACAAGTCGAATAGAGTGGTGGATTTGGTACTTGGCATGGCAACACGATCGGCCGGCGTGTTTGCAACCGTACCAACATCCCGAGCCTCTAATGACGCGCCATACAAACCTGAAATTGTGGCCATTTTTTTATTTGTTGATGAAGAAAGAATGTTGAAATTGTGTTGCTTCATTTGGACCAAACTGAAAAAATTGTAGTAAAAATTTTGTTTTGTAATATCAAGAAATCTTTTTCTAACAAATCACATACATGAATTTAATCTTCTTTTTTTCCTTCTTTAAAAAAAATGCAAATAAACCTTAGATTTTGACTTTTGGTTCCAAGTGGACTTGCTATGAAACTTCCCCTGTGTAACCACCAAGATTTCCATGATTAAGATACCACATTCTTGTGGTATGTTCCAAAAAATCCATGCCAGTAGGTAACAAGGCACGTATGATAGAATGAGATACTTTGTTATTTCAGGCATTCTTACTTAAAAGTTTAGCATTCTAACTTAAAAAGTTAGCACATAAGTTTTAGCATTCTAACTTAAAGTTTGAATTTTTTTAACCATTTGTTAGAATGAGATACTTGTTTTACAAAGGGACAAATATAGAACTTTTTCATAGCATAAATTGTAAGTAAATAAACTACTATCACACTTAACAATAATTTAAGAGACATTAGCTATAAGTAATATAGTAGTTACAGAACTTAAAATATCTTAATTATTTTCATAAATTGATTTAAATGAAATAAATTATTTTTAAATATCCATTTTCTAATCTTTGATTCTATTTCATTTGATTCTTGAGAATAAATTAGTTAGTAATATAAAAGTAATTGACTTAGATATAATACTACTAATACTAGTAAGTTGTACAATTACTTAATCTTTTGAAAATTGGTAGTGTTTCACAGTAAATTATTTTTTTAATCTTTTAATTTATTATGTATCTCAAACTTATAATATTTGTGTGGATATGGAATATGGAAGTCGTAGTTGAATGTATAATAGAAATAATTCCGGGCGGCGGGGGATGAGGAATGAATTTGCAATAGGTGTTGCAGAATTTATTGAAAATGTGAAAACACTTGATGATTTTATTAGGCATGACGAGATTAAGTGTCCTTGTGTGAAATGCAAGTGCACAAAAGGAAAAAATTTTGTAGAAGTAGAAATGCATCTTTATAGGAAGGGTTTTATGCCACATTATTCTGTTTGGGTTTATCATGGAGAGTCTCGTGATATGGACGGTGATGTTAATTTTCAAAATGCTTGTGGCGGTAGGAGTGGTCCGTTTGTGGATAATGATCTTGATAATTATCGAATGAACGATATGGTTAATGATGCTTTTAGGATGTACACAGAGGGGCCATCCCAACCGGGTACATCGCAACCAACTGTTGAGCATGTTCCCAATGATGAGGCAAGGCTCTTCTATAAACGGTTGGAGGAAGCTAGTCGTCCATTGTATGAAGGCTCAGTGCATTCAAAGTTGACAATTTCTGTTAGATTGTTAAGTATTAAATCTGATTTTAGTATATCTCAAGCAGCCATGGATTTCATCATCGGCCTTATGAATAAACTTAATCCGACTAACATGGAATTACCAATTGATTATTACTACACTAAGAAGTTGGTTTCCACGTTAGAGCTTTCTTCAGAGAGAATTTACTGTTGTGTCAACGGTTGCATGTTGTTTTATAAGGATGATGCAGAATTAGAAGAATGTAAATTTTGTAAGGAGCCTCATTACAAGCCAGTTCTAAATGCTAAAAAGAAGTTGATCCATGTTAAGTCGATGCATTACTTACCCCTTATACCTAGGTTAAAGAGGTTGTATGCATTGATGAGCTCTGCTCCTCATACGAGATGGCACCATGATCGTACAAAACAGCAAGGCATTCTAAGTCATCCGTCAGATGGTGAGGCATGGAAACATTTTGATCGGGTGTATCCACCATTTGCTAGTGAACCAAGAAACATCAGGTTGGGTTTATGTTCAGATGGATTCACTCCATTTGATGTCTCTTCTACTCCCTATTTTTGTTGGCCCGTATTTGTCACGCCATACAATCTTCCGCCTGAAATGTGCATGGCTAGTCCATATCTATTTTTGAATTGCATTATCCCAGGTCCACATAATCCGAAAGCCTCGATTAAAGTGTTTTTGCAGCCTTTGATTGATGAGTTAAAGTTAATGTGGCATGAATGTGTAGAAACATATGATATATCAGCGTAACAGAACTTTCAACTGCATGCTTCTTTGATGTGGACTATAAATGATTTTCCAGCTTATGGAATGTTGTCTGGGTGATTCACTGCTGGTAAGTTTTCTTGCCCTTATTGTATGGAAGATACAAAAGCATTCACTTCAAAAAATTGCGGTAAGAACACATAGTTTGACTGTCACCGTCGATTCTTGCCAATGGATCATCCATTTAGGAATAACAGTAGTGCAATTATGAAGAACCAGGCTGGTTTTGATGAGCCTCTGCGAAGGTTGTCCGGACGAGAAATTTGGGATAGGGTTAAGGTGTATCCTAAGGTAACTGACCAATGGCCATCTAAAGCACCTGGTTATGGTATTGACCAGGGAGAATCACCCAGCTAGTCATGATACTTTTCAGAGATTATTCTGCATTGCGACAACATCATGAAACATACTTAAAAAACCTAAAAAACAGTGAGAATGACCCTTCACTCATAAACCAACATTTAAGTAGAGTGAGAAGATCTCCCCTTGACTTTGCATGTGTTTTCTTGGGTGCGTACGACTTGAAACAAAAAGTTGGAATGGAACTAACCTCTTTTAGTAATGTTTTTCTACAATTCAAAACAGAGATCCAAAATATTATCAAAAACTAAGCATGTTAAGGATATTAATGTCCAACAATGTCTATATTAAAATATGTAATGTGCAATGATGCAATTTCTCTTTAGATTCCTATCCTTATTAACACAGTCACAAAAAGTTAGCGATTCTCTCCTTTTTCCGACCTTCCTTGTGGTTTGTATTTTCTCTTTTTCTTCCTTCTGTTATCCTTTAACCAAATGATACGATAAGTCCAGCCAAACCTTATTATTGTCTCCTGCGTAATGCAAGCTCCATCGTTCTTTGTCTTTTGTGTATATAGTGCAAATAGAAACTCTTAACCAACAGTCTGTCTATAATCGCCCGCTTCCAAACCTCAAATGATAAGATCATTCTTTTTACCCTGTACATATGCATCCACAAGATCTACCGTGTCACAAAATTAGTGGTAAATTTGGCTATTGCAATCAATTTTCCATTTTCTGTATCTCCTCCTAAGATCCCAGTTTTCCCCCTTTTAAGGGAGGGGAAGGTTCATTAATTTATTTTTATTTTTTAAAAAAATACAAATAAACAAAAACTCCCCCTTCATTTACTCCCTCAGACGCGGCTACTCCCATAGTTACATTCAAATAAAGCTAGCCATGTTTGAAGACTTTCAACTATTAACTATGTTTTATTTATTCATAATTTAGTTAAGTATCACTTTTTTAAATCTAATAATTTTAATTATTTCAGGCAAAGTGTGTGTGGCATCCTGTCTTTGATAACATTATCCAAAGTAATTTCTTCTTCAAATGCGCAGATAGAGTCAAAGGTTCTATGTATGAATGTCGGGATAAAGGAAAGAAGCCTGATTGGATATACCCGGAGCCTTGGCAAAAGCTGCTGCAATACTGAAAGAGTGAAGAATTTAAGAAGAAGAGCGCCTGAGGAAAAGCAGCGAGAGCCTCCGAAAAGGGTGGATAGCTGCACACTGGGGGTTCAGTTAGTACAGTGACTCCGCGGATGAGATTGGTAACTTATTAAATATTATATGTATCATTTAATGTAACTCTCATTAATATTTTATCTAACTTGTTCTCTTCTTAATTTTGTAGGAAAAGGAAGAAGGGAGGCCTGTATCTGTGCCCGAAATATTTAAGAAGAGACATATATACAAGAACAAAAAAGGCGAAGAAATGTGGGTGGAGGAACACGCTAGAGAGGCATATGTAAGTTATTAAATTCAAACTTGTTTGTATAATCCGTCAATATTTCTAGTTCTAATTCTTGTTATTAAGTTTTTTTAGGAAAAGGCTACAGCGGCTTATGAAGCGAGAATAACAAATCAGGCATCCGAATGTGGTAGCACTACCCAGCTCCAATGACACTTGAGGAGGAAACAACACTATAGTTGGAGGTGAATGGCGGGGTAAAGAAGGGAAGTGCATTTGGTCTTGGATCGCAATATGCCTCAGATCGTCTGCATCCAGGTTTGTTTGGCACTTACACTCCTACTACTTCAATTAAACCATTGTTGGAAGCCGCATTGCACAATGAAATCGAAGAGCTAAAGAGAAAGAGCGAAGAAGATCGTTTGCGTACTGAGGCAAGTATGAGTGCGTTGCGGGAAATGATGCAGAACTTTATGTGTGGAAATTCTGACAAGGGAAAGAGAAAGGGAAAGGGCAAGAGCAGGGGAAAGGCAAGACCAAACGCCGATACAGTTCGTCGTCCGAGTCTAGTTTCGAGGAAATGGAGTAGTAATAGATTGTTGATATTTTTAGACATATGTTTTAGACTTGTGGTTTGTTTATGTTAAGCTTCGTTGATTGTTAGACTTAGAGTTGGTTTTGTTTAACTTGTTTGATCGTTATGAAGTGTTGATGTTATGTAAATTGTTAGACTTTTAGTTTAAAGGCAATAAGGCTTTTTTAGAAAAATGTTAAGGCTTGTAGAAGCCTATTGTTTATTGGGTGCTGGATTTTACTGCATTTACAGGTGGTGAAGCTCTAATTACAGCTTTTATTTTGCACGTTTTACCCAGATTTCCAACCGAATCTGATGCGGGGGCAAATCGAGCCAAGACACTTCTCAGCGTGTGCCAAGCTTGAAGGAAGCCAGAGACTAGAAGTCAAGAGCTTGGGAAGTGAATTCAAGAAGTATCGAAGACGACCCAGGGCTAGGCGCTCCGCCCATTGCCCTAGGCGCTCCACCCTAGGAGCTAGTCAGGTAGGTGCTCCACCCAAAAGCCAGGCGCTCCGCCCAAAACACTACACAGTTGGGCGCTCCACCTAGGCCACCCCACTGGTCATTTTTGTAGGCGCTCCGCCTAAGGCGTGGGCGCTCCCCCCAAAACGCTGAAGGGTGAGAATTTAAGTAGTTAAAGACTACTTTGACCCTGTGTGGTCTATTAACTTAACGCCTAGCTTGTGGGAATTTTAGACCTTTTACTTAGAGCTTGGAAAACCTTACAAATAGCCTAGCTTAGTCTATTTCATGACGGAGCTTATTTTGATGAATGATGAAACCTTTGTGCAGAGTAGTATCTCTTGTTAATGAAAGAACCTTGTTTGGGACTTGTTTTCTTCTAGTGGATTCTAGATGAACTTCAACCCCTCCCCGATCATTCTACTTGCGAGTTCCTCGTGTGACTCGAGGGTAGTTGCTTAGTGTAGGTGTTCCTTGACAATCTCCCGAGGTGTATCGAAACTAGTTCTTTGGTGCTACTTGGGTTATTCGTTCGAGCCACATCTCGCTTTTATCTTTACTTTATCGCTTCCCTATTTTCCCTGCATCAGAATCGGTCTGAAATCTGGGTGATTTTCTTTCCAGAAATTCATCTGTCCGACCGAATCAGGCAGACACTTCACAAAAAAAATTTCCAGAAATTCAAGTGCCAGACTGATTCGGTCGGAGAGATGAACAAAAATATTTCCAGAAATTCATGTGTCCGACTGATTCGGTCGGACGTTTTCCTAGAAATTGTTGCACCAAGAACATCTATCTGACTGCTAGCCGACTGCTTTGCGGTCGATTTATCCAACCGAGTCGGTCAGATGCTGACGAGGCCAAAGTGTATAAAAATTAATGCTCGTGCTAAGTTAAATTATAATATAGTTTAAGATATCGTCCCACAGAGATTGGATGAATCTATGCTACAGAAATATTTCCATTATTATTTGAGAGAATCAAATTGATGAAAGGTGGGTTTTTTTTGAACTTTTAATTAACTTTAACTAAAATAAAGAACTTTCGGAAGATTTCAAATTGAAAATAGTTGGGAGTCGTTGAATTCACTTGGTAATATTTATAATACAATCTCAGCTTTGACATGTATTTCTCTAAAGAAAAAATGATTATTGCTAATACAATTTTATTTCGTTCACTCAGAAATAATAATTAAAAACACTCCGTGAGGTTATGTATATTAATTGATTTATGACTTTGTGACAGTTAAACCGAAATAATATCCTTGTCTGAATTGTGCTAAAAGGTAGCAAAAACTTCATAAGAATATTTTCACTAAAACCAACAATCTTGCTTACAACAATTCCTCCATGAGAATTAAAACTGAGGGAAACAAGATTACTGACTTAGAATGATAGGTTACTATAGGTTCCATTCTCACTCTACTCTTTTATTCATCAATCATCATATATTAATTTTGCTTCGTGAGAATTACAAAATTGATATACAATAACCTAAAAATAGATAGATGTGAAAATAAAGAGTAATAGAACTATCACTCTAGCACAATGTGAAAATACAGATATAAAGTTTCAGGCCAAGCATGTACTAAACTGAGATAGATATTATAAATACACCAAGTTTCATTAACTATCCCAACAGAAGAAAATTACTCCATTATGGAGTGATAAAAGCTAAAAGATATTTAGAAGATTTTGGAAATATTTCTACTACAAAAGAGAGAAAATAAGAACAAGAGAAATTCTTGTCTTTGGCTAATTATGAAAAGTTGTCTTTATCTTTATAACTTTGCCTCCTATTTATAGAAAAATATTTAGGCAAAGTTGATATTGCGACAGCAAGTCAGAACATGATTTGGTGTTGCGACTTCAAGTCAGAACATGAGTTGGTGTTGTGACTTCCAGAGTTACCGTCGCGACATGAATTGGTGTTGCGACTTCACTTCACAATATGAGTTGGTGTTGTCATTTCAGTAGCTACCGTCGCAAAATGAATTGGTATCGCAACTTCAATTTGTGACATGAATTAATATCATTTCTTCTTTCCTTTATGCATCACTCATTTTTGTTCTTTTTTCTTCTGGTTTTGCTTGTAGTCTTTATTCCTCAATTAAACATTCAGTGCAAACTTGTTAGAAAATATAATAACATATAATATATTTATTTATTATTTTATTTAAAATATTCAAACTTATTTATAAAAATACATGAATAATTTATATTCATCAAATTCTTCCACACTTGAACTTTTGCTCGTCCTCGACGAAAAAAAAAATTCGGAACATTTTCTTCAAATTCATGATCTTTGTAGCATAAAAAATTTATTCAAAATAAACTTCATTCATTATCTTTAATGTAATCATACTTTTAAAACCACCGAACTCAATACCTTGTTTTTGAATTTCAATTTGATCAATAAGAACTTGCATTTTCTCCCCTTAAATCTTTCAGAATTGATAGATTTATGATCACTCATTCATTCAGTATCATAGTCTTGTCCATATGCTTCCTCCTCATATTTATCTCCCCTAATATAATTTAACACTGATTTTTCAAAATCTTTTTAGGACTTTTTTCGGGTTGTAATATTAGGCTTCATGCTGGTAAGGTATACGGATATATTTATAGTGACTTTTCCTCTTCCAGGTTTGAGCAAATATTTCTTAATCCTCATTATTTCAGGCATTTCATAGTACTTGTATTTTTTTTGTGTTGAAATATCATAACAATCATACAATCTCTTTCTTTTTTTTTCCTTTTTTTTTTTTTTTTTTTGCACAATATTTCCTCCTTTCGTTGATATCAATCTCTGCTCATTCATAGCTGGAAGAAATAATTTTTATATTTAAATATGTATATTTAATGCATACTATATATATTATGAGATTTTTATTCTCTTTTTTTAAGAGAATTATGGAGTTCGAGAAAAAATATCAAGGCTTAAAGAAGGGTTTTAGGAGGTAGTATATATATATATTGGGATGAAAATGAAGAGGTTAGAATTGTGTATCAACCCTCCGCCACATTTGAACTTTTCATTCTCATGAATGAAAGCACATCCTTAAAAAAGTGAAAGAGGGGGTAAAATCTTTTTTTTTTTAAGGAAAAGTATAATACAGTAAAATAGATAATACTATCTTTTTTATTAAAAATAAATAAAAATAACAATCACAGAAAAAAGCTTGAAAGAAACTGTGACCACACATATTCTATGTGTAATAGAATGAACTAATTTTTCACCTTAACAGTCGTGGGGTCCCGGTTTAAATATAAATAAAAAAATTATCTGAGCCAATATTTGATTTGTATAATTAAATGGCTAACCAACCAGTTACTTAGGCATATCGATCACTATGGAGTTACTTCTATGCAGGTGACTCTGTTTTTGTAGAGGCCTTCATGAGATGTTCTGGTTGCACAATAACCTGGATATTAACCAAATCAATTGGTTAAGCATTTAATTACTCAAATCTATATTGGACTTATGAGGCTCCATTGCTTCACCCTCAATGGCTACGGGTAAGAAATCGTAGTTCTGAGTTTAACATCGCTAGCTCGATGTAGTAACTGTAATATTTATCATACTGTCATGGTTACTTATGGTTGTTTCTCAAACTGTCCTCCAAAGTATTTCAATTGCTCTGTATGGAGTAACATCTGTAACAATGTAAGGACCTGTCCATCTGGATTTCAATTTTCCTAGAAATAACCTGAGTCGGCTATTGTAAAGGAGTACCTGATCTCCAATTTTGAGACTTTTTTGTCGGATCAAGTTGTCATGCCCTTTTCTTATTTTTTCTTTGTAAATCTTGGCATTTTCATAAGCTTCCAACCTCAGCTCTTCCAATTCATTAATCTAGAATCTGTTTTTATCAGCAGAGTTTAATTTATTGTTCAGCATTTTTAATGCCCAAAAAGCTTTGTGTTCTAATTCAACAAGAAAATGACAAGCTTTTCTATAGACTAAGCTGTATGGGGATGTACCAATTGGAATTTTGAATGTCGTTCGGTATGCCCATAATGCATTATCTAATTTTAAAGCTCAGTCTTTTCTTGAGATCCCAACTGTTTTTTCAAGTATCCTTTTTAATTCACGGTTGGAAACCTCAACTTGCCCTTGTGTTTGAGCATGATATGGTGTTCCTGTTTTGTGAGTCACACCATATTTTGGCAATAAGTAGAAAATTTTTATTTAGGAAATGAGTCCCTTGGTCACTGATGATGACTCGTGGTGTGCCAAATCTAGTAAAAATATTTTTTCTAAAAAAATTGCATAAGGTTCGGGCATCATTTTTTCTCGTAGGAATGGCTTCAACCTATCTTGAGATATAATCCACAGCCACGAGGATATATTCAAAACAATGAGATGAAGGAAAAGTGTCCATAAAATCTATTCCCCAAACATCAAAAATTTCACATACCTGTATTGATTGCAAAGGCATTTCATCTCTCTTTGTGATGTTGCCTGTTCTCTGACACCTGTCACATTGTGCAACATATGCACGTGCATCCTTGAAAAGTGTTGGCCAAAAGAATCCAGCCTCCAAGACTTTAAATGCAGTTTGATTTGCAGCATAATGTCCTCCAATTGCACCATCATGGCAATGTTGCAAAATACTGGTCATTTCATCTTCCGGCACACACCTTCTGATAATATTATCTGCACAAATACTAAACAAAAAAGGTTCATTCCACAGATAATATTTAGCGTCAAAAATAAGCTTTTTCTTTTGCTGGTAAGAGAGATCTTGGGGTGTCTATTTTCCAACCAAGTAATTTGCAATATCTGCAAACCAGGGTGATTGAGTCACAACTGAGCTAACAGAAAAAATATGTTCATCAAGAAACTCTTCTTTTATATCATAAATCTCAAGAGGAGAGTTCTCTATTCTAGACAAATGATCAGCAACTTGATTTTCCGTTCCTTTTTTATCTTTTATCTCAAGGTCAAACTCTTGGAGGAGTAAAATCCATCTTAGCAATTTAGGTCGGGCATCTTTCTTTGCTAAGAGGTATTTTAAAGCTGCATGATCAGTAAAAACAGTGACCTTGGTTCCTATTAGATAAGACCGAAATTTATCAAATGCAAATACTACTGCCAGTAGTTCATTTTTCTGTTGTGGCATAATTCAACTGAGCTTCATTCAAAATCCTACTGACATAGTATATAGGACGAAAAATCTTATCTTTTCTCTGGCGTAAAACTGCTCTAACTGCTGTATCACTAGCATCACACATGACCTCAAAAGACTGATTCCAATCAGGGGACACAACTACAGGGGTAGTTGATAATTTTTCCTTAAGGGTGCCAAATTCTTTCAAACAATCACCTGAAAAATCAAACTTAACATCTTTCATTAAAAGGTTAGTCAGAGGTTTTGAAATTTTTGAAAAATTTTTTGTGAATCGTCTGTAAAAACCTGCATGGCCTAAAAAACTTCTAATGCCTTTAACAGTTGTAGGAGGGGGTAATCCTGCTATAAGATCAATTTCAGCCTTATGACTTCTATCCCTTTAGCAGTGATTTTGTGTCCTAGGACAATTCCCTATGTAACCATAAAATGACATTTTTTCCAATTAAGAATCAAGTTTGTCTCTTCACATCTCTTAAGAACTAAGGTCAAATGGTGAAGACAGTCCTCAAATGTTTTACCAAAAAGTGTGAAATCATCCATAAAAATTTTCAAAAACTTTTTAGTCATGTCCGAGAAAATTGCAGACATACACCACTGAAATGTAGCAGGTGCATTGCATAGACCAAAGGGCATTCTCCTATATGCATAGGTTCCACTAGGACATGTGAAAGTTGTCTTATCCTGATCTTCTGGTGCAATTGGGATCTGGTTATAGCCTGAATATCCATCAAGAAAACAATAATAAACATATCTTGCCACTCTTTCCAACATTTGGTCAACGAATGGTAAAGGAAAATGATCTTTTCTGGTGGCATCATTGAGACATCTATAATCAATGCAGACTCTCCATCCTGTAACTGTTCTAGTAGGTATGAGTTCATTATTTTCATTTTTTATAACTGTCATACCTCCTTTCTTTGGTACCACCTGAACAGGACTTACCCAAGGACTATCAGAAATCAAGTAAATGATGCCTTCTGCCAGAATCTTAATAACTTCATTTTTCACTTCTTGCATTGCTGGATTCAATCGTCTTTGGGGTTGGACTATTGGTTTGTACTTATCCTACATGAGGATTCTGTGCATGCAAACAACTGGACTAATCCCTTTGATATCCGCATGAGTCCATCCCAAGGCTCCTTTGTGTGCTCTCAGTACTTCAATTAATTTATCCTCCTATCTGCAGTTAGTGAAGCTGAAATAATGACTGGAAATAATTCAGGCTCAAGATAAACATATTTTAAATGAGAAGGAAGAGTTTTGAGTTCAATTTTTTGTTGAACTCCTTCTTATTGAATTCCTTCATCCTCAGAATATCTTTCCAGTATTTCTACTTCACTTTTAATGGTGGGATCATCATTCTGTGTTGTGCCAGAATTGGCCAAACACCTCTCCATCGAGGCTGGAATCAATTGATTATCTTTAAATTCATCTGCAAGATCACTAATCATGTCAATTGAAAAACAAGAAGATGATGACTCATCTCCTGGAAGCTTTAGAATCTTTTGCATGTCAAAAATGACTCTTTCTTCATCAACTCTCAAAATTAGTTGTCCTTCATGAACATCTATGATTGCTCTACCTGTAGCAAGAAAAGATCTACCCAAATTATTGGTTCATCGGGACATTCTTCCATTTCAAGTACTATGAAATCTATAGGAAAGACAAATTTATCTACTCTCACGAGCACATTTTCAATAATTCCCTTAGGTTTCTTAGTACTTTGATCTGCAAACTGAAGAGAGATAACCGTATTTTTCATCTCACCAAGATCTAACTTTTTAAAAACAGAAAATGGCATTAAATTTATTGAAGCTCTAGAATCACAAAGTGCTTTTTCAATATATACCCCTCCCAATGTACACGGAATTGTAAAACTTCCTGGATCACCGAGCTTTTGTGGTAGCCTATTTTGAAATAGCACTACATTTCTTAGTAAGCATTACCACAGAAAATTCTTATAATTTTCTTTTGCTTGACAAAATTTCTTTCAAAAATGTAGCATATGAAGCCATTTGCAACAAAGCATCAGTAAAAGGAATATTGGTGTGAATTTGTTTCAAAATTTCCAAAAACTTTGCAAATTGATTATCAAGCTTTTCTCTTTTCATTTTTTGTGGAAAAGGAATTGTCACTGGGAGAGGAGTCATTTTCTCAATATTTTTTTCTTCATTTTTCTTGACTTCTTTCTTTTGTGACAATTCAGAGGGTGTTTCAATATTCTTACCTTTATCTACCTGTTGTTCTAGCTGGTTCTTTTCTCTGTCTTCATATGGGCCATCAAGATTCTTAGTTGACCTTAAAGCGATGGCCTTAAGGTCTTCCTTTGGGATTTTCTCTGTATTGCTTGGTAAAGGACCCTAAATTCTTTCTGAGACAAGAGTAGCCAGTTGGCTTAACTGAGTTTCCAAATTTTTGAGAGCAGAATTTTGACTCTCCATTTTCTCATCAGTGGCCTTAATGTACTTGTACAAAAGGTCATCAAGACTTGGATGGGCTTGTTGAGGGCTTTGCTAATATGGAACTGCTTGTTGATAAGGCTTGAAATTTGAGAGTTCTCAGCATTGTTTGGATTGTTCCATTGAAACCCTGAATGTTTTTGTGCCATTGGAATTCCAAAAGGATATGTCTTGTAACCGATGAGAATGACATGTTCATCATTCTGATTGGTTGCTTGGTATTCGTGGTTAAGATGATTTCCTCCGCACATGTCACAAGCCTCAAACTGGCTTGTTTGTTTTTGTATTCACCTGAAAAGATTCAAACTTTTGTGCCAAAGAAGAAATTTGTTGTGTTAGCATATTTAAAGCATCTGCCTGATGTATCATAGCAGCTTTCTTGATGATCATACGATCAGATGGCCACTGAATGGCTGATGCAGCCTTACTTCGTGCTGATCAGACATTCATTCTATCGAGGCTGATGACACAAAGCCAAGCCAAGTTGCTACATGATACTCACATTCAACTGGCTTGGTCGGGAGAAAGCAACTGCTCCAAATTTGATTGACCGAGCTCAATATTCGAAGGCGTCATCTACAAGCTCGAGCCTGAAAAAGGGAGCAATCGAACACTCAAAATCGACGCTGAACGGTAAAGCAAACAACCAACCAAAGGAAGAGCGTCCGAGATCAAGTGTTCGAGCTCATGTGTTCGAATCAAAGGAAGCGACCGAACACTTCACATTGACGCCGAGCATTTAAAGCAACCGAAGGGGGAGCGTCTAAATTCAAGTGTTCGAAATCAAGTGATCGAACACTTAGCTTATTCAGCCACTACGTGGCTTATTCTTATTGGTCGTATGTGACCGTTTTACTATTTTGCCCTTAGTATTGTCTATATAAACTCCTTTCTATTTCATTTGTAGGAATCTAGGTTGATGAATATTAAATATAGCAGTTTCTATTGTGTCTCCGTTGGAGCCGAACCCCATCGTGGAAATTTATAAGAACTTTGTGTCATTCGATTGAAATCGTTTGAACAATCTTCTTCTTTGGTCATTCAATTTGCAAGAAGCATAGGTCTTCTTGAGGATTGTTGCATACTGTAGGTGCATCTCTTTGCTTTTTTCATTATTTGAACCGAGACTAGTTCCTCGGATTCATTCCAACGAAGCAAGAGATTTTTCTTGCTTTCTATCTTTATTTTCCGCTGTTTAACTTCAGTTGCTAAGCTTCATATTCACCGATTTAGCTTGCACCATCTTGGGATCAGAGCACCGTTTGGGCTTGTTCTTACAACCCCAATCATGTTTGTCTTGATCTCGTGTGTTTGTGTTTTTCAGTTTCAGCTTCATCCCATTGTTGATTGTTGTTACTGTTGTGTTTTATTACAAAAAAAAAATAGAAAAGAAAAATTTTAAAATTTTGGTTTGATTGTTGGTTGTTTGATTCAAACAACCATTGATTCTTGTTCACCACTGTCTAAGAAATCCAAAAAGCTCCTGTTGTACATGAGTTGACGACTAGGGTTTCTCGAAGGTTTTGGACTGTTCTATCGTGGTGTTGGTGTTTGGAAACCCCATTTTGAATTTTGGTGTTTGTCGTTGAAAATCAGTGGTTTTAGTTTGATTTGGGTCGAAGTTTGAGCTTAAATCTCAATGTTTCGTCGAATAGCCACCGGAAAATTGTTACATTGTAACAGTATACGGACAAGTGAAGTTGTGTTCTTAGATCGACTGGAAACTTTAATCTTCTCCAACGTTGAAGTTACCGGAGTGAAAAAGCGACTCAAAATCTGTGTTAAAATCATGGACTGTGAACGATATTAATTTTGTCCGTACACCGGAGTAAGAAGTTCACTGTTCCATTGAAGAAGAAAGGGATAAACTGTTACATTCAAAAAACCCCAGGTGAAATTTTGTCGGCTAGAAAAGGGAAAGTGGATAAGGTTAAACCCTAATCCGTACCAAGGAGGGACCACTTTTATCCGTACAAGAGTTGGTGTGTTCGAGGTTTCCAAAAGAGGAAACAAATGGTAGATTCTCCTAGGTTTTCACTTTTCTTGTGTTTGATAAATTCTTGTTCGAGGTTTCCAAAAGAAGAAACGAATGGTAGATTCTCCTAGGTTTTCACTTTTCTTGTGTTCGATAAATTCTTGTTAGTGGATCTCTGGAGTAAATCTTTCTACTCGAGGTTGTACTAATTTATTTAAGCTTATAAGAACTTGTGCGAAGGGTGACCTAAGTCCAAATTTCATAAAAAAAATTTTGACTTCCCGAGTACAATTAAATAGCGTCCGTTCTATTGAGTAAAAATCAATTCACTCTTCCCGAAGGAGACAGTGTGATTTGTCAAATTCGAAAGAACTGAGAGAAGTTGATCAACCGAGGAAGCCATTGGCTACAAGTTCTTGAGTGACCAAAAAATCGAACCCATAAATTGAGTGGACCCGAGCGCCACCCAATAAAGGTGAGGGAGTGTGTGAGGTGATTTCTAACCTTAACATTTTCTTGGTTTTTGATTTGTGCAGGTATCATGGCTGGGAATGGAGGCGATGGAAAGGGCATTGAGGCGGCGGAGGTGTCATTAGCCGATCTCATGGCTGCAATACAAGGCATCAGTGCTGAGGTAAGAGGAGTGAGTGCTCAAGTAGCTAACCTCAAGCAAGGAAGTGTGTCTGTGGCCTTGCCTTGGTCTGGCACTGGAACTAGCTACTCCACTCCTATGAAATCAGAGCAATTTGCTGAGCTCCTTCGACAACAACTGTTGAAGAACGAGGTTGTTCGAAATGAGGCTATGGGAAATCCCCGAGCTGAACAACACTTGGGCGATCCCCAAGTTGCACAACACTTAGGCAATCCCCAAGCAGAACAACAAAACTTGGCAATTCCCAAACTGTCATCAACACTTGGGCATTCCCCGAGGTGATAGATTGTCACTTCCAATGGCCCAAAGACAAGTCGAGGTCGTTGATGAAGGGGTCGATGAAGGAGAATTTCCTGAGGTCAAATCTGAGCATGAGACGCCATTCGGTCAACAAAGGCAGGTTCAATGAGGTCGTGGAAATTTTTGAGGTCGAGGCCGAGGCGCAAATGTTGATCAATACTTTGAGTGTGAGGCTGCCGATCCGAGGTGCTCGTGATTCAAACTTGAATAGTGTCGAGATCACTATTCCATCATTCAGAGGAACTAGTGATCCGGACCGATATCTTGATTGGAAGATTCGATTAGAACGAATCTTCGAAAGAAATGAGATGACCGAAGAGAGAAAAACTGCACATGCTATTGCTTTGTTGGAGGCATATGCATCAACATGGTGGGAAGCTGACAAAAGATTGAGATGAACGAATGCTTATCCCGAGGTCACCACATGGATGCAGTTGAAGAGAGCAATGGATGCTAAGTATGTGAATACCAAATATCGGCAGGAACAACTTCGAAAGCTCTTCGAGTTGAAACAATGGCCCAAATCGGTTGAAGAATATTATGATGAGTTCGAAAGAATTCGATTGGCTCTTGATATGGAAGAAGATGACAAGCAAGCCATCATTTGATTCAAAAATGGCTTGGCTCGAGATGTGTCATCTCAATTGAGGCTGCATGTGTATCAAACTTTGAAATATATGTTCCATGTAGCCACCGAAGCTGAAAAAATGGGTGAAGGATGACAAGGTAAACCGGTATCGAGGAGTCACTACTTCAACTCCTTTGAACCGAGGTAAAGAATGGAAGAGTCTGAATCCAGCAATTGCCAACACTGGCCGAGATCCGAAGAAACCTTTCGAGAGGGTACTAACTGTTAACCAACCAGGGTAAGCGGGAGGTAAAGTTCAACTCAATACTCCTAGTGCTTCAAACCTTCAGGGTTATAAATGCAAGGGTTATGTTCACATGGCAAAAAAGTATCCAACTCGCAAAGTTATGCTTCTGCTCGAAAATGGAACCGTCCATGAGCAAGTGGGTGACACCGAGGAAGAAAATTTCAAGGAGACTGACCGAGCTGAAATTGATGATGGTCCTGAAGTTTCCGAAGCTGATCATCCGGAAATGTTTCTTGTGGTTCGAAGAAATTTGAGCTGCATGACTCTCGAAGAAGAGGACAACCAAAGAGAGAATCTTTTCCATGCAAGGTATCGAGTAAGGGGGAAAGTTTGTTCGATGATTATTGATTCGGGTAGTTGTGCGAATATGGTGAGCCAGACCTTGGTCTCACAATTGGGATTACCTATCTAAAAGAATCCTCATCCTTACCGGTTGCAGTGGTTAAATGAATGTGGTGAACTGAAGGTTATCAAACAAGTGTGGATCAAGTTTAAAGTTGGAGAATATCAAGATGAGATGATGTTCGATGTGATACCGATGCAAGCTTGTTATTCGCTATTGGGTCGACCATGGCAGTATGATCGGTTGGTTATTCATAACGGGCAATCCAACACTTACACTACTAAGCTCGGAGGTGAGAATTTCATACTCAAACCATTGTCTCTGAAACAAGTCAGTGAGGACTATAAACGAATGAAGGAATTGAAAGAAGCGGCCAAAGCTAAGTTTTTGATGGGAACAAAAATTGGGGCAGAAGAAAAACACTCACCGCCTAAGGTAAGAAATATTTGTGCAATCATGCAACCGGGTAAGTGTCTACGAGGCAACGACAACGGTCAGATGATGATTTGCCTCGTGCATAAGGGTATCTTTATAAACTCTAATGATGATTTTTCTAACGATAACCCTTTGCCTAGTGTTGTTCAAAGTATTTTGCAGGACTTCGAAGACATGTTTCCCGAAGAAATGCCTGGTGGATTGCCTCTATTGAGAGGAATCGAGCACAAAATTGACTTCGTTCTGGGGTCTCTAATCCCCAACAAGCCTGTATACTGGTGTAATCCCGAAGACACCAAAGAGCTCCAAAGGCAGGTGGATGAATTGCTGAACAAGGGCCTTGTTGTTCGAGAGAGCTTGAGTCCTTGCGCCGTTCCTGTTATCCTTGTCCCGAAGAAAGATGGAACATGGCGAATGTGTCTTAATTGCCGAGCATCCAACAAAATCATGGTAAAGTATCGTCATCCTATCCCTCGATCAGATGACATGCTAGATGAGTTAAGTGGTTCTTCATGCTTTTCGAAGATAGACCTCAGGTCCCGTTATCACCAAATCTGAATGAAACCCGGAGATGAGTGGAAAACTACATTCAAGACCAAATTCGGTCTCTATGAATGGTTAGTGATGCATTTTGGCCTCTCTAACGCACCGAGCACATTCATGCGACTGATGAACCATGTGCTCAAACCGTTCATAAATAAGTTTGTTGTCGTTTACTTCGATGACATACTTATTTATAGTAAATCGGTGGATGAACATGTCGAACACTTGAGGCTAGTGCTTGAAACCCTTAGAGAATAGAAGTTATATGCTAAGTTCAAGAAATGTGCCTTTTTATGTTGAGCGTGTAGTCTTTCTAGGATTTGTAGTGAGTGCTAATGGTGTTGAAGTCGATGAGACAAAAGTTGAGGCTATCAAAGATTGACCGACTCCAACCTCGGTTTCTCAAGTTTGTAGCTTCTATGGGTTAGCTAACTTTTACCAAAGGTTTGTTCGTGACTTTAGCACCGTGGCGGCTCCTTTAACCGAGCTGTGAAGAAAGATCATCCATTTGTGTGGGGAGAGTCCTAAGAAAGAGCTTTCCAAGAATGGAAACGGAGGCTAAGCTCTGCCCCGTTGTTGCAACTCCCTGACTTCGGCAAAGTATTCAAGGTTTAATGTGATGCGTCCGGAGTTGGGATTGGAGGAGTGCTTATGCAAGAATTGAAGTCGGTCGCTTACTTCAGCGAAAAGCTTAAGGGTGCAACCTTGAACTACTCTATGTATGACAAGGAGTTGTATGCCCTCGTTCGAGCACTTGCCCATTGGCAGCATTTTTTGTGGTCAAGAGAGTTTGTGATTAAAAGTGATCATGAATCTTTGAAACATCTCCGAGGCTAGGAGAAATTAAATCGAAGACATTCCAAGTGAGTGGAATTCATCGAGAGCTTTCCCTATGTAATTTATTACAAAAAGGGGAAAGACAATGTTGTGGTTGATGCCTTATCGAGGAAATTTGCCTTAGCGACCACTCTCTCCTCGAGGCTCAGGGAATTTGAAAGCATCAAGTCGATGTATGAAGATGATCCCAAGCTAAAAAGCATCCGTGACGCAATCTTGAGTGGCCGAAGGGTTGAGAAATATCAGTGGCACGATGGCTACCTCTTTAAGAATGGAGGATTTGTGTGCCTGTGTCATCGTGGAGAGAGCTTTTGGTTTAAGAAGCTCACTCTGGATGCTTGATGGGACACTTCGGTGTCGACAAAACTCTTGATATCTTGACCGAGCAGTTCCATGTGCCAAAAATGCGAAGAGATGTGGAAAATCTTTGCAATGCTTGTATAGATTGGCTAAATCGAGATCCAACCCTCACGGTTTGTATACTCCATTGCCTGTACTTGATCGACCGTGGGTTGATATATCCATGGATTTTATTATGGGGTTACCGAGGTCGGGGGGTGGACATGATAGCATCTTTGTCGTAGTCGACCGTTTTTCCAAAATAGCTCACTTTGTTCCTTGCAAGAAATGTGATGATGCACAACATGTAGCTAATTTATTTATTTCTAATGTGTTGAAATTGCATGGTGTGCCTTGTACTATTGTGAGTGATCGAGACTCAAAATTCTTGAGTCATTTTTGGAAATGTCTATGGGGTGCCCTCGCCACCAAATTACTATTCTCGATGTCTCGTCATCCTCAGACTGATGGACAGACCGAAGTAGTTAACCGAACCTTGGGAGCTCTGCTTCGAGCTATAACCAAAGGTAAGGTCAGAAACGGGGTTGATCATTTGCCCGTGATGGAATTTGCATACAATCGAACAGTGCATTGAATGATTGGAATGACTCCGTTCGAATGTGTGTATGGTTTTAACCCTTTAATTCCACTTGATATAACTCCATTGCCTCAAGATTCTATTATTGATTTTGAAGGTACTCGACGAGCCACTGCGTTGATCGAGTTGCATGCAAAGGTGAAAAAGAACCTCGAGGAAGCTTATGCCAAAGTGGCAATGAAGAAAAACAAGGGGCGCGAGAAGTTGGAGTTAAAGAAGGGAGATTGGGTGTGGGTTCACTTCCGAAAGGAACGATTTCCGAACCAAAGGAAAGGAAAGTTGGCTCCTCCAGGGGATGGTCTGATTTTGAAGGTACTCGACGAGCCACTGCGTTGATCGAGTTGCATGCAAAGGTGAAAAAGAACCTCGAGGAAGCTTATGCCAAAGTGGCAATGAAGAAAAACAAGGGGCGCGAGAAGTTGGAGTTCAAGAAGGGAGATTGGGTGTGGGTTCACTTCCGAAAGGAAAGATTTCCGAACCAAAGGAAAGGAAAGTTGGCTCCTCCAGGGGATGGTCTGTTTCAAGTGCTGAGAAAGATCAACAGCAATGCTTATGTGATCGACCTCCCTGGTGAGTATAACGTGTCCAACACCTTTAATGTTGCTGACTTAACTCCTTGTGTTGTAGGCCAAGCATCGGAGACTGAAGAGGGCTCGATTTCGAGGACGAAATCTTCTCAAGAAGGGGAAGATGATGCAGCCCAACTTCGTGCTAATCAGACATTCATTCCATCGAGGCCGATGACACGAAGCCAAGCCAAGTTGATACATGATACTCACATTCAATTGGCTTGGTCGGGAGAAAGCAACTGCTCCAAATTTGATTGACCGAGCTCAATATTCGAAGGCGTCATCTACAAGCTCGAGCCTGAAGAAGGGAGCAATCGAACACTCAACATCGACGCTGAACGGTAAAGCAAAAAACCAACCAAAGGAAGAGGGGCCGAGATCAAGTGTTCGAGCTCATGTGTTCGAATCAAAGGAAGCGACCGAACACTTCACATTGATGCCGAGCATTTAAAGTAACCGAAGGGAGAGCGTCCGAATTCAAGTGTTCGAAATCAAGTGATCGAACACTTAGCTTATTCAGCCACTGCGTGCCTTATTCTTATTGGTCGTATGAGACCGTTTTACTATTTTCCCTTAGTATTGTCTATATAAACTCCTTTCCATTTCATTTATAGGAATCTAGGTTGATGAATATTGAATATAGAAGTTGCTATTGTGTCTCCATTGGAGCCGAACCCCGTAGTGGGAATTTATAAGAACTTTGTGTCATTCGGTTGAAATCGTTTGAACAATCTTCTTCTTTGGTCATTCAATTTGCAAGAAGCATAGGTCTTCTTAAGGATTGTTGCATAGTGTAGGTGCATCTCTTTGCCTTCTCTGTTGTTTGAACCGACTCTAGTTCCTCATGAAGCAAGAGATTTGTCTTGCTTTCTATCTTTATTTCCCGCTGTTTAACATCGGTTGCTAAGCTTCATCTTCACCAATTTAGCTTGCACCAATGGCATTCTCAGAAATTTCATTCAACAATTGGAGTGCTTCTTCAGTGGTCTTTCCCATTATGGAACCTCCTGAAGCAGCGTCAATCACATTCCTAGAAGAGGGTTTTAACCCGTGATAGAAAATGTATAACTGCATATGTCCAAAAATGTCATGGTGTGGACATTTTCTCAGCATTGCTTTCAATCTTTCTCATGCTTAATAAACTGATTCAGTGTCAGTCTGCAAGAAATTAGATATCTCTTGTCTCAACTTTGTTGTTTTAGCATGAAAAATATATTTGTTCGAAAATTTTTTAGTCATCTAGTCCCATGTGGTAATGGACCCCTGAGGCAAACTTCGCAACCAAGCTTTGGCCTCGCCTTTTAAAGAAAAAGTGAATAGCCTTAACTTGATTGCTTCCGGAGATACTCCATTGTACTTAGCAGTTTCAACCAGTTCTATGAAATCGATTAAGTGACTGTGTAGATCTTTACTTAGATCACCAGTGAAAGTGCAAGATTGTTGAATTGTTTGAATCGGGTCGGTCCTGATTTCAAAGTTGTTGGTTGGCACTGGGGTTTCTAACCATAGATTCACAGTTGAAGTGGTCTGGCCTAGCATAATCCCTTAGGATTCTGTTTGCTGGTCTTGGCACCACTTCGTCAAACTGCTCTTCTACATGGGCTGGTGGTGAAACTCTCGCTGGGTTGTTGTCTTCTATTACTTGGTGCTCCATTCTTGCGTCACAAGTTACTCTATGAGAAGATGATGGTTGTTGTCCTTTCTTGCACAATCTCAAAGATCTTTCAATTTCAGGATTGTAATTAACCAATCCTTTATTAGAAGAGCGGGTCATACACTATTTAATATTCTTTAGTTAAAAAAATAGTAATAGTAGCAACACTAGAAAAAATTAAAAAGTATATGTAAAATATTAGTAATATAATAGTAGAAGTAGTAGTAAAAAAATAGAAATACAAAAAAAAATTACAATGATGATACAAATAATAGGTAACTAAACAAAGCTAATATTAAAATATATAATAGAATGAACAAGAAAAAAATAATTATTATAATAATAATAATAATAATAGTAAGTTCTCAAATTAGTAATAAAATATTTAGTCTGAAGTAGATCTGCGCCAATCCCCGGCAACGGCACAAAAAATTTGACGAGGCCAAAGTGTATAGAAATTAATGCTCATACTAAGTCAAGATATCGTCCCACAGAGATTAGGTAAATCTATCTACAGACTTGTAATATTTCCACTACTATTTGAGAGAATCAAGTTGATGAAAGGTGGATTTTTTTGAACTTTTAATTAACTTTAACTAAAATAAAGAACTTTCGGAAGATTTCAAATTGAAAATAGTTGGGAGTCGTTGAATTCACTTGGTAATATTTATAATACAGTCTCAGCTTTGACATGTATTTCTCTAAAGAAAAAATATTTATTGCTAATACAATTTTATTTTGCTCACTCAGAAATAATAATTAAAAACACTCCGTGAGGTTATGTATATTAATTGATTTATGACTTTGTGACAGTTAAACCGAAATAATATCCTTGCATGGATTGTGCTAAAAGGTAGCAAAAACTTCGTGAGAATATTTACACTAAAACCAACAATCTTGCTTACAACAATTCCTCCGTGAGAATTAAAACTGAGGGAAACAAGATTACTGACTTAGAATGATAGGTTACTATAGGTTTCATTCTCACTCTACTATTTTTATTCATCAGTCATCATATATTAATTTTTCTCCGTGAGAATTACAAAATTAATATACAATAACCTAAAAATAGATAGATGTGAAAATAAAGAGCAACAGAACTATCACTCTAGCACAGTGTGAAAATGCAGATATAAAGTTTCAAGTCAAGCATGTACTAAACTGAGATAGATATTATAAATACATCAAGTTTCATCAACTATCCCAACAGAAAAAAAATTACTCCATTATGGAGTGATAAAAGCTAAAAGAAATTTAGAAGAGTTTGGAAATATTTCTACTAGAAAAGAGATAAAACAATAACAAGAGAAATTCGTGTCTTTGGCTAATGAAAAGTTGTCTTTATCTCTACAACTTTGCTTCCTATTTATAAAAAAAATATTTAGGCAAAGTTGGTATTGTGACATCAAGTCATACCATGAGTTGGTGTTGCGACATCAAGTCAGAACATGAGTTGGTGTTGCAACTTCAACTCAGAACATGAGTTGGTGTTGCGACTTCAATTCACAACATGAGTTGGTGTTCCGATTTCCAGAATTACCATCGCGAGATGAATTGGTGTTGCGACTTCACTTCACAACATGAGTTGGTGTTGTCATTTCAACAGCTACCGTCACGACATGAATTGGTGTCGCAACTTTAATTCGCGACATGAGTTAGTATCATTTCTTCTTTTCTTTATGCATCGCTCATATTTATTTATTTTTTCTTCTGATTTTGCTAGTAGTCTTTATTCCTCAATTGAACATTCAGTGCAAACTTGTTAGAAAATATAATAACATGTAATATATTTATTTATTATTTTATTTAAAATATTCAAACTTATTTATAAAAATATATGAATAATTTATATTCATCAATCAGTCGGACACTTCACCAAAAAAATTTCCAGAAATTCAAGTGTCAGACCGATTCGGTCGGACAGATGAACAAAAAAATTTCCAGAAATTCATGTGTCCCGATTCGGTCGGACATTTTTCTAGAAATTGTTACACCAAGAACATCTATCTGACTGCTAGCCGACCGCTTTTCAGTCGATTTGTCCGGCCGAGTCGGTCGGATGCCTTCTTACGACCAGCGTTTATTCGACCGCCACATTTGGTCGGAGATCAGTCGATCGTCCGACTGATGTCCAATCGTTTAGGCAGTCAAAAAATGCCTAAGTTCTAGTAGTGATGGTCTTAATTGTCCTCGGATAGATAGGCTACAAATAGCCTATCATTTATCTAGTAAAGGCATGCAGAAATACCTTGGCAAAACTCTGCCTAATTATAACCATAAAGCAATTATTATTGAAATCATTTTCTTGCTCTTACTGTTCATTTGATTTCGTTAATTTATTATTCGTTTACCAACTTTAATACAACATATTGCTTATGAACCTCATTTAATTGTAAACCTAATTTGATTTAGGCTAATACAGAAAGCAATATTGATTTTTTTTATAATACAATACTCCTTTGAAGTTTATAAATTATTCTAGATTTAATGATTTCACAACTATATTTTTTGAGATTTATTCACTTGAAAAAACGGTTTATATCTACTTTAAAGCTTAATGTCTTCCCGAACTTCTATTAGTATTTATTTATCATAGGTGAATATCTTTTATGGTCCACTAATATTAATAAAATTAAAATTACTTAATTTTTAAAGAATTTTTCAAAATTATAGTAATTTTAATTTGACAATAATCGTGCAAATTGAAATGTCAACACCGCACAAACTGATATTACAAGTTAGACCTCTGAGGTTAACATAAACTCTCTAAGGTTTGATCTCGTTTTCTTTTTCTTTTAGTCCACTGGTATGTGTCCACGACACTGTATTTGATTCATGAGTAAATCATGTAACTATATATATATATATACACACACGCATACACATATACAAACATGTACATATCAAGTATAATTTGCTAATTAATACTTTAAAAAGGACGATCAAAATAACTTATGTAACTAGAAACAAAGTCATAAATCACAATAAAGTATTTGAGGTTTTCGAAAGAGTATAATTTATTTATTTATTGATTTCTTCCTAAATTCCAAGAACTTTCACCTTATCTTTGTAATATTTATGGGATTTTTTAAAACTCGACTATTATTGATATAATACACACCGAAACGCGTACCCATAAACTAGTACGAGAAAACCTGGTATTATATTTTTGGAAGTGAAAGTGCAAAAACAGAAAACATATATACTCCTAAAAAAACAGACCAATAACCGTTTTACTCTAAGAAAGTACAGCACAATTTACTTACGAAAACAATTCTAACTTGACTTGTCACCTAACAAAGTACAGCACAATTTACTTATATGAAAACAATTCTAACTTGCCTACATCAAATAATTACTACTCAAACTAATATTCGAATTCTGCCCAATAATTAAATCCAACCCACATATGGTAATTGAAAACCTGATCGTGCTATATAAAAAGTTTTCGACATAAATTAATTAATTTCGTTTTTCCAGACGTTATGGAGACGTATGTTGGTGACATAGCTAGGGAGATTTTAACATTCCTCCCTGCCAATTCTCTCCTGCGATTCAACTGTGTTTGTAAAGCTTGGAATACTTTGATACGACACCCCGACTTTGCCTGGTTGCACTATGCTCGTTCCCAAGACCGCCCTGCAGCCACCCGACTTTTGGTTCAATTTGAAACATGCCCTAGAAAAGGGTATTACGGATCGGGAACAAGTGAATCGGCAGGAATTTCCTTACAGCTTGATTACTTTTGCTACAAGAGGGAGATGCGTATTCTCTCAAATCAATGCAATGGCCTTATTTGTTTGTACAGCCATAAAGACACTCAAGTTTATTTATTCAATGTCACCACAAGGGAGCTAAAAGCTTTGCCACCCTCTGTGAATCAGGGAATAAAACTTACCAAGCAATATGTTACGTTGTTTCTGGGGTTCGATCAGGTGACACGAAACTACAAATTGCTTAGCTTTTTCTGTGTTAACGGGAGAGTAATGTGGGGGGAAATTCTAACACTAGGAGTAACCAACACCTCCTGGAGAGAAATATCTATGTCTAAGAATATGGCATGGGTATATGATTTTTCTACCACATTATGTATTTTCCTCAATGGGACTCTTTATTGGCCTCGTTCTATGTCCTGTTACATGTCCTACTTCAACTTTACCGAGGAGAAGTTTGGGATACTTTCACCCCCACCACAGGGTCCTCGCATCAATATGTTTAGTAGCTTGCAAACTGCAATATGGGGAAAATTGGCTATATACTGCGATGTTATTTACAGCAATGATCTAGTTCCTTTTGTATACGATGATGTTAAAAAGGTTTTCACTGCCAGCAGTACGACAAGTCCTGAGGTTGTGGTTGCATTACTTGGAGAAGAAAGGATTAGTGACCTGACAAAAACAGCACAGGTTATAGCAACAGCAAGTCTAACTAGTGTCCCTGCTTCTCTGGTTTCTTCCTCTTCATGTCCTTGTCAGTTAAGATTTGTTAGCAGTTTTGTGAAGCACAACGACAACAGCAAATTCAACGACCCTACTCCTTGGATTGGGGATATACTTCCTAGCAGTTTTGTTGAGAACATTATCCCATTAGCGTCCTTATTAATTTGAATGATAATTTATGTTTAGTTTCTACTCTAGTTTTTTCTTAATTTTATTCCGGAAGCGAGCTTTAAACACTGCTAGCAGGTATGTCTAAATTATAGATTGTGCATTCTTATTCAATTGCATCTTCAACCAGTATTTGTTCTAAATTGATAATATATTAGCCCAGAAGACTTGGAACATCAATTTGTTCAAAGTCATTCAAAGTCTTTTTTGATAGTATATTAGTTTCTGGGTTATCAATGAGTATAGTTATAAGAATAATATTAAAAATTTTATTTTGGGTAGTAAAATAAAATTTCAAGTTACTCAAAATGACAAGTTTAGATATTACTACTAAGCAAACTCATGAACAAATCGTATCATCCAAAATTACGTATAGATTGTTCAAGGGGGGATTTGCAAAAATATGACACGGGAAGCAATGGTTTGCCTTTTTGCCCATGCTAAGAGATGGTTTGCAAAAATGTCTTCGTTAAGATTTAATGAAAAAAATCTGGGGCCAAGACTTCCCGTTATATTTTTCCGCTTTTCAACACTTATCCCTTCAAGTATTGGCAATAGGCAATACTTGCCGCACTTGGCCGTAAGTCTTGGCAATTGCCAAGCTTGCAATTGATCCCTGCTCGATTTTCCAACACTTGCACGGCAAGTATTGGCAATAGGCAACACTTGCTGCACTGCGTCGTAAGTCTTGGCAATTGTCAAGACTTGCCCATTCCAGTTTTCCCTGCATTCTCGCCATATAACTTGAAGTATTGGCAAAACAGCACTTGCCCTTGAAGTATAGCCAATTGCGAAGACTTACAAATTTTTTGCCTTGAAGTCTTGGCTTGCGGACTAAATAAGGGCATTTTGCTAAAACATTCCTTAGCGCGGGTAATTTTATAAAACCACTCCTTATGGAGGGCACACGCTGAAATTTTCTGTTGTTCAAGTTGTTCTTGTCCATGAAGATAAGCAGTTCCCTTATTTCATCTTTCAATATTTAGCCAATGTTTTCATAACAAAAAAAACACTGCATAGAATGTAAAAAATATACAGTCAAACTTTTCTATACTGGCATTTGACCTTAAGATATCATTTAGCTGTTATAGTTAAAAAGTTCAGAAAAAATACACGTTAAATTTAAAATCTCAATAGATTTTCATATTTCATTAATTTTGAAAAGGTTAATCATTATTAATAAAGCTATAACTAATTGTACTACATCAATAAAAAAATTAAATTTAAGGAACTTATGCATTTAAATTTAATTGAAACTGTAAAAACAATAAGTTTTATGTAAGAATTTTTATGGTACGAATGTAAAAAGGATAGTATATTTACCGTATGAATGATTGTCATAAATATATTATACTTCGTTTTATACATAATATATCTCTTACAAAATATTATTACACAATATTTGATTATGGCCGTTATAGAGAGGTAATTTTATAAAGAGTGTACCGCTAAAATGAACGACATTGCCGTTATAGGTAGAATGTTGTTATAGAGAGGTAAAATATAACTAAAAAAATCAGTTCTGGAGAAAATTAGATCGTTATACTGAAATGCTGCTATAACGAGGGGCTGTTATAGAGAGGTTTGACTGTAATATTTTCCATAGTGAATGTGTACATGTGGTTCCTCCGCGTCACAAAACTTGTATTACAAAAACTGTACAACATGAATATGAAAAATTAGTACATATCTTTAAATGCTCAAGGCAAGGAACCACCAAAATAATCAAAATCGGCCCTTATTTTAGAACCTTTCCCAAAAGAATTTTTTACACTAATTGACGCACTAAGCATTTAATTTACAAAATTGAAACGACTTTAAGTAGTCGTTTCGGTAATTAGGACCTCGATTTGCGTCCCGATAGTTTTAGAATATTCGTAAGGTCCATTAAGACCTATCTGTAAAATTAGAACTAAATCGGACCTCGTTTGGTAGGTATCGGAAGAAGGTTTCAGTTTTCGTTGTCGGTAAATCTTAAAGAGGTTTTCGAGCTCGATTTTGGCGAATAAGCTCCGATTCAAAATCTTAAAGCGTAGTTATATTCGTATGGACATTTGTGACCTGTGTGAATTTTTGAAGTGAATTTCGAGGTTGTTCAGTTGATTTCGGCTAAATTCCGAAAATTAATAATTTGATCTTTTTCCATTTAATTCGCATCTTGAGTTTCAAAAATCCGATTTGAGATCCGCCTTAGCGAGTATGTTATATATATTTTGTATAACTTTTATGCGAAATTTGGGATTATTTCGAATTTCGTACGGTTCCGTTTTAACTGTCGCCACAAAAACAAAAAGAAAAGAAAATTAAATAAAAGAAAAGAAAACCAAAAAGAAAGCAAAAAGGAAAATGATAAATAGGCGGGCGATGAATGGCATTGGGATAAATCCCAATGCTTAACGTGAGAACAGAAGAGAAAGAGAACGCAGAAACGAGAACACATCTAGAAAAATAGAGAAAAGAAAGGAAAAAGGAGCCGGAGAAAAGTAGAATTTTCACTCCGAAACATTCAAGTAATGATCTTAATATATTATTTGAGTTTATTACGTGTGTTGGAATATATTTTAACGGTAAAAATCGGGATATTAGACATCATCCTAATGAGTTAAATTGATAGTTTAAAGGGTCAGCTGGACCGCGATAATGGAATTGATTATATATTCGTACTCAGGGAGTTATGGGCAACCCGTTAATGTAATTTATTTAGGGTTTAATTATGTGATTTTGAACTCTGTACATAGGCCTTACCTGTGTATTGCGTATGCAAATAGGGTATCAGGTTCCTAACCAGATTGCCCTAAGATGTGAGGAATGGAACCTTTAGCCTAATTTGATATATTTTCTGCTTATTGAATAAGCAGAATCGTTTGGCAATGAATCCAAAGGATAAAGCAGTTGTTGAGTAGCAATGCTAGCTTTGGAACAAGGTAAGTGTTTGTATCCATTTCTTTGGAGGCCTTTGGCCTTGTGGATAATCTACCACGTGTTTTTTACGTGTGTAGCTGCCGATGGGCGTACTCA
This sequence comes from Petunia x hybrida, assembly GCA_037355625.1. Taxonomy (NCBI): domain Eukaryota; kingdom Viridiplantae; phylum Streptophyta; class Magnoliopsida; order Solanales; family Solanaceae; genus Petunia; species Petunia x hybrida. The sequence goes on along the minus strand of JBBBVM010001137.1, from coordinate 843,800 downwards.
TTATGCCTTAGCTTTGGATTTACATTGTATATTGTATGTTATGTCATGTTGTTGGTATTGCATTGAGGATCTGAGCATTGTACTCTGGTTGTGAGTTGGCATATACTTTCCGGCTGTCGATGAGAATCCTGCGTCGATGATGGGTTGTTATTGCATCATATTGTATTCATATGCATTATGTTGCATTCATATGCATTATATCGCATTCATATCGGGTGCATAAGTATTCCGCCTCTAATTCATACTATATTGGGTGCAGGAGTATTCTGCCGCCCCAGGAGAGTGCATGAGTATTCCGCCTCTAGTTCATACTATATTGAGTGCATGAGTATTCCGCCCCAGGAGAGTGCAGGAGTATTCCGCCTCTGGTTCATACTATATTGGGTGCAGGAGTATTCCACCCCAGGAGAGTGCAGGAGTATTCTGCCTCTGCTTCATACTATATTGGGTGCGGGAGTATTCCGCCTCAGGAGAGTGCAGGAGTATTCCGCCTCTGATTCATACTATATTGGTGCAGGAGTATTCCTCTCCAGGAGAGTGCAGGAGTATTCCACCTCTAGTTCATATTATATTGGTGCAGGAGTATTCCGCCCCAGGAGTAGGAGTATTCCGCTCCAGTTGGTTACTATATTGCATTCCCCTCGAATGCAGGAGTATTCTGCTTCGGGACGAGATTACGGGCACATGTGACCCTTCGCATCAGGATGGCCACCAGTTTTATGTTTATTATTTCAGTTGCATTTTGCTCCCTTCAGGAGGTATCTGTCTTCTTTTGTACTCTTAGATGTCTAGGCTATATAGCCCTAAACCTAGTATATTGGGTAGTCAGTTGTAATTTTTTTTTTACAGCTTAGAGGTATCAGTATGTCGGTGTTTTTTTTTTCTAAGTCTTGTTCTTATTTATGAATTGAATTATATTTATTTTCCTAATTTAATTGGTAAAGGTTCGCCCGATATGTCTAGGGGAGGATGTCGGGTGCCCGCACGGCCTAGCCGAATTCTGGGTCGTATCAATTGGTATCAGAGCCCGGTTTAGAGTCTATCCAGACTAAGACAGTATCTACTAGAGTCTCGTTGATGGGTACGTAGACGTCCGTACTTATCTACAAGAGGCTGTGATGGCATTTAGGAAGTTTCACTTCCTTCTTTTTCTGATCGTGCGTCGGTCTAGGATGCAAAAGTATTTTCGTTAATTCCTTCGTGGTAATTGTGAACCCTCGTGCGGCAAATCAGCAAAGGGTAGGAGGTCAGGACGAAGCAGTCTAGCCGTGGGCTAGCACTACCCAAGCCTCGAGAGTTGTGGATCGTGTTGATGATCTAATTACGGAGGCCCCAGTTGTGCCAGTTCGCAGTGGGCAAGGGGAGCAGAGTCTTGTGGTTCCCTCGGTTCTCTACGATGCTTTTACGAGAATCTTTGCAGTGCAGATATCGCGAGAACCTCCTATTCCCTAGGTAGCTCATCAGATCGCCGCAAATGTAGATGTTCGGACTCAGAGAGCTCCTGTTCCAGTTCCTGATGTTCCCTAGTAAATTATATTCTATAGGTAGCATGTGTCGTGCCTCTAACTGTTCTGGCTGGTCCGCTAGCCCAGGTAACAGTTCGGTCTGATTTCCCGAGAAGGCTGCATTATTTTACCCGATTGAACCTTCCGATATTCTTAAGCCATGCATCAGATAATCCCTGTGTAATTTTTTCAAAATAAAATGATGACAGTGTATCTTTCAGGCTCTTGGTTATCTCGAGCAGTATGGTGTCGATTATACTGCTTTCCAGTTTCAGGGGTCCAGCCTTGAATTGGTGGACCGCTCTCTTATCAGCTAACTTGGTTCGATTTTTCTTCTAGATTCGTGGGAAAATTTCCTTCCGCGCAGCGAGCGAGATGAAAAGAGTCGCCAATTTGAGTGGATTGGATAGGGTAGCTTGTCGGATTTTAGAATATGAGATTAAATTCTTTAAGATGGCTGGATATGCACTAGAACTAGTCCATGAACCTTTCGAGAATGTTCAAAGATTTATTGGTGACCTTTCTCCTTCCTTGAGATCCAGATGGCTCGAGAAATTGAGGTTGGGACTTCATTTGATGTCGTTGTTGATATTGCTTAGAGGTATTAGGCATACCATAAGTTAGAGCGGAAAGAGTTAGAGTGGGAGAGCAAGAAATCCCACGGCCCTGGTGGGCACCATTCCTCCTTTGGAGGTAAGAGTTCTGATTGTTTTGGGAGGTTACTTGCCAGGTTATCTCAGCTTATAGAGCGTGATTCTCAGAGTGCAAAAGTAGTCCATCAAGATTAGACTCAGCTTTCTCTTTGTAGCTTTCAGCAATATGTCCAGCTTCCATTTTCAGCGAAAAGGTGTTATCATTGTCGTGAGTCTGGTTATCCTTTGAGGAGTTTTCCCTTACTCCGGTAAGTAGGCAGTCGTCTTTTCTCTCGTCATCAGGCACCTGCACAGTCGCAGGGGATTTCATTTAGATCTCAATCAGCCAGAGAAATGCCACCATCCAATAGAGGTCAAAAGCATGGTGGTTGTGGTTCTTATGGAAGTAATTATCAGGGTACTGGCTCAGCACAGCTGCAGAAGGAGTTCTATGAACTGCCAGTCTGGCGGGATGCTGAGGTATCCGATGTAGTAGACCCTGGGATTTCTTCTTCCCTTAAATGTGAGTAAGATTTGATTCTTCCGGTCGATCTGGAGATGAGGTGTCCTATCATAATTCTATGGTTTCTTTTGATGTTGTTTCTATTAAGAATTGGTTACGGTAGAGGGTTGAGCCTCTAGTTTGATTTATTCATGGCATTTGTGAAAGATTTGGAAGTGAGTGTCAATATTGTCTGCTTGGCATCTTGTTGTGCCATATTTTGTTATTATGTCAAGTTAGTTTACCTCTTTTTTCAGAATTCAATATTGGTAGGGTAATGTTGGCTAGCTCTGGTAGCCAAGAAAATAAGAAAATGAGCTTTCTGAAGCTCTAATTATTCCTATCCGCAGTCCATTGCCATCTCTTCTTCGTCCGGCACTAGTGAGCTTGAGCGGTTGGTAGCCGTTTGTGATATTCTCTGTGTTGAGCCAGAGTGCGTGTCGAAGTAGCCGGGTAAGCACATTGTAGTGATTTGAGGCTACTAAGGGTAATGAGAAGCGTCATTTGACCCCTGAGTTGATCCACCAAGAGGTGGTGCTTATGGCAAGGTATGAAGTTGTGAACTCGAGAGTTGTAGCTGTTTCGCACCTCGAGAGGGTAATTTGGTAGCTCATGTCTGAGCTGCGTTATGGTTTTAGCTAAGCCTTTCTTAGTCCAGCAGACTGTGCGAGGATGGATATTTCTATTTAAATTAACTTTATGAGTTTATGCTCTAGGTGGAAGAGGCTCTAGGTGGAAGAGTCTTCCTCCGATACTGAATACTAATGTTAGATCTCTAAGGCATTGCTGAAGCGTAAGCTAATTCCAATTCATCGACCTGTTCTATATCGAAAAGTCTATCGAACAGTCAATTGTCGGCAGAATCATAGTCCATCCGAAGTTCCGTTTATCCTTGTTCCGAATATGTAGAACTCTTCTCTGATAATCAAGGAATGGTCAACTTAGTCAGAATAAGCTGGGCAATGGTATTATGATATTATCAAGATATGTTTTATTCCAAGAGTTCGGTGTGCGTGTATTCTGTAATCATAAGATAATGTTCGTGGAGTAGTTTATGAAGGTCGTGAAAGTTCTCTTATTATCTGTGTGAATATGCTTTAGACTCAAGCTCGTTCGAGGACGAACGAGAGTCTAAGTGGAGGAGAATGAAACGACCTTAGATAGTCGTTTCGAGAATTAGGACTTCGAAGTTGTTAAGCATGAATACATTCAACCTGGTGCCTTAGAAAAGGAACAAGGGCAAAGCTTAAAAGATTAGAATGAATGTTTTGTCTTTCTCTAACATTGTTTTATGACTTGATGAATACCTATTAGCAACAGCAATGGATCGGTGTCATTGATGCCAATGGTGAGTCCTAATTTTCATCTAATAAAAGAGAACTCCAGGACTTAGGTAGGTTCTTGAGTGCATTCTTTTTGTTATATTACTTCTTAAACTTCATCATCTTTTCTTAAGGTTCCTAATGGATTAGTGGGTGTTTAAACAATTTTGCGTATTTGGATGGTAACAGTTTAAGAAAAGTGCAGTCCTCCAATATTCCTACTTCTATTCCAGTTCGAATGGCACCTGATCTATTTCGAGCTAGAAATCATTATTTAGATGTTAGGTACTGCTAAATTTTGTAATTTACTTCTCTGAATCTTCTAATTAAATTGAGCTTTGTTATAAGATAATAATCATAAGTGTGAAAGCTTCAATTTTGTTTGTCAGCTTATTTTGTGCAGAACCCTAAAGAATTCACTGATGGGCACGCTGCCAAGGCATTGACAGTCCTTACATGTTTACAATTAGCTCAGGTTGGATTTATTAATATTCAATGTTTCCCTACTTCCCTTGTTTGAATATCAGAAATGTGAACTTTTATTTGCATTAATATCTTTGGCATGTGATGGAAACCTTGTGGAGTAAGAAGAGTTATGATTTTTAGTTTCATCTGTAGCAATTGGAGAAAATCCTTGTGCACGAATGTGAAATCTTTGCCATTATAGGGGGCCTAAAAGATATGCCAGATGTGTAGACAAGAGTGACTTGGAGTAGCATTTTTTAACTGAAAGTTAAAGGTATTGTTTCATAGATACTCCCTTCGTCCCAAATTAGTTGTCGTATTTAGCTTCTTCACGTCCACTAAGAAAATCATTAAATAGAGTGTGTATTTACTATGTTACCCCTATTTAATATTTGACTATAAAAACGGCTTCTACTGAAATGATATGAGTAGATAATAGATAATTATTGGCACCAAAGAACTACATTACCTGCTTTGATTATGTGAAAAGTAACCATTTGAAGGTATTGACTCTTTAATGTTTTATTTGTATTATGTTATGTTAAAAAAATAAGTAACCATTTTTTCGTGCATTGACTAATGGTGGTTCGACTTCGTTTAGGCTTGTAATTTATCTTTTTTTTAGCTGATAAATAGTGGTAAGATCTAATCACTTTGTTCTCTTCTTGTTTTATGTTCATATTCACATAATATAAGCTTAGTTATATGCTTACTTCTCTCTTATTCGTGTTTAATTTGTGCTTAGTATTTTTAAAGTTTATTTTAATTGACGTCTAAGTATACATATCTTCTTTATAGGACAAATATGTATAAACTACATTGTTGGCGATATGGTACAACAGTGCACAAGCTATTGGAAGAAGCTTATGGTAGCTTACTAACTATTGGTATCATGTTTTGTACCTTTTGTAAGCAAAAACACATTCAGGAATCACATAATGTAAATGTGTGGGGAGGAAACTATATGTATTGACCTTTAAATATTTATAATCTATTAATTTTTATATTTCAAGAATTTTTGGTTTGTTCAAATACTTTTTTTTTTGGAATTCATGGGATGATTTGAAAAGAAATATGAATTCTGTATATAGCAACAATCAAGAGTCGTTACTAAAGGTACTAGTAATCATCCCTTCCGATAAAATTTTGGCAACAATAACATTGCTGACAAAAAATTATATATACTGCAACAAAATATTTTGTTGTTAATTGTCCTAACATCGAAGTGTGAAATGTTACAGAATATATAGATAGTTCAAATTTTACCGTTTTAAAGAAGTATACCTTTTTGGTATATTGTATACTCTTTTGGTATACCTTTTTGTGTTTGAATCAAAGTGTGTGATGTTATCGATCGAGCAAACAAATATTTTATTTTTTATTGTTTTGAACAAAGTATACCTTTATGGTATATTGTATACTCTTTTGGCATGAGTTGTAATGTTCGGATCGAAGTGTGAGATGTTTCAGAAAATATATATTTTTTAATTTTTATTATTTTTAAAAAAATATACCCTTTTGGTATACTATATACTATTTTGGTATATCCTTTTGCGTTTGGGTTAATGTATGCAATGCTATCAAGCAAATTAATATTTTAATTTTTGTTGTTTTGAACAAAGTATACCCTTTTCGTATATTGTATACTCTTATGGTATACCCTTTTGTTTTTGGATCCAAATGTGCGATGCTACCGAGCGAATAAATATTTCAATTTTTGTTGTTTTGAACAAAGTATACCCTTTTGGTATACTGTATACTCTTCTGGTATACCCTTCTGTGTTTGGATCCAAGTGTGCGATGCTACCGAGCGAATAAATATTTTATTTTTTTATTCTGAACAAAGTATACCCTTTTGGTATACTGTATACTCTTCTGGTATACCCTTCTGTGTTTGGATACAAGTGTGCGATGCTACCGAGCGAATAATATTTTAATTATTATTATTTTTAAAGAAGTATACCTTTTTGGTATATTGTATTCTCTTTTGGTATATCCTTTTGTGTCTGGATCCAAGTGTGCGATACTACCGAGCGAATAAATATTTCAATTTTTGTTGTTTTGAACAAAGTATATTCTTTTAGTATACTGTATACTCTTCTGGTATACCCTATTGTGTTTGGATCCAAGTGTGCAATGCTATTGAGCGAATAAATATTTCAGTTCTTGTTATTTTGAACAAAGTATACCCTTTTGGTATAGTGTATACTCTTACGGTATACCCTTTTGTGTTTGGATCCAAGTGCGCGATGCTACCGAGCGAATAAATATTTCAGTTTTTGTTGTTTTGAACAAAGTATACCCTTTTGGTATACTGTATACTCTTATGGTATACCCTTTTGTGTTTGGATCCAAGTATGCGATGCTACCGAGCGAATAAATATTTCAGTTTTTGTTGTTTTGAACAAAGTATACCCTTTTAGTATACTGTATACTCTTCTGGTATATCCTTTTGTGTTCGACTCGAAGTGCAAAATATTTTAAAAGACATATATATTTTAATTTTTATTATTTTTAAAGAAGTATATCTTTTTGGTATATTGTATTTTCTTTTGGTATACCTTTCTGTGTTTGGATCAAAGTGTGCGATGCTATCGAGCAAATGAGTATTTCAATTATTGTTAGTTTGAAAAAAAAATACCTTTTTGGTATACTGTATACTCTTTTGGTATACCTTGTTATGTTTGAATAAAAGTGTGAGATACTATCGAGCAAATAAAATATTTCAGTTTTTGTATTTGTGAACGAAGTATGCCTTTTTGGAGAAAGAAAAAAACTAGTATAATAAGATTACAGAGAAAGAAAATAAATAAAAAATAAAAAAAAATTGGGAGACATGAATAGTGCTAGGAACAGGAAAAAGAAAAAAGAAAGAAACAGAAAGAAAAAAGAATAATAAACGGAAAAAAGAACAAAAAAACAAGAATAGTGAAAACGGAGAAGGAGAAAAGAATAATAAAAAAATGACAAAAAAATAATACAAGATATGAGGAAAGAGATGAACTTGAGTTCCTTGTTTTATGCCTCAAAATAAGAAGGTAATTAGCTATTGGGTATAGACTGTAAATAAGTTATGGGTATATATGTAATGGGTAGAGCCACGTAAATAACATAGGATGTATGTGTATTTTTGTAAATCCCCCTAAAAATAATGCATACACTATAGGAGTATTTATTTTAATAGTTATGTTGTCTAAATAATTGTTTGTGAATAATTAGAACTAAAATTACAATTTTATCCAACTTAAAACTATTTATGAAGGGTAAAAAAAGTCGGATGATATTTCACTAAGGCCTTCGTTCTTAAAACGCGTCTTAGCAGCGGTTTTATTCCAACGGTTTTCCACAACCGCCGCTAAACATCTACATTCCTGCGGTTGTACCGGCGGTTTAACAATAGCTGAAAAATCAATTATTTAGCGGCGGTTTATCCGTGATTACCAGCGGTTTTTTGAAATCAATGTATTTAGCGGCGGTTTATCCGTGATTACCAGCGGTTTTTTGAAATCAGTGCATTTAGCAGTGGTTTTTTGTGAGATTTAGCAGCAGTTTCTTTATTAAAATGTGAAGTCAACAATAGCATTAAAAATTGAATTACTTTTTGTTGTTCTATTAAAATAATATATATTAAAATTAGAAATTTTTTAAAACATAAAATTATTGTATGAAAAAAATTTGGAATGTTATGAATACATTGTATTGTGGATGTTCATTACTCTCATAGCTTCCTGAAGAAGCTTGATCTACTAATAGCTAATAAGCAGCTTACAAGTAGCTTACAAGCAGACAGCTGACAAGTAGCTCTATGAAAAGCCTGCAGCAGCTTCTAGAAAGCCTTGTTGCAGCTTGAAGAGGCTTGTAATCAAGCAAACAGCTTATAAGTAGCTCATACAGATAGCTTGCCAATAGCTTCTGAAAAGCCTTGCAGCAGCTTCCTGAAAAGCTTTGCAACTGCTTCTTTTCTTCTATAAATAGGAAGCTAATTCAGTTTATTCTATACATCAGTTTGAAGTGAAATAATATATCACTCTCTCTATAAAGTTTCTCTGTTTTATTTACTTTACAGCTTTTATTTCATAACACGTTATCAGCACGAGGCTCTGCTATCTGGAGAAAGTATAAGGTAAGGATTTTACTTTCTAAATATATGGCACATATTTCTAAGACTGAATTTACTGCCCTTGATATATCGGGCACAAGTTACCTTCATGGGTTTTAGATGCTGAAATCCATTTAGATGCGATGAGTCTTGGAGACACCATCAAGAATAATAATCAAGCATCTAATCAAACCCGTGCTAAAGCAATGATATTCCTGCGTCATCATCTTGATGAAGGTTTAAAGATGGAATATCTCACGGTTAAGGATCCACTCATGCTGTGGAATAGCTTGAAAGACAGGTATGACCACCTGAAGATAGTCATTCATCCACAAGCACGTTATGACTGGATCCATATAAGGCTACAAGATTTTAAAAGCATCAGTGAATATAATTCAGCTATGTTTAAAATTATTTCTTAGTTGAAATTATCTGGAGAAAATATCACTAATAGTGACATGCTTGAAAAAACATTCTCCACTTTTCATGCCTCGAATGTGCTCGTGCAGCAGCAATATCGAGAGATGAAATTTAGTACCTATTCTGAGTTAATTTCATATCTGCTTGTTATTGAACGACATAACGGATTATTTATGAAAAATCATGAAAGTCGACCCACTGGTTCTGCTCCATTCCCAGAAGTGAATGAGACGAATTTCCACCAAAAACATGAAAGTGGCGTGGCCCCAGTTCTGGCCATGGTCGTGGTCGAGGAAGAAACTCCTATCATGATGATCGTTATTGACACGACCCGGAATCCGGTTAGGCCGTGCGGGTACCCGACATCTTCCCCTAGACCCGTCGGACGAACCCTTACTAATTAAATTAGGAATATAGATATGATTCAATCCATAAATAAGAACAAGACTTAAAAAAAACACATACATACTGATACCTCTAAGCTGTACAAAAGAAATTAAAGCTGACTACCCAACAAACTATGTTTAGGGCTATCCAAACTAGACATCTAAGAGTAGGAAAGAAGACAGATACCTCCTGAAGGGAGCAAAATGCAACTGAAATAATAAACAATAAACTGGTGGCCATCCGGAATAAAAGCTGGCTCACCCTGACAGCTGAAGTCGTCTTCGCTCCTTCACAACGTGGCGAACTCAATCCTGGAGCGAACCTGCCGAAACGAAATAGATAGACAAAAAAACAAACAACAACAAGGGTGAGTCAAAAGGACTCAATAAGTGGGGCAGACTAGCCACCTCAAAGAATAGGATAGCTAGCCAGGGAGAAAAGAAACAGATAGACTAAATTCCTTTTATTTAAATTATAAAAAGGGCAGAGCCAGATAACAACCGGAAACACGTAATAAACGTATAAACTCAACCAAGGATGCGTGCCAAAAACATATCAACAAATAAGCAATGCACATATAAGCAGAATAGTAGTCATGTACCGCAAGTCTACACAATGGTATGAATTGAGATGAAATGAAATGAAGTGCGATGAAATGAAATGAAATGAAATATGATGAAAAAGGTCACATGTGCCAAATGAATGGAGCGGAATCCTCCTGCTCCGAGGGCAGAATCCTCCTACCCTCAATATGATGCAATGGAGCGGAATCCTCATACCCTCAATATGATGCAATGGAGCGGAATCCTCCTACCCTCAATTTGATGCAATGGAATGCATATGAATGCAATAGATGCAATAATAACCCTTCACCGGCGCGGGACTCTCATCGACAGCCGGGAAGTAGATGCCAACTCACAGCCAGAGTACAATACTTAGATCCTCCATGCAATACCAATAACAGGACATAACATATAATATAGAATGTAAATCCAAAGCTAAGGCATAATGAGTACGCCTATCGACAGCTGCACACGTAAGGAACACGTGGTAGAAAATTCACGAGGCCAGGTGCCTCCAAAGAAATGGATATAAACACTTACCTCTTCCAAAAGTTAGCGCTTGCTAATCAACAACCGCTTTATATTTTGGTTTCATTGCCAAACGATCCCACTCTATTCAATAAGCAGAAATATATATCAAATTAGGCTAAAGGTTTCATTCCTCACATCTTAGGGCAATCCAGTTAGGAACCTGATACCCTATACGCAATACGCAGGCCAGGCCTATGTACATGGTTCAAAGCCACATAACCAAACCCCAAATAAATTACATTTATATGTTGCCCATAACTCACTGAGTACGAATATATAATCAATTCCACTATTGGGGTCTAATTGACCCTTTAAACTATACGTTAAACTTATTAAAACGATGTCTAATATTCTAAGTTTTACCGTTAAAATATATTGAAACACATGTAATAAACTCAAATAATGAATTAAAATCATTACCTGGATGTTTCGGGGTAAAAATTCTATCTTTTCTCCGGCTCTTTTCTCATTTTCTGGCATTTTTCCCCTGCGTCATTTCATTTTCTCTGTTTCGTTTCTTATTTTCTGTTCTAATGTTTCTGTATGTATGTTTCCATTCACTTTTTCTTTTTGTTCCAATATATATCAGCCACTGCCTCACTTTCTTTCTTTTTTGTCTTTTCCTCTTTTTTTTAATTTTCTTTTCTTAACGATAATTAAAACGGTACCTTACGATATTCAAAATAATTCCAACTTTTGCATACAAGTTATACAAAATATATGTAATACATTTGCAGAGGCGGATCTCAAATCGGACTTTCGAAACTCGAGGTGTGAATTTAAATGAAAAAAAGTCAAATTATTTAACTTTCGGCATTTTAGCGGAAACTAGCCGAACAACATCGAAATTCACTTTCAAAAGTTTAAAAAAGTCAAAAATAATCATACGAACCTAACGGCGCTTTCGGATTTCGAATCGGAGCTTATCTGCCAAAATCGAGCTCGAAAATCTGTTTTTAATATATATCAACAATAAAAACTGAAATCTTCTTCCGATACCTACCAAACGAGGTCTGATTTAGCTCAAATTTTACGGATAAGTCTCAATGGACCTTACGAATATTTTAAAATTATTGGCATGCCAATCGGAGTCCTAACTTCCGAAACGACTGACCGAGGTCGTTTCATTCTCCTCCACTTAAACTCTCGTTCGTCCTCGAACGAGCCTAAGTTTAAAGAAAAATTTGCACAGATAATAAATGAACTTGCACGACCTTCATAAGCTACTCCATTGACATTATCTCATGCTTACAGAATCAGACTTTTAATACGCACATCAAACTCTTGGATAAAAACATAGCTGGATAATATCATAACGCCATTGCCCAGCTTATTCTGACTAAGCTGATCCTTCCTCGATCACGAGAGGAGAGTTCTACATTTTCAAAACAAAGATACACGGAACCTTGGATGGATTAACATGATTCAGCCGATAATCACCTCTTCGATATACCTTTCGATATAAACAGTATGATGGACTAAAGAAGATTTAGCTAAAAGCTGAACGTAGGCAGACCTAAGCTACCAACTACTCTTTCGAGTTGCCAAACAACTGCAACTCTCGAGTCACAACTCCATACGTTTTCTATAAGCACCACCACTTGATGGATCAAATCAAAGGTCAAATGACGCCTCTCATTACTCTTAATAGCCTTGAAAAACAACAATGTGCTTACGCGGCTACAATAACACGTACTCTGGCTCAACACAGGGAGCATCACAAGCGGCTACCAACCGCCTAAGCTCACTAGTGTCGGACGAAGAAGAAATGGAAATGGACCGAGGATAGAAATAATTAGAGCTTTAAGAAGTTCATCTTCTTATTTGCTTGGCTACCAAAGCTACACTACTTACGAGTCAAAGTAGTCCAAGAATCGCAATTGAAGAAACAGATATTAAATGAGCTTTATGAAACAACATCCATGCCAATTTGACCTCCCAATAAGAAGGAAACTCTGACAATTTACAAGAAAACCCTTTTATACCGAGACAAACTTGTACAATAACATGACTCTACTAGCGTCTCGAACCAAGAGGGAGACACATAGATCGAATATTACTTACTTATCATTTTGCACCGGAAGAAACGATACCACTTTCTGATAGTGACGAATTAGGATCCCATTATCCTACCAACATTGGATTCTGACGAGAGAGGTAAACTGATTTGACATAATAATAAAAGGTGGCACAAAAAGATTCCAAGCAGACCATCCCGACACTCTCTCCCAAATTTCTCACATTTAAACCAGATCAACTAGTAGGGTCATCATAAATGCCAGGAATAAATCATATCAGATGCTCACCCCTCTACCGCAACCAATTCTTAATATAAACGACAATAAAAGAAACCATGGAAACATGATAGGACACCCCATTCCTAGATCGACTGGAAGAATCAAATCTTACTCACATTTAAGAGAAGAAGAAATCTCAGGGTCTACTATATCGGATACCTCAGCATCCCACCAAACAAGCAGTTCATAGAACTGCCTCGACAGCTGAGCTAAGCCACTACCCTGACAATCACTTTCTGAAGAACCACTACAACCATACTCTCAACCTCTACTAGATGTTGGAATTTCTTTTGCTGATTGAGATCTAAATGAAATCCCCTGCGACTGCGCAGATGCCTGATGACGAGAGAAAAGACGACTGCCTACTTGTCGAAGTAATGAAAAACTCCTCAAAAAATAACCAGACTCACGACAATGATAACACCTTTTTGCTGAAAATGGAAACTGGACAAATTATAGATAGCTACAAAGAGAAAATTGAGTCTATCTTGATGATCTACTAGCGCACTTTGAGAATCACGCTCTACAAGCTGAGATAACCTGGCAGGTGACCTCCCACGATAGTCAGAATTCTTACCACCAAATGAGGTACCATAGTGCCCACCAGGGCCGCGTGATTTCTCGCTCTCCCACTCTAACTCTTCCCGCTCTAACTTATGGTATGCCTCGTACCTTCGAGCAATATCAACAACGACATCAAATGAAGTCCCAACCTCAATTTCTCGAGCCATCTAAGATCTCAAGGAAGGAGAAAGGTCATCAATAAATCTTTGAACCTTCTCGAAAGATTCACAGACAAGTTCTAATGCATATCTAACTATCCTAGAGAATTCAATCTCATATTCTGAAACCGACAGGCTACCCTGCCTAATCCACTAAAACTGGCGATGCTTTTCATCTTGCTGGCTGCACGAAAGGAACTTTTTCATGAATCTAGAAGAAAAATCAAACCAAGTTAGCTAATAAGAGAGCGGCCCACCAATTCAAGGCTGGATTCTGAGATGAAAAGAAGAATAATCAACACCATACCGCTCGATATAATCGAGTGCCTGAAGGATACACTGACATCATTTTATTTTAAAAAAACTTACACAGGGATTATCTGATGCATGGCTTGAGAATATCGGAAGGTTCAACCGCATAAAATAATGCAACCTCTTTGGGCACTCGGATCGAACCGTTACCTCGGCTGGCTAACCAGCCAGAACAATTGGTGGCGCAACACATGCTGCTTCTAGAACATAATTTACTGGGGCAACATCAGGGACTGGAACAGGGGCTCCCTGAGACCAAACATCTGCATCTGCGGCAACCTGATAAGTTGCCTAGCGAATAATAGGTTCTTGCGGTATCTGCGTCACCAAGATTCTCGTAAAAGCATCGTAGAGAGCCAAGGGAACCACAAGGCCCTGCTCCCTTACCCATCGCGAGCTCGTACAGTTGGGGCCTGCGCAACTAGATCGTCAGCACGATCCACAACTTCTCGGGGGTTGAGTAGCTCTAGCCCCAGGCTAGACTACTTCATCCTGAACACCTACCATTTGGTGATTTGTCGCAAGAGGGCTCACAATAACCACGAAGGAATTAACAAAATACTTTTACATCCTAGACCGACGTACGATCAGAAAAGAAGGAAGTCAAACTTCCTAAATGCCATCATAGCCTCTCGTAGATAAGTACGGACGTCTACGTACCCATCAGTGAGACTCTACTAGACATTGTCTTAGTCTGGATAGACTCTAACCTGGCTCTGATACCAACTGACACGACCTGGAATCCGGCTAAGCTGTGCGGGCACCCGACATCCTCCCCTAGACCCGTCGGGCGAACCCTTACCAATTAAATTAGAAATATAAATATGATTCAAGTCATAAATAAGAACAAGACTTAAAAAAAAAACACAGACATACTGATACCTCTAAGCTGTACAAAAGAGATTACAGCTGACTACCCAACATACTAGGTTTAGGGCTATCCAGACTAGACATCTAAGAGTAGGAAAGAAGACAGATACCTCCTGAAGGGAGCAAAATGCAACTGAAATAATAAACAATAAACTGGTGGCCATCCGGAATAAAAGCTGGCTCACCCTGACAGCTGAAGTCGTCTTCGCTCCTTCACAATGTGGCGAACTCAATCCTGGAGCGAACCTGCCGAAACGAAATAGATAGACAAAAAAACAAACAACAACAAGGGTGAGTCAAAAGGACTAAATAAGTGGGGCAGATTAGCCACCTCAAAGAATAGGATAGCTAGCCAGGAAGAAAAGAAACAGATAGACCAAATTTCTTTTATTTAAATTATAAAAAGGGCAGAGCCAGATAATAACCGGAAACACGTAAAAAACTTATAAACTCAACCAAGGATGCGTGCCGGAAAGATATCAACAAATAAGCAATGAACATATAAGCAGACTAGTAGTCATGTACCGCAAGTCTATACAATGGTATGAATTGAGATGAAATGAAATAAAGAGTGATGAAATGAAATATGATGCAAAGGGTCACGTGTGCCAAATGAATGGAGCGGAATCCTCCTGCTCCGAGGGCGGAATCATCCTACCCTCAATATGATGCAATGGAGCAGAATCCTCTTTCTCCGAGGGCGGAATCCTCCTACCCTCAATATGATGCAATGGAGCGGAATCCTCCTACTCCGAAGGCGGAATCCTCCTACCCTCAATATGATGCAATGAAATGCATATGAATGCAACAGATGCAATAATAACCCTTCACCGGCGCGGGACTCTCATCGACAACCGGGAAATAGATGCCAACTCACAGCCAGAGTACAATGATCCTCAATGCAATACCAATAACAGGACATAACATATAATATAGAATGTAAATCCAAAGCTAAGGCGTAATGAGTACGCCTATCGGTAGCTACAAACGTAAGGAACATGTGGTAGAAAATCCACGAGGCTAGGTGCCTCCAAAGAAATGGATATAAACACTTACCTCTTCCAAAAGTTAGCACTTGCTAATCAACAACCGTTTTATCCTTTGGTTTCATTGCCAAACGATCCCACTCTATTCAATAAGCAGAAAAATATATCAAATTAGGCTAAAGGCTTCATTCCTCACATCTTAGGGCAATCCGGTTAGGAACCTGATACCCTATTCACATACGCAATACGCAGGCCAGGCATATGTACAGGGTTCAAAGCCACACAACCAAACCCCAAATAAATTACATTTATATGTTGTCCATAACTCACTGAGTACGAATATATAATCAATTCCACTATCGGGGTCCAATTGACCCTTTAAACTATACGTTAAACTTATTAAAACAATGTCTAATATTCCAAGTTTTACCGTTAAAATATATTGAAACACACGTAATAAACTCAAATAATGAATTAATATCATTACCTGGATGTTTCGGGGTAAAAATTCTATCTTTTCTCCGGCTCTTTTCTCATTTTCTGGCATTTTTCCCCTGCGTCATTTCATTTTCTCTGTTTCGTTTCTTATTTTCTGTTCTAATGTTTCTGTATGTATGTTTCCATTCACTTTTTCTTTTTGTTCCAATATATATCAGCCACCGCCTCACTTTCTTTCTTTTTTGTCTTTTCCTCTTTTTTTTTAATTTTCTTTTCTTAACGATAATTAAAACGGTACCTTACGATATTCAAAATAATTCCAACTTTTGCATACAAGTTATACAAAATATATGTAATACACTTGCAGAGGCGGATCTCAAATCGGACTTTCGAAACTCGAGGTGTGAATTTTAATAAAAAAAAGTCAAATTATTTAACTTTCGGCATTTTAGCGGAAACTAGCCGAACAACATCGAAATTCACTTTTGAAAGTTCACAAAAGTCACAAAAAATCATACGAACCTGACAGCGCTTTCGGATTTCGAATCGGAGCTCATCTGCCAAAACCGAGCTCGAAAATCTCTTTTTAATATTTATCGACAATAAAAGCTGAAATCTTCTTCCGATGCCTACCAAAAGAGGTCTGATTTAGCTCAAATTTTACATATAAGTCTCAATGGACCTTACGAATATTTTAAAATTATCGGCACGCTAATCAGAGTGCTAACTTCCGAAACAACTGACCGAGTACGTTTCAGTTATGCACCAAAATCCCCTGACCACCAGCAGTGGAAAAGGAAGGATAAAAAGCATGAAGCGGTGCAAACTAAAAATTCAGAGAATGGTTGCTTCCGTTATGGAGTAAAAAGACACTGGTCACGTACATGTCGTACACCAAAGTACCTAGTTGATCTCTATCAAGCATCTCTGGAAAAGAAAGAAAATAATGTTGAAGCCAACTTTATGTCTGAAGATAATGTTGACTTCACGCATTTGGACGTAGCAGATTTCTTTGAGATCCCTGAAGGACAAGTAGATCATATGTTTGGTGATGGATCTGTAGCCAAAGAGACTTAGATATGTTATAAGTTATGTCGTTTGTAATAGTTTCTATGTTTAATATTATTGTAGTAATACTAGTAAAGTTTTGTTTTGATAATAAATCACGTATTATATTTTATTTTGAAGAATATATGGATATCCCTCAAACTTTATTTGGATCAAAGATCAATTTTGAAGACATTTGTGTAATTGATAGTGGAACAACACATGCCATATTCCAAGATCGGAAATATTTTTCACACTTGATAATGAGAAAGACAAATGTTTCAACTATTTCTGGTAATACTAATTTAATTGAAGGTTCCAGAAGAGCAATTACATTTTTGCCTAAGGGAACAAAACTTATTATTGATGATGCATTGTTCTCTTCCAAGTCCAGAAGAAACTTGTTAAGGTTTAAAGATATCCGCCGAAATGGATACCATATTGAGACAATAAACGAAATGAATAATGAATATCTTTGTATTACAAAGAATGTCTCTGGCCAGAAACATGTTTTAGAAAAAATACCAACTTTATCTTCTGGCTTATATTGTACAAAGATTGGTACAGTTGAAGCATACTCTGTCGTAAACCAGAAGTTTACTGATTTAAATAATTTTGTGTTTTGGCATGATCGTTTGGGTCATCCTGGATCTATAATGATGAGACGAATCATTGAAAATTCAAATGGGCATTCACTTAAGAACCTGAAGATTCTTAAAAGTGATGACTTTTCTTGTGTTGCTTGTTATCAAGGAAAATTAATTACTAGACCATCACCAACAAAGGTTGAGGTTGAATACCCAATATTTTTAGAATGCATCCATGGGGATATATGTGGACCTATTCATCCACCTTGTGGATTGTTTAGATATTTTATGGTCCTAATTGATGGATCTTCAAGATGGTCTCATGTATGCCTATTATCATCTCGTAACCTGGCGTTTGCGAAATTATTGGCACAAATAATTCGATTAAGGGCACAATTTCCTGATAATCCTATTAAAGTTATTCACCTTGATAATGTTGCAGAACTTTTATCTCAAGCTTTTAATGATTATTGTTTATCAGTTGGAATAAAGTTGAACATCCTGTAGCTTATGTTCATACTCAAAATGGCCTCGCAGAGTCATTTATTAAACGACTGCAATTGATAGCAAGACCGCTATTAATGAAAACAAAACTGCCCACTACTGCTTGGGGTCATGCTATTTTACATGTAGCATCACTTGTTCGACTCAGATCGACACATTATCATGAATTTTCCCCATCACAATTAGTTTTTAGTCATGAACCAAATATTTTTCATCTACGAATTTTTAGATGCGCTATATATGTGCCAGTAGCACCACCACAGCGCACTAAGATGGGACCCCAAAGAAGGCTAGGAATATATGTTAGGTTTGAGTCACCCTCTATTATTCTCTACCTTGAGCCATTGACGGGAGATTTATTCAATGCTCGATTTGCAGATTGTCGATTTGATGAAATAATTTTCCCACAATTAGGGGGAGAGTATAAGGACATAAATAGAGAAATTGTGTGGAAAGTTCCATCATTATCTCACTTTGATCCACGTGCCCCCATATGTGAAAAAGAGGTCTAAAAGATCATTCATTTGAAAAATATAGCAAATCAAATGCCTGATGCATTTACTGATTTGAAAAGGATTACTAAATCATATATCCCTGCAGAGAATGTGCCAATTCGGATGGATATCCCAGCAGGACCATCTAGTAGTGTCATAGCCAGTGAACCTAAAGCACGCCTGAAGCGTGGTAGACCACTGGGTTCCAAAGATCGAAATCCTAGAAAAATAAAAATGATAAATGATCAAGATGACACTATGAAAGAATCTCTTGAAGAGAACCAAGATCTTATTAATCTTGAGTTTCCTGAAGAAATCAATGAACCTGAGGCTCAAGTGAGCGAGGAATATTTAATAAATTCCACTTGTGATGGAATAAATTTGAATCGATCAGAAATAGAGATGGATGATGTTTTTGCATATAGTGTTGCACTTAATATTATGCAAGGTAATGAGGATTTTGAACCTCAATCTATTCAACAATGTCGACAAAGAAGTGATTGGCCAAAATGGCAAGAGGCAATTCAAGCAGAATTGAGCTCACTTGCCAAAGGTGATGTTTTTGGACCTGTAGTCCACACACCTAAGGGTGTAAAACCAATTGGCTTTAAATGGGTCTTTGTGCGTAAACGAAATGAGAAAGGTGAAATTATAAGATATAAAGCACGCCTTGTTGCACAAGGATTCTCACAAAGACCTGGTGTCGATTACGAAGAAACATATTCACCTGTTATGGATGGAATAACATTTCGATATCTCATCAGTTTAGCTGTACATGAAAAACTTGAAATACACATGATGGATGCAGTTACAGCATACCTATATAGCTCACTTGATAATGAAATTTATATGAAAATCCTTGAAGGATTTAAAATGCCTGAAGCATATAATTGAGAGTCTCGGGAAATGTACTCAATCAGATTACAGAGATCTTTGTATGGTTTAAAACAATCAGGGCGCATGTGGTATAATCGCCTTAGTAAGTACTTGCTAAAGGAAGGCTATATAAATGATGTCAAATGTCCATGTATATTCATAAAGAAAACAGCATCACAGTTTGTTATACTTGTTGTTTATTTTGATGACATAAATCTCATTGGAACTCCAGAAGAGCTCCAAAAGGCAATTGATTATTTAAAGAGAGAATTTGAGATGAAAGATCTTGGAAAGACAAAACTTTGTCTTGGTCTACAAATTGAATATTTAATAGACAAAATCTTTATTCATCAATCTGCCTATACAGAAAAGGTCTTGAAACGATTTTACATGGATAAAGCACATCCATTAAGTACTCCAATGATTGTTCGATCCCTTGAAGTGGATAAAGATCCGTTCCGGCTTCAAGAAGAGGATGAGGAACTCCTTGGTCCTGAAGTACCATATCTAAGTGCAATTGGTGCACTTATGTATCTTGCTAATTCTACAAGACCTGATATACCATTTTCTGTTAATGTTTTAGCAAGATTTAGTTCTGCTCCTACACATCGACATTGGAAAGGTATCAAACAGGAATTGCGATATCTGAAAGGATCTGTTGATATGGGTTTGTTTTATTCTAACAAATATGGTGCAGATCTTGTTGGTTATGTAGATGCGAGGGAATTTATCCGATCCACATAGAGGTCGATCTCAAACTGGTTATCTTTTTACATGTGGAGGTACGGCCATATCATGGCATTCTACAAAACAATCAATGGTTGCTACTTCTCCAAATCATGCTGAGTTAATAGCTATTGATGAAGTAAGTAGAGAATGTGTATGGTTGAGATCAGTGATTCATTTTATTCGAGAAAGATGTGGTCTGAAGTGTGATACTAAAATACCCACGATCTTATATGAAGACAACACTTCATCCATAACACAATTGAAAGAATGATTCATTAAAGGAGATAGAACAAAGCACATTTCACCAAAGTTCTTCTTCACACATGATCTCCAAAAGGATGGTGAAATTGACGTGCAACAAATATGTTTATGTGATAGTTTGGCAGATTTTTTACCAAATCTTTACCGCCTGCAACTTTTGAAAAGATTGTATACAACATTGAATGAGGAAACTTAGACACCTAGATCGAGGTTTCCAATAGGGGGAGCAAAATACGTGTTGTACTCTTTTTTCCTTAACAAGATTTTTTTTCCACTAGGTTTTCTTGGTAAGGTTTTTAATGAGGCAACTGGTAATGCGTATTAAAAGACAAGTGTACTCTTTTTCCTTCACTAAGACATGGTTTTTTCTTAGTAAGGTTTTAACGAGGCACATTATCTATTAATGAACA
This sequence comes from Petunia x hybrida, assembly GCA_037355625.1. Taxonomy (NCBI): domain Eukaryota; kingdom Viridiplantae; phylum Streptophyta; class Magnoliopsida; order Solanales; family Solanaceae; genus Petunia; species Petunia x hybrida. The sequence continues at coordinate 822,841 of JBBBVM010001137.1, read as the reverse complement.
TCCAAGGGGGAGTGTTATGAATACGTTGTATTGTGGATGTCCATTACTCTCATAGCTTCCTGAAGAAGCTTGATCTACTAATAGCTTACAAGCAGACAGCTGACAAGCAACTCCATGAAAAGCCTTGCAGCAGCTTCTAGAAAGCCTTGCTGCAGCTTGAAGAGGCTTGCAATCAAGCAGACAGCTTACAAGTAGCTCATGCAGACAGCTTGCCAGCAGCTTACCGAAAAGCCTTGCAGCTGCTTCTTTTCTTCTATATATAGGAAGCTAATTCAGTTTATTTTATACATCAGCTTGAAGTGAAATAATATATCAGTCTCTCCCTATAAAGTTTCTCTGTTTTATTTACTTTACAACTTTTATTTCATAATATGGAAGACTTTTTAGAGAATTAAAGTTTTAATTCAAAATATAATGTAAGGAAAGAAAAAGAATAAGTTGTGGACTTATTTAACATATATACCATTATACTAGCATAATTACCCCATAATTATCACCCATAATCAACGTTGATCAGTTGGCTAATCCAACTGACTTCCATTTGCTAAATATACAATATTTGACTAACATAATTACCTCCATTTGACTTCTATTTCGGACTTCCATTTACTAAATAGACTTACACTCCATTCACACTCCATTTCCCATCGTCACTCACCGATTCCGTCAGTCTCTCCCAATAATCCTTAGAAAAGGTTCACTCCATTTTCTAAATTTGTGTTAATTTTGGACTTTGAATAATAGTTTCTATGGAACCCTAAATTGAATTTGAGTTTCCTTAACCCTAAATTAAATTTGAGTTTAAGTATGTGAGTAATTTTTTGTGTATTGACTGAATTGTGTATTGAATATGTGTTTGAATTTGTCGAAGCACCTTTTAAACCAGTTTGATTTTGAGTTTTAAGTATGTAAGTGAATTTGTGTGTATCGACTGACTTGTACATTGAATTTTTGTTAAATTTTGCTACGCATTGATCTCTGATTCATAGTCCTGCACTTGTTTTATTGAGTTTTTGAATTTAGTATATTTTATTGAGTTTTTGTGCTTCCCTAAGAACTGGTTTTTTCCTCAATGAAAGGTTTTTTTTCTTAAAGTCGATGGATAAAAGTTGGATATTAAAGTCGAGAACTACACCTGAATATATAGAAGGTCTACTTAAATTTTTAGACTTCGCATTTGCCAATTCGTCATCAGGTAATAAGATACTTTATCCTTGCTCTGGTTGTCGGGTTAGACTAATTCAAACTAGAGCTGAGGTGTTCGGCCACTTGCTAGAAACTGTACTTGTTTGTAGTTGAGGGGTTGAGGTAACTGTTGTTTGAATACTTTACTTGTTGCAGTTCAGTTAGTTTATGGGTTTTGTGCAGGTAGGCTGAGGGAGTGTAGGTAGTAATGTTGTAGTAAATCTGGAGGTCTGTGTATGCATAGATGATTAGGAGAATACAGGTGTGCTGCAGGTAGTTCAGAAGAGGGGTTAGGTTCTTAATTGTTGCAGAAGTGTAGAAGTAGTTTGATAGGCAGTAAGAATGGCTGCAGGTATGTGTTTGCTTTTCGAGTTAGTGTCTGGTGGTTATGAAGTGTGTAGCAGGGATGTTTCCGTTCCTGCAATAGGGCTAGTTCTAGCAGTTCAGGAAGTGATTTAGAGCAGTTCAGGGGTGGGGATGGCTCCGGTTGTAGTAGGTAGAAGAGAGATCCTGGTTTTTGTTCTGATCTAGTACCTTGCAGCAGCTAATTCTTGGTGTTTCTAGCTCTTGATTAGAGTTCTTATTTAGTCTGGGCTTGGTTGTCTTGTATCATCTAGTAGAGTTCATTGAAAGTCATTTTTCTATTTTGAAAGTTGGAAAACATGATTGAAAGTGATCTGATCATCTTGTAGCTATGAAAACAGAGGTGAAAGCTCCAGATTTTTCCTGTTTATATGCATGATAAAATGGCATGTAGTTGATGCTAGTTTCAAGTCTTAATGGGGTATGACATAAGTTCCAGTTCGCATAACTTAGTTTCTCATTTCTGGAAATCATTTGAATCTGAGAAAAAGCAATCAATCAGTGTTGACAATTTTGTATCAGAAATAACAGTCCTCATTTGTTGCGTCCTTTCTCAAGTGTCAGAGATATAAAGCGTACTAGAATATTTATTTGTTTGTTATAGACTTGTGGGAATGGGGCGGCCGAGACGCTTCAAGAGCATACTATCTGATACGCAAGATTCACGTGATATGGGAGCTAGTTATGTACCATTAGCTTATAGTGGAGCTTCTTATATACCATCGACACATAATGGATCAACTCATGCTGAAGGTGGTACCTCTGTACAATCAGCTCATCATGGAGCTACTTCGGCACAATCAAGTCATAATGGGGCTAACTCTGAACCTGAGAATACCAGCTATTTTGATGAATCTGGAGATGATGTTACTCTTCCATCTGGTGAGATTAATAACCGTCAAAGACGTGATGGCTACTGGAGGGTTAGTCTTATAGGTAAGAGTTATCATTCTTGTACTTTTGTATTCCTGATGATTATAATGTATTTGAACTATTGTTCTTATTCTATAGATGACAATGGTACCATCACACGAGAAATTGAGGGTACATGATATTTGGACACTCCCGGATGGTAAAAAAGTTATAGTTCCTAGTAACGAGCTTAGTCAGCCTATTGATGATGCTGATGGGCTTTTGGGTGGCTTTATGGGAAGTTTGGCATCAGATTTTTCTAAGCTGCCTATGTGTTACGTCTCGTGGCTTAAGGTTCCAAAGAAATACAAGGATAGTGTATATGATGATATTATAAAGGTAAATATAAATCACCTATTGAATTTTAATATTTATATTCAACTTGTCTACTAACATCATTTTTATGCAGAAAAATTCCATATAGTGGACACTCAGATGAAGACATTCATTATGCAGAGAATTGGAAGGAGATGGGGAAACACCAGGAATGCTCTATATCATAGATATTATAATGAGTCATTGACTATGGAGGAGAATCTTTGAAGACGGCCTAGTGAAGTTGATCTTGATCAGTGGATATGGTTTATTCACTACAACAATGATCCGAAAACACAGGAGATGCGCAAAGGAATGCTGAAAATCGGAAGAAGCAAAAATACACATATACTGGTGGTTCAAAAATTTTACCTAGGCGAAAAGCTCAAGATGTACTTATAACAGAATATATCCAAAGCTTTAATTATGTACTCATTAAAGCGTTAAAGTATATAATTATGGTAATAATGATGTAGGAGAAGTTACGTGGGAGGCGCATGAGTAGAAGAGAGATATGGACCATTGTATACAAGGGGAAAGATGGTAATTATGTTAATGACGCAGCCAAAGCTGTTGGTGTAAGTAATATATTACATTGGTTTTTGTAATATTTTGATATAAGTTTGCTGGAGTACTTCTTGGTTTCTTTCTCTTGTTAGTTCTTAAATAGATGCATTACTGAAGATAAATCACATTTATAGTTAAAGCAAAATGAAATATTTTAGTGAAACATATTTTGTACCTTGCAATATGGCATCAACTATACAGCTCAATCTTACATTCTATATTGTAGGACAAGCCTGCATATGATTAGAGTTTGAAGGAGTTCATTTTAGTACCTAAAATTTCCCCCCTGTGAAATAATTAGCATCTCCTGATCAATGTATTAGCAATGAGTGTTTGACTAACTTTGAGTTTATAGGATAATTTTTTTACAGAAATGAGATGATAATGGGCTTATCATTTTTCAGCTATTATGATTTAACTTGTTAGCTGGCTGTTTAAAAAGCAAGGTTAAATAATACCACTTGCTGAAAGCTTGTTACTGAAGAAACAAAGCAACAAAGCAACCTGGATAACATCTTTTGTAACTATACAAGATGGTTTATTTAACATATGCCTTGCTTGAACCTGAAATCTTTTGCTCAGATTATACATCATTATTGTGCCTGAATCCCTTAAATGGCAAGTCTTAATTTGTTCAAGTCTTGTATGTATGTAGGAGCAAATAGAGAATATCGAGCTCCAAAATGGCCCATCAACTACAATTTCAGAAGATGATTCAATTGCTCGTGTACTAGGGAAGGAGCACCCTGGTCGAGTTAGGGGTGTGGGTCATGGGCCAACTCCAACTCAAGTTTTTGGTCACACAACTCATCAATGTAGTGGAACTTCGTTTACTCATATTCAAGATGACAAAATGGATGACATAAAGATGGAGCTAGAAGCTGAAAAGTCAAAGGTGCGAGAGCTTGAGTCCGTGGTGGGTTCTGAAAGGTTGAAGAGGCGACAACTCGAGTCGGTGGTTGGCTACATATCAAAATGTTTTGTAAACCAAGGAGGAGACATGCCGCCTGATTTAGCTGCTATAGTTAATGTGATGGTATGTTCTCCCTGATCTCTTGTTTTCTTTTTTTTTCACTATGTCCTTTAACAAATTTGACTTCTTTTTTTTAAGTGAAGATGTTTGTTCAAAAATTTATGTCCCTAAGATACACGGGGATGCTCATTTTTTTCTTGCCCCTAAGATAGAGATTATACAGTACCTTATCAGAAAAAAAAAAAAAGATAGAGATTATACAGTAATGAACTTTTTGATAGGATGGATGATGATCCTTGTTCAATAACTTCTGTCCCTAAGTTATGAACTTTTTTTCCAAACTTTTTCTGGTTTTAGAGGGCTGCACGAATCAAAGATGAAGACAGTATGGGATCTTTATGTTGTTTTTTCTTGTTTCCAAAATGTTGCATGTGCAGGGTGACTCCTCTTGGATTCTATTATCCTGGTGCTTGTTTCTGTTAATAATTCAATTCTTCTAGTGCTTTTAACATGAGTTGAACAGATACCAATATTTCACTTGTCTTCTAGTTTTGAGTTCAAGTTAATATTGTCCTGCATCTACTCTGGTATGATAACTTGTTGAACCTCTCTAGCTGGTAAGTTAGTTCTGTGCAAATGGAATCAAATCAGTGTTCCTTCCTACAAAATTGATACAATAGTCTAAAATGCTCTGTCTGGTCACTATTTCACTTTGTTTCTGTATAAATCATGATTTTAATTAAACATTTGATCAATTAATCATTTAATCATCTGATATTTACTACAAATTAGTTATGAAAAGATGTCATTAGAGACTAACTGAGTACGAGAATTCGCTGCCTTTGATTTTCTTAACCTTGCTTCTGTTTGAGTACAAGATTTCTATTGTCCGGTGCCTTTGATTTTCTTTTGCTTTTGTTTAAATTTGTTCATTGTTAGATCATATAGTTAAAATCTTTTCAGAATATTTACTGACAGTTCGATCTTTTGATTTTAGGCTTCAAATGAATAAAGTGGGCTAATTTTGGGAGGTGTCGGACCGTCGTCTTCAGCTAGTCGTAGTGTTTGAAGTTAAATTTCTCATTTGAAAAATGATTTGACTGTTGTCATTGAGAAAAACTATTTTGTCTGTAATGGATTTTTATTTAACTTTTACTTTTAACTTTATTATGGATGTAAATTATGGTTGAATCTGACTTTATTAAGTTATGTTATATATGATTGCCTTTGCAGTAGGAAGCTTGAGTGTTTTGTAATTTTATTTGAGTTATTTCAGTAATTAAAATAGCAAAATCCATAATAATACATGGCTGTTCAGAGTAGCTAGTTGGCATATTTTCAAGCAGTAAAAAACTGCTGAAAATGCAATGAAACTGCCGCTAAAAATGATGTATAACTATTGTTTTCTGGCGGTTCTTTATAAATATAACTGCTCGGTTCTTTATAAATATAACTGTTGGGAAACAAAATACTATAACTAAGTTAGAATGAGTTTTCCGGCAGTTTAAAAACCGCTATAAAACAAACAAACCGTTCCCATAATGATTATCTCCAAAACCGCTGCTATTTTATTAGTTTAGCGCGGTTATTCCAACGGTTATAAAAAACCGCTGCTAAAGTGTTTTACTACAGCTACTCAGTCGACAGTTTTTACCGCTGGTAAAAAAATTTGCGGCGGGTGAAACCGCTGCTGGACGGGAATAAAAACCGTTGCTAAGACGCGTATTTTTTGTAGTGCTTTTAGAATAGTATAGATTATATAAAAAATATTCATATTTTTTGTTAAGTGTATAATGTCGGTATTTTTTGTAATATTTGTAGTTAGGATGGTATATTTATGTAAAAAGCCCTCCCCAAAATGGCCTACTTGTGCCATTGTTTAAACAAAAAGGAGTAAATTACACAAATGAGCTAAAAGGACCATGATCTTAATAAGTTGAGCTATTTTTTGGGGGCAATTCACAAAACTATACAAACTAACATTTTTTCTTACACTAAAATGTCAACATTTTCCCATTTTCAAAACATAGCAACATTTTTTTTCAAAACATAGCAAAACACAAACAAAAGGATGATAAAACTATAGATCCACCTCCTACCACCCCCAGCCCCCATCACTGCCACCACCGCCGCCCATCAACCACCAGCCGCAATGTATGGACAGTGTATGGACAGTGTATATTTCTGTAATTTTACTGTATGAACAGTGTATACATTGTATATATAGTGAAAATCCGGTGGATACACACACATACACTTATTGCATGTGTGTATATTCTCTGTATAGACACTGTATGGTCATTGTATGCATGTTCATTCACCGTACATACACACAAACAACAAAATCGAATCTGATTGTATATTTATTGTATGACAAAATATATATTCATTGTATGTGCGGTGTATATTCTGTGTATATACAATGCATACACCGCACAAACAATGAAAATACACATTTCATACAATCCATACAGTCTACAAACACCAAACATATACCACACCCACCGTGGTTCCGCCATATCCCACCGAAAAATTCAAAAAAGAAAAAAAAAAGGAAAAAATGAGAGTTGAACAGCCCCTCACCGATCCACCATGTTTAGCACATCGGAACAACACCATGACGACGGGGATGGGGGTGGTTGTAACTAAAAAAGCAACAAAACATCGGGTCAAAACAGAAACAACATCGCTGCTGCTCTGGTCGCACCTATGGTGGACGACGACGGGGGAAGGGGGAGAAAAACACGGCGGGGTTGAGAACGATAGGAAAATCCGGCAATGTGGAATAGGAGGTGGGGCAGCGGCGCCGCCAACCAGTGAGAGAGGGGGAAGGAGAGGGAAGAGAGAGGAAGAGAGAGGAAGGGAGTGTAAAGTTAGGGTTTTTTAGTTATGACATGTTTGGTAGCATTTTTGAAAATGTTGCTACGTTTGGTAAAGTGATAAACTGTTGCTATTTTGCCCATTTTTTGGTGGTCTCGAGAACTTTACATTAAATGAAGCTGAATGTATAAAACTACCTTACTAATATAGCACTTCCCGTATTACAAAAATGTTGCACTTGGTGCACCTAGAGTGGGGGGAGGGGATGAATAGTGTCCTTACTCGATTCTTAAATCCTAAAACTTGCCTTTAATTTTTATCACCTAACTTACAAAGAACCAGATTCCTTGCAAGTTTCACCTATCTCTGAAACTTAAACTTAATGCGGAAACGTAAATAACACAAAGATTTTTACGTGGAAAAATCCTTGCTCAAGGGATAAAACCACGACCGAAACTCTTGGGATTTCAACTCTTCCACTAAAGGAAAATCCGAGCAAGTTTTAGACTACAACGTAATGTAATCAAGGAACTAGAACCCCCTAGTACCTAGAACCTTCCAAGCCACACGTTAGTTGGTAAGGTTAACTCTACTTCACCACAAAGAGTAATCTTTACTTTATGCTTCTAAACAAGCTGATAGATTACAACTCAATAGCCTATAACAAATAACTAAGACAACAGAATTAACCATGAAACTGCTTCCTCACAAAGTTCTGCTGCTCAGCCTTTGTTCTTGCACACAAAGCCTCTCACGATCTGATTGCTCTTGATTTGCTTAGTTGAGATGTCTTTTTTGCGTCATGATTCTGGCCAAATTAACTTATATATATAGGAGTTAGACTTAGCCGGATCCAACTAAGTATAGAACTCCTTTTCCACTTTGGAATCCGTTTCAAACAAGGTTTACCCATATTGCCTTATTTAAAACCTAAGTTAATTTGCCTTAGTTTCTAATCCTTTTTCGTTTAGGAACCGCGTCTCTTTTCAGCACCGCTTCTCATTTCTTCTTTTCCCGGTAGGATTGGAGCTTTGACTTCAGCTGTTCTCTTCCTCCTTCTTCAACTCTGACTTGATTATCTCGTTGAACAACTTGGTCTTCTCACTTCAACTGTGAACCTTTTCATGGTCCACTTAGCACCAAGTCCTTTGTCATCTTCAAAACTCATCCTTCAACAAATTCCCCCTTTTTGATGATGACAAACAATGTTGTCTCACCGAGGGTTTATACGCTCAAGAACCTGTAAAATTTCAAACACTAACCACGAACCAGGGTAATACAGTTAGGCAAAAAGTAGGTCACAAACATACAATGAACTAACAACATCTAACTTCCCCCTTTTGGCATCATCGAAAAGTTTCACAGTTGTAAGAACCTGCTCAACTTAAATTAAGTCTAGTTGACTCTAGTGCCAAAGGCACAGGCCAACCTTTAAACGTCAGGAACCTGTTTCAGACAATAAATACTAGCAAGATAGGATATTTATATCAACATAAGAGCCAAACCGGCTTAAAACATCCAAATATCATTCAAAATTACAAACCAAAATATAATATTGTCTTAAAAACATGCCATATAAAGAGAACCAAAGAGGGGACTTGGAAAAGGAACTGGTTCAGAATTGGAAAATATCAGGGATGTTAAAGTGAGCAAGCAACAAGACAAGACGATGCGAGTTCCCTTCACATTCACGCTCCAGCTCTGCATCCAGCCTCGTGTTTACAGCATTCATCCAGACCAGCTCATCATTTTGCCTTTCATGCTGCCTCCTGAACCCCTCAATCCTCCTGTCCATTCTAGTTTTCCTTCTTTCCTCTGCATCCTCTTCGACATGCTCTGGTTCATCAGCAGGTTCACCATCCAACACATAGTCACACGGCTTTAGAATGTTCCTCCCAAACACATCATTGTGGTCCGGCTCCGTCCACTTTGTCGACACCCATTTTTTTCCGAACCCCTGGTTAAGAGTTCAAAACATGGCTCGACTTATTGAGACTCATGGGTAAAGACTTGGAGTCACCACCTAACATATTTTTTAACTAGGCGTTTTAGGGCACCTACTTTGTTTTAAGCCAATTTTAATGTTAACTCCGATAACTTGATCTACGAACCGGAAAGTCTAAGTAAGGGTTCAAATTAACCCAAGAGGAAGGTGTTAGGCACCTCTCAGATTCCACCAAGTGTGATTCCCGGCCGGACTAATAATTAGGATCGAATAATAAATCAAAAGCAAGTAAAATAATTTATACTATAATATATGGTTTGAATACAAATAACTGCACGAATAAATCAATATTCCATATTCGCCATGGACTTCAAGACTTCATCCGAATATACCTTGCAAATGAAATAAATAAGTTAGTACGCCAAATATATAAAGTAAAATTAATAAGGGCCAAACAAGTAAAATAATAAGAAAATGCAATAGCAATTTTTAAAATTTTGTCTTCTCCAACAACGTTGTCTTTAGCGGGTTTCATCGAGATGTACCCCGCAAAAAAAAAAATAGTTAAAAACAGAAGAAAAAAACCAATAATAATAATAGTAATAATAATAATAATAATAATAATAATAATAATAATAATAATAATAATAATAATAATAATAATAATAATAATAAGATTAAAAATAATAATAATAAAGAAAAATAAATTTTGTAAAAGTTTAGGCTCAGATTGGATGATAGGGGGTCAAGGATACCGTCACGGCTGTAAACACGCCGGCCGATCGTGTTGCCATGCCAAGTGCGGGTCCCATTGCCTATCTCAGTTGTTTTTGCAACATTGTATGTATATTATCGTCATCGCCTTTTTTGTTATGTTTTCTGGACACATAAGGGACGGTAAATGTGGGGCGGGACTTGTGTTGGCCTCCAAACGTCACTGGCCTAAACGGTATAGTATCCGTTCAAATCAGTGTATAAATTTACACGCCTTTGATCAATTCCCACAGCAGTGTACTACTTCCCACGTTGGTGCAAACAAAGTAATGCCCAGTACATAACACAGTAAACATTGGCACATCAACAATAATCCAACGAAGTTAGTGTCGAGTAGAAAACCACAGCAAATTCATCACCATTGCAATCAGTAAAAGCATAAGGCAAATCAGGAACAAAACTCAACAGTACAATAAATTCGGATAGTGAGAATAGAGATAAGGGAAACGATGAATCAGAAAAAAGACGGCAACAATGAACAGATCCACGGCGAGGTGGAGGAGCGACTTCCAAACCGTAGCAGCGTCGCTACCACTCCACCCCCTTTCAAATTCAGTTTCAAACACCAAACCACCAGAAATGGCGAAAAAAAAATGAGAAACAGGGGACCCTATGGTGGGGGTGACTTTCCAGTCACTAAAAACAGGCGACGAAGTTCCTCTTCGCCTCTACCGGTGATGCCGCCACCTCCCGTTTCTTAATCTCTTTATCCTGATCCCCTCTTCCCGATCCCCCTCCGTTTCTGATCTATTTCTTCCCCCAGATTTGTTCTCGTTTCTCTCTGATTTTGTTCAAGTAAATTGTGTATGTGAGAAGAACTTGACTAATTGATCCCGAAATGGGGAAGAGAGACACGGGAGAGATACAAGGGATTGTGATTTGGTGGGGATTAGGTGCATCAAGACTAAGAATGAAAAGATTTTCTTTCAAAGTTTAAAATGAAGAATGTACTTGGACTATTATTTATCTAGATTCAGAAAGAATTTGAATTTTAAAAATAATATGGTAATTATAAATAAAATTAAGTGGAGTATTTTTAATTAGACTATATAAATAAATAAATAAATAAATAAAATGAATACATAAAAATATTGTAGGTCAAATTATCAATTAAATAAGTATAAATAGTCACAAATAATTAAAAATATTAAATTGCACAAATAGTCATAGTTACTATATGTATTTAACCAATAGCCCAAAATATGTGAATTACATAATATAATCGCAATTAAGTATATAATGTATAATTAGTCGATAATCACAGGTAAATGCATGTTTCCTAATGCAGATTTTGTTCAAGTAGTCAATATTGCACCTTTAAGCTAAATATAGTCAATTATGGAAAAAGGAGGGACAAAATTGGGTGTCAACACACTTACCAACAGGCACACCTTCACCCATCCTCATGTCAGCTACCCTACCAATGTGCTTCATCATCAATTCAGGCAGATTAATACGAACCTCGCGATCTATCAGGTCCATATAGGTCATCTCCAGAAAGTTGGCCTCACTTCGCCTCTCCGACCTCTGCAACAGGTTCCTCAGCACAAATTCAAATAGCAACTGGTAGAAGGGTTGCATAGCCTTTTTCTTAACTTGTGTTGCCCTTGCCAGTCTAGGTCTCCCTGTAAATTTCTGGGTCACCTCCAAAGCAGACACACCATCTTCTCTAGCCGGCCACGAGTTCCTCATGTACTCGCTGTAGCCCTGAGAAGGAACACCCAAAATCTCACCATGCTCCACACAATCAAACTGGATCACCAGCCCCTTGACTATAGTTGTCACAATTCCCTCACTTACTTTGCAATTTGAGTAAAATTCTCGAACCTCTTGCTCTCTCAGCTGTCTAGTTCGATCACTGAACAAGTTCAAACAACCCTGAGCTCTCAACTTAGCACCAAGTTGAGTCATCCCTTCCAGCTCTAGGTCAGTGAGAATCTTACCCTTCACCAACGGCAAACCTCTAAAGTAAGCCACCCTCCTTTTCTTGTCTTCCTTGTCATCTCCAATCACCAACTTTGTCTTGGAACCTCTCCTTAGGTTCCTCCACAATCCTTTCCTGCTGCTCTCGAACAGAACCAGGAGTAGCAGGTCTCTTCGCATGACTCACCGTCCTCCTACTACTTTCTCCCATACCCTCAGCATCACCAGAACTGCCAATTTTGGAACTACCCACAAATTCTCCTCCCTTCACCAACCTTCGTTTCTTCACTGCTTGTTTCTGTTCCTGAACCACAGGCCTCTTACCCAATCTTCTCTGTTCCTCCACCACCACAACATCAGTCTCACTGGAGGAACCTTCACTAGCTTGAGGAGTGGAATTGGCCTCAGGCAACACAGCATTCAATGGTTCAGTAAAACCTACACCTTCTAAATTTTCTTCCACATAATCATCAATATCTCTCAGATCTGCATCATCACCTGCCACAGGACCAGAGAACGAACCAGGTTCTTTCTCAGGTTCCTTGGTAGGTTCAACAGACTTTTCCTCTCCCTTATTACTAATTTTATTTTCTACCATAGGAACTGTCTCAGAAACAGGTTCCTCGACAGTGTTCTCAGTTTCTTTTACAAATACCTCAACCCCTGTATCAACGACCTGTTCAAGATTTTGTAAAACCACCTTCTCCTTATCACTTACTTCAGCCACTACATGCTCTCCTAAATCTACAGGCTCAGAAGGTAAACTAGTATCTACAATAACAGTACCAGCAAGAGAACTAGGGTTTACCTTTTCAGTTTCTTGACGATTTTCTTGAACCGTATTGACGACCCCTTCATCCATACCAACAATTGCGACACTTTCCCCCTTACTAGTTGCTTCTTCCGTCAACTTTTTCTGCCTTAATTTTGCGAACTTCTTCGCCATCGCTACGGAGCGACTCGCGGCAAGTTGCTTTGCCTTTTGATTTAGTTTTGAGATTTTGAGTTTACGTGAAGAAAGTTTTGAATCAATTTTGGAACTGGTCGACATTGTAATAGAGTGTTGTAATTTTAGAGAGAAGAGAAGTTTTAGAGATAATTTTTCTTTTACGCCGATAGAAACAATGTTTCTCTGATCACTTAGTGGAATAGAGAAGGTTATAGGCGTATCGGGAAGGGGAACGGGTGATGCGATGTGAAAAAACTGTTAACACATTATGACGCATAGGAGCTGACGCCAGCAGGTTCAAAGAATTTGAATTTTAAACTTACACCATTAATCAGGCGCCAAGTAAAGGTAAATGGTAACAATTTGGCCACGTAAGACAAGTATTATACTCAGTAAGTAAAATAGAATGTGTACCTGAATGTCCATGCACCAGTTTCTTCAATAATATCCTATATTTCAAAAAAATTTGCCAGTATCTAAGTCATGAAAACAGGTTCCAAACAGGTCAGCAAGCAAAACAATTTTGTTTCATATGTAGAATCAACTAAACAAAGTTAAGTTAGGTAAAATAAGGAAACTTCACTCGCCAATCATTGGGAGAACCAGGTGCTGGCTCGTTCACTGTATCTTGGTCATCCCTAGCTCAAGCCTGTTCTTTTCAAATTGTACCCTGTTCAATGCCTTAGTGAAGATATCAGCAATTTGGTCCTCAGTCCTGCAAAAATTCATAGTAATTAGGCATTTCTCAATATTGTCCCTTAAAAAGTGATGCCTAATACCAATGTGGTTTGTTCTCTTGTACTGGACCGGGTTCTTGGTAATATTGACTGCACTAGTATTGTCACAAAAGATTGGAACTGGTCCATACTGGATTCCAAAGTCCTCCAACTGCTGCTTGATCTATAATAGTTGTGAACAACATAAAGCAACCGCTACATATTCAGCCTCAACTGTAGATAATGCCACTGAATTTTGCTTCTTTCTAGCCCATGAAACTAAACAAGGACCTAGGAAGTGTGCCATCCCAGATGTACTTTTCCTATCAACCAAGTGACCAGCATAGTCAGCATCAGCATACCCAACTAGATCAAAACTTCCACCTTTTGGGTACCACAAACCAAGATCTTGAGTCCTTTCAAATATCTCAAGATTCTCTTGACTGCAGTTAAGTGTGACTCCTTTGGTTTTGACTGGAACCTTGCACACAACCCCACACTATAAACAATATCTGGACGACTTGCGGTCAAATACAGTAAAGAACCGATCATTCCTGTGTACTTAGTTTCATCAATTGAAGCACCAGTTTCATCCAGATCTATCTTCGTTCCAGGAGCAATGGGTGTGTTCATATCCTTAGCAGACTTCATATCATACTTCCTTAAAGCTCTTTGATGTACTTCTGCTGATGGATCATTGTGCCTTCCTGAGTTTGCTTGATTTGTAAGCCTAAGAAGAAATTCAGCTCACCCATCATACTCATCTCAAATTCACTTCCCATCAGGTCGGAAAACTCCTTGCAAAGGTTCTCATTAGTAGCTCCAAAGATAATGTCGTCTACATACACTTGAACAATCAGCAGGTCCTTGGCTTTCTTCCTCAAAAACAAAGTATTGTCTATTTTACCTCTTGTAAACCCATTCTTCAATAAGAACCCAGACAATATTTCATACCAAGCCCTAGGAGCCTGTTTCAAACCATACAGTGCCTTGTCAAGTTTGTAGACATGATCAGCAAACTCTATGCTTTCAAAGCCAAGTGGTTGAACCACATACACCTCTTCATTCAAATAACCATTAAGGAATGCACTCTTCATGTCCATCTAATACATCTTAAACTTCATGTAAGCTGCAAAGGCAATTAGCATTCTAATGGCTTCTATCCTAGCGACAGGTGCAAAGGTTTCATCATAATCGATTCCTTCTTCTTGACTATAACCTTGAACCACCAGTCTTGTCTTGTTCCTTGTTACTATGCCATGTTTATCCAGCTTGTTTCTAAACACCCATTTAGTACCAATGATGGACCTGTTCGCTGGTCGAGGGACCAGGTGCCATACCTTACTTCGTTCAAACTGATGAAGTTCCTCTTGCATAGCAATCACCCAGTCTGGATCCTGAAGTGCTTCACGTAAATTCTTAGTTTCTATTGAGGACAGAAATACAAAGAATGCACAGAAGTTCTTTAAAGCTCTTCAAGTAACAACTCCAGTATTCAGATCAGACATGGTTCTCCAGTGGATGAGAACTTTGATATTTCCAAGGTTTAGGATGAATCTGCTTAGTGATATTTCCAGGAGGAGCTGAGTCATCTAAGTCCTCTTCATCTTGCTCTTCAGTTCCCCCTGTCTGATTGCCTTCTAGTTCCCCCTGAGTTTGATCCTTATCACTATGATTATTTTTAATCCCATTTAGATTCTCAGGGTCTTCAGCAGGTTCATCTTTTTTCAAGACCAATCTCCTGATCATCATCTTCTTGTCTGTTTGTAACAACTTCAGATTCATCAAATACCGCATGCACACTTTCTTCTACAGTCATGGTCCTCTTGTTGAACACTTTAAAAGCTTTACTTTGTGAAGAATATCCCAAGAAGATGGCTTCATCACTTCTTGCATCAAACTTCCTTAGAGGTTCTTTCTCATTGTTATGCACGAAACACTTGCACCAAAAGCTCTGAGATGTGAAATATTGGGTTTCCTGCCTCTAATCAGCTCATAGGGAGTTTTCTCTAACAAAGGACGGATAGAACAACGATTCAGCAAGTAGCAAGCGGTGTTAACTGCTTCAGCCCAAAAACTCTTTGATAGACCGCTTAACAGCAACGTAGTTCTAGCCATGTCCTCCAAGGACCTGTTCTTCCTTTCAACTACACCATTATGTTGAGGGGTCCTTGGTGCAGAGAAGTTGTGATCCACACCATGTTTATTACAATATTTTGCAAACTTAGCATTCTCAAACTCTACTCCATGGTCGGACCTTATACTTACTAGTTGAAGCCCCAGTTTCTTCTGATTGATTCTAACCCAATCCTCGAACATATCATATGCTTCATCTTTAGATCTGAGGAACAAGGTCCATGTGTATCTGGAGTAGTCATCAACTATTACCATCACGAACCTCTTACCTCCTCTGCTCCTTACCCTCATTGGTCCACACAAGTCCATACGAACCAGCTCAAGTGGTTTAGAAGTACTAACCACTTTCTTTTACTTGGATTAAGATCTTACATGTTTCCCCCTCACACAAGCATCACAAATCTTGATGTCATTGAACCTCTTACTTGGCATTCCACGAACCAGCTCCTTTGACACCAATTTATTCAATTGAGTCAAGCTTGCATGTCTTAGTCTCTTGTGCCACAACTGACTATCATTCTCCAACACATTCAGACAAGTCAAATTATTCTCAGGAAGAGAACCTAATATAGCTTTGTACACATTGTTTGCTCGTTTCCCTTCCATTAACACTTCACCAGTCTGCAGGTTCTTTACAGTGCAACCTACAGATGTGAAACTCACTGAATTTCCTCTATCACATAGTTGGGAAATACTTAGAAGATTGTGCCACAATCCATCCACACAGAGTACATTGTCAATAGCATGAGTGAGGGATCTCCCAACATTTCCAATGCCAACAATTTCACCGCTCTTGCCTCCTCCAAAAGCCACACTACCCCCTTGAAATGCTGCGAGTGAGAGTAAGTTTCTTCTATCTCCTGTCATGTGCCTGGAACACCCACTATCAAGAATCCAGATTGGGTTGTTCCATCTCACTCCAGCCTGCAAAAGAAAATCAAGGGTTAGTAACAGGAACCTAGACTAGCTTGGGTCCCTTTTTGTTATCGAATGGATGAATCAAATCTTTTCTAGCCCAATAAGGTAGAACTGATTTTTTTATTCTTTTTCACTGCTCCTTTTGCAACACTGTATTCATTCTTGATATGTCCAGTCTTACCACACAAGAAGCAGAGTTTGTTGCAAGGAAGTCCTACATATTTACTATTAGGGTTCCAAGCAGGTAAAGGTTTCCTATGTCCTAATCCAATTTTACCTCTACTATGATTTTAATGCAACCAATTCAAAGCTTAAGAAGACTTGTTCCATTTAGTGAGTCCGGTGAACTCAGAGTTAGCTTTTTCAACCTTTTCTTGAAGAACCCGGTTCTTCTCAGTGTCCTGATGTAGAACCTGATTTTTCTTTTTAAGCTCTGCTTCAAGGTTGATTTGAGCCTCACTAACTCCTTGCTTACCAGACACTTCTTTCAATTTTTGATTTTCAAGTTCGAGTGCAGAAACTTGCTTCTTCTCACAAAGCACTTGTTCCTTTAATTGACGACCTTCTAATTCAAGGGCTGAGACTTTCTGATTTAGTTCAAAAACTTGAGCTTCACTAGCAATTAATTCCTTTTTAAGATCAGATTTAGCTTTTTCCAAGTTTTTATTTTTCATTGAAAAATCAGACACAACTGACATTAGTTGGTCCTTCTCAGAAAGTGCTAGTTCCTTTTCAGACCTCAAATTTTCAATCTCTTCAATTAAAGTCAGGACAAGAAAATTCAATTCCCTAGGAGAGCAAGTATGAAGTCTAGTTTTTAGTTCATCGAGACTTACCTCAGGTGGATCATTATTGGAAGGTTCATTATCAGCCAACAGTGCTAATAGAGAGTCATCTTCTATTGCTTCTTCTTCGTCATCATTTTCGCTTTCAGAAGGACCCCATGTTGGACAATGTTTAATAACATGGTCCCTTTCGCCACACCTGAAACATCCTGAGTAATTCAGATTTTCTTCTGTGCTATTCTTAATAGGAATGACCTCGATTGAACTCTCTTCTGACTTTGCTGTTTCTTCATTGTATACACCGTTTAGCATATCCCAGACTTCCTTTGCAGTTGAGCACTTGGGAATACATGAACATACATTAAATCCTAGTCCATACTGAAGAATCTTCATAGCTTCAACATTCATCTGAAGTAGTTTGAAGTCCCTTTCATTAAATTCTTCTACAGGCTTTTGAACTTTGTTCCCTTATGTATCAATCTTTGTGTGAATCAACGGACCATTCTGTGTAATCCTCCATAACTGATAATTTTTTGCCTGTAGAAAAGTTTCCATCCTAAACTTCCAGAATTTGTAGTGTTGACCGTTGAACTGCAGAGGTTTGCTGATAGAGTGTCCTTCGGGCATGAATGGTAGTGCACTCATTGTTCAGATCCTTCTCAAGATGTTAATCTTTATTCGAGAGAACCTGCTCTGATACCACTTGTTGCACTTGGTACACCTATGTAAGACACTAGAGGGGGGGTAATAGTGTCCTTACCCGATTCTTAAATCCTAAAACTTGCCTTTAACTTTTATCACCTAACTTATAAAGAATCAGGTTCCTTGCAAGTTCCACCTATCTCTGAAACTTAAACTTCATGTGGAAACGTAAATAACACAGAGATTTTTACGTGGAAAAATCCTTGCTCAAGGGATAAAAAACCACGACCCAAACTCTTGGGATTTCAACTCTTCCACTAAAGGAAACCCCGGCAAGTTTTAGACTGCAGCGTAATGTAATCAAGGAACTAGAACCCTCTAGTACCTAGAACCTTCCAAACCACACGTTAGCTGGTAAGGTTAACTCTACTTCACCACAAAGAGTAATCTTTACTTTATGCTTCTAAACAAGCTGATAGATTATAACTCAATAGCCTATAAAAAATAACTAAGACAAAAGAATTAACCATGAAACTGCTCCCTCACAAGGTTCTGCTGCTCAGCCTTTATTCTTGCACACAAAGCCTCTCACGATCTGATTGCTCTTGATTTGCTCTGTTGAGATGTCTTTTATGCGTAATGATTATGGCCAAATTAACTTATATATATAGGAGTTAGATTTAGCCGGATCCAACTAAGTTTAGAACTCCTTTTCCACTTTGGAATCCGTTTCAAACAAGGTTTACCCATATTGCCTTATTTAAAACCTAAGTTAATTTGCCTTAGTTTCTAATCCTTTTTCGTTTAGGAACCGCGTCTCCTTTCAGCACCGCTTCTCACTTCTTCTTTTCCCATTAGGGTTGGAGCTTTGACTCCAGTTGTTCTCTTCCTCCTTCTTCAACTCTGACTTGATTATCTCGTTGAACAGCTTGGTCTTCTCACTTCAACTGTGAACCTTTTCATGGTCCACTTGGCACCAGGTCCTTTGTCATCTTCAAAACTCATCCTTCAACAAAAAATATCACCGCACCTTTTTTAAGCCGTAATTACAAAAAAGACATCGCACCTTTTTAAATTCGAAATTACAAAAATTGCCATTGCTTCCTGTAAAACATAAAACAATGTCAATCCGGTTATGTTTCGCGTCCATTTTGTGAGCAAATAATATCATTTGGCATAAGCTCATATACAAGGCACTCAATCCGTCTATGTTTCACGTCTATTTTTTGAATAAATAAAGCCAGATCGTCATTGTTTCGCTCAAAAATCAAAACAAAACAAACATAAGACCAATCCGGCATCATTTCTTCAAATAATTAGCAAAATAATCATGTTCATTTTGTAAATAAACAATGTCAAATCAACCTTACTTGATTCATTCGTAAAAAATACCTTCAAGTGCTTATATAATTCGAAATGACGACAATCTTTCTATATTTATGCACATAATTTTGTCCATTTTGTGAAGAAATGAGGCCAATCGGTCTCACTTCACACATCCACAAAAAAGACCTTCAACGACAATCCTTCTGTCTTTATGAATATACTTGTTTCTATTTTGTGAAGAATGAGACCAAATCGCCCTCACTTCATACATCCATAAAAAATACCCTTCAAGTGCTTATATATTCAAAAATAAGGACAACCTATCTGTGTTTATGCATATATTAAACCCAAAATGCATCTGTTTTGCAAACAAATGAGTTCAAATCATCTTCACATCATTCATCCACAAAAATCCATTTGAAAATACAAAACTCAACAAAAATTCAAAGGTACACATAACTGCACCAAACCGTCATCATTTTTTTATGAGCGAACATTAAGTACATTTTGTAAACAAATGAGTCTAAATCCTCATCACTTTGCCTATATATAAAAATCTAAAGTAAAAAATAAAACAATATCAATTCGACATCATTTACTTCTAAGTAAGCCAAACTATTATGTCTATTTTACAAAAAAATGACACATCAAATCGTAATCACTTTGTCCAAATACAAAAATACAAAAACAACAAAAACAACCCAGTATATTCCACAAGTGGGGTCTGGGGAGGGCGAGATATAAGCATATTTTACCCCCCACCAAGGTGGAGAGGCTGTTTCCGAT
Organism: Petunia x hybrida; assembly: GCA_037355625.1. Lineage (NCBI taxonomy): Eukaryota > Viridiplantae > Streptophyta > Magnoliopsida > Solanales > Solanaceae > Petunia > Petunia x hybrida. Next base: position 802,806 of record JBBBVM010001137.1, on the reverse strand, counting down.
AGGCCCTCGGCTAAATAAGTTTTGAAAACAATTTTGAAGATCAAGGCAACATTATCATGCTAAAGAGATCAATGATAAAACTAAAGCATATCCAAACTAAACAGATAACAATAGTAAATATAAAGGCGAAGACTAAGATGAAAATCGGCTATTTATGCCTAATACAACATCTAACAAAAGAAAAGACACTTGACTACTACCTAACCTTCTACCATAATCCTCGGCCTCTATGCTCTTCTATCTAAGATCATGGCCTCGATGATTTGGATCTGAGCTAATCCGGCATCATTTGTCTATTCTATTCTTATGTTAGTCCAAACCATCAACACTTTCGTAAATGTATGATCAACTCATGATCGATCCAAAAAAAAAAAAACAAAAAAAAAAGCTCTGTCAGAGTGTTTCCAAAATATTATATATTCGGTCATTCCAATTTGCGTGAGCAGTATGGACTATGACTTCACCTCCAAAGGGTCCTTTGCAACTCAAGAATGCTATTGATTATTGATGATGAAGATGAGACCTGGGTTATTCCTGCCAGTATTTCTGAGAATTGGAAAGTTGATGACACATATGACTCATGAATACAAGTAGATGCATAAACACAAAGTGATACAATCCGGATTGGTATCCAAAGCCGTGGAGAGTTTACGCTCAACATGAGGAACTTAGAATGCTTCAAAGAGAGCTTGAAAACCAAGATTCAAGTCAAAAAAGGCCAAAAGACCAAAATGCAAGCTTGCTGGAATTCTGGGAAAATATTCTCTACGCGATCGCGAGCTAAGCCACGCGATCGCGATGAAGGAAAAACTTGCTCTGCGCAATCGCGTGGAGCAATGCGCGATCGCGATGAAGGACTGTCAGGCAGCATTCCAGAATTAGCATGAAGGGCATTTTAGACCATTTATCATTGTAAATACATAGCTACTATAAATAGTCTAATCCTAAGCTTAGTCCTTATTTAGTTGATGTTTATTTGAGACTAGAAGAACTTAGAAGAGGTCGAGCCCTTCTCGTTGAAGCCCAAGGCTTCGTGTAACCCTTTTAGCTTGGAACCGAGTAGATGTCACCCTAGTATGGATCCTCGATAGATTCAAGTTTCTTTCTCTCTCCCGGATATTCATTAGTGTTTGAATCGAATACCAATTCTTTTTTCTATTTCTGATCTTTCTCGTCCCTATTTTCTCATTGTTGTGTTTATTTTATCGCTTCCGTCTCTTTATTGTGCTTCCGCGTATTTTGGTTTGCATCACAAAGGACTTTGTTGTTATTTGATTAACGTTGCTATTAGATGAGTTTATTGGCTCGTTAATGAATTTTCGTGCTAGCCAGCCATTCTTATTTGCTAGTAATAATAATCTAAGCGTTCTAACTCAATTATGTATTTCCAACAAACAGCTCCTAAGTTTTATAGAAAAATTTCATAATTATTCGTCACCAGGTTGTACGAATTAAATACAGATATAATAAGGAAAATGAAACAAAGTAGGAAATTTAGAATGCTAAGCTCATTTCAGATGCCCTTCCTATCAACTTTTGGATGTCTCTTGCTACGGAGGGCGGAACGCTGCGGTTTGACCGGAAAAAATAGAAAGTCGTCGGAGTTAAGGTACCAACGAATATTTAAATTCATATCTACACTAATTTAGTATGATTTTTGAAAAATTGATGGTAGAAATGAAAAGAGGATGCCAAGACGAATCTGTGGATAGAATTTTTACAACATTTCAGAGGGAGATAGATTTTCTTGAGATAGAAAGCGTGAATGTCAAATAATTGTAGTAAAATATTTTAACGGGTAGAAGTGAAAATATCTTTGTGTTCAAAAATTCAAGACCATGAAAAAAGTGTTCGCCAAATCAAAATCATGCCCAAAAGTGCTCAATTTACATTAAAAAAAAAAAAGAACAAAAATACAATCCTTGCACCTCCTATGCAAAAAATCCTAGCCCCAACTCTACCTCTCTTTGCCTTTTTTTTTTTTTTTGGTAACCCCACCTCTTTCCCCTCTTGGAACAAATAGTGGTCCTCCCAATTCTTGTTCTTATAGTGACTCAAATCCACAATTTCTTGAATGTAGGTGGAGAGTGATTACCAACTGAGCACTCTCACTTGTCTCCCTTCACCTTCCCCTTCCCATTCAAAGAAAAAAAAAACACTAGCACCCTGTCCCCCTGCCACGGCCACCTCCTCCCCCCACCCCTTTCACCAAATATTCTCTAATATGTTGAACAAACAACAATGTGTGTTGGGAATAAATTTGAAAAAGGTAATAGAGCTGTTAAAAATATATGTTTAGGAGATAATTTTCAACAATGTTGATAAATTTTGGAGCTATATACATGTGTACCTTGAAAATGCTGGTTTCATATACTTTGGCTGTTGTTATTAAGAGGTCGTTTGGTATGAGGGATAAGAATTATAATCTCCAAAAAAAAATAGAATTAGAATTATCTCATATTTGATTATAGAAATTAAGTAAATTGGGATAAAAGTTATCTCATAGTACTTATCCCAAGCTTTACTCCCTTTTCCATTTGCAGGTTAACATCATCCTAAAATCATGGAATATCTACTTTTAACAATCTCTTATACCAATTTGACCCCTGAAAGTATTGTTTCAGCCAATTTTTCAGACATTGTTGTGGGGACTGTACCGCTGCAATATTGAATGTGGTTTCAATCTCGGATTCGCATCAGCAATATTGTAAATTTTTATTAAAATCTGTGATTTACTGTTCACTTTAAAATGTGTATAAGATTGTGTTAACCAGCGTTGTTATTACCTTGGATCAACATTTTGCGTTGATTGTGCAATTGATGCATTAACTGGAAGTCGTGCTAATGACATGTCACGCCCCATAATTTTTTCTAGGTATTTAAAGATTTATTTGTGGTTAATGATTCCAATTGCATAGTATTGCTCGTAAAATATCTGGCATTGATAAAATATTACATTGGGGGTGTATAAATGTTATTATACACTAATCTAGGATTGGGTGTATGCAAAGCATTAAATTGTCGAAGGGTGAAAAAAACTGGTCTAAATAATGAGGGGAGCAAGCTTTGAAGGAAATTTTGTGACAAAAATAACGGGAAAGTGTCAAACATGCACTTAAGGTATGGTAAATGGATCAAAGATGCACTTCTTCTACCTATTAGTTTAAAAAATACCACTAACATTTTCCTTTAGTTTAAAGTGCCACTGTTTTAATAGAAAAATGACATAGCAATTGTGGACTTTTTCGTTAAATACGTGGCGTCCTTTAATCGGGCGGTCCACATAGAAGTGTGATTGAACCCTAATTTGAATTAGTTCACTGTATTGATTGAACCCTGACTTGACATGAAGTTCAAGATTTTGGAAAGATAATTATCAAAAATAATAACTCGATATTTTGGAATAACGTACTACTGTAGCGATATTAACGACCCCAATGAGTATTATACATGCTAGTGGGTGGGATTAATGACACCAAAAGTGTATATATTTGCTCGATTTGAAATTTTGAAATGGCTTGTAGCCAACTTGTAAACCTTAAATAATGTCTTACTAAATATTTTTGGATATTTAATTTGTTGATGTGCTTGAGATATGCAAATGCAGATATCAATTTGTTGATGATGTTTAAACATTTCATCAAATTGGAGCATTGTGTATTCTGGGAGCTCAGTTCGGGAACATATTGCTATGACTTCATCCCCTTAATCAAGAGCAATCTCGGTTAGAAGAAATTCATTGAGGGAACGAGGTCGTTAAATAGCTAAGGTATCTTCGGACTAAGGTACATGTATTTGACAATACTCAACTCACACCTCCAATAAAATCTGAAACAGTGGTTGCAATAATAATACCCAGCTACGAGTCGAAGTCGAATCCACAAGGAACAATATGAAGTGATTAATGTAGTGGGGGAACTAAACATATTGAACTAAACCAAACAAGGATAATAAAGTGATGAATTGATACCAACAACTACTAACTACACTAGTAAAGCAAGTAAAGGTGATCAATAGCTTTTACACAAACAAGGGAAGACAAGTTCGGAACCTATGATGCAAATATGTCACAGGTTTTAAATATTATGGCCGAGATAATATAAGGTAACCTCTAGAATCCGTCAGGCCTAAGAGGGGTTATAGCTAGCTTGGTGCATAAAATACTAACTCATTGACCTCTCTCGAGTGTAATCTCTTTTAGAGGGGTCATGCTAAGTTTTAGCCAACAAGACCCAAATCCTTGCTAACTCTATTATCCTAAGCTAGTTAATCTCTCCCGAGTCTTTAACTAGTTAAATAGGAATGTAACTCTAGTGTCGCGAGCATCAAAGTTAAGAAATTAAAGTGATAGAATTTGGATAATCAAAACCCATTAATTTGAAAACCTAGTCATGAAACTTTGATATATTCAAAAAATCATGTCATCAATACGTCAACTACACCGAAATATAACAAAACAAATCAAGGAATTAGTAAAACAAATCAAGGAATTAAAGAGAAGAATAAAGAAATATTCATTAAAGTAGCTTAACATCGACTTAAGAAGCACGAAAAAAAATAGCTACCTCGGGGGAGGGATGAGACTAGTCTTTTTCCAATAGGCTAGCTGCCTATTGCAGGAGTTCAATCTTCAATCTTAGGTGTAGATGATGGATCCTTGCTCACAAGCTTGAAAAAATAGTCAAAGATATGGAAAATATCTTGAAACTAGCTATTTATAATCCCTAGAATTATAACAATGTTTTTCAAAAATAGTCACTAAGTTTAAAGGAAGAAAATCTGCGTTTTCTTACAAATAGCCACCCTGGTGCGATAGTTTGACCCAATAGCTATTTTTTGTTGTGTTGAGCAGTCACTATTTGACGAACAACTACAAGGCGGCTTTTTTCTCAATTTTTGGCCTTCCTTTTGACTTTTTTTTCTCTCCAATCTCTTCCAAAACTCAATCCACCAACAATATGCAATTAAATCATGATAAGTGCACTTATTTCATCAATTTAACACAACAAAAGTTCAAGTATAAGTATGTATGTGTGGTATTTTAGCCACACATCACACCCCCAGACTTCAATTATTGTTTGTCCTCAAGCAAGTACACACTAGTAAATCCAAAATTGCATTTTAATTATTTTTAGCACATACTCATAAGGCCACAACAAGTCAAAGACTATTTTATACTCAACAATCATGACATTGGTTGGTACCAACAATTAAGCTAAGTCATGTGAACACAACCTTTTTTTCTTTAAACACTAATAATAGAAGGCAAACATGCCATGAAACAAGGCTTTCAATGTTTGCCTCTTTGTCACAAGAGCTCACTTATTTGCTCTCTCATCTCAATTGAAAAATGAAACAAACTCCTGAACTCAACTTCACAAGTATCCTCCCCACGCAAGAGAGTATCCCAAACACACAATAGTGCACATCAAACAAAATGAGATGTAAGATAGGAAGACTTCACTCACTCTCTCAAACGAAGTTCAACATGCACACTAGTGATACCATAAGCTTTCTATTCATGTACATCTCCACTAATCTAGGAATGCTTGGCACAAAATCAATTAGGACTTAACTAAGGTTGTAATGTAGGCTTTTGGTCAAATGTGTGATAAAATTTGGGTATATAGTGACTACACACCTCCTTGAGCACTTAAAACACACAAAAATTAATAGCACACTTTTCTTCTTTGTTCATCAATTCTATTTTTCTACTTGTACTGGTCGATTCCTGTTCGATCACAGTCATCGGTTTTGGTTTTATGAAGAGACATTAGTTGACTTCGGAGTCGTTGTGATCGGGAAAAAAATGGTTTCGTTCACTTCCATGATCGATTATGTGCTCATCGCGATCGGATATTTTCGAAGACAGCTTTCCAATGGATAACGCAGTTGTCCTTATCCCAAATTTATCGGAACGAATTTAGCGGATTCAGAGGAAGTGGGTTGAAACGTGCAACTATTGGAAGAGAAACGTGAGAGTGTGAAGTTCTTCTAGAGTTGAAACTCTTCATCATTTTTAACCTATAAATAGGTCTTTGTGCTCTGATTTGAGGAGACGATTATTGACATATCTAAAGCAATACTATTCTCAAATCTTTATTCAACCACCCAATTACTTTTTGCTTTGTTCCTTCAACGCACATAGGATTGTTGTTGCCATTAGCACAACTATTGTATCAAATTCAGCCGTGGCTTGGTTCAAACGTGGAAGAAGGATCATCTCTTTCATTTGAAGCACCATCCTTCGGCTCTTCAATACAATAAGCTTTTACTGCTTTAATTATTTCCGTCAATTATTTGTTTTGGTTGATGTTTGCTTTATTTGTCGTTTAATTCATCATTACTCCCAATCTTATCGATTTGTCGTCGTCATTCCGATCGCATAATTTAGTTCGTCAATCTGCTAATTGTTAAGTTATCTCGAATACAATATAGTCATTTACTTTGTCGTATTATTCGATCAAATAAATTCGTATCGCATTCATTTGTTGTCATACTACGTTCAATCGTCATCGTATTCACCATCATCGTTGAATCTGTTGTTGTCATCATAATTAATCGAAACCGTGCATCTAGTTAAGACAGAATCATCTTATCGTAATTTGTCTATTTGCTACTCACTTCGAATCAGCCTGTTTATACTTGCCTTCGAACTACCTATTTGAACTTGACATCGTTAAAGTTATATCTGACATCGAATTTGCATCCTTGGCATCGGTATACTACTCGTTTTCAAGTTTAACCGTTAAAGCTCAATTGTTTTACGAACGTAAGCTGTTTATCAATCGGATCAAATTAAGATATAAACGGTCGCCTTAGACTCAACTAAATATAAATTTAATTGTAAAACCTGATACATTTTTGGGAAATACACTACTTTTTCTTCTTTTTCTATTTGTTTCTTCTTCTTTTTTTCCTTTTTTTCATTTTCTCTCAAGATCTTTTCTTTTCAACTCACTTTTATTATTATTATTATTTCTCTTTTTTCTTCAATTGATTTTTTTATTCAACTTTCAAACTTTTACAATCTAACTCATGCCACCCCCAAACTTGAGTTTTTTCCAAAGTCACATATTTTTCAATGCACACAAGGAGGTTGGGGCCAAAAGAGAATTTTTAAGCACTTAGAATTGGTCAAGACCAATAATGTGGTTGTCAAAAAAATGGATAATAAGCACAAATGGGTTGACTAGGATCATAATGCAAGGGTAGGGATTTTATGTCACTGGCGAGCCAAAAAAAACTAACATCATTCTACAAACCAAACATCACCTAGAATTTCGCCTCAAAGCACAGTTAGGGCAAGTTCTAGATCATAAAGCGCACAAATGAACACACCAGTATCTCACCACACATGACACAAGCAAAGAGAGGAAGACAAGTGTTTTCAAGTCCCAATTAAAAGAAATTAAACTCAAAAACTCACTTATAGGCTAATGACAACTAATTAGTAAATACAATAGCCAAAAGTTGAACTTCAAGATCATAACACAATTTATCAACTCGATTTGCTTTGTACTTTCCCCACTTATGGGATTACACTGGGTATGTTGTTGTTGTTGTTGATTTGCTTTTTACTTTTTAAAGTATGCTCACATGACAAAGATTAGATAGTGATGGTACCAAACATGCCAAAGGTCGGCTAAGGAGCAACAATCCACAAAAACTACCATCATTTACACTACTACTAAATTAATCCCAAAAATGCTCGGTTCAAAATAATTTCTTCCTTCGAAAAGTACCATGACAAAAAAAAAAAACTAAGGAGATTATTGAAACTTGAAATAACATAAACTTTTTCTTTGTTGGGTTCTCCCCCTGACTCAAACTAAGCATTCAATGCTTTTTATAACAAAATTGGCACAAGAGAAAGAAGAACAAAACATCAAAATAAAAGTGCAAAGAGAACACATTATAACAAAAGAAGTAAAAAGGCAAAGGGAAAGAAACTTGGGTTGCCTCCCAAGAAGCGCCTTATTTGACATCGTGGTACGACAAATACAAACTTGACAACTTTTCTCTCCACTTTGAAAAGATGAATTATCTTCTCGATTTGAAATCAAAATTTTGGTTGTGCTCCTGGGGTGGTGGTATGAGTCTTCAAGTGCCAAACACATGATGCTTCATTTTGCACTTTTTGGACGTCAAGTGAGGGATGTCACTTTGCCTTCTTAGCATGGCAAACTCAAGAATGTAAGCACCTTGTTCATCATTGCCAAGTTTCTCCAAGGACTCTGATGATTCAATTTTCATTTCACCTTCCAAAGACAATGTTGAAAAATGCAAGGAATGAGATCTAACATGCTTTAACTCCAAGATCACCTCACTTTTGACATCCACATATCCCATTGCACTAGATTCCTCACAAATAATACTTTTCAATTCCATACAAGGCTCTAGTGAAAATTTTACCTCTTTGGCATCATCTTTAGCTTGTTGATCATGGAAAGTGTCAACCAATTATCTCAATTGAACCTCCAAGTTTTGAATTGCTAAGCTTTTTTAGTGGATCTTATCTTTGATCTCCTTGAAAGCTTTGTCATTGTCACTATGACATCAAGTCATCAAATATTCACATCTCCCATTTTGGGTGTATTCTTTTTGTGAAATGGATAAGTCCATATATTTCTTCTTGAAACTTTTCTTGGATGCCTAGCTATTCGGGTTCAAGTTACATATACATGATTCCATTCGACCTATCAAACTCATAAGCCTTATTAGCATATTAGCACCATCACAAAAATTATTAGGAGAAGAATAAAGAATATTAGGAGAACCATCCCAATGTCTATTTTACCCCTCCCCCCCCCCCCCCCCCTCCCATGACATATGTTCCACTTAAAGGATTGAGAAGGTGCACACAACTCGTTCCCGGAAACTACTTGACAATCTTAAAAATAGTGGGATCCTCCACAATAAGGACAAAGATCATACACATAAGGATTTCTAATATTTGACCAATTTTGATTCCATGATACTATTTCAAGATAATTACCACAAAGCTAAACTAACTAGCTAACACAAGTAAACACTACATGCAAACAAAAATTCACAATTCACAAGCCAAAAATTCACAAAATTTGGGTCTAAGCCAACTAGTTCAACTCCTTAAACTACTCTAATACGTCAATTGTTCCCCGGCAATGGCGCCAATTTTGACACCACTCAACTCATACCTCCAATGAGTTATGAATCGCTCGTCGCAATAATACTCAACTAGGAGTCGGAGTTGAATCCCCAAGCAACAATGTGAAGCAATTAATGTAGTGGAGGAATTAAACCTATTGAACTAAGCCAACCGATGATAATAAAGTGATATAAAATGATACTAATAACTACTAAATACACTAGGAAAGCAAGTAAAGGTGATCAATGACTTTTTCATTGACAGGGGAAGACAAGTTCGGAGCCTATGATGCAAATATGGCATGGGGTTTATATATTATGGTCAAGTCAATCTAAGGTAATCCCTAGAATCCGCCAGGCCTAAGAGGGGTCTACCTCGCTATGCTCGCCAGAGCCATAGCTTGGCGCATAAAGTACTAACTCATTGACCCAAGGAAAGAGGTCCTCTCCCGAGTGTAACCTCTTTTAGATGGGTCAGGCTAAGTTTTAGCCAATAAAATATAAATTCTTGTTAGCTCTATTATCCTAAGATATTTGCTCTCTCTCGAGTATTTAACTAGTCAAATAGGTATATAACTCTAGTGTCACGAGTACCAAAGTTAAGAAATTAAATTGATAGAAGCTAGATAATCAAAACTCATTAATATGAAAACCTAGTCATAGAACATTGATATATTCATAAAATCATGTCATCAATACGTCAACTACTCCAAAATATAGTAATAGAAATCAAGGAATTAAAGAGAAGAGTAAAGACATCCTCATTAATGTAGCTTCAATCTTCAATATTAGGTGTAGATGATGGATCCTTCCTCCAAAGCTTGGGAAAATGGCCAATGATATGAAAAATATCTTGAAACTAGTTATTTATAGTCCCTAGAATTATTACAATGTTTTTCCAAAATAGTCCCTAAGATTAAAGGAAGAAAACCTGTATTTTTTAACGGATAGCCACCCTGGTGCAAAAGTTTGACCCAATAGCCACTTATTCGTTGTGTTGAGCAATCATTGTTTGACGAACATCCACAAGGCGGTCTTTTTCTGAAGCTTCACTATTTTACATTGGGCAAACCACCCTTTGCCATGGGCGACCCGTCTTTTTCCTTTTCTCAATTCTTTGCCTTCCTTTTGACTTGTCATCACTCCAATCTATTACAAAACTCAATCCACATACACTTATTTCATCAAATTAACACAACAAAAGCTCAAGTATAAGTATGTATTGTGTGGTAAACACATCAGTATTCGACTTTTGGTGGACTTTCTCGCACCCTATATGTAATGTATGTTAATTTTCATATTTATCATTGTACCACGAAGTTCTATGCATATTATCAACGTACGATGTAGTTCAGTACATATCATTGTACTCGTGCATATTTGAAACGACCTAGGTCAGTCGTTTCGGGAGTTAGAACTTCGATTGGTGAGCCAATAGTCTTAAAAGCTCTGTAAGTTTCATTAGAAATTGTTTGTAAAATTTGAGCTGATTCAGACCTAGTTTGGTAAGTTTTTTATGAAGGTTTCTGCTTTGGTTGTTGGTAACGTCTGAAAGAGGTTTCTGAGCTCGATTTTAGTAAATAAGCTTTAATTCAAGATTCAAAAGTTGTGTCAGGTTAGTATGGTCATTTTTTTACATGTGGGAACTTTCGAAAGTGAAATCTGAAGTCGTTCGGATAGTTTTCACTAAAGTTTCGAAAGTCAAAAATCGACCTCTTTCCGTGGGACCCCTATCTTAGGTTTTGGAGATTCGATTCGAGATCCATCTCCGCGAGAATGTCACAAGTATTATGTTACTTGCGCAAATTTTAGGGTTATTCCAAGTCTCGTATGGTCCTATTCGGATCCAAAATACAGCACTAGCTGATGCTAGTGCACTGCGTAGCAAAGCCTCTGTGTGATCGCGCTAATAGCAGCGCGATAGTGCTGATCCTGAAGATTTCTCTGTGCGATAACGCGTTTGGGTTCATGGAAACATGGGCAATGACGCGATAGCTCCTATGGTGGCCCGAAGGCGCTGCCTTCAAGGATATAAATTGACCATTTTGTCGGCCAGAACTCATTTTATCCAAAAATTTAGTGATTATGCCAATCTAAGAGACATTTTGAATTTCCAAAGCATCCCCAAGGTCAAAGTAAGTATTCTTACCATCTTGATGTTGTTAATTAAAGGTCGTGGCCTGCGGGGTGTGAATTCATGGGATTTTGCTTGGGGGGAAGTGGGTTAGAATCCTAATTTATGAAATTGTGAAATTTATTAATAGAACCCAAAAATGCAATCCAATGATATAATTGGACTCGTAATAGTATGAGGAATCTGCAAATATAAAATTTATGGGTGTTCAGCTGTGCCCAGCCCAGGTATTTTCCATAAATTTCTTCCAACTTTGGCCAATAGTTAAAAATTCAGTTTGTGCATTTATATATGCTATTTCTCTTCTTTGGCTTAGAGAAAAGTGGTTCCAAGAGGCATCGGGAAGAAAAAGAGTTTGTTCAACAGTTAATTCGGTCCGAGATTAAAAGGTAAGTAGTTTCTTCATATTCTTTTACAGCCTTTGGCCTTTATGGATGTCTTACCCACACATTTTTCATGTGCGTAGCTGCGGATAAGGCGTACTTACTATGCTGAAGCTTTGCTCATAATTTGTATGTTGTGTTGTTAAATTTTAGTTTGGTATCGTGTATATAGGAGCGTCACACTCTAGTTTGTGAACATGTTATGTGCAATTGAAGTTTGATTGCCTTATGCTTTTATATATTGGTTAGGCTCAAGGTACAACCAAGATTAGGATGTTTTAAAGTTGATATGAATTTTTAGGCTTCAACCGAAAGTATTATGTGATAGCAAGAGTTCTATAGTTATGGTAGCGACCTACTAGGGATTAGAACCACTTTAATAAATTGACAGAGTCAGCTGTTGATCTTGGAATATGATGTTGTACTGATTGAGAGGGTCCTAAAGAGTTTACTAAGGGATTGCCTATTGTTATGCATACGTGTTCACTCTGGTGGACGGTTGGTGATATTATTGGCTATGATATTGAAATAGAGAGTTATTGATTGTACATCCTTTTCTATTACTTTACATTTTGGATGTTGAATTGAATATTGTAGTATACCGAGCGGGCCGCATGCTGCGACACTATGACTTGAGGATCAGACAGTACGCCACAATAGTCATAGTTAATTAGGAATCTGACTGCATGCCACAGCACTATGATTATACAGATCGAGGTGTATGCCACAGTATCATAGTTAACTGAGAACGAGATCCACATCGCAGTACCATGAGTATCTAGGATCGGGTTATTAGCCTCAAGTTTGTGTATGTTCTTGTGTTAGACATTGTCCCGTGAATAGCTTATGTGCATGATTTATAGCTTCAAGGTGTGTCGTTTAAGAGAAGGTGGACGTGTACTGGTAGTTGTACTAGTTGTCGGCTCTATATATGATTCCAAGTGGGTTGTTAAGAAAAGTAAGATTGCACTATGTGGTTATTTCTAGTTACTTATTTACTATTCTTTTTTTTCCCATAGCGTGGTGTAAGTTGCTAAGTGTAGAGTGCTTATTTGATCTATGTTCTGGTATTATGCATTCTGATTATTTATATGTTCACAACTGTTTATAAACTTCTGGTAACTTATGTGTTCTGGCTATTATCTGGCTCTAATGTTTACGCTTCTCTTCTCTCTAGCTAGCCTATCTATTTCTTGCTAGCCATTTCTCACTTACGGAGCCCTTTCGACTCACCCTCTATTTATTTTTTGTTTGCTTAATTCATTTTAGTAGGTTTTGCTCCAGGATTTAGTTCGAGACGCGACTAAGAAACGAAGACGTGTTCGGCTGTAAAGGCAAGCCACATTTGTCCGTGATAGACACCAGTTCTAGTTTGTGTCATGTTAGTCTAATTTTACTACCTTTGGGAGATGTATATATTCCTTTATACTCTTAGATGTCTGCTCTTGATAGCCCTAAACCTAGTACGTTGGATAGAAATTGTAATTTTTTTTGTACAACTTATATATATAATAGGCAGAATAGGCAAATTGATACTTGAACTTGCATGAGTTTCTATTCCAGGCCCTCCAACTTCGTGAATTCTCATTTAGACACCTCAACTTGTACAAATTAAGTCTTTTAAACACCTTTGACCGTGCGTGTATCTCATTATCTCTTATTGGATTTACACATCACTATCCACATCATATTAATATGCCAACTCAGTATTTATCTCCAAAATATTAGTTTTAAAATAAAAATTGCTCCTTCACCAGCAAAAATGGTTACCGGATACATTAACCTAAACCCTTAAACCATCGGAAACATCCATCTCCCTACCATTTTTCAGCGTCATTAGAGATTCCGCATGAACCCACTTCTACTCTCATTTCTCCATCCTTGTATAGTCCTTACGTCCAAGCATCTCCGTCACAAGAACAATTAATCTACTCTTCGAGCAAACCTATTTTTAAACCATCAACACAACTCTACCGCACCTTCGTTCTTAATTTCAAATCCCATTAATCAGTGGATAGCAAAGATTGAATCTGAGGGTGTTGGTTGTTTTGTAGTAGGAGTTTGATAAAGATATGAAAATGGTGATAATTATCATCGTTGGCATCGCCGTCGGTGTAGGTAGATTGTTGGAGTTGTCTTTTGGGGTCTTGATGAAACACTAGACATGTTATGTGTAGATGGATTAATTGAGGAGCAGTCAATGGGCTAATGGAATTGAGATTTATTGATTTGTCTTCACCTCCGTAGCGAGGTCGACGCCGGCTACTGTTTTACCTTACTAGTGACAATCAAGTCTGCTTGTGTTTGAAGATGAAAACCGATTTCTTTTCCTTTTCATTTTCATTATTATTGTACTTTTTTACTTCGGTTTTATTGGGCATAATCATCCATAAAAGAAACCTACATTAAACTTAAAAATATGCCCATAAAGCCTCTATTCTTTAACAATGGTGGAGGGAGAAGAAATACAGTAAAACGGCTGAAAATATAACTATATGGCTTTTATTTTTTGGGCTCACGCCCTTTACAAGCGTGTATATGACGCACTTTGGCCAACTCAGCCGCATTATTGACACATAAGCTCAGTCAATGGTCAGAGGTGTTTAAATGTATGAGTTTTAACAAATAGAGGTGTCTAGATGAAAACTCCTACAGTAGAGGGGCCGGGAATATAATTTTGTACAAGTTCAAGTGTCAATTTGCCTATTCTGCCTATATAATATTATAATATTGTCTTTTCTAAGTCTTGTTTATCATTTCAAGGTGCTTGTTGTTGAAATCTATAAAAAGGGTTCGCCCTATGGGTCTAGAAAAAGATGTCGGGTGCTCGCACGACCTAGCCGAAAAACTAGATCGTGTCACTATTAGTATAAATATGATGTAGTTCTGTACTTGATGTAGAGTTATAACTGAAGCCCTAAAAAAACTAAGGATAATTATTAGAACTTGTTTGCTAATTAAGTGAATTTTCTATAAAGTTCATTACCTCGGAGTTATTTGACTCTTTGTATATGTGCAACCTAGTTTATAATTAATTGGATTTTTATACTATATACCCATGAAATTCAAAGTATTTACAAGTTCTATCCATTAAAAATTACAGTACCCATGAAATTAAAAAGTATTTACCCAAGCTACCTATTTATTACTGTATACCTTTGTATAGTGTAATACCTTTAAGGTATACTGTATAAATAATAGTATACAAGTCTAGATATGGGTGTATACCTTTAAGTTATACTGCATAAATAATATATAAGTCTAGATGGATATGACATGTAAATAGTTTATGGGTAGGGCTTGTAAATATGAAATTTATGGATAGAGGTGGGTAAATAATTTAATTTTGATGGATATTTTCATAAACCTCCCTAATTAATTTGTTTGACCCTTTAAATAGGCTATCCGTGCAAATCACCCCTAAATAAGAGGTAAAAATTTCGTTTCAGGGAACCACTTTCCTCCGTGCCATTAAGTTTTTTGTCACTTTTTAAAAATTATTTAATTTTTAGCCTCTTTTTGAGTTACAGTCCTTGGGGATGATGGTATGAAGTTCACATTAAGATCCTCAAGGTCTATAGTTGAATTTTATACCTAAAGGTTTCAAGTTCAGTCGATAAGGTCTGATGCATAGAAGGTCTAAAGTTAAGACCTGAAGGTTTGAAGTTCAACCCACAAGGTCTGAAGTTCAACCCCCAAGGTATGAAGTTCAAAAAGTGACTAAATTAAATAGTTTTTAGAAAAGTAGCTTTAATTGTAAAGGCAAGCCAAAAAGTAGCTATTTCTGTACTTCCTCCGTAGATATGTAGGGCAAAGTGCTAAAACATCCCATTTTTTCCTTACCATTTAAGTTGCAAAAATTTCGCCCAGAGGCCACTTTTAATACCGGTATTTAGTTTGAGGCCACTATTTTTGTTGGTCTTACACTAGAGACCACTTTTGGGCCTTTACTAAATAAACATTGACTTAAGTTCTGGTCATTGACTGAAGTTCAGTCCATACGGCCCTTGGACTAAAGTTCCATCTTTAAGGACTGAACTTCAGTCCATATGGCCCTGGACTGAAGTTCCATCTTTAAGGACTGGACTGGACTTCAGTCAACATGGCTCTGGACTGAAGTTCTATCTTTAAGGACTGAACTTCAATCCATATAGCCCTGGACTGAAGTTCTATCTTTAAGGACTGAACTTCAGTCCAAGGCCCAGGACTGAAGTTCTATCTTTCAAGCGAAAGTGGCTACAAACTAAATATTTTGATATTAGTGGCTTGTGCCCAAAGACAAGTGGCAAAAGTGGCTTTTCGTGCACTTATCCCATTTAAGTTGCACTCATTTTCTACAGAGTGTTTGCAAGAGACAACCACTTCATCCAAATGCTATCTTCACAGTTCACACCATTGGAGCTGAAGTGGAGATCTTACTAAACTAACTTCAGTCTTTTTGGTTTAAACTTCAAATTTGATGATTTTTTCTTTTTTTGCTCAACTTCAAAACCAAAAAAATTGTGTTTGATTTGAAATTGTGTTTAACTTCAATCATTTTGGTGAATTTGGCTCAATTTTAGATTAAACAAAGCAAATAACTTTGTTGGAGTCCAACGATGGTATGAAGTTGAGGACTTAAACTTCATACCTAATGGTCTGAATTTGAGTGGCTATCTTGGCAACAGATTTTTAAAAAGTGGCTACAACTTTTTTTTTAAAAAACAGAAATAAGGTTTGGGTCGAACAGTTTACGAGAGGGCAAGTGCAGAAATAGAAACATTTTGGCTCACTTTTACAGTTAAAGCCCTTTCTAGAAACTATTTAGTTTTTAGCTATTCCCTCCGTTCTAATTTATGTAGCAGCATTTTCTTATTATTCTATTCCAAAAAGAATGGCAACATTCTAAATTTGGTAAATATTTAACTTTAAAATTACAGTTTTACCATTACTGAAATGATTTACAACCACACAAACATCTATGACTTATTTTAGACCGCAAGTTTCAAAAGTCTTCCTTTATTTCTTAAACTCCGTGCCGAGTCAAACTATGACACATAAATTGGAACGGAGGGAGTATTTTTTTAACTTCATATCTTGGGGGTTCATACCTTGAAGAGCTTCATACCTTATGCCCTTGTGGGCTGAAGTTGAACTTCATATCTTTAGGTTTGAAGTCCAACCCACAAGGATTGAAGTTCGAGAAGATGACTAAAAACTAAATGATTTTCAAAAAGTGGCTATAAACTAAATATTAGGGAAACAAGTGGCTGGAAAAAGTGCACGAATAATCACTTTTACCAGTGGTCTTGGATATGAGGCCACTTTTTTTAATAGTTTTACATGAGAGGCCACTTTTTGGAACTTCAATTCTTGTGGGCTGTAGGTCAAATCTTGTGGGCTGAAGTTCAATCCTTGTGGGCTGAACTTCATGCCTAAGGTATAAAGTTCAAGTTCAACCCGCAAGGGCTGAACTTTTTGGCATAGATGCGTAAACTTCAATCCGTATGGGCTGAAGTTGAACTTCAACCTTTGTGGTATGAAGTTCAGCCCACAAGGACTAAAGTTCCAAAAAGTGGCTTTTCATGCAAAACCAATAAAAAAGTGGCCTCAAAGCAAAGATCAGTGGCAAAATTGGCTTCTGAGCGAAATTTTTACCAAGTGGCTTCCCGGTGAAATTTTTATTGTTATGAGACCTACCAGTCCAAAAAGTGACTTTTCATGCAAAACCAATAAAAAAAGTGGCCTCAAAGTAAAGATCAGTGGCAAAATTGGCCTCTGGGCGAAATTTTTACCAAGTGGCTCTCCGGTGATGATTATTGTTATGAGGCCTACCAGTCCAAACTTAAACAAAACTGGAGGGTAAAATTTAGGGGGATTTACAAAAGGGAAATTTTCAAAACTAGGCACCCCACAACACAAAGTTACAAATGAGGAGCCACATTACATCCATAGCACCCCCTTTATTTTTACATTACACAACATAGCACTCCCTTATTTTCAAAATTACATAACATAGCACCCATTTAAACTAAAAATCCTAGGAGCCACTCCCTCACCCTCCCCCACCACTGCCCCGCCACCATAAAATGAGCCGCCACCGCTGCCGCCGCCGGCCGGCGGTGGCAGGTGGCCGAAAAATCAAAAATTCACCGGATTTGCTTATTTTATTTGTGGATTTGTTTAAATAATTATTTTTTGATAATTTTATACGCCTGAATCTTTCAAAATAATAAATTATATATGTAAATACATGGAAAATTGTGGATGCAAGAAGAGAAATACAAAAATATACACAAAAAATATAAATTTTATACAAAACATCCATAAAAAGTGCACAAATCTGAAATTTATACAATTTTATTCATTATTCATACGCGCATATACAGCTTTATATAAATTTTACAATACATAGAATGTGTTTTATACACTGTCAATACGTCCTTATACAGCTTTATACATTTTTATACACGTTTACAGAATTTTATAAACTTGTATAAAAATGTATAAAAGTATATAAACTCGCAAATCTGACTTTAAACAGTGCTTCGGGCAGTTTTTACACAAAAGCTTAATAAACATCCCAGATCTATACAGTTTTATACAAGAAAAACACTAGATCTAAACATTAAACAAAAGTTTTAATAAAAAATTAGTAGATCTCAATGAATTTTTATGATAAAAGTGAAGAAAAAGAAGAAACTTGATAAATAAACTCCTCACCGGAGTTTGGATCGCAATACAAAACGAAAATCAACATTGCTATTCAAAAAGCAAAAAATAAAAAAAAAAACGAAAAGAAGAAGAAGAAGAAGAAGCAGTAGCAGCGGTGGTGGTGACCATGGCGGCGACGTCGTCAGTGGCTTGGAGGGAAGGGGATGACGGTGGGGCAGTGGTGGAAGGGTTAGGGGGGTGGCGGCTGCATTAGGGTTAATGGGGAAGAGAAGAGAGAAAATGGGAAGGAGAGAAGGAGAAGAGGGGAAAAAATAGGGGCTAGGGTTTTTTTTTTCTTTAAATAGGGGGTGCTATGGAGTGAAAGAAAAAAATAAAAAAAGTAGGGGGTGCTAGGTCGGGTAAAGAAGGAAAATATGGGTCTTTTTTGGTAATTTTCATAAGTGGGGTGTCTCTCCATGTAATTATCCCTTTACAAAAATACACATACATTATTTACATGGCTCTAGCCATTACATTTATACACATAGCTTATTTACACTCTATACCCATTAGCTAATTACCTTCTTATTTTGAGGCATAAAACAAGGAACTCAAGCTCCTCTCTCTCCTCATATCTTGTATTATTTTTTTTTCCTTTTTTTGTCATTCTTTTATTATTCTTTTCTCCTTCTCCGTTTTCACTATTCTTATTTTTTTTTGCCTTTTTCCCTTTTTTTTTCTTTTTTCTTTCTTTTTTCTGTCTCTTGTTTCTAGCACTATTCATGTCTCCCCATGTTTTTATTTTTTAATTTTTTTTCTTTCTCTGTAATTTTATTATACTCTTTTTTTCCTCTTAAAAGGCATACATTATTCAAAAATACAAAAATTGAAATATTTTATTTGCTCAATAGTATCTCACACTTTTATCCAAACATAACAAGGTATACTGAAAGAGTATACAGTATATCAAAAAGGTATATTCTGTTCAAAATAACAATAATTGAAATACTCATTTGCTCGATAGCATCGCACACTTTGATCCCAACACAAAAGGGTATTCCAAAAGAGAATACAATATACCAAAAAGGTATGCTTCTAAAAATAATAAAAATTAAAATATATATGTCTTCTGAAATATTTTGCACTTCGATTCAAACACAAAAGGGTATACTTTGTTCAAAACAACAAAAGCTGAGATATTTATTCGCTCGGTAACATTGCACACTTCACAAAAGGGTATACCCGAAGGGTATACTTTGTTCAAAACAACAAAAACTGAAATATTTATTCGCTCGGTACCATCGCACACTTGGATCCACTCACAAAAGGGTATACCAGAAGAGTATACAGTATACCAAAAGAGTATACTTTGTTCAAACAATATAAACTGAAATATTTATTCGCTCGGTACCATCGCACACTTGGATCCACACACAAAAGGGTATATCATAAGAGTATACAATATACCAAAAGGGTATACTTTGATCAAAACAACAAAAATTGAAATATTTATTCGCTTGGTAGAATCGCACACGTTGGATCCAAACACAAAAGGGTATACCATAACAGTATACAGTACACCAAAAGGGTATACTTTGTTCAAAACAACAAAAATGAAATATTCATTCACTTGGTAGCATCGCATACTTGGATCCAAACACAAAAGGGTATACCGGAAGAGTATACAGTATACCAAAAGGGTATACTTTGTTCAAAACAACAAAAATGAAATATTTATTCGCTCGGTAGCAACGCAAACTTGGATCCAAACACAAAAGGGTATACCAGAAGAGTATAAAGTATACCAAAAGGGTATACTTTGTTCAAAACAACAAAAATTGAAACATTTATTCGCTCGGTAGAATCGCACACTTGGATCCAAACACAAAAGGGTATACCAGAAGAGTATACAGTATACCAAAAGGGTATACTTTGTTAAAAAAAAAACAACAAAAACTGAAATATTTATTCGCTCGGTAGCATCGCACACTTTGATCCAAACACAAAAGGATATACCAGAAGAGTATACAGTACCCCAAAAGGATGTTCTTGCTCAAAACAACAAAAACTGAAATATTTATTCGCTCGGTAGCATCGCACACTTGGATCCAAACACAAAAGGATATACCATAAGAGTATACAGTACCCTAAAAGGATGTTCTTTGTTCAAAACAACAAAAACTGAAATATTTATTCGCTCGGTAGCATTGCACACTTGGATCCAAACACAAAAGTGTATACCATAAGAGTATACAGTATACCAAAAGGTATACTTTGTTCAAAACAACAAAAACTGAAATATTTATTCGCTCGGTAGCATCGCATACTTGGATCCAAACACAAAAGGGTATACCAGAAGAGTATACTTTATACCAAAAGGGTACTTTGTTAACAAAACAACAAAAATTGAAATATTTATTCGCTCGGTAGCAACACAAACTTGGATCCTAACACAAAAGGGTATACCCGAAGAAGATACAACATATCAAAATGGTATACTTTGTTCAAAACTTACAAAACTAAAATATTTATTCGCTCGATAGAATTGCACACTTGGATCTAAACACAAAAGAGTATGCCAGAAGAGTATATAGTATACGAAAAGGGTATACTTTGTTCAAAATAACAAAATCTGAAAAATTTATTCGCTCGGTAGAATCGCACACTTGGAGCCAAACACAAAAGAGTATACTAGAAGAATATACAGTATACCAAAAGGGTATACTTTGTTCAAAAACAACAAAACTGAAATATTTATTTGCTCGATAACATCGCACTCTTTGTTCCAAACGCAAAAAAAGTATACCAAAAGAGTATACAGTATACCAAAAGGGTATACTTTGTTCGAAACAATAAAAACCGAAATATATATTTGCTCGGTAGCATTGCGCACTTTGATCCAAATACAAAAGAGTATATCAAAGAGTATACAATATTTCAAAAGGGTATACTTTGTTCAAAACGACAAAATTTGAAATATAGAACAAATTTACATAGATTATTTACATAAGCTGAGCTGCCCCTTTCTTTTTACTTTTACATATAGAACAAATTTTTCCTTTAATAACAAGCAAAAATAAAGATATTCAATTGGAGAACTCAAACGTATAAAACTATTAACATCAAAATGTTTTTGTTACCCAATTTAAAATTGGAATTATACCTTAATCGACATTTGATACAAAAATTTGGTACTATGACCTTGGTTGGTTTGTCAGGTATAACCCAAATCATAGAAGAGTGAAAAAGTGCACAGAACTATTAAGCTTGAAACAACAAGGGAATAATAAAAAAAGTAAACTTTAAATATAAGAAATCAGATAGTAAGTATCTGAACAAATTTTCATCATATTTGCCTTTAATAACAATATTGTTACAACAGCCCTCAGCTTTACACGGGATGAGGGATGCAGCTAATTTGCTCCCAGTTGAATCTGAGGGTCGATATGAGGGAAGGGGTTATGAGGTTATTAATGATGCGTAGGGTATAGTTAATGTCTATACTGTGTCCGCTGCTGTCGGGGGCTTTTTGAATTTAAAGCGAGTAATTAATGTCGAGGGATCGCATGCAGATCTTAGCTTGGAGTCTCCTCCAAGGATTTTAACGCAGTCAGCTCCCCAAGTTGTTACGCAGTCAACGCCATTTAATGCAGCAGTTCAGGCTTTAATTAGTGCTGATGCTGCGCATCTTTCATCTATGCAGCAAGATCACTTTGAGCGTGAAGATGAGCCGTTGAGCCAAGAATTTTGTGTGGAAAACAAGTAGGTTCATTCTATTCCTTCTCTTGAGGAGAGCACGGATTTGGAATCTATGAGTGTGGCAAAGCCAAAATTCTTTGGGAAAAATCTTATACCAACGGCTCATCTTGAACGGTTGTGTAAAAGTGTTTCTCCTAATTTTGGTAAGTCTGTTTTGAACATCAATGCTCCTTCCTATTTGCCTAAATCCTTGATGCAGCTTGTCCCACATTCAAAGTATTTACCCACGGATGATGAACTTGTCAAGCGAATGGATTTGAATGATACGAGGGGTATCTTGGCGCGGCAAGTGGCATCATTTCAAGAAAGGGCTCCTCAAGGACATTATTTGGTGGCGGATGATGATTTGTTTGAAGAAGAGGAATTTGAGGAAGAATCTACAGCACATAATTTTAGCATGGTGGCTAGAGAAGGAGATTTGTCACCCAGAGAAATTTATGATAATGCTCCAAAGAGAGTACGGAGGGTAAGGCGCCCATTAGAGCCAACAAGGGTGCAATCTACGAGGAGTACAAAATCAAAATAAAAAAGGTCCAAGAAGTCGAAGAAATGATGGATAGCATATATGATCGTGATAGAGAGCCATAAATATCATTTCTTCAAGTTAGTTTAGTAGGGCCTTTCTACATTTTCCATTTCATCACTTGTAGAAGGAAGTGCGGATTGCATAATTCTACTTTCTTTCTAGCTTTTATATTATTTCATTATTTTAGTATTTTCATATGTAATATCATCATAGAGTGTGTCATAAACTCTGTGATGATCAAACTCTATTTGGTTCTTGCTAGTTCTTATTTTTTGCATTCTTGTTAGGAGCGAGGTCTCACCTCGATAGGATGATGTAAGGTATGGTATGACCCTCCTTACTTTGTATTGTCCTCTTTGAGGAATTTATTATTTATAAAACTAGAACAATATTGTTTATGGCATAATCAGATAACGATGCTTTAAAAAAAAAAAAAAAAAAAATTAGTGATGCTTCGACCATGCACCTCCTAACTTGACAGGTAGTCCCCATTTATCAGCACAATTCACATACAAGCTCTCTTCTAAATTGGTGGTCAGTCATCAGTTGATACAGGAGACCCTTAATTTGTTCTATTAACAAAGAATTGGAGATACATACAACTAAAATAAATATGTGGCACAAACCAACCATGTGTAAAATAATATTAAGCAAACACCAGCAATGACCTTTGGGCACCTTGGCAATCATTTAGTTAAGGTGGTTGCATTACTGTATGTTTGGGCACTGGTTCTCTCACGAGGGAAGGTCAAATATACAATTTTACTCTTTTTGATTGAAGCTCGATTTCTCATTAAGCATTCGCAAGCTTCCTCCAAAAGAGAAGTCCATAGTCGCAAATACTTGGATTGAACTTGAAAGCCCTGGAAAGCTGAACATTGACTCGGCCAGGAGATTGACGGAGAACAGAACAAAACTCACCATAGCAGCATAAACGACGACTAAAGGTGAATGCAGTAACTGAAGAAAAATTATGAATGAAGGCTTATGAAAACAATGAACCAATAACTAAGATATACTGACAAAAAGTAAGAAGAATAGAAATGCGACAGAATAATGATTCAAATCAGAACACATAAAGAATTAAGCATAGATGAAGGCAAAATATTCAAAGCCACAACAATAATTTATAAGTACAACACATGCTACTCCTAGATATCAAATATGTGACTCACATGAAATTTCAATTTCATCTCTCTTGGATGGCAAGCACAGACGATAACCCGAAGCTCGTCTCCTTCTCACTTCCATAATAATTATATATCTGCACATTCATGTCGTTACTTTAAAACACGTTCCAATGAAAGAGCAAATAAAAATCATAATTAGCAACCTAATAATAAAATGTTTAGATTATCTACCTATCTCAATCTAAGAACTTAAAACAAAATAGTTCAGGTTCATATGAACACGTTAACATAAAATGAATTTCATAGACACTTCATCAAAATGCACATACTCTAAACATATTATAGAGGCAGTTTACCAAGTAGCCCCCCTAAATTCCATAGCCTACAAAAGTTTTAGTTACAACACTCAGAAAAGTAATAGCATTATATAGTATTATAAAAGCACAAAATAATTTTTGGCTTCACATTGTAATAGCACATAATCTAATATCTGAAAAGCTCCAATTTCTTTGGGGTATCTCACAAAAAGAACAACCTCAATAGTATGACTGTACAACCTCAATAGAAAAAGTATCAGTGCGTTTAGCAAAGAGAAGTTTCAAGAATATCCAATTCCCTTTTCAAGCAGTCGCCTTATTTCACCAGAAACTAGAACAACATTTATGTAAATAAAGTTCTAGCTCGGCTTTAATAACCTTAGTCAGTCTTGGACAAGTCTAGATAAATAAGAAGGAACTTCTTTCGGGACGAATGCAATGTCACTAATATCTGATTAACAAAAAGGAAAACTAACAAAAGAAAAAGTTCATTCACAAATTGTAATATACAGAAGAAAAAAACTTGAGCAGAATCCAAACAAGCCATATATGATCACAATTAATCACAAGTCCAACCTGACAGATCAACATCTATATTTCAAATGCCACTAGTTCAGCAAAATATTACAATTCCAAGAATCAAGCTAAAGAGCAAAATGTTACAATGCCACACGAGATCCCTTGTCTAAAAGCATTAGCAAGCCGACATTGCTGCTTGATGATCCGAACATGTACCTGTTGACACCCAATTTTGTCTCAAAATTTTTGAATTAATGTCTAATTATTTTAAATAGGGTCTTTTTAAAATAGACTAATTGATAATTTTGATTAAAGTGGCTAAAATCGCAAGCCATAACCCCAAGTCTAGCCTACCCGTGTAAATCCCCATATAACTTAAAATACCCCAAAATCAGAAAGGGAAAATTTTATATATAGCCAAAATAAAACCATGGCCCTACATTAAAATAGACACAAGTAACATTCAACAAAGGCTAGCCAAAAGTACTGTTAAAAATAGGTCTATGTGAAAATCTTTTCCAAAAAAACAAAACAGAATATCCTAAACTATAGGAGTGGGAACAGTATCTCCATAATATCCTAAATTTTAGGAGTGGGAACAGTATCTCCATAATATCCGAAATTTTAGTACTCCTGAAGACACGTTTCTCAGTTTATACGACACTTCTTCATGGATCCCATTAAAAACGGCAATGTGAAGATTATATGCAGATCAAAAAATTTCACTTCGGACTTCAGAATCTTTGAAAGAAACTTCGCTGAAAATTCACGAAATTGTTCCATCCTCGAGCGTCGATCCATCAAATTATCAAAAACATTGAAGAAAGCTTGAAAATTGACATATCAGTGAAATATGTCACCAATTAAGGTATTAATCCAGTATGGTGGAAATTGGATTGAAGATTACCAATTTGTCAACTTCAAAGCGGATGGAATTCTGCTTCAAGAAGATTGTACATACAGTAATTTTTTGGGAGCAATTGCTGCACATCTAGAGGTAGACACTTCTATGTACAAATTGGATATAAAATATCAAATTGAAGATGGATTCCAACCAATCTCAATTAAGAATGATATGAGTGTCCAACTGTATATAGAGCAAAAAAAAGGAACAAAAATTAGTGAATATCCGCTATGCATTACAGCAGAAGAGAAAGTCGTTAATGTTGGATTTAGCACAAATGCAATGGTTGTTAATACCAATGTTATGACAGCTGCTAGCACAGTGAATGATATCAACATACCTGAAGTAGTCGACATGATATTTTCATCTAAAACAGATGAAATTGAAGGCGTCCCCATTGAGCAAATAGGTGTTATTGAGAATCCGGACCTTGACTGGTTAGAGGAAAAACAAGTGTATAAAGACAAGCAAACACTGCAGAATGTTGTAAAGAACTACGCTCTGAAGGAGAGGTTTGAAACAAAGGTTGATAGGTCATCCACCAAAAGGTATTTAATTGAGAGTTTAATTATGTTTACATACTGATAAATATTGGATGCATATTATTTGAATATTCACTAACCTAAATAAAAAAAATGAAACTAGGTACTCTGTAATTTGTGTGAACAGCCCATGTAGTTGGTTCCTTCGCGCATCAAGCTTAAATAACTCAAGGGTTTTCATGATAAGAAAATTCAACAACATTCACACTTGTCCCATTGATGAAAGGTTGAGTTCGCATCGTCGTACAAGTGCAGATATTATTGGCAATCTAATGAAGGAAAGATTTGCTGATCCAAAAACTGTATACACACCGAAGGATATAATAAATGAGTTGAAGAAAACATATGGTCTGACACTAAATTACATGAAAGCATGGAGATGTAAAGAAAAAGCAATCCAATTGTTGAGAGGAGAACCAAATAAAGCGTATGGGAAAATTCCAAGCTATCTTTATGAGCTAAACAAAGCAAATCCTGGGTCTGTTACAGAGCTAAAGAAATGTGAGGATGATTCTTTCCTATATGTCTTTATTGCATTGAACGCATTTATTGCAGGCTGGAAACATTGTAGACCAGTAATGGTAGTGGATGGAGGTTTTTTGAGTGGTGTATACGGGGGTACAATGCTAATAGCCTGCACATTGGATGGTTCAGGTAAGTCTTTTATGTTTAATATGTATGTAACACTAATCGTGAAATTCTAACAAAACAAATGTGAATACTGGATGAATACAAACATGATATACAAACTGTACTGGATAAATAATCATGAAATTGTAACAAAACAAATGTGAATACTGGATGAACACAAACATGATATACAATATTGAAAAAAACAATTTCTTTTATAATGTACTGTATGAATTTCTTAAATCCAGCCAATACTGATGTGAATACTGATAGCATACAGATATGATATTCATAATTTACACAAAACTAGGATAACAATTTGATATAGTTAACTGCATAATTTGGACCAGAAATAAGATCCTTAATTGTGTATGCAGGTCATATTCTACCGCTGGCATATGCAGTGGTAGATTCTGAAAACGATGCATCATGGGAATGGTTTTTTAAATGTTTAAGAGCTGCATATGGACTAAGGGATGGAATGTGTGTTGTATCTGACAGGCATGAGAGTATTTCCCGGGCAGTGAAGACAATTTATCCGGAAATACCTCACTGTGTATGTGTGTTTCACTTATGGAATAATGTTAAGTTGAAGTTCAAGAAAGGTGAAAATAAACTAAAAGATGTATATTATAGGCTAGTAATGGCCTACACAGTTGGACAATTTGAAAAAGCAATGGAGGATCTGGAAGATATAGATAGTAGAGCAAAAGATTACCTTTGTAACATTGGATATCACAGATGGTCAATTGCACACGCACAGAGTAAGCGTTCATTTTTTATGACCTCTAATATTGCAGAATCAGTGAATGCAGCAAATAGGCATGCTTGAAAGCTCCCCATACTAGCATTAATGGAGTATATGACTGATATGTTCCAAATGTGGACTGCCAAAAACCGACAGTTTGCAATGGACACATTCACAGCGCTCGGAGAAAAATTCCAAGACATCCTTGATGAGAACATTATAGCATCCAAGAAATGGCGGGTAAGTTTGTATAATTCATTTACTATTTACTAGAAACATTGTGCATACACTGGGGCTACTCTGTTAATATTTATTATGTTATGTGTTTTAAAAACCTGTATTGCATACATACTGAATATTACCTGCATATCAGTAATTCATAAATAACAGTATTACAATTAATGATATGCAGATTATTCCTTCGACAAATCTGTTGTACGCTGTGGTATATGGGCAAGTGAAACATATTGTAGATCTGCACAAAAAAATATGCAGATGTGGTAAATTTCAAATTGATGAAATAACATGTGAACATGCAGTAGCAGTGCTGGATAGTTTGCACATTAAAGCAGCTGATTATTGTGCGGAATACTACAAAAAAGAAGCTATGCTAAAGACATATGATGAACCCGTATATCCGATTCAAGGTGAGCCACATTGGAATGTGCCTAAGGAGATAGCCGAAGAAATTGTCCTAGCACCTCATGGAAGAAAACCACCAGGAAGACCCAAAACCACAAGAATAAAGTCTGCTTGGGAAAAACCATTGAAGAAGGCGCGTTTAACATGTTCACGCTGTGGAAATCAAGGGCACAACCGCCAAACCTGCAAAGATGTCCCGATTAGATTTTAGTTAAAATGATGGCTTGTTGAATACTGCTCTAATTATTATTTTTTTAGGATGTTTTAATACATTCTTATTAACTATTAATCAGTTTTTAATTAATTAAAGTGTTTGCTAATTTTCAATTTAATTGTTGGTTTTAAAATTCGTCTTGATGTGAATATTGTTGATGTGAACTTTACATAGTATATATTCAAAAAAATCATAATGCAACCTTCCACGAATGGAACAAAATAAAGGTTGGTAGTAAATGCCACTTAGTATTTGAATTGGAATGGTGAGATATTCAATGCATACATATTGAATATTTATGTCCTTTTTTATAACTATTAGCTGCATTCTCAATGACTCTTGTCAGTATATTTACTGAATATAACAGCAATCAAGACCCTTTAACAAAATATCCTCATTCTCAACAGCTACTTCATATTGTCAAACCAGTAAATTGAATGAATACCGTACATATTCAGAATAATAAGTTTAATGTAAATCCCAGTTGTATTCAACTGATAGTAAAATTGAAATCCGACAATAACTTTAAACAACTTGTATTTTCTTGGATTCTGCTGTATTTACAGCATATTTTAGGTATATTATAAATGTATTATGTGAATACAACATGAACAGCAAAAGTTAATTGTAATGAACTATACATAAGAAAAGGAATATACAAAAAGATGTAAAAAGATGCATTAAAATGTATAAATCCAAAAAAGTCATTTCCACCCAAAAAATGATGTTTTACTTGCATATCAATTATGCTAAGTATCACCAGTACATCACAGTGCGTCCTAATTTAAAATCTGCTAACTTAGACTAATGCTATTACTAAAAAACAAATTAAGCAGGCACATTCAGTCATCCTCGTCGCTAACAACACATTGCATCCGTTTCTTCATCCCATAATACCACAGATACATGGCATAACGCCCCCGGACTCCAGACAAGTCATCATCTTCAGAAGGCATAGACTGATACTGTATATAATACTCAGCAAAGACAGCAGCAAACACAGCATAATCACTGCAAAAAAATACAAATGGAAAAGATTAAAAATTAATCCCTCTAATAGTTAGATTTAAAACAGAGGAACAAAAGAAAATAAATCACATCATACCGTTTCATCATGGCAGGTGGCCTTGGACTAAAAACCATTAAAAAGGGTTCACCCAAAGCTTTGTCATAATAAGGAGACCCACTGTAGAAAAACTCAGGCCTTTTCTTTAAGATATCAGTGGCAGATAAAAAAATAGGTAACATGTTTGCATATGGCTCCATAGCGCGAATAACTTCTTCATTATATGAGGGATCTCCAGGTTTAGAGTCATACACATAAATAACCCTTTCCTTCAAAGACAATCTAGCTAATATCCAATGCCACTGATGCACAACCATAACAGGGAACAATATATCATCAACCTGTACCCAAGGAGTATTGCACCGAAGAGAAGAACCTGATATGATATCATGAATAGCTTTTGCAGAATCAACTACACCAATGTCTTTCCCAGACATAATAAAATCAGCATACACATCTCTAAGCATAGCATCAAACTGACAATCCGTGGTTGTGACTCTTACAGAAATACCTTTATCGTACTTTGCCTTCTTACGCAAATAGTAGAACAAGACATCCAGGTGCTAGATAAACAAGAGTAAATACAGTTGTTAAAATAATATTTGTAATAACTCAAAATGCAACCATTAAACAAGCATTTGAAGGACTTGACTGCATATCCATTACATAATAATATTCTATGAACACATATATCATATCAAATAACTAAAATAACACATATTAGTAATTCTGTGATTTGCATATATTTCATGCATATGCATATGATACTGATTGAATAACTAAACATTGCAACCATTAAATAGAATTATCCTCTGCATATCCTCTGCATACACAATAGAATTAGAAATAACACAGTATTGCGTAGTCGATAAAGAACAATTGCATAGAAATAAGAAACACACTTTGCATATACCATATTCATTTCATATTCCATATTCATTGCATATACAATGATATAATAAGAAACTGCCTGCTATATAATATTAAACAAGAAATTCTAAAAATTTATGCATAAGAGTTATGAAGGATTAATGAATATTACTTGCATATTGAAAAGATACAGAATTCATAGAATACTTAATTAAACAGTTATGACAGTAAAGATAAGGAAAATACCGTAGTGCGTAAATCCTTTGAGCCATAGTTAAGTATATGAAACCACTCTTTCTTGTCCACCACGTACACCCCAAAGTTGAATGTAGGTACGAGATTATTGATACTCGCAGGATACAAATTTCCTAACCTGCAAAAAAAATAATGAACATGAATGAGCAGATGAAAATTTTTGGTTTTTAGGTTGTAATATGCAATCATTTTGGCTTTGACTTACTTTGATTTTCGGATTACTTTATGATCAATCCATGGTGCCCATCTACCAACAAGCTTCATATCAGGCTCAACCCGTATCGGACGCAAAAATGGATGAATGAGACGAAAAGTGCTTCTCTTAGCCAGCTGCGAGCATGGACCAGTGGAAGCAGATTTTTCAGTGGAACCAAACTCATTGACAAACGGTGACTTCTTGAATTTTGAAACAGTTCTCTGACGAACAGATATCTGAGGTGTCGCATCTGGAACATCACAACAACGTCCTTCCGACTCATCCAAAGGATCAACCTCTTTCAAAGTGTCCTCTGCTACTTCCGTGGAGTCAGGATCAATAACAGAGGCGCCCTTAGTCGCGTCTTGAGCGCGCTTCTTCACAACTTCCTTAGCCCTTGCAGTCAACTCATGCCACTGCGGTTCCTCCAATTGAGATAGAGGGTCTACCACGGACTCCACTGTCTTTCCCACAACTGGGACATCAACAGCTTTTCCAGAAACCACACTACTGTCAATACTGCCATCATCTTGCATTTCATGTATATCTGCGGAAGGTTGTAGCAAATTATGTTTTTAAAACACCAATCAACTTTTAAAAATTGTGAATGAATTTGAAAAATAAATACCTTCACCAATATTAGGACACACAGTTGTTTTAGCAACCTGGTCAGCATGGGGTGCAATATTTACTTCACCTGAAATATACATAGATACTTAATAAAGACACCATTAAAGGATCAACACATAATTAAAATACCTTAAACTAGTAATTTGCATAATACCTGCTCCTAACTCATCCGCATTGCAATCTACAGCCTTGTCCACATTTATGTCATCGGAGCCCAGTTTGGCTACAATGAAAAAGGTTAATATAAACAGTACAGTGATAGTGATATTAATAAATACTGTGCACATATAATGTCTATACCAGTGTGACTTTCCATCTCTAAATCACCCATTAAACCTTGATTAACATGAATCATATTCTGCTGCAAATCTTGTTTTACTACAAAAAAGAAACAATACCTACTCAGTTAAGGATACCTTTGACCCATTTTTTTATTAAAAACTAAATGCAGAAAGTTGGCAAACCTTTATTTTTTTCCAATTCATTGACATCAGTGGGAACTCTGATAGCATCAAAGTTTGAAGGTTCGAAATAATCAGTCCCTGCAGTAAATTGTTCAACAACAAAGAATATGATAATAAAAAGTGAATATAGGTTGATTATTTGCAGAATACCATTATATTTTCCAAAGTCAGAATAATGCAAGTTACCTTGCATTTCAAATAGAATATCCTCTTCAAGGTCCTCTGTGCCTAATTTAAAAGAGAAACAAGAACAGTAGCCATAAGGGAAGGAAAAAAAAAAGCAATACTACTTACAGATTGCATATTCACAAATAAGAATATCATATTAAGTGCAAGGGATCAAACACACTATGTCTGTTTCCCTGTAATCTGTGTTAAGCAAAATAAATAAATATTTCAGGTATAGCTTTATGCATACTAGATGCATCCTGAATGCATATTCCATGTATATGTATATGAAAATATGATTGAAACAGGCATAGGTTTATGCATACTAAATGCATATGCCATGCATATGCCATGCATATGTATTAATACAGACTGCAAAATAAATGTCAGGTATAGCTTTATGCATACTAAAGGCATACTGAATGCATATTCCATGCATATGTATATGACATAGATTAAAACAGGCAAGTTTTATGCATACTATACGCATATTGCATACATATGTATATGATACAGAATGAAAAACAAACACCGCAAGTACCTTTAAAATTTTCAAATTCATTCACATCAAAGACACCATTACCATCATCTGATTCCACTTCATTCCCGTCAGAGGCGCCTTCATCATCATCAACAATCACAGGTTGTTTTTCGGAAGGTCCTGACAGAAGTAATAAATAATAAAAAACAAATCAACAAATGCACTGTAATAAACTATAAAACAGAAAAAGCTACTACCGTAACATTGATACGCAAAAGGCGCTTGCTCCTGCTGATGTAAATTCACACTAGGAGGGTCAACAGGCTGATCCTTGCCTATATCATCCGACACAGAATCTGATCCAACAACCTAGGATATAATTTACAAAATTGTAATTAGATTTGTAAAAATTCATAAAAAGAAGCAGATTGAAAAAACAAATACATACCCCAGTAGAACAATTGTTATCACCAAATTCAACTGGATCTATATTAAGCTTCTTAAAAATCTTGTCAAAACATTTAACCATATACTGCTTCAACGCACCCATGTCATCTTGCAAGATCTTTTGTTGTCCGAACAAAACTTGCATATCAGGAGGCAATTCCTTACTTGCAGAGTTAGATTGTCTATGACCAGCCACACCTACATTGGGTGTACCTTTGTTGGCATCATGGGCAGCGTCCCGAGGACATTCAACTCCAATATCAGTATCACATTCATCTGGTATGGACTGTGGTAGTTGAAGTGTAGCATATTCTTCTTCAGTCGGCTCAATCTTTTTAATAATTACCTAGGAAGAAAAAGAAGCTATCCAATTTAATGTTCATCAAATATTAAAGTACTAATAATTTCATTTGTTAACAACATTTAATCAATATTTAGAAACATTATTATATAACAATATTAGACCAGTACTTAATAGAAAACATTAAAATATACCTGCGACTTCTTCAAACTAAAAAAACCATTCTCCAACTCTTCAAAATCATGCTTCCGCTTAACATGCCAGTTAAGGATCCGGGGAGATGAGTTTGCAACCCTGTATGCAAGCTTCTCGTGAACAGTCGGGCAACATTCATAAAACCAAACCTGCAATGCATACGGCAACCCAGCAAACCGGTAACACTGATGAAAGGGCCTCAATTTATCATGCATCGATGTAACAGTTGATAAAAACACTTTTGTACCCCAAGGGAAGGTCTTCCATGCACCACACTCAACAATATTAAATTCTTTTTCCCCAATAGTGGTGTCACTTTTAGCAGAATTCTTGGTTGAAAAGAGAAACGTGTGGAAGAAGAATAAAGCTGCTAGCTTTATAGCATCTTCCTCGCTCTTCCATTTTTTGGTTACAAAACACTCAACTAATGCAGACTTTGTTACTTTTGACGCTCCACCAAAATACAGCTGCATAAGCCTATTAGCCTCAAGAGAATGGAAATCCTTTAAGTGATCACCAACACAACAAAGACCCGTTACTAGCCCAAATTCCATGAGACCAAACCTCAATTTTTTCCCATATAAATCAAACCACATAGCATCAGTATCATCGTCTGGAGGACAAATCTCTCGCAACAACAGTGCATTCAACAATTTATTACATGTTACGAACCTAGGCATTTCCAAAAAATGACCAAAGCATGTCTGCTTGAATATTTGCAACAAACTATCCGTGAGAACACCCTTTATAGTTGCCACAGCTTGCACAGATGTATGCGTGCATATCCTACGGCTTCGATATTGCTCCGGACGAAAATAAGGTTGCATTGGCTAAAACAAATAAACAAAATTTTACTGTGGTACTATATGTGCATATTGGTTAAAAAACAAAAAAAAATTATATACAATATAAAGCATATACTTAGGCATGCATACAATTCCCTTAACTAAAAGTTTAATATCAAGAAAAATGAAGAAAGTATACTCTGGATATACAAACCACAGAATGCAATGGGTATGCAATTAAAAAATATACATTGCATACACGGGAAGTATACTTTGTATTTAAAAATCAAGAATATTGTGGGTATGATATTAAAGAATACAGTGAATATCAACTAGATATGTACTAAAGAAATTCTAAGAACAATAAATGAGGTACAAAACAATCAACATATTCAAATATGACACAATAAAGGATAGTATGCAGAAAGTATACCAATAAATATGCAACTAATATCATAGTTTGCAAACCCAGAACTGTGATATGCAAAAAATATCACATAGCATATTCACAAATAACAAAATAATTATCTGATTAACAGAGAATAAGAACATGCAATGTAAATGCAAAATATTAATTATACATTAAAATTCTACAAAACCATTTGAACACTGCAGGTATGTAGAATATATACACATATTATCCAATATGGATACTTCTAATAAATTCACAAAATCACAAAATATGCACAATATATCAATGAAATATATGGTAAAAATAAAACAGATACTAGAATTTGAACATAAAAAAATGCACACATACGTTATAAAAAAATATTATTAAAACTCATACCTCCACGGGGACCACAGGAAAGTCGTCATTCCTAACAGATTTAACCGACTTAATTGACTTCCGTTTAAATAACTTCTTTTTTGTAGAACAGGAAGATGGACCACCCAAAACTTTCTTTTTCTTGACCTCGACAGGATGGTCACTATCAGAGTCGTCAGTAGAAGAGCCAACTTCAACGGCTTTACCCTTGGCACCCAAACCAACTGTTTTGGATTTTGGCTTAACATTGTCATCCTGAACAGTCCTCTTCCTTTTATTTTTTTTGGCCGATGACCTAGTCAGTCGATTGGGAGTGTCGAGACCAGTTTTGCTCGGTGAGGAGATATCAAAATCTTCAAAATCATCATCATCATTGACATGCATCGACTTCCCAATATTCTTAACCCCTCGTCAAGCCATTAAATATCTTCGTTTGAAAAAAAATCAGCATTAATCAGAAAAAGAGTTACAAAAATACAAAATATAACAACTATAAGGTTTGAAAATTAAAAAACATACCGGAAAATGTCATACACGAACCGGAGAAGAAATTCCGATGACTTTTTCAATTGAGATGGAGTACGAAAGAAGTTACAGAAATGGAGAAAATGAAGAGACGTGGGTGGTTGTTCAGGCGCAGTAATTCCAGCATTTACTTTTATGTAATTACTGCTAATTTACTTAAAAAGAGGAGATAATTGATTGTCAGACTTATTTAGTTTAAACCTTTAAGTGGATATATCTAGAATATTAACTGTAATTACTTTTTAAATCCCACGAAAATAGGCTATAAACTAGGTAATTTTAATGTGAGATGTAATGGCCATAATGAGTAGAATGCCTATAGTTAAATGTCTAGATAACATAAATAATAAAAAATGTATCCATTTTATGTTAGGAAGACTTAAAAAGGTCTACTCAATGTAAAAATTCCAATCAGAAATCCCTAATGAACTTACCCAATTCCCTCCCCCCCAAACCCGATTACCCAAATTTCCCCCCAAAAACCTAGCTGAATCAGTCCAAAAAAAAAAATTCCAACTCATCTGATCGTGCAGAACTTATCCAATTCGAGCCGTTGGAGGTTTTTCTTGGTATTTCACAGCTTGGTAAGAGCCTTAAGGAGTTGATATAAAAAGCTTGCAAAATTCAGTTGATTGGGGGGGGGGGGGGGGGCAGCGACAGTTGAAAGGGAAACATAAAAGGGAAAAACAGAATATACATGACACATGCCCAAATTTTAAGTTTTCAGTTTACAAAAAACTCAGTGCCTGTTTCGGTTAATCTGGGATTTGTTTGTCGCTTTATGTTCGAGTCGTCAACCTTGCTCGAGTCGCTTCAGTTCGAGTGCGCAGTCTTCAGACCATCGCCCCAGCTCGCTGCGTCGAAATAGGTAATAACTCTCCCCTCTTATATTCATTTTAGTTTCTGACATGTTTAGCTTGAAGGTTAAATTTTGTGTTTGAAATTTAGTCTCTTAAAAGTTTACTCTTTTCTTTATGGTTTGTATTCGAAATGTAGTTTCCCTGTTCGCTGATTAGCGTCTGAAATTTTGCTAATGCTTTGAGCTAAAGAATAATCTTCTTGCACTGTGTGACAGTTTAAATCAAGTTGTTAAGTTTCAAGTTTTAACCATTATCATTTGTTTAAGCTAAAAGCATGTTCTGGATCCTGTTAATGGTGTTTTCGAGGTAGTGAGTTTGTAGTTGGTGTGTGCAGTGGTTGTGATGGCTTGCGAGCTTGTTTCTGGACTCTGTTTTGTTTTCCAGGTAGTGTAGGTGTCTGTTTGTGTGTGTGCAGGGTGAGGCTTGTTCAGGTAGGAGTTAGCAAGTCTGGTTCTTGTTCTAGTTGCGAGAGTGCAGGAGTAGTAATAGGGTATTAGGGTGTGGTTCAGGAGAAACTCTGGGTGTCTGTAGGTTCTGATTTGTTCAAAGAGAGAATTTTCCAGTTTGTAGATGTTTGGTGAAGGGATTCTAGGGCTGCAGTTAGTATAGAAATATGCAGGTGTGTTCGCAGGTTATTGAAGGTGTTCTTGGTTTGATTTCTAGTTCAATCCAGGTATTTGTTGTTTGCAGGGCTGGTTCTTTGGTTTATTTGGTTGTAGGTGAAGCGAGAGGAACCTGAGGTAGTGCAGGTTCCATTTAGGCTAGTGAGGGTGTTTCAGGTTCTTTGTTATTATGCAAATAGTGTAGGGAGTAATTGGTGGCTGCAGATTTTAATTAGGTGCATTCTAGTTCCTGCTTTGCTCTGAGAGTAAAAAGGTGTGTGTGGGGATGCATTCGGGCAGTGAAGTCGCTTAGGGGAAGTATGAGTATGTGGGGTGTGGTTAGGCTTGTCAGCAGGTGTGTATAGTTGGTAAAGAGGAGTGTTGTAAGCTGGTAGGTAGTAGCAGCAGTAGGTTAGGTATTTTGGAAAGAGTATTAGGGAGCTTAGAGGAGCTGTTCTCTGTTGTTCAGAAGTGTGAGTGTGTGTGCAGTTTAGTAGAGAGTATGTGCAGTTGGTTTGTGAGTTTAGTTGCGGGTGTTTTTGGTTCAGGAAGCTGAAGTGAAGGGTGTATGCTGTCCAGGTGTTTGAAAGGGTGCAGCAGGGAGCTTCAAGAGGAGTATATAGGCAGTAGAATTTTTTAGGTGTTGCCTCTGGTTTTTGTAAGAAGGTGAGGGGTTCTTGTCTTTGAGTGTTGCAGTTCCCCTGGAAGTTGTTTCAAGTAGTTCAGGAGCAGGAAGCAGAGGTGTGCAGGTGGTTTTAGAGGATGGTGTGAAGAGTTTAAGCATATGTGCAGGGGTGTGTTCCAGAGTCAGGGGTTCATAGCATAGGCTCTAGGGAGCTGCAGGTATTCAGGGATGGCTCAGGGTCTGTTCTTTAGGTTTTAGGGTGTTTTCTTAAGCATAAAAGAGGTCCTGTTTGTGAGTCTTCCTTTAAGAATTTCTGCATTTCAACCCTTGCTTTTTGGATGTCAGTGTTGAGATGGTTTTAAAAAGATGTTGCTGTCTTTTGCCTGCTATGAATGCAGCTTCTGTTAAATGGTCTTACTGTCATGGAAGTTTCCTTAAAAGAAGTTAAGTTTGTTCACTTTAGTTGTCTTTGCTTGCTGCTAAAATCTTTTAAAATGAAACCTTCCTGTTTTCCTTTGTTTATGGTTGGAAATCTTGAATTAAGAATGATTAAGTTTGTTCACTTCATGCAACATATGTTTGAAGACTGTTGACATTTAGAAGGTTTAGAACCAAAGTTACAATCTTTTAAGTCTGACTTCTTTGCCATGATTAAGCACTTCTTTTTCCTGTTTGTGTGAGTTTAAGTTCAGTAAGCTATTTAAAATAGAGTATATTTTTTGAGTTGTTGAGGTTCGTTTCTATGTTTAAAGCTAAGTGCAGGGCGGTCTTTCTCATAAACATAAATCATTTTCACTTGATCCTCTGATATATGCTAATCAAGTCGTATCTTTGAAAGTACAAGTCTTTAAATCTTGCTTGGATTAAGGATAAATCGTGGTGTCATTAAAACTGGAATTTATTGATAATGTATTAAGCTTAACCCAATTCTGGTGCTGTATTCATGTCTTTGCTCCTATCAAGAAGGTCTGTTTAGTCGTTGGTTTATCTGAAGCTTGAGCTTAACTTGTTAAGCATCTTTTATTAAGTCATGAATGATTATTCTTTTAAGTTAAACAAGTTAAGAAAGAAAGAAGCATCCCTTGGATTGTTGTGGAAACTATACATTTTTTATCCTCCAGCAACAATTACATATCGTCATTACTTGCTTTTGTTTCAGTTCTTGTTGTGCGTGTATAAATGTCATATGAGTTATTTACTTAAGTGCATATGCTACTTTTTATTTTCTTTTTCTCTTTTGCTGCACATCTATGGGAATGAGTTCCAATTGGAACTCGGCACTTCTGACAAAGAACCTGAGACAACCATTTGTTTCTAAAAGATTTATTGCATCTTCCTCCAAATGTCAATTACTGGATCTGCATTGCCGATGCCTGTCTTCTTCCAGCCCATTTCCAAGACTGTCCTAATATTCTTTTGGTCGCTATGTCGCTACCAAGACTTGGTTGAGAGTTTGCCTTGCTCCCGGGTTCTATTTCTTTATCTCTTATCCTCTTTTTTCCTTTAGAATATTTATGTAAACTTTGTAGAAATATTTTGTTTACTAATATATATATGATTTGTTTGAGTTATTTGATTCACTTTATGTTCATTATCTTTTATTTTGAAGTCGTTATTTAATTTATTGCAAATCAGGCCATTTAAGCAAATGCGTGCAAAATTTCATAAATTTTCAAAAACTCCCGCTTAATAAGTGACTATAAGAAAAGACTTCTATCTTATTGATACGAAGTAGTTTCTTTAAAAAGTCAAAATTTATAAAGAAGTTTTAACCAACTTCTGAATGTCCCGAAACAACTTTGCGAAAAGTGACTTGAAACCTAAGTTCCATCTTATGGTGAAAAACTCGGATTTTAAAGATGAAATTAAGCAAGTGTCATTTATGTACTATCACATACGAGTTGGCAAAGAAATTTGGACGATCAAATCGTTCCTTTTCAAAAAAAAAATGCGCTTTATTTATTTATTTATTTATTTATTTTGAAAATAATTAAAGCTTTAAATAAAATTGTAAAATCTTTTGAAAACTTACTAAATTTAATTAGTTGAATTAATTAATAGTTCAATTAATTATTTTTAGAAAAAGCGCATAAATAGCACTTGCAAATATTTTGGAAACCTGTCGAATTAACCGTTTTTAACGAAATTTCGAACGTGACTTAAAAACCTTCTTTCGAAATTAACAAAGCCTCTTACCTTTAGAATCTCTGAAAGAAATAATATTTTTTTATAAAAACGGAGTTTTGCACGCATTTGCTTATTTGGTTACCTGTTTTTCTTAAATTGGGTGGCAACTCCAAAACTCCAAAAGAGTTAGTCCATTCAGTTGATATTCCTAAATTTAGCCCCTTCGGGGTTAATTTTTTTGGAATTCAACAGCACCTAGACACATATCAAGTTTTAGTTGTGCGCTAAGTAGAACTTGCTCAAACAAGAAGCTCACTCCTGCAGGCAAATAAGTAAAAACAATAGACTAAAACTAGCAAATCTTGAAAAGGTAACTTGAAATATTACGAAGGAAAACTTTCTATGTTGCCTTTTATCACTGGTATGCAGGGGAATTTCTTCATTACTACGCCGCTTTTCATCAATTAAACGGATGGATTTTCTACAGGGTTCTTACTGATGAATACAGGAGGGGGGTGAATTGTAAAACTGCTTTAAGTTAGTCGACTGTGAAGTTCGTAAGTTGACTTAGAAGTATAAAAACTGATTAATGCAGAAATAGAAATGCTGTAAATGGGTAGGGAACGATACAGAGTATTTATACTGGTTCAGAACCAAATGGTTCCTAGTCCAGTCCCCTTGGGTCACAAGGGAGTTATCTCTCTTCAAGCTCTTAAGTAAACACAAATACACGTATGGTTTATCGTTAACCATAAACGTCTTCTCACATGTAGTTTTTAATACTTCGCTCACCACTAACGATGATGTCTGATTTATAGAGAATCAGACCAAACTTCAGTGACACAACTATTTACCTCACTACACGATCTCTCTCTTTCTTTTCTTGTTAAACTCTAGTAAACTCTCAGGGATACAGTTTGTAAGTAAAAGACTTAGAGATAGTAGTTTGTAATTAGAAGCGTAAGGAGGTCTTCAGAAACTTCTTGAATAAATAGTAGCAAGGCAGGGAGACCGTTGCGGGAGAACAGGGCAGAATCTTGGATGAGATGTGATTGAGAGAGATTGACGATATTCTGATGATAGAGAGATTTGACCCAAGAGATTTGATTCTCTTAGGGATATAAATATCTCCAGAGAATAAGGCAAGAGTCATAACCAAACCTACGGGAATAGCGGCTGTCAATCTAATTTTCCATAGCTGACTCCGAAAGAAAATCAATTTGCGATCCACAGAATCAATTCCAAACAATAAGGTCCGAAACCTGCGGGAAGCACATAGACTGATTTAGGTATCACATTCTTTTTGTCATAATCAAAATGTAGTCTAGATTAACTTAACAATCTCCCCCTTTTTGGTGATGACAAAAAGTGAGAGAGTGATACTTCCCTTTGTTTCTGAAGTCGACTGTTCAACTCTGATAGCTGACTTCCTCTGAGTGTGCTAACTCCCCCTGAGTGTTAGCTCAGTCTTGATAGGCAACAGGGTGGGGAGGTTAGTTGACTCCCCCTGAGTGAGTTGCCCTTTAAACAGAAGACATAAAGCATATAGAGGATAATTCAATATTCACATAAACAACCTAAAGTCCTAAAGTCTGTTCTCCCCCTTGGCATCAACCAAAAAGGAGCAAGCAAAAATAAGCACATCAGTGCTAAGTTGTCCTGAATATTACAGACCCAAAGAGTTACATTTAGCGAGGAGCAAGAAAATAAGTGAGAGTGTTCACAACATTGTCAGTCATACGGTCTAGCTTAGTCTGAACATCAGTGGACATGGCAGTGATTCTGGCTTGAACGTCTGTAGAGACAGCATCAATACGAGCATGAACTTGCCTTAAGGCAGCAGCAGAGTCTGTAACAGCATTATCAAGTTTAAGAGTCAATCTACCTACATCCAACTTAAGTTCAGCAATATCCTCAAAGGCCTTTGCACTTTTGTAGTGCAAACTCAGCAACAGGTCATTGACATCAGCCAGAGCATCTTTGAGCTTACCTGCAGGCTCAGTTTCAACTGGAGCAGAAACCTTAGAAGGACCAGCAATATCATCAACAGGCTTGGGGGATTTTGGTTCCTTACGAACCCATGAGTCATTAAGATGAACATACCCCATTGAAGCAAATGTGCGGGAATTGTAACAAGAAGTTAAAGAGAAAGTTTTCCACTCAGAGATATTCACTTTGTAAAAATGCAAGATACGAGTGATGAGGATACCATATGGAAGAGATGCACATTCAGCAGTACTTTCAAGCATGTATTCAATAATCCAGGTAGCTAAATCAAATTTCTTCTTAGTGACCAGACAATAGACAATCAGGGTGTCACATTGAGATAGAGAACTGAGAGATCCAGTCCGAGGAAGCAGGGTAGTGCCAACAATGTGGGCAAGCACACGCATTTCAAAAGATAGATCTAGGGGGCCTAGTTGCCCTTTAGGAATATCAGTCTTTTCAGAAAGAAAGGTCTTGGCCTGGTCAAACGAGACCTCAAAATCAGCAGTCCAGGAGATTTTAAAAAAGTCAGAGTAACCAGAAGACTTACAGCCCAGAATGCGGCAGAGAATAGCTTTAGTAATGACAATGCGAGTGTTTAACACCATTGTTTCAAACCCACCAGAAGAACAGGGACGGAGATTAGCATAGAATAGCCTTACCAGATCCTCAGGGATGTCAACGGGTTCGGCAGAGAAGAAACTTGACCAGTCCTGAGCAGCAAACCATGGAATCAGAGAGCAATTTAGAGAATCCATAGCCTCCAAGTCCACAAGTCTACCATGAGCCAGAGGTTTGTCCTTAAGAGCGACAAGCTTTTCACACGCAGAAGCATCCCAAAAATCTAGGGTTTCATCCAGGTCAGCAAGAGAAAATTCTTTCTTAGGCCTCTTAACACATTCATCATCAGGGGATTGCATGGGTCTTTTACCGGCTTTCTTAGAAGAAATAGGGTTTCGGTTTGGGCTTTGATAAGTGGACATGGTGTTTTCTGAGTGGTCGGATTCCACCGGAACCGGAGTGGTAGATGTGGTGGGTGGTTTTGATTTAGTGCGCTGGCTTCGGCGTGCCGAGAATGATGTTTTGCGAACAATTTTAATGGAGGTAATTCGAGTAGAGGGAAGGAGATGAAGTGAATTTGGGGGAGTGAAGAAGTTAAAAAGGAATGGGAGTGGAAGGGGTGTCGTGTGAGTGGTAGACGAACTGAAGAGACGTGATGGCTGATGGAGAGGAAAGGACAGAATGCAGACCCTTGGAAACCGTTTCCCACGCCGCCTGTCAGCCTTTCAACTAAAGACAGTAATAATGACAAGTAAAAGAGTAAAAGGTAATAATGACATAGTAAAATAAGTATTAAAAATTAAGGGAGTCCGGTAAGAAAAATACACATATGTTTAAGGTAATAAACTGAGGAAAATTAGGAAGGATCAGGCAAAATTCCAAGTAGGTCACGTAAAGCACAAAATCGTTCTTCTAAAAGAAGTTTTGTGAAAATATCAGCTAATTGAAAATCAGTGCTAACAAAAGCGATATCAACATCACCATCCTGAACATGATCCCTAATAAAATGATAACGCACATCAATATGCTTAGTCCTAGGATGATCAACTGGATTGTAGGAAAGTTCAATTGCACTAGTATTATCACATAGCATAGGAATGGGTTTAAAAAATAAGTTATAATCAGAGAGTTGTTTGCCCATCCAAAGGAGTTGAGTGCAACAATGTCCTAGAGCAACATATTCAGATTCAACTGTGGAAATAGCAGTACAGTCCTGTTTCTTGCTGTGCCAAGAAACAAGAGATTTCCCGAGAAAGAAACTTGCACCACTGGTGCTTTTTCTATCAACCCTATCACCTGCATAGTCAGCGTCTGAAAAGCCAATAAGATCAAAGAAATTTGTGCGAGGATACCATAAGCCATAGTTAACTGTGCCAACAAGATAACGAAGGATTCTTTTAACTGCAGTAAGATGAGATACTTTGGGAGCTGACTGAAAGCGAGCACATTTACATACAGAAAGCATTATGTCTGGTCGACTAGCAGTTAAGTAAAGTAGTGATCCAATCATACCTCGATAAAGCGAAGCATTGATACTTGTACCTTTTGAGTCACTTACCAGATGTGTAGCTGGGCTCATGGGAGTTTTAGCCGGATTTGCATCATTCATTCCAAACTTAACAATAAGTTCTTTGGTATATTTAGATTGACAAATAAAGATGCCATTCTCATATTGTTTGATCTGGAGTCCGAGAAAGAACGTGAGTTCTCCCATCAGGCTCATTTCAAACTCCCCCTGCATAAGTACTTCTCGCGGATCCCCAATGATATATTTCTGTGGATAGTCGGGATCACTCCTCCATTCATTTAGCACGACCACTTCCAGTTCTTTGAGCTGTGAAGTCGACTTAGGCTGTTCTGGAGTAGAGTCAGAATCCTCAGCCTCCTGAATTTGAGGATTAGGAGACTCAGGGGTTGTTGCTGTAGTTTCTGAGAGACTGGATGGAGTTGGTTCAACTTCGTCGTCATCTGCATTATTACCTTTCTCGGCATGGATCAAGGAATCATCAAATACAACATGCATGGATTCTTCAACTGTTAAGGTTCTCTTATTAAATACTCTATATGATCTGCTAGTGTTAGAGTATCCTAAGAAAATACCTTCATCACTACGTGGATCAAACTTTCCAAGATTATCTTTACCATTGTTATGAATAAAGCATTTACAACCAAAGGAATGAAAATAACTAATATTTGGTCTCTTGCCTTGCCACAGTTCGTAGGGAGTTTTATGAAGGATAGGACGAATGAGACATCTATTCAAAATATGACATGCAGTACTTACAGCTTCAGCCCAAAAATGATTTGGAAGAGAGTGTTCAACTAACATAGTTCTGGCCATGTCTTGAAGAGTACGATTCTTCCTTTCTACAACACCATTTTGTTGAGGAGTTCGAGGAGAGGAGAAATTGTGAGTGAATCCATGAGAGTTACAGAAATCTTCAAAAACTTTGCTTTCGAATTCCCCTCCATGATCACTTCTGATAGTGGAAATGTAGTAACCTTTCTCTCTTTGAACTTTCTTGCAGAAAACTTCAAAACTTTTAAATGCATCATCTTTATGCGATAAAAACATAACCCAAGTAAAACGAGAGTAATCATCAAC
Organism: Petunia x hybrida; assembly: GCA_037355625.1. Classification (NCBI taxonomy): domain Eukaryota; kingdom Viridiplantae; phylum Streptophyta; class Magnoliopsida; order Solanales; family Solanaceae; genus Petunia; species Petunia x hybrida. The sequence goes on along the minus strand of JBBBVM010001137.1, from coordinate 758,078 downwards.
AATAACAAAAGCATATCTTTTTCCTCCAATACTAGCAGTTCTAGTTGGACCAAACAGGTCCATATGTAGTAGTTCTAACGGGTTAGAGGTAGAGACAATATCTTTTCCTTTAAAAGAGGTTCTAGTTTGCTTACCAAGCTGACATGCATCGCATATATGATTTTTTGAAAAGTTAAGCTTTGGTAGTCCAATTACTAGTTCCTGTTTAGACAGTTTCTCAATCAAAGACATACTGGCATGACCTAATTTCCTATGCCATGTCCAGGGGTCATTTGTAATGGAAGCAAGACATAAGTGTTTACCTGAAGAACCTTTACCATTGTTAAGAACATAGATATTGTTTTCCCTGGATCCGGAGAGAACTACCTTACCTTTGGTGTCATGAATAATGCATCTGCTGGATTCAAATTTTACCTTGTACCCTCCATCACAAAGTTGACTGATACTAAGAAGGTTGTGCTTAAGTCCATCAACAAGGAATGCTTCCTTGATGTCACAGGAGGGACTTAGAGAAATGATTCCAATGCCAACGATCTTTCCTTTCGCATCTCCTCCAAATTTAACAGATCCTCCATCAATCTTAGTTAATGATTTGAACAGTTGTTTGTCGCCAGTCATATGACGGGAGCAGCCACTATCAAGAAACCATTTTCCCATCTTTATTGATCCTTTGTGGCGTTCCTGCAAAACAAAGTTTTTAAATATGTTTAGGTACCCAAGCTTGCTTGGGTCCTTGAGGGTTAGTTCTAGATGTGCCTACTTCAGTTCTGGTTTTGGGTCTCCAAATCCATTTTCCAGGATTTCTCTTTTGACATCTCTTAAATACATGACCAGGTTCACCGCAATGATAGCAAATAGGCACAGTTTTAGCTTCTCTAGAAAACGTAGAGGATCTAGCAGATTTATAAAAGCTATTTGACCCTGCTGAGCTTTGACTAGTAGACCTTTTATAACTGTTGAGCTTAAGTTTCATGTGATTCATTTCTTCTTTTAAGAATTCGTTTTCTGTCTCAACTACTTCTAATTTCATTTCCCATTCTTCCTTTTCTTTGCTTAGTTTCTTAATTTTCCTTAGAGCCTTCTCAAGCTCGTCTAGGACTTCATCAAGGTTTCTAGAGTTTTCAATACAGAATTCGCAACGTACCTCGCTCGAGTCATTTGATTGAATTCCACTGCTGGTGGAGTTATCTGAGGCCATGAAGCAAATGTTAGCTGCTTCTTCTTGTTCAGTGTCAGCAATATCTTCATCACTCCATGCGGCATAAGATCTATTTCTGCATTTTCTTTTAGCGTCAGGACAGTTAGTTGCAATGTGACCTTGTTTGCCGCATTCGAAGCATCGGCCTTCATTTCTGTAACTGGTTTGATCTTTCTTGAAGGGAGCTTTGCTTTTTCTGAATTGACGTCTTCGGTTCACAAGTCCATTTAAGTTTCTGGACATCATAGCGAGCTGTTCTTGGATATCATCTTCTTCAATATCCTGATCGTAGTTGACTTCTTCCACTGTAGTATTGAATGCTACAGTTTTCTTTTTCTCTTCCAACACATTGCGTTTCAAATGTGTTTTCTCAAAAGCAATCAAATCTCCTCTCAGTTCGTCATAGGAAATTTTGTTAAGATCTCCGCTTTCAATATTTATGACTTTGGGTTGCCAGGTCGTAGGAAGACTCCTTAGAATCTTTCTTATCTGCTCACCATTTGAATAGATTTTTCCAAGTGCTTTAAGTTCACCGACAATCTTGCTGAACCTAGCAAACATATCTTCAGCAGATTCTCCATCTTTCATTTGGAAGAGTTCGTACTCATATACGAGAAGATTGATCCTTGTTTCTTTCACTTCTAGTTCCTTCATATGTAACTTCTAGTTTATCCCATATTTCTTTGGCTGTTTCACAACTAGAAATTTTCTCATATTCTTCACCACTAATAGCGTTGTAAAGAATATTGACAGCTTTGTAGTTGAGTTGGATAATCTCACGTTGTTCATCAGTATAATCATCCATATCAACATCAGTAGAAGCATTCTGAGGATCTCCTTCTTTCTTGACAGATTTGATGGTGGGAATATCAAAGGGACCTTTCTTGATGACACGCCAGACCTTAAAGTCAACCGATTTAATGTATGTTTCCATACGAATCTTCCAATGACTGTAGTGCTTACCATTGAAGTAAGGAGGTCGGGTGGCAGAAGTTCCCTCTTGTAGAAGAGCCCCATTCACAACGTGTGAAGACATGATCTTTTCTCACTTGCTGTAAGGCAAAACAAAAATGTGAGTCCAAGCTCTGATACCAATTGATGAATACAAGAGGGGGGGTGAATTGTAAAACTGCTTTAAGTTAGTCGACTGTGAAGTTCATAAGTTGACTTAGAAGTATAAAAACTGATTAATGCAGAAATAGAAATGCTGTAAATGGGTAGGGAACGACACAGAGTATTTATACTGGTTCAGAACCAAATGGTTCCTAGTCCAGTCCCCTTGGGTCACAAAGGAGTTATCTCTCTTCAAGCTCTTAAGTAAACACAAATACACGTATGGTTTATCGTTAACCATAAACGTCTTCTCACAGGTGGTTTTTAATACTTCGCTCACCACTAACGATGATGTCTGATTTATAGAGAATCAGACCAAACTTCAGTGACACAACTATTTACCTCACTACACGATCTCTCTCTTTCTTTTCTTGTTAAACTCTGGTAAACTCTCAGGAATACAGTTTGTAAGTAAAAGACTTAGAGATAGTAGTTTGTAATTAGAAGCGTAAGGAGGTCTTCAGAAACTTCTTGAATAAATAGTAGCAAGGCAGGGAGACAGTTGCGGGAGAACAGGGCAGAATCTTGGATGAGATGTGATTAAGAGAGATTGACGATATTCTGATGATAGAGAGATTTGACCCAAGAGATTTGATTCTCTTAGGGATATAAATATCTCCATAGAATAAGGCAAGAGTCATAACCAAACCTACGGGAATAGCGGCTGTCAATCTAACTTTCCATAGCTGACTCCGAAAGAAAAATCAATTTGCGATCCACAGAATCAATTCCAAACAATAAGGTCCGAAACCTGCGAGAAGCACATAGACTGATTTAGGTATCACATTCTTTTTGTCATAATCAAAATGTAGTCTAGATTAACTTAACACTTACAAATTAAAATCGGTTAAAATTATGTTTGTACAAAGTGAAACCATAGTACAACACTGCTCTGTCACTGTAGCAGCCTCAACTCGCCGCCACCATTGTCACACAGAAACAACCACCATAGTTTTGCTGAACAGCCATGGAGAAAAACCCTCTCCGTCCACTATTGGCCGGATTCAAGATGAAAAAGGTGATTCTCTTAGAATATGGAGCTTAGAAATAGGTAGAGGATGTTGATAGCCTGCTGAAGACCGTAACGTACCACAGATCTACGGTGGAAGAGATATTTTCATGAGAAATTGAGGTCATACTAGGAAAGAGAATGTTGAGACGGTTCTAGGCATGTAAGATTATGCTGGAGAAGAAGAATATGGTAGTCATCGGTGATGGTCTGACGGTGGTTCCGATGGTGGAACTATACAAAGGAGAGTTTGACTTTGCCTCTGGTGATTTGAGTGACAATTGGGGAAATGGGAAATGAAATGGGCCTAGTGGGTATATCTAGTTGGGTTGAATGTGTAGTGTGTGAAAAGCAATTTTTAATGAGCATAAAAATATAAATAAGTTACTTTTAGGCAAAATTACATGTCATAGACATTCATAAGGGTCATTAACAAAAAATAACACATTCTTCCTTTATTATGTTTTCTAGACATTTAACCTTAGGTATCTCACTTTTTATAGCCATTCATTTTAAAATTATACATCCACATTTAGATAGGTTATAAATCTTTAAACTAGCCTACTTTTTAGGAAAAAACATAAATACAGTTGTTACCAATTTTATTAAGAAAAATATTCCTAAACTATCTCCTTAATCCTAGCAAACAGATCCAATTCCAGTACTGTAAAAATTAAAAAGCGAACTTCTATCCTAGAAGATTTCAACTGTATATCAATTTTATTATATATGCATATTATATGTACCATATGCGCATTAAATTATAACTTTATTTAATGTATAAAGTCCAATAAACACAATAATATTCTATATATACATGATGCATATTTTATCTTTCCACATATTTAATGGCATTATTTCCTGAAATAATTCAATAGAGTTAAATATTTTATATATTTAATATATATGTATATATCTAATGTCTATCTGGTGTATGTGAATAATCTTCAAAACTTGCTAGAATAAAGCGTGCTATGCTATTTAACAATATAAAATAGATATAGTATATATATAAATTATATATATAAATTATAATTAATGCATAATGTGATGTAAATATTCTATGCATAACATAGATGTGTTTACTTAAGTGCTTAAAATATTTTTATCCATTTTATATTTGACAAATACATATTCATTGCATATTATTTACTCATACATACTTAACATGTATATTTATTGCATATTTGCCCCTTAACCTATATATTTATTGTATATTTTTTGGACATCAAGAAATACCCAAAAGCATTTAACATTATGTGCCAATATGCCGACATCCGAATTTGAATTCAGAATTTATTTCTATTCCTAAGAAATTTGTTTAATAAGTCTGGAAACAATCTCTTCTTTGAAAAAGTCGTTGGAAGTTTTCATTCTTTTATGTCTATATATAAAAGAGCACAATTTATTTGGTGATTTCATGACTCTTTAAATAATAAGAGCTCTAATTTGGCTGAATATTCAAAAAGTTTGGTTGGGAATCTATTTATTCTTTGGCGAAATTTTAGCCTTTTTTTTGGGAGGTGATTTAGTTTGTTAAATATTTATCAATATTTAAGCTAGAAGATATATGGCTAGCTTTTGTGGAAAGTTTATCAAAGCTAGTCTTATGTAAGACTATATGGTAAAATGGCTAATTATATATTTTTTTCTCGCAACTTTTATGGGTATGCGGTGTAAAACTCTCTAAAATTTAGGCGACAGCCCATTGTTTATCCGCAAAGAAATGTTTAGCCACTGTTGTAAAAGTAGTCAAGGAATAGCCAATTTTCAATTAAAAAATAATGAATTGACTTTTATGCCCCTTGCTCTTGATTTCCCACAACGATGCAACTGTGAAACTTTATCTCATCCACTTAACTGTTAATATCCCCCACATAATGAATTCTATTGGATTTTTTTATAGCTATACCCACTTCAAAAACATTCTCTAGACATACGATTGCCTTTCTTCTTTCTTTTATATTTGTTTCTTTCTGTTACACATATAAATAGACTTTTCCATGCCATGGATGAACTCTGCTGGTCTCGAGATGCAGTTCACAATATCATTTACAATGAATCACCGGTTTCTTATCTTACTTCCACGGATATTAACTTGAAAGGTGAACAAATTTAAACTACAGGACATTATCCTGTGATTCTCACTTGAACAAGTTTAAATTCCAGTATATTATCATTGAATTTCACTTGTGCAAGTAAAGATACCAGAATAATTTACTGGGATTTCAATTGTTCAAGTAAATATCTCAGGATAATCTCCTGGGAATTTACTTTTTCAAGGAAAAATCTCATGATAATTTCCTGAAATTTCACTTGTGCAAGTGAAGATTCCAGAATATTGTGCTAGAGGTTAAACTTATTCAAGTAAAATCTGAGAGAACACTGTCATTCTTTTTGTTTTGTTATTATTTTCGTGTATGTAACTTAAGCAAGTGATCAAAGAACAAAACATGCTGGTTGTGTTTGCCATGGTAGAAGGCAATTGAAGAAAAAAATATGTTTGTTTACCTGCTTCTATTCTAAGTGTAGTCTATTATTCTTTGTTCTATATCTCTCATTGCTGAGATTTTTTGTACACTTCATGCAAAGTTAATTGTGAGAAATAATATCGGCCTTAATTTTATAGAGCTTTAAGATGTGGTGAAGATACAGAGCTTCAGCGAAGAAGAAGCAGCAGCGTACATTTGTCCAACTTATGACGAAGTAGCTAAAATCTCCAACTTATGACGAAGTGGCTAAAAATCAATAACTTTTGAACAGTGGCTGAACCTCATTGAGTGGGTTAAGAAATGAGAATTTTTCAAAAATAGGCAATTCACTAGGGCTAAGTGCACGAAAGGCCACTTTTGCTACTGGTCTTTAGGCACAGGCCACTATACCAAAATATTTAGTTTGTGGCCACTTTTGCTTAAAGAGATAGAACTTCAGTCCAGAGGCCGGATTGAAGTTCAGTCCTTAAAGAGTGAACTTCAATCCAGGGCTATATGGACTGAAGTTCAGTCCAGTCCTTAAGATGGAACTTCAGTCCATGGCCATATGGACTGAAAGTTCAGTCCTTAAGAGATGGAACTTCAGTCCAGGGGCCGTATGGACTGAACTTCAGTCGATTATCAGAACTTAAGTCAATATTTATTTAGTAAAGGCCCAAAAATGGCCTCTAGTGTAAGACCAAAGAAAATAGTGGCCTCAAACTAAATACCACTGTTAAAAGTGGCTGCTGGGCGAAATTTTTACAACCCAAAATTATAACAAGAGGCCATATTTTTTTCATGCATAGCACCCATTCCTAAAATTATAAATTTTAACACTCCTTCATAAAAAATACCCTAGCTACCAAACCTCCTCTTCCCCTGCCACTAAGCCGCCGGCTGACACCCTCCTCGCCAATGATGTCATTACTTTTTTGTATTTTACTGAATTTATGTTGTTTATTACATCTAAATCATTGATTTGGACAAGTTTATACACACAAATCTCCACCCAAAAAATAAATTATATATGAATATACATAGATAAATGTGTAGCAATGAGAGACTATTATCTCGAAAAAATGGTGACAGGTCGGATAAAATTCGAAAATATAGATCATTTTTGGTAATTTTCGTCTTTTGCTTGTTTTTTAGTATAATTATTCTTTAAAAATGGCTACTGATCAATATCTCCCAACTGGAGGCTATCTTCCCCTACTATTTACTGGAGGCTTCTTTTCTTTCTTGGACAACATAGCGTTTTACATGTGAGCTTGTTAACGTTTAGAATGGAAGACCAAACGTACCAAGGCAGCTCATGGCTGAAGCGGCAGCATAATTACAGGAGGGCATTGACTGGACGTTACTGGATGGACTCTTTTGTACGGAGGCGGATGGAGAATTGAGTTCTGAACAGATTAATTTTATATATATACTATATATTACTATATAGTATTATAGAAAGCTCAGTTTGAGGATCTTGGTGTCGTCCTGCTTTCAGGGCTATTTTAGGAATTTGTGTTGTGTATTTAATGAGGAGGCTTTAATAGTTGTACCGGTTGGATTCCCTAATTGAATATTGTTACACGCTCACCTCACCACATTGGGCCAACGTCCTCATCCGCTCGTGGGAAAGCCACGTTGCTTCATGCACTCAGGGGTCGTTTGGTAAAAAGAGTTATACACGGATTAGTAATACAGGGATTAACAATACAAGGATTAACAGTACATGAATTATAATACGGGGATTATTTTTTATCCAATGTTTGGTATGTTGCACACAAAATGACATTTTACATGTTATAATTTAAATTATAGGTTCACTTTTTAGACTAAATAAACTGAATTGACCATTATACCCTTCACCTTAGTTTTGATACAAATGGGTTTTCGTCCGCAAATTGGGGAAACAAGGAAAAGCTCCATACATATGGGTTTCTCTCTTTCAGACGAAGAACAAATTTATGGAAGCATCAAATGCAAGTCAAACTAAACCAAAATGTTATCCAAATTGCCAAAGCGTTGCTGAAACATAAATTGGTTAAATTGATTACCCGCACTTTAACTTTACTTGAAACAAAACAAATGAAAGGATTCTTGATGTCCAAATTTTAAGAGTGGATGAAGATAGTTTTGTTTTGATTGCAGGAGAGAAAAAGAAGCAGCAACTTATTTCAACTTTAAAAAGAGTTTTGAAGAAGAAGAGCCCTACCAATTCTGGTTTGCATTGCTAGTGCACAGCTCTCTTTAATAGAGTATAAAGCTTTGCTTATAGTTAACGGTGTGGGACGGAATTTTCTTCACTATTATTTCTTCAGCATACATAACGTACCAACTAGCTTCTTGGACGGGAAGCAAATATTTCAAATGTTGGACAGATTAACTCAGCTCATTTTCATGAACATAGGAAAGACTAGGATGCCTGGAATCGAGTATGCCTAGAATTACAACTTCTAATTTTCATCAATTTCTACTTAAAATATATATTACTTATTGTTTAATGGTTTTAAGTACGATACTTTTACAATAAAGAATCGGAGAAGATCCGAGAAGTTCTTCGTCAGTCGATCATGTTAATGATAAAGAAAAGAGAAGACAATGTTCAGACATGAAGAAATGAGAGCTATGAAAGTGATTTTCTCGGATCACTCTTGAAGATTTGCTATGATGCTGACGAGAAAACAAGAATCTCAGTGGATGATATCATTGATGAATGTGAAACATTTTACTTTGCAGGACATGAAACAACTACCAATCTACTAAGTTGGAGTATTCTTCTGTTAGCAATCCACACAAATTGGCAAGAGAAAACAAGAGAGGAAGTTCTTGAACTCTTTGGCTAAGGCAATCCAACGACAGAAAGCATCTCAAAACTAAAGATAGTAGCACCCCAAATTTTATTACCATCTTTCCCGAAATAAATTCGATATGCAGACTAATTTTTTCTTATAGATGCTCAATTCTAAAGGATGGATTTTTGAGTTCAACTCAACTCATTATTTTCAATTATTATAGACCTTTCTGTTTAACTTTCACTTTGCATTTAGTAAATCTTACCATTTAGTATAGTTTTATCCAAGTGAAAAAATGGTGCATATACTCTATGAAATTCTGACATACTTACAAAATAATCAAGAAGCACGCAATTCATGTTTTGCATGTGTGTTCTGTTCCAAAGTTTTGCTGAGATGTTAAAGTACTGTTTTTGCCTTTATATTTGCCCTATATTGATCCTTTTTAAAAGATAAATTGAAACTAGCACCTATTATACTGATCCAACAAAAAAAAAAGAATGCAACAGCTAAAAAAGATATACGAGTATAAGATTTTAAAAAAAACAAAACAAAATTGTAGGATTTCATGAAAATAAGAAATTAACTTAGAAAATATATTTAATTGTTAAAGTAGATAAATTGTAGTCTTTATTATAAAAAACCACTTATTTCGGTTATGACTCCAAAAATGATTTGTTTTACTAATGAAATGTGCCATTCCGAGTAGCTCATCTCATGCGACTATGACTACTTATATTTGAGGTCGCATAAAACTATTTCAATTAGAATGATACGTTATTCAAATTTTGTACTCCATGAAAATCACACCGATAAAAAGGAATATCAATTGAGCAATAAGTACCAAATCAAAGAATTTGCTCTTTTAAATATATGCACATGCATATAATAGTAATAAATGCATAATATGGTAAAACTGGATAGACTGAACGGGGTTTATGCTATTACGTTCACAATTCTTTTTAAATTTTTATTTTAAGTGAATTATGAAACCCATTTTTGAGATAGGAAGATGGCAAGGTGTAAATTTCAGTACATAATTAACAACGGAACATATAAGTTTACTCGAAAATTTAAAAGCTTGAAATATTTCATCGTTGAATGATTAGATTTCAATATTATCTCTATGTACACCATTGCTTTTGATCAAATCACAAACAATTCACTGCACACCTAAACCTTTTAACTGCACCCAAAATTCAGTTAATCTAACTCCTGAAAATATTTACAAGAAAAGAAAGCATAAACATATATTATGAACCATACATATCTAACTTAGAACTGTGAACTCTTACAACTACTACTATATAATTAAGCCAAACTCTTACTTCTTCAAATATTTGTAATAGACTATAAACCATATACTTGAATACCTCATTGTGCCAATAGTTAATGAAATTATAAAAACAAAACAACATGTTATAAAGTCGTGAGGGCCTGTATATTCTGGACTTGTACTATTAGGACGACTTGCATACGTAACCAGAAGAGGCAGGTTTTTCCTGTGATTTGTGGAAGCCATGAAATTCTAAATTTATAGTAGACACAAAAAGTCTAGATTCAGCAAATAGAAGATGTCTTCAAGATTCAGGCAGGCCTTTAAAGAAACATTCTTCATAGTTTGTATATTAGATTATTTGCCCAATATAATTGGCCTCTTTAGAGACAGAGATGAATAATTACACAAACCAACAAAAGTTAAAGAAAATTAGGTGATCTGTTGATTTAAAATACAAATCCTACAATAATACTATTAGAATTACCTAACATATATGATAATATTTTTATCATATACTATATCACAAACATTAAGAAAAGATATATAGGTGAAAACCACCATTTTTTTTAGCAAAGAAAACTACCCTTTACAGTGAATAGTGATCCATTAGGAATCTTTTTAAACTATATTCCCGACGATCTGTCAAGAAATATCTTGAAAATCTATCGAACAGTGACCAAAATCGGCTCAAAACTTAAACGATTTTTTCAGGATGCTAAAACCCAGATAATGGTACTGAATTACCCTACTACTCACTCCGGTCCACTTTATATGATTTTTTGGTATTTTTTCTTAGGTCCAAAATATTTGATTTTTTCAAAAACCAAGATGATATTTGTTTTGACTTTTCAAAGTTACCCTTGTTAATAAATTAAACACATAAAGCTCTCACAATTTTCTATGAGTAAATTTTGAAAGAGATGAAGGTTAATTTAGTAAATAACATCTTTAGTAAATCCTAAAAGGTGGATTCCTTGATCTGTACGAAACAGTTAAAAAATCAAATAATATGGACCGGGAGTAATACATAAATTTTCCTCTATATAAAGCTTGGGCCCGGGCTTGCCCGGGCTAATCGCCACTAGTATATATATAAAATTCAAATACGGTCTCTGTATTTAAAACACTGGTTTCTAGTAAAGCCGCACATCGATGACTAGATCGGCTCCCGATCCTGTAGATAGCTGTAGAGAATGAATAGGGAGGCAGTGAGCGACTCTCCCATCGAGCTCATCAGCTTGTTCTCGACAGTCACTGCCATTACACGAGGTACTTCCCACATGTTTAGGGATAGAATTAAGCTTTGACTGGTTTTTTTCTTTTCACCCCATCCCCTCGCTGCTCCCTCGAAATAATGTGACCCTCACTTTTTGCTGCTACTGTGACTCGATCCACAACCTCTTAATTGAAAAAGGCGTACATTGATGATTTAGAAGTTACTACGATTTATGACTATTTTTTCTCTCAACACTAAAGTTGACTACTGTATTATATGTTTTCTCTCAATACGGAAGCATTGAGGTAAATGCTGCTGATTCCTGATCTTTATTTATTTTATTTTTTAATTTTTTTTTGACGAGTGATGCGGAATGTTCATCATGTTTATCTATGATGTATGTTTTTTGTACTAGCCCAAGATAAACATTCTTTTGAATGGTTTTGGCAACTAAGACCAATCTCTCCGTTCTTGAAAATTCGCAAGGCTACACTTTAATCAACTAATACACATCAAAACTGAAGTTAAATTCCGTTTAAGCCCAACGAACTTGAACCACCAGTCCTCTAAAGTTGACCTCAGACCCGAATGGTGAACTTAAATGGCTAAGATGGTGACAATCACAAGCCTCAAAGTCGTGAAGACTTGAAACCAAGGAGCTCCAAATTCATGAAGACTTGAAACCAAAGAGCTCGAGTTTCTGGAAATCAATTCTTAAGTCGTAGTCATATATATTACTAATAATAATGAGAAACTGCCTAAACAGACCACAATGATCAACAAAGTTGGATAAGATTCAAAAGATCTCATGTTCAAATCCCTAAGAGACAAAAAAACACATTAGGACGTTCTTCGCTCAAGCTGGCCCAACAGCACCGTCGTTTAAAAAAGACAATAATTTCGCAAAGGCAGACCAACTCCACACAATCTTTTATACTCTTATCGACAAAATTACCTCAAGATGTTAAAATGAAATGGAGAAGGCACTGGTTCATATGCATCAAAAAAGAAAAGTAGATAGATGAAAAAGAGCTTCACGATGTTCACGAACACCAAGTTAATGGTGACAAAGCCTATGTACAGAACGTGAATAGAAAGTCTAACCCAGCCTGTTACAAGAACAAAAATTTATGGTTTGTACTTGTATATTTCAGTATCATCTTCGTCCCGTTCCAGGTGCTCCGTACTGATGAGGCCTTCTATATTTCTCTTCAGTTCAGATCTTCCTAATTCGACCTCCAACAAATATGAAACGTGGAATCAGTAGAGAGCAAAGCTTGAAAATAGAATAGAGATGGTTTGTCAAGATCTGCCAAACTTTTAGTCGACTACAACACATGGAATAGAGATGGTTTGTCAAGATCTGCCAAACTTTGAAAGATAAAAACTTGAAGATATAACTTACTAGAGTGAAAAGCACTCATCATCATTGTACTGGTGTTTTTAGGTGTACATGAGAAATAACTCCTATCCTATCACAAAACTCGTAATTTGATATCGACAAGAATAAAGTCTTGATAATCAGAAAGCAAAATAGCTTGTTTCTCATCAAACTTAAGCAAAGGTGCAGATAACCAGATAGAGAGGAATTGGGTCAACTATAAACTCACCATTGATAAAGGCTAAAACAGTTGTAAGAAACTAGGAAAAGAAAAATAAAACACAATAATTGTGAAATTTATTTTGCAAATAATAAGGTTTACCAATATATTCATTTCTTTCTACACTAATTCAGTCCAATTGTATAAGGTGATATTTTTCGGACATTATCTGCGTTGGCAACTCCAACATGACAGAGGTTCTCCCTAGTCTCTACCTTTTACGCCCAAAACTGATAACCTTTTAGTGGATTTAGAAGCCATTGACTCGAATTGCAGATAGGTGTACATTACGCTTCATGCTTTATATCGGTTTTTGGATTCATTTCATTTCTTTGCCAAGAAGTAAATGTTCTCATGCCCAATAATATCTAATGAAAATAATAACATACTTGCATCAGAAAACCATGAATGTACTTTCCTTTGTAGCGAGAGATATATAACTGTTTGGACATGAACAAAATTATTTTGGTTGTACTTTAAATGGAAGGATTATTTAAGTTCATTAGGAATATATTTCAGACAAATTGCGCTCGGGTTTCAAGTACCTGTAAGAAATTGGCTGGTCACACCATGTATAAAGAAAACTAGAGGGATAATATATAGGTTTCAACTACAGGTTGCTCAATGTAATTTACCATTATGCTTTTCATTAATAAATTGTCTTTTAAAAATACCATAAGAACATATCCTTTGAGGTGAAATAATAGGTACTTTTTTTCCTTCTATTGGGATAACGAAAATCTAAGGGCCAACTTATACACACCTCGACTAACTGCTCTGCTGGGATTCAACCCTTGGTCCCCGAGATCATTACTCCAACTTCACGACACTTAGGCAACAACCATATAATTGCACTTCAAATTAGTTGAGGACTTGGTTAAAAAATGTGCTCAGCTTTCAAATACCTATCAGTTATCCCCTTATGTGCTAGTCTTCCAACACCTATCAATCAACCCTATGTCTGAATCTAGACCATTCAGTATGCATAACAGCGCTCAATCTCATATGCATTTGGGCATCTAAATTCATAGGCTGGGAGTGGGAGCACGTACCAAATTCAATCTCCGGAGTTCAGTCTTCAAAAGCTTATGACTTAGCCTTTTTTTGACCTTCATAATCCTCATAATAGCAGCTTGAACCTGCATATGAAGGTGAATCGCTCTCAGAGATAAGACAAACATTGAATATACCAAACATCATATTAGTGCAGGAAAATGACAAGACATGAACAATACATTGTTCTCTTCTTCTTTTTTTGGTGGTTTTGGGGGGTGGGGGGGGGGGGGTGGCAGGGGCAATTAAAGGAATTCTTATTATCAAAATTGTCTATGTACAGCTCAAGATAAAGTAAAAAACAGAGGAGTTTGGACATAGTCCAAAACTTCCTTAAGCTTAGCTAATCACTACTCGACATGGTCCTAAGAACAAGTAGCTCAAGGATAGAAAATGAGTGATGCAATATATTAAAGAGAGCACAAAGCTTTTGTCTGTCAGAAATGCTACAGCCAGTTTATGAGACTAGTTTCGGTTGCGCCATTTGAAAATTTGAGGAGAGGGGAGCAATAGACAAGTGAACCTGGTATTTTCGGTCTTTTTCAATGTCTTCTTGAGTTTTTGTCTTGTCATCCTCGAAAACTTCCCTTATCTGGATAGCATTTAACTGTACACATATATTGATCGTTAGCCTTGAAATGTCTACCAGGAGTAGCAGCTCACTTGTACCAACATACTAATGATTTAATTCATATATTTGCCAACACCACACTTTTTTCTTCTCTGAGAAAAAGACACTCAATATTTCAGGGTTTGGGGTGATGGCATTACAAATCAACTAATCACTTATCTGAAAACATATATATATATATGTATATTACCTTTATACAATCACGCGCATCAGTAAATTGATCATTGAACACAAAGGTATCATCATCCGCCACATCGCTTCCTTCTGGAATCTATAAGATCAATATTTTTAGCAGCATCGAAAAGAACATTTGTATATAATAAATATAATACGCAAGCACAACCTTCTGGAGAAGGCAAACTTCCCCACATGCAAGAGACTTTAGAATCCTCATCAGCTCTTTATCTTCAATTTTAGTTGCTTTCTTGATATCTTGAAAGCTAAGCTTGTCCGCATCATTAAAGAGCAGTAGAACAACAGTCTGCAGCAAGAACAGAAAAAAGTCGTGAAATGACCAATTTAGAGAAGCTATATGCTAATTAACATTATCATACTAACAATGCAAGAAACACCAACCTGGGGAAGCGAAACTGTTAGCTCCATTTCACGTTCTTCTGGAAAATTAGCTTTCACAACACAGTGGCTCAATGAATGTATCCAATCCAACGTCCCTCGATTGTGGTTGTGCAAGTAGACCTCCTTGAAAATCCTCTGCAGGATTAGCCAGTATAACAAAATCTGAAGTGAACAACAAAATTCAATGGTTTCAAAGAGAAAAAATATAAGCAACATAGTGCCAAACCAGATAAACATAGAGTTCGTGAGGAAGTTGAATATCCATGAGAGGATAGGTTGGCCAAACCCTGCAGCACAATCAGCATAAATGGACTTCAACTTCTGTGAAGATACGGACCACGAGAAATACCATTCTTTAAAATTGAACAACTGATGAAATGCTTAGCAGCATTAAAAACTTACAGCTTTCTTAAAACACTGACACTCGTCTCGATTTCTGTTGGGAGTTCACTTAAGCCTTTGAGAGCTTGCTTGAAGGATTCACTCATCCTTTTAGGCAAATCAATACCCTGGACAGATGGTTCTAAAGGGAGGACACTCGGGTCGGTTCCTGTTGGGAGTTCCCTTAGGACTTTGAGAGATTTCTTGAAGTACTCATTTATCACTTTTTTCGATTCAAAATCCTGGAGAAATGGTTTTGAAGTATTAGTAAAACAAAACTGATTCCACATTATGCCAGCAATTTCTCTATCCAAAGAGAATTTTGGAAGCTCTAGAGAGGCATCGTTCACACCAGTTGGAGCCAAGTGATGCATTTATTCTCACTACCCTTTCAGATATCAGTCAAACAAATCAAGTTACAGCTTTGAAAATAGAAAATATGCAGCAGATCCAACTCTCCAAAACTTACTGTACAGCATGACCCAACTAAGTTTCATGTATTTGTCATTTTACAATTTGGTTCAATATTAATAGCATGGCTGAACATACCTTGCACATTCTTTCCATTTGGTCAGTCTTCCACCAGCCTTTTTGCTTCAACTGTAATAAATATTGATAAATTCAGCACATCACACCGAAGTAAGCCAGAAACAGTGAAAGTTCAAAATTAAAGAGACCTTAGAAATCATGGACCTCTCAGCATCAATATTAGCACTATCGCTAAATAACAATCTGTTCGCGAGATATTCCCAGTACATAGTTTGAAATTCATCCCAATCCTAAAAAATGATGAATTAGCCGTCAAACTCTCAAGCATACTTTCAGCTTACAAAACATACACATATTTATCTGAACAATTGAAATAGACTTATCCATCAGATTGTGTTTTCATACCGGCAGACTGTCGGCCAAAATAATGGTTTTATCTAATGCCCCCTCCGACTCCTCCGATGAGCCTTCATTTACCGCACGAAGCTTCTTGTCAACAAATATAGCAAATGGCTTAGCCTATTTCACAGCAAAATAAGATCCAATCAATTTTGTGACACAAGTTAATGCTACACTAAAAAAGAAAACTCTCATGCTCCCAAATTAAACTTGTGTCCTAAATATGATCCTCAGCTGCAATTAGCGCCTTTGCTACAGGGAAAGTACAAAGGAAGGCCTCAAGAAACAATACTCACTAGAGAGTGAAGCACTGTTAAACAAGCCCAAAATTCTTCCCAGGAAAACGAAGCCTAGTATAACGATCTAGAGGTTCTTACCAACCAATCTATTGCATTTAGGACTGGCAAAATCAGCCCACATTTTCTTGATCAACTCATTTGACCCACATCTTAACAGGTAGGATGAGTAATATTTCAGTTTGGGTAAAATGGATTTCCACCCTTTACTAACCCATAAATATATGGATCTTCATGGGTAAAATATGGGTTACCCAAATAAAACTTTGTCTGCCATCTAATGAAACCACTACTCATAATGCCAGCCCTCACTTTCACATACTATCACTGAAACTTTTGTATCTAATTGAAACCCAGATTAAATGGAACATGAGGATTGGTGCAATTCAAAGTTGATGCAAATATATTATAGATGGTGACATGTTAAATTCATTTGAAGTATTAATAAAGGAGCTGAATGTTTCAACATGATTCAGGAAAGTGCAAACTATATAAATCAATGAAAAAAGATTGTATAAATTGAAAATTAGGGGAGTATTAATTATTAAATGAACAAGACACGTTAATTGTAAATTGTGACTTCTAAAAAATAGAATGTAGAGACCCTAATAGTTCAAAGGCATAGACCCTGTTGTGTTAGGTTTTAGTAAAACAAAATATAGACTCAATATTTACACACATAAATAAAATTATTAATCAAATTAACAACCCACTAGCGTAAATATAGTACTTAAAGTTAATAAAAAGTTGAAAACTTTCAAATTTTCTTCTGAAATAATATCACCGTGGAAGATTACGCAAGAGAGTAAATCAGAGACCATGAACAAATACATTTGAATCCGGGGGTGGGTGGGGTGAGGGGTTAAGTAGGTTTATGAGGGTAGGGGGTTGGGTAGGGCAAAAAACAGTCTCTGAATTTGAAAGATAAGACTGTATAAAGGATTTTATTGTTAAAAGCATATGTGAAAGCTTAAAGCTTTTCTGACTTTAGGAGATCAAAATAAAAATAGGTCAGAACCAGCTTTTACCCAATCCAAACCATATGAATATGGATGGATTGAAATCCAACCCATTTTAGCTCAATCCATCCAAATCCAGTCCAATCCATCCATTTGCCACCTTTGGTAGGGGGCGAAGAGGAATACAAGCAAGAAAAAGTGCCTATTCGAGTGATTTAGAAGAAACTAAAAGCTGCTCATCATCAAAATCAAAGTCAACTCAAGTTTCTTAAAAGAGAGACAGTAGATATATCTCCTCAACGGGTAAACCGGTGTATAATGGAGGTCGATGTAGGACATGGTCAAACCATTTCAATCAACTCTCGTTTTTAATATGATACTTGACCCTATATCACATATGATCGTCTCAAATCTACTATTAGATAAATGATATTTGACCATACCATCACTACACAGATATGTGCAAAGAGGGCTAGTGGGAAGTAACTATACCTGGTTACGTAAACAATCCCAAAATGTATTACGGGTTGTAAAAGTAAACTCTGGGTTGTTAGAAAAGCTTTTTTCCACTATTGTTTCAAGGGATTCCTTAAATCCCAAGAGGCTGGGAACCATCTCTTCGCCTTTTTCTTTAAGAAAGCTCTGACAAGTTCTTTCGATGCATGATTTAAAGGCTTGTAATAATGGTTCGAGGGCATTGACCCTAGCATAAAGCCCATACAACCTTTGGAGGTCCTCAATACAAACACGATCCAGCAACACCAGCAAACCCTAGAGAGATAATGGAAGGATATATTAAAAAGAAAATAAACTTGTAAATCCACCAGCAAGACAGGGTATCAGGAGTTGTCAAATAAACACCTTATCAAGAATTTCAGAAGTGTATGGTTTTAAAAGTTTCCTCTCTACAATTGCTATCAGTGGTTTTCTTGAACTTGCGTCCAGGGTGTGTTTGAACCTTTCATTTTCTTCATACAATCTCCGCTGCAGCGAAGAAAGAACTTCAGTTGTTGAAGAAACAAGTGTGATTGTGAACATTAGGTACAGTATAATCACTCCATCCAAGAAAATGATCTGATTTGGTTAAAGAAGGTCAATCAACCAATGTCCGATTGATTCTAGAAACTGATTCACTTATTGTATAGAGACGTAATCTATCTATTTACAATAAATAAATATATAAATTGAACATCACAAACACAAACTTTAGAGTTAAATACGATTCATTTGAGTAAATCATGGTCAAAGAAAATCTTTGTGAAAATAATTACCATTAACAAAAGAAACAGTAAAATAATTCGATTATTAACATATCCCAAAGTGGCACGCTACAGGGAGTAGAAAAGCACACCTCAATGTACTTCAAGTAATCTGGAACATCTAACTGCTGCATGTGACTGGCACCTTCACCCTCATAAAACGCAGAGATATCCTTAAGAAATGCCTTCTCAAAGCTTTCAGCATAGATCCCTAAGGCCTTAACCATCTTCATAAGACAGTTGAGGAGAGTTCTATCATCTTCCTTACATAATCTGTGAGAAAAAAAATCAGGATGAAATATTAAGACACCAGGTAACTAGAAGGCTGACATTAAAAAACTAAGCTATTTCTCTCAGAGACCTTAAAATAGGAGGAAAAACAAAGAAGTACTGTCAAACATGGCATTGAAGAGGCAACCCACCATAGGATGGATGCAGGTCAAACACCTTTTTCTTTCCCACCTCTGCAAAAGAACCTGCTACTTGTCCTAGTAGATAGAAGGTTTTATGCACTTAAGACCTCATTCTTCTAATACTTTAGGAATGATTTAGGAGTAGTCACTTGAACTATGCGACAACAACTACTATGCCTCAAGTCCAAACAAGTTGGGGTCAGCTATATGAATCATCATTGACCATGTTACTATTTAAACTCATCTCAAGCCTAAGGAAATAAAAAAAAAAAAAAGTGGTCTGAATTCTGAACTAGTTAAACAACAAAAATTAGATATATAAAAACAGTCAAATGACCCCATCAATCTAACAATCATTAAAATCAGTTGAGAAAAAAATCATTACCGATCGTTGTTAATCATCTCTATCATGCCAGACACAACTCTGTCTACTACTTCTGCAGAAGGGAAGGCATGTTTGTGGAAAAGCTGCATGCTCATATCCCAGAGTGGAAACACACCTCGGTGTTGCAATGCATGTGTACTGTCAACACCACAAGCTACCCCTTGAATTATCACCATCACATCATAGAAATCCTGCCAGCAACTCGCGAGAAGTGCTAAGTCATCTTTGTTTCTGTAGACCGAAGACGCCCAATGACCTAGTTTATTGCTAAGGTGTATTTCACACACTGTTTGAATTACTTCATAAAGGCTTTTTCCCTTCTTGAGAGAACAAATGTCGTTGATATCCTACCACATAAAACTCAATCAGAAACATTAACAAGCTACACCATTAAATAAAAATAAATGTTGCAACAGGCACCTGATAAAGCATCTGTAAGTTACAAGGAGGCCGCTCCTTCAAGAATAATGCATAAATAGTCTTCTTTAGCATTTCCACCGTATTTTCTTCAAAATTTTCCGGAACGGTAGGATCTCCTTCAGGGGAAAAAAATGGACGAAAACTTAGTTTGTTTGGTTCCAACGTTAACTTAGTGTACTTTGTAAGCTTCCTAGGACATTAAAGTCAAACACACTTTCCATTTAAAGTAAAATAGCTATACAGTACTTATTACTTGTACAACTTTTTGTTTTCTTTTATAAAATACTATTTCACTTTCCATCCTTGGTATCTTTTATTCTTTGTCTTCTACTTTCAGTATTTTTAATTCCCCTTTTCCCATTCAATCATTAACCCTAACTCCAAATTTTTCTTGTCTATGATCACTGCAGTCGGTAGAAAGGTAAATGGCAACTAAAAAGTGTAGGAAAGTGAAGCAAATCTATTTGAAGAAAAATAAAGATAGAAAAGTGAGTAAGCACTTCCTTTTATGTGTTGTTACTTATACTTGATATTGTCTCTGTTTCTTTGAACTAGTTGTTATATGAGTAAATTTTATTCTTGAAAATAATTATGAAACCCTGCCAATTGTCACTGAGCAATTGATTCTGGAGATTGTTTTATTTACCTTGACTTTGTGATAACTCTTGTTTTAGTCCTTTCCAAAAATGTTAGGTTTTGTTCTAAGAACCTGAGTAAGTGTGTACTAGCGTATATCTAGAATGTTTTGGTTACTGCTTTTAACCATAAGGGTTGAGTAACTTTCTTTCTATGGGTTGAGTAACTTTCTTTCTATTGCAAGTAATTGTTGGAATATATATGATTGATGTTTTACTTAAAAAAAAAAAAGTAAAATTTATAAGTCGCTTGAACACATATTTTACGTATAAAACACACATATAATATTAATATATGTCGATCCATCATTTTTTTATTTAATCCTATGATATTTGAAACCTATTGGCTAGACTAATTTAGATCCGCGTAAGACCCATAAAATTTATGTTACCAGTGGTTAACCCATGTTCACGAAATCCTAGATCCGCCTTTGCTAGTAAAGTTCCCTGATACCTGTTGCTAATGATACCTGTTGCTAATGAGAGATGTTGCTGGTGGGAGGTGGCAGGTATCAGGTATCAGGCGGAAATAGTCAAGGTCAGTGGCGTAGCCAGAAATTTTTTGAAGGGTGTTCAAATTTCAAAAGAAAAAAAATCTTTCTTCAAAATGTATAAGTTGGGATTTGATCATGGGTTGTTTAACTAAATTTGACCACCCTGCATCAGTAGACTAGCACTATACTTGAGACAAAGGTGTTCAAAATGTCATATTTAATCATAAATATTCAAATTTAAACCATGTACACGGTATAATTTTCAGGTGAAGGGCGGTCGTATGACCACCCCTTGTTCCCATGTGGCTCCGCCACTGGTTAAGGTGCGCGTAAGCTGACCCAACACCACCATTACCATATAACTGTAATGCTACGATTTTTTACAGCTGAATTCTTTATAATTTCACGGAACTAAAAAGGTGGAAAACAGACCTTTAGAAAAGTTGATAACAAGATTGCGGGCAGAAGACTGAGGAGGTTTAGCTTCCTCGCGAGACGAACTTGCAGTAGCGCCACTATCACTGACGGCGGAGACGCGTGACGGCGCGTCCATGCTTGACCACGGGGAAGTTTCCAGAAGGGTTATCAAGGAGTCCGATAATTTAGTAACTTGGTAAAAAGGGTTGGACTTTGGGAGGGGTAAATTAAGAAATCGGAATAGATCATATTTGCCCCTCCAGTTTTTTTTATTACTCCTCTTACACCATTTACTTTTTACTCTTTTTCAAAAACAATGTTACATTATCTTATTTTACAACTAGCTACTACGCTATCTCTTTTTTACCTTTGATGGATCCTATTTACTTTAAAAGCTACCGACGTTTTTTTAATTACTTCAACCTTCTCTTTCTTATTTTTTCAAGGATAAATTTGAAACTTTTCAAAGTCAATCACTCTTTCTTGAACTTTGAGCACAATCAAATGGTGCCACATAAAATGAGACGGATGGAGTAGTTAATAGTAGCCTTAACTCCTTAATGGTACTACTAAGATTTGGACATAATTATTACACTGGCAAGGAATGACAAGGGAAACCTTGAGTTGGCAAGAGGAAATAAGTTGGGCTGTGAAGAATGCTTCAGGTAGGAATGTAAGTGCTGAAATATATGGAATGGCACTAGCAAGTGGAGTATATTGTTATAAATCAAACTGCATAGCACAACCCAAATGATAGGATCCTAAACATTAAGAATGGAAAAATAAGCAATCAAACGACATAAAGTAAGGATAAACAATATAGGGGATAGGTATAAGAAAGAAATGAATCAAAACTAATTACTCTTAAGATACTGTATATAGTAATCCCTAAGTTTATTACAAAATGACTAACTAGTCCCTAGGTACTAAAGTAGAAAATTGTCTGAAACGCTTATCATCGCGATCGCGCCTTGGGTGTCGCGATCGCGCCCAGTGATCTGAAGCTTCATCGCGATCGCGCGGAAAATCTCGCGATCGCGCACTGGATTTGACTGCTTCTGTGTGATCGTGCATGTTGCCTCGCGATCGTGTGGACCCAAATTCCAGTAAGCTCTGAACTTCCATTTTAGCATGCTTCGAGCCTTCAAATCCTCTAGCCATGGTTCATTTACGTCCTTAAAACTCTTGATGGATTATGTTATGGCTTCAAGCTCTCGACGGCTTTTCTGGTTCGCGTTATTCCCTCCTTCTTTAAGAGAATTCGTCTTCGAATTTGTACCTTGAAAAATCATAACCAGAATAAGTAACAAGCCAACGTTGATCCAAGCATGACATATCTAAGAAGTTGAAATAAGAAGCACATCGCTCAACTCAAATTGCACACTATTATGGTATAGACAAGTGTCAAAATCTTCTACAAAGAATATTTTTCCAATTCCGACATCAAAAACTTGGCTAGAAAAATAACGATGAGCAAGTTCATTAACAAAACAATCTTCATTTTTAAACTCACTTAACTCATTCTAAGCCTCCATTGACAATTTATCACTCTTAATATTGGAAGCTCTAGCAAAGTCTACTTCAAATGCACGCTCAAAACTAGGAACATAGCAAGCAAAAAAAGTTGACATTAAAACTGGCATCGGTTAATTCACTACTACTGTCACTAGTCCCTCTCTTCTTCTTTAAGCAGCAATCTTTACCTTTGGAGGACTTCCAAACATTAGACAAGCTTTCAACAAATATTTTGGGAGTTAGCTTGCTAACACCCACACAATTATCACACTTAAGCAAGTCACAATAATCATTTTCAACAAATAGTGGGTTGGCAATACTAATACACCTTCCAACATTTCTTCTTGCTCATTTTCAACAAATAGCAGATTTCAAATAATTAAGACCTTGACACAAATTAAACTACCACCGAAATCAAGAATGTTATCAAATGTTATCACATCAAGATCAAGTAATTCATTTTCACATTTGTCAAACAAAGGTGGGGTAGCATAACATAAACCATTTTGTTCAAGCTCACCCATTTGCACACCACTAGTATGGAAATAGTCACACACACAAAAAACATCAATTTTCTTTTCACAAGTGTGCCCAACTAGTGCATGCTCACAACTTTCACTTTGACTATTAGCAATGCAAGATAATGAATTATTAATTCTATAAAAAGTAAAGCTATCAACCATACTCAAGTCTCTACCAAGCTCACCCAAAGAAATACAAGACTTAGGATTAGTTTTGTTACCTTGTAGCATACCTAAATATTCTTCTTTACCTTGGCTTTCCAAATTTAAGCTTACTAATTCATTTGGAGACTTCATTTTGATCTCCTCTTTTTCTTCAAGGCATGGAACCATTTTCAAAGAAGGATTCCTCAATTTAGCTTCACCAAAAATACCTTCAAAAGGCACAAAACAACGAGAGAAACAATAAAAGTTAGAATCATAAAAATAAAGAAAAACCTCACCCTCACTCTTTTGTCTTCCCTCTTTCTTTTCTCTCAATTTTTCTTCACACTCTTCTCTCTTTTCTCGTGACAACTCACTCACTTCAGTCAACTCAAGCTCTCATTTTTCCTCTCTTGAGTTGTCACTTGTCACTTCCTTACTTCTCTCAATCTTCTCTCTTTCAAGTTCATTTTAGACTAGGACATGTGCCAAGAATCCCTTTGGAAGGGATATGAGTACTCTTCACCTCAACTTTCAACTTGACACCACTTGAAGTGTCAATTTTCCTTCCACCCTCCATGTCACATTTCTTGACTTGTCTCCTAGGAGCAAAGTCATCACCCCTCCTATTCATTCTCACATAGTACATGTCCCTTGATGCATTGTATTGAAACTTTTTGTTTTACATCCAAGGCATTCCCAACCAAACATGACAAGAGCGCAAAGGGTACACTTCACAATACAGATATTCCTTATATCTCCCCTTGGAAATGCAAACCTTTGCTACTCTATCAACCCATACTCCATTATTCTCATGAGGAGTTACCAATTGATAACAAGGTAGTCTCAAATCCTCAACCAAAGTAGAGCTAATTTAATTTGCACCAATGTTATCAACTCATATAATATAACCTCCATATCCTTCAACACTAATGGTAAATCTACTTAGCTTCTTCTTGTGCCTATTTTCATAGTAACGGCCGAATGGATTCTCAACTAGTAGTTGGACCACAAGAAACATTCATCCACTTGACTTACCACCATAACCCTCCAAACCTCTCAAAGCATTGTTAGAACATGGCAAACTATTTGTAGCAAAAGTAGCACTTTTTATCGCTTTAGGCCTCAAATTGCCTTTCACATAAGAATTAGAAGTATTGAATGTTTTAGCACAAGTAGAATATGTAAGCTCCCTTTTTCTCATGGAATAACTACTACTTCTTCTCAAACAAATGGAAAGACTATTATTACTCTTTTGCTTATTTTTAGAAATACAAAGAGAAAATAAAAATGAACATTCTCTATAATAAACATCATCATCAATTCTCTCCATGTCACTATCTATATTTTCAAGTTCATCACAAGAAGAGTAAGTAGGAGAATTGTACCTTAAAGTGTCACAATCATCAAGTTCAGGACTAGAAGCATAAGAATCTTCACATTCGTCTTCATAAGTTTTATGATCATCATAGTAACTCGCTTTATCAACACAAGAGCCATAGTTCCCCGAATCAATATAGCAACTCCCACCATCATCATAGGAACCATAGCCTCCACCATCATCATCATAGCAAATCTCATCATCTCCATAGGAGTCATAACCTCCACAATCATCATCCGAGGACATATTTGCAACAATGAAAAGAAAAAGACCTAGCAAATTCACTCCCTCACGTGTATCACTCAATATATGAACATTCAATTTTTTTTCCGTCATGTATACACTCATGGTCAATGACTTTTGTGATCACACTCTAATGATCTTACCACTCAAGCCTTTTTCCACTCAAGGGTTCCCTCAGTGTCTTCAAGGTCTACAACCTCATATTCTCAAGGTAAGTATCCCCACCTCGGTTTAGAAAGGAGTTTATAAGACACTAAAGAAATGGACAAAGACACACAAACGGATTAGGAACAAATAAACATGCAAAGAAACTAAAAAGAGAAAAAAACACGAATAAAATTGGCAGGAAATGATATCGGAATTGGATATTTTGTGTGTGATCTAGAAAATTACTGTATTTGATGATATGAAAGGGGGTTGGGTGATATGAAATTGTTTAGGGGCTTTTTTTGAGCAATATGTAAAGAGACTGACTTTTTGTTTAGCGCTACCGTGTGAGTTTGGGTGCTATCGCGAATAGGCAATCAACAACCCTGTGTTGTCGTTGCACGATCATGCAGAATAATAATTTAACAGGTCTGCACGATCGTGACAGATGGTGTGCAATCGCGAAGAGAAATTTCTGGATTTGATGCAGACCTATTTTTCTAAAAAAAGCTCTTCACTTGAATCTTAAAAAATCAACTTGTTTTTGCTCCAAATTTGATATATAAGCTCCGTATAAGTCAGCTAACAAACTCCAATGATCAATTCTTCAAGAACAACACCCAAATCCAAAAATCCCCAAATCACTTGTTGAAGAACTTGAAGAACCCTAGATTTGATTCTTCAAATTGATGCCCCAGACGTTGTTTGTTGTTCAATTACTTCCGAACACAGCTTCTAGTATCAACAATCAACAACTTCCAAGAAGAATTTCATCCAAAGAAACCATAAATCTATTACTCAATTTTTAGATTTTTTTCAATTTTTCAATATTTTTTGGTAATTTTCATATTTAGAAAACCATAACCTAAATAGTGTTTGTAGAAACAAACACCGATCCGAGCTCTGATACCAAATGATAGGATCCTAAATAAGAAAAATGGAAAAATAAAGCAATCAAACGACATAAAGTAAGGATAAACGGGATAGGTAGAAGAAAGAAATGAATCAAATCCCCACAATTGTAGGTAAATTAGAACACTACAAACAAATTGTAATACCTTAATTTAGACGATACAATCAAAGATCAATATCCGAGGGGAAAGAAACTTAAACTCAAGCAATGGATCTCTCACACAAGAGAATCCAATAGAGATCCAAGAAGTGGAAAATGTATTAAACTCATACATACTCTCACAAGAGTAATGTCAATCATTCACTATCTAAAAACTTCTAAAGCTAATTACTCCTAATGGCACTATATATAGTAATCCCTAGGTTTATTACAAAATGACTAAGTAGTCCCTAGGTACTAAAGTAGAAAACTGTCTGAAATGCTTCTCATTGTGACTGCGTCTTTGGTGTCGCGATTGCGCCCAATGGTCTAAAGCTTCATCGCGATCGCGTGGAGAATCTCGCCATCGCGCACTTGATTTGACTGCTTATGCACGATCGTGTGGACCCAAATTTCAGTAAGCCCTGAACTTCCATTTTAGCATGCTTTGAGCCTTCAAATCCTCTAGTCATGGTTCATTTACGTTCTTAAAACTGTTGATGGATAATGTTATGGCTTCAAGCTCTTGATGGTTTTTTCGGTTCACATCATCGAAAGACTAGTATATTAGGTGGGAGAGTCATTGACCGATAAATCCATTAGCATCTTTCTTTTTAATCAATATAGGAGGGGTACTCACAACATATATTATGCTTGGTACACAGGAACAACAAACTCAACCAAGAGTAAGTATTAGAAACCGGTAAAGTAATTAACATGTTATTCAAGATATGCATAGTCAGAGGCTTGGATGTGAAAGATTAGCTAGGCGATTAAAACAGTTAGACTACTATCCTAGTTAGCTAATGTAAGAGTTGATATTGCGATGTGTAGCGATTGGAGTCCTGTTGATAGGGATGGCAATTGGGGCGGGGCGGGGCAAAACACTAAATGGGGCAGGGCGAGGCAACTGTTAAATGGGGCAGGGCGGGACGGGGCAAAAATTTATTTTAAATTTTTTGGGGCAGGGCGGGGCGGGGCGGGGCAATATAGAGGCCCAATAATTTTACTTGTCTTTTACTATTTTCGTATTTCAAAATTAAATTGAGGAAATAATGAAAAATATTATTCCATTATTGGCTACTTAAGCTTTTAATTAGTATAGTTAATACTTAATACTAAAGACTACAAAATTTTTAAAAGCTTTAATTTCTTCATGAAACTACAAAATCATCAAATTTAAAATTTTCAATAAAAAAGAAATTAGAGATATGCTAATAAATGAATTAAAAGTTAAAAGAAAAGTTCAATTTGATGAGAATAAATAAAAAATAATTACTTAAAAAGTAATTTAAGTGAGGCAGGGCGGGGCGGATCAAAACGGGGCAGGGCAGGAGGGATCAAACGGAACAGGGCGAGGCGGGGTTGAAACTTGACAAATACCAAAATGAGGTGGGGCGGGGCAAGGCAGGGCTCAATCCCCCCGCCCCATTGCCACTCCTACCTATTGAGTCTGGGAGTTTGTGAATTTCAGTTGCATGAGCTTGAACGCATATTTGGTAACGAAAAGTTTAATTAACGACCAAAAAGTTCGTAGCTTTCATTATTTTCGTCCAAATTTTACCTCTACTATATCCATTTAATAAAATCAGTCATAGTCAATTGTTAACGAAATTACTCTTAAAATGTTCATTATATGGTCATAGTCAATTGTTAACGAAATTACTCTTAAAATGTTCATTTAAACAATCACTGCGAATTTGTTTGTGTGTATATATATATATATATATATATATAATATGTGTGTGTGTGTGTGTATTTTTAATCTAATGTTTATGTTTAAAAAATGTAATGTACATATTCCATAACTAATATCATTATTGAATAAGCGAGGTAGTTTTAGTCATAAATTCAGAGACTTAAATAATCACTTGCAAATGAATATGAAGATTAGCGGATCTAAATAGCAACACAATTTTAAAATTATGAGCATGTTTGTTCAGCTGAAAAAACAAAGTAGCATGCTTAAAATACTTTTTAAGTGTTAGAACTTTTTTCTTATATAATAATGAGTTGTGTGTTTAAATAGAAGTATTGAAACTGGAAAAAAAAAAAAGGTTGCAGATGTGTTTGGTAAATATTTTTTAATGACTAACATCTATTATATATTTTAAGCAAAAAAGTCTAGCCCTATATGAAGTCAAGTGGAAGCATTTGAGAAAAACATTTGGCAATTTTAGGACAGAAAGAAGTAATTTTAGTTTGTTTTAGTTCACTTTTAAATTTTGAATTAAGAGAGCTATTGAAATTTAAATAAAAATAAAAGTTAATTTTATCACCTATGTAGTTTTCCGGACGTGACGATGATACATGAATTTAACCACGTTTGTTTGGTCTGGCGGTTCCTGTACGTGATTGGAAGTTTAATTTAATTTTTTCACAACTGACTTTACGGTTTCCTTTATGTTTATCTTCAAGTAACTACTTATTCATATTTAGCATAAAGATAAGGTTTAACAAAATTAAATTACTCTTTAGCCTCTTTTCTGCTCTGTCTTATCACCTAAATGGTTAGGTTTGGTTAGCCGATATCGAGCATTCATGTCACTACCGTGTAAAGGTTTAAAGTTCCAAATAACATGTAATTTTCTTTATTCTTAGGTCATCTTCTTCTTATTTTTTTTTTTTTTCCTAGCTTCAAATCTTTGTTTTTCTTCCGTCACCCCCATAATTTTGAATCACTGCCTTGCACATTTTTTAGTATTAAAGTTGGAAGCAAACTAAGGAGAATAAGTATCATCTTTTTATGGCTTATTTATTTATTTAATTTAATTTATAGTTAGCATCTTTTAGCATATTTTGTTTGTGGAAATTGGGATGAAAGTAAGTCAAAGAAGGTAGAATGACTTTTCAATTTGTACACATTGATGTTTTTTTTAAATTTATCCTTTGGTTCTCTTAGTTTTTTTCAGGTACACAAGCTAATTGTAGCGGAGAAATAAATGACACTCGCAATTAAATTTTGTCACTGAGTTATGGGCGTCATGTGATTCATGTGTATGAAGTTTTGACATTGTTTGCTCACTGCAGTTGATATACTTTACCCGAAAAATCATTTTAAATTACTCTAATCTTGACGTATAGTTTATTTATTTATTTATTTATTTATTTTTTAGTTTAAGAGCATGTTTGAGAAACTCTTTCGTTCAAAACAAATTCAATAACTGAATAAAAAGCTTTATGACTTAATATTTGTTGTGATCTCCTAGCAGGTCACTCAACAATACAAATAGTACAATGAAAAGAAAGTTACTGGGCTGTCAATTTGATGCCCTCCTCCCTTGGTTAGACCATAGAACTAAATCGGTATCTTTTCTACTTTTTACTTGTATGATCGGAGATTTTGGTTTCATTTCACTCTGTGATCTTTATCTTTTGCGGACTATGTGGATATCTTTGCAGTAAATTATCATGACAAATCTCATATGTATTGCTTTTTAATTGTATAACAGAAGTGATATTCTAAACAAATCTCATCATTTTTGTAGTGGTCTGGACAATCCGCGACGATGGATAATCCTCTCAATTGCTCTTTACTACAGTAAATGTGATTATATTTTATTTGAATTTTTTATTTTAACATTGAAAGATCATAAAAATGTGTTTTTTTAAAAGAAAAGGAGATTATTATTTGGTTTTAAATATTTATTAAAACATGGACTATTTAAGTTCTAACACCCTAGTGATTAAATTTTTTTTAGAACGAAAGTGATATATCTGATTCTAACCTTCTTTTAAAAATAGCTAATGTGATGAAGATGCAGCTAATGTGATGAAGAGTTCCATCCATGATGGAATCCTCCTAAAAATAGCTTTTACCAAAACTTAACCTACACATATTTCTGTGATATTTTGAGTTTTCAAAGTAAAGCTTATCTTGGGGCTAAATTTTCGAATTTTAAAGGATTACAGCTTCTCATTAACTTAACATGCAGTTTGAATTTAATTTTGAAAATTGTAATTTGTTAAATCTAAGTTCAAAACAATATTTGCTTTAAGATAAACTTAAAATTTATCTTGACAAATGGGATAACAAAAACCAAACGGAGTGAAGAAACCTCTATATCCAGCCTTAGGGTGAACATCTTTCACTGTTGCTGGAAAAATATAGACCGCAATGCTTTTTGTACGAAGCCTTTTGAGTGCATGCTAAAAATATATTAGAAATGTCATCCCCAATAGAATGGTGAAATTTCAGGTTTTAGAAAAGAACCTGCTGCTTTTGCTTCAAATGTCTTCGCATATAACATATCAATATAAGTGGGGTAAGTTTCTTCTACTTCTTGATGCATGTATATTCCTCATTTCTTATTGGTAGTTCACATCATTGTGAATGAAGTAGCAATGAATGTTAGCTTGATATGTTTGGTTTGTTTTTGTATTACACCCTCTATCCCATTTTGTTTGTCATAGTTACTATTTCGAAAGTCAAACATTTTAAATTTGACCGTAGATTATGATATAAAATCTTTAACTTTTCTTAAATAAAATTTACATATTTGAAAACTACAAGAAAAGTACTATAAGTCACAATAAGTTATAACTCAAAATAATTAAAAAATATATATAAAGATTACGGTCAAAGATAAATTCACTTGATCCTCGAAATCCGAACTACAACAAACAAAGTGGGACGGAGGGAGTATATGCTAGGAATAATAGTAGCGCAAGACATACTATCAAAAAGAAAAGTAGAATAGGACATATCAATTCAAGAGCAAGAGAAGCCCAGAGCAAACAACAACTCGGCTCCTTTATAACTAATCAAGGGATTTCAATAGAGTAATTTTTTGTAATTTATCTTCATTTAGATTTGTTAAAATCTTACACTCGGATGCGTGAAGCTCGCAAAATTTTCAGCATACGGTGGTTGTTCCTTATATAGAAAAGCACATTCTATTTACAAATTATATGTAAATGAATCTATATATATATATATATATATATATATATATATATATATATATATATATATATATATATATATATATATATAGATTTTAGGATTAGACATTAGGAAAACAGTTGTAATGACACTAAATTTAAATTCAAATTGAAATTGAAATTGAAATTGAATAAAAAGAGAAACATTCTGTATTTGACATGAAAGATGAAAATTTTTAATTGAAAAGGTTTTTGAATTTTTTTGAAAGATAAAATTTGGTCCTGGATTAAGTTAGGTAGCAGGTTCATAATTGAATTTTGAAACAGAAAGATAAGATTTAGGTGAGTTTGAATTTCCATTCAGATCGACACCCTCTATTACTAATAGATTAAATATCTTTTAATGAAAGAAAATGTTTTTGAACTTGAATTGAATGAGAAAACTGATTGACAGAAAGATAAGGTATCTTAGTTTGAATTTGAAAAGCAATTAGTTTTTAAAAGAGTCCGCTAATTTATATCAAATTCTCAAATTTAAAATGGGTGTTTATCTCAAAATTTGTTTTCCGGACTTTTCTCTAAGTTTTAAAAAACAAAATAATGATAAGATTAACTAAGATTGCTTTCAAGGATTCAAACTCTAGCTACATTTATCATGAAAATTATAACAGTTAAAATATCTTTTTAAAGATAAACATTGGATTCTGTTCAAATTCTTAGAGATACATATCATCTAAACTAATCAAATTTAAACTGATATATATATAGATAATATAAAATAATATATATAGATGAACATTTGGAAAACCCTACCAATTTTGATCTCCTACCTTTCTTTTCTGCTCCTTTTGTGCTCTAATTTATTTGCATTATGTTGCCTTTAAAATTGTGTCGAGCTTATTATTTTGTTATTGCAGGACCTTTGAGATAGTGAAGCAACCATTGAGAGAAAACTTTCGAGGTAAAACAACTAATTAACTTTGGCTAAACTTTTTGTTTTAACTGATTTGGTCTGTATGATAATGGAATAGTATATTTTTTATGGGATATTACTTATTTAAAATCCATCCAATTGGTATAGAAAGCTCTAGTTATTTAATGAAAATGAATATTACCAAGTTCATAATGTGACACGACTCGAAATCCGGCTAGTCCGTGCGGGCACCCGACATCCTCCCCTAGATCCGTCGGGCGAACCCTTACCAGTTAAATTAGGAAAATAAATATAATTCAATTCATAAATAAGAACAAGACTTTAAAAAAAACACTGACATACTGATACCTCTAAGCTGTACAAAAGAAATTACAGCTGACTACCCAACATACTAGGTTTAGGGCTATCCAGACTAGACATCTAAGAGTACAAAAGAAGACAGATACCTCCTGAAGGGAGCAAAATACAACTGAAATAATAACCAATAAACTGGCGGCCATCCGGAATAAAAGCTGGCTTACCTTGACAGCTGAAGTCGTCTTCGCTCCTTCACAACGTGGCGAACTCAGTACTAGAGCGAACCTGCCGAAACGAAATAGATAGACAAGAAACAAACAACAAACAAGGGTGAGTCAAAATGACTTAATAAGTGGGGCAGACTAGCCATCTCAAAGAATAGGATAGCTAGCCAGGGAGAAAAGAAATAGATAGACCAAATTACTTTTATTTAAATTATAAAAAGGCAGAGCCAGATAACAACCGGAAACACGTAAGAAACTTATAAACTCAACCAAGGATGCGTGTCAAAAACATATCAACAAATAAGCAATGCACATATAAGCAGAACAGTAGTTCTGTACCGTAAGTCTACACAATGGTATGAATTGAGATGAAATGAAGTGGGATGAAATGAAATGAAATATGATGCGAAGGGTCACATGTGCCCGTAATCCCATCCAGAAGCGGAATACTCCTGCATTCGAAGGGAATCCAATCTGATAACCAACTGGAGCGGAATACTCCTGCTCCTGGGGCGGAATACTCCTGCACCCGATATAATATAAACCAGAGGCGGAATACTCCTGCACTCTCCTGGAGCGGAATACTCCTGCACCCGATATAATGTAAAGCTGAGGCGGAATACTCCTGCACTCAATATCTGACATAAGAGCGGAATACTCCTGCTCTTGGGGCGGAATCCTCCTACCCTCAATATTATACAATGGAGTGGAATCCTCCTGCTCCTGGGACGGAATACTCCTGCACCCAATATAATATGCAATGTAATGCTTATGAATGACATATAATGCATATGAATGCAATGTGATGCAATAATAACCCTTCACCGGCGCGGGACTCTCATCGACAGCCGGGAAGTAGATGCCAACTTACAGCCAGCGTACAATGCTCAGATCCTCAGTGCAATACCAACAATAGGACATAACATATAATATACAATGTAAATCCAAAGCTAAGGCGTAATGAGTACGCCTATCGGCAGCTACACACGTAAGGAGTACGTGGTAGAAAATCCACGAGGCCCTGAGGTGCCTCCAAAGAAATGGATATAAACACTTACCTTGTTAGCACAATTACTCAACAACCGCTTTGTCCTTTGAATTCATTGCCACACGATCCCACTCTATTCAATAAGCAGAAAAATATATCAAATTAGGCTAAAGGCTTCATTCCTCACATCTTAGGACAATCCAGGTAGGAACCTGATACCCTATTCGCATACGTAATACGCAGGCCAGGCCTATGTACAAGGTTTATGGTCACATAACCAAACCCTAAATAAATTATACTTATAAGTTGCCCATAACTCCCTGAGTATGAATATATAATCAATTTCATTATCAGGGTCCATTTGACCCTTTAAATTATTAATTGAACTTATTAAAACGATGTATAATATTCCAAGTTTTACCGTTAAAACATATTCAAACACACGTAATAAACTCAAATGATATATTAGGATCATTACCTGAATGTTTCAGGGTGAAAATTCTACTTTTCTCCGGTCCCTTTTCTTATTTTCTGACATTTATTTTTTCACTGCATTATGTCATTTTCTCTGTTTCGTTTGTTGTGTCATTCTGTTCTCTATACTTAATCCCTCTGATCAACTTAGCTTTTATAAAGCTAAGGCCCCCACCGCCTTTCATTTTAAGTTTTGTTTTTTTTCCTTTTTTTTTTATTTTCTTTTAGCTTTGAAAATTAAAACGGAACTCTACGATATTCGAAATAATTCCAACTTTTGCATACAAGTTATACAAAATATATGTAACATACTCACGAAGACGGATCTCAAATCGGACTCCCGAAACTCAAGATGCGAATTTAAATGAAAAAAGACAAATTATTTAACTTTCGGCATTTTAACGCAACATCGAAATTCACTTTCGAAAGTTCACAAAAATCACAAATAATCATACGAACCTACCGGCGCTTTTGGATTTCGAATCGGAGCTCGTTCGCCAAAACCGAGCTCGAAAATCTCTTTTTAATATTTATTGACAATAAAAATTGAAACCTTTTTCCGATGCCTACCAAACGAGGTCTGATTTAGCTCAAATTTTACAGACAAGTCCTAATGGACATTACGAATATTTTAAAATTATCGGCACGCCAATCGAAGTCCTAACTTCCGAAAGGACTGACCGAGGTCGTTTCATTCTCCTCCACTTAAACTCTCGTTCGTCCTCGAACGAGCCTAAGTCTGAAGCAAGATTCACGCAGATAACAAGAGAACTTACACGATCTTCATAAGCTACCCCACGGGTATTATCTTCTGATTACATGATCAGAATTATAACACGAACACCGAACTCTTGGAATAAAACGTATCTGGATAAAATGATGACACCATTGCCCAGCTTATTCTGACTAAGCTGATCCTTCTCTCGTGACCTCGATCACGAGAGAAGAGTTTTACATTTTCGAAGCAGAGATAAACAAAAATCTGGATGGACTAACATGATCCAGCCGATAATCACCTCTTCGATATATCTTTTGATATAAAACAAGTCGATGGAACTAAGAATTAGCTTACGCTTGATGCAATAGGGGAGGCTTTTGAAGTACCTCTTCACTACACACTATAGAATATTTGATGCATGCTATATCATTTCTACAAACGCACTATGCAACACCTCAATTAATGTTAGGGTTGGTCCGCAAGCTCCTTGTGGGAATGTAGATACTCATATCCTAATGTATGTCAAAGGTTCATCTGTACATGGTCAATAATATAAGGATAAGGATCATGCAAATACTACTGTATAGTATGATGCAGACCAGGAATGATATTCTGACTGAACATCTACTTCAGGGTATTGTCTTTAAATTGGAAATAATATGACTTGAAAAAGTGAAAATAAAAGAGACATGTAGTTGGACCATGAGCTGAGGCAGAATACCAGAAACAACGTTGATTACATGAGCACTTATAACGCTAAAGTAAATTCTCAAAGAGTTGAGGTGTGAAGGAGATATGCCAATGATGGATGGACGATAAGCTGCACTAGACCTTTAACTCTAAATTTTCATGAAGTAAAACAACATCAGTATGAGGATCCAGTTCTAGTTTAATACAGATAGATAGCCAAAAGAAAACCGGAGTCACCATACAGGGTTACTACTGACGGTGTTCTCATGTATAAAGATAGACTTTGTGTTCCTGATGTTGCAGATTTAGTTTATGATGAAAGCACATTATTCCAAATACACTGTTCATCCAGGTTCGACTAAGATGTACCATGATCCTAAGCAGATTTATTGGTGGGACGGAATGAAGTGTGACACAGCAGAATTTGTGGCACAATGTTCTAATTGCCAGCAAGTTAAAGTCGTGTCATCTATCCAAACTTTATGTTTTCAGCAGATAGGTACGTATATATGATCAGGTTGCCAGCTTATCTCTATCATTAATAGATTATTAGTGGGTTTAGCAATGATCGACACTCATTGTAGATTTCTGCCGTGGCCTTACTTTGGGTCGTGAGAAAAGTGGTATCAACACCTCAAAGATTTAATATTACCATTCAGTATTTGGAGGAAGACTCCTCCACTTAAAGCACAAACTCATGCAACCATTTGAATAGGAATAACCATCCTCGCACAGTCTGCTGGACTAAAGAAGATTTAGCTAAAAGCTGAACATAGGCAGACCTAAGCTACCAACTATCCTTTCGAGTTGCCAAACAGCTGCAACTCTCAAGTTCACAACTCCATACCTTTGCCGTAAAAACCACCGCCTGATGGATGATACTTCTATATAAAAATTTCGGTAGAGTTTCCCCTGAAACTGGATGATCCGCAAAAACAGAACCAGCACTATACTATACATGGGAATGGATACCCGAATAAACTGATATCCAAAACAATAATATGCTTACCCGGCTACAATAACACGTACTTTGGCTCAACACAGGGAACGTCACAAGCGGCTACCAATCGCTCAAGCTCACTAATGCCGGACGAAGAAGAAATGGAAATGGATCGAGGATAGAAATAATTAGAGCTTCAGGAAGTTCATCTTCTTATTTGCTTGGCTACCAAAGCTAGACTACTTCCGAGTAAGGCGAGCCAAAGAATCGCAATTGAAGAGATAGACATTAAATAAGCTTTATGGAAAAACATCCATACCAATTTAACCTCCCAATAAGAAGGAAACTCTGACAATTTACCAGAATACCCTTTTATAACTAAGACAAGCTCATAGAATAACATGACTCTACTAGAATCTCGAACCAAGAGGAGACACATAGATCGAGCGTTACTTACCAGCCACTTTACACCGGAAGAAACAACGACACTTCCTGATGGTGACGAATAAGAATCCCATCATCCTACCAACACTGATTTCCGAGGAGAGAAGTAAAATGACTTGACATAATAACACAAGGTGGCATAATAGGATGCCAAGCAAGCAATAGCAATACTCACCGTCAAATCTCTCATATTTAGATCAGATAAATTAGTAGGGTCTCATAAATGCCAGGAATAATTCATATCAGAAACTCGCCTCTCTACCGTAACCGATTCTTAACAGAAACAATATCCAAAGAAACTATGGAACATGATATGACAGGCTATCTCCAGATCGATCGGAAGAATCAAATCTTAAGGGAAGAAGAAATACATGGGTCTACTACATCGGATGCCTCAGCATCCTGCCAGACTAGCAGTTCATAGAACTGCCTCTGCAGCTGAGCTAAGCAACTACTCTGATAATCACCTTCTGAAGAACCACTGCCACCACGCTCTCGACCTCTACTGGATG
Source organism: Petunia x hybrida (assembly GCA_037355625.1). Classification (NCBI taxonomy): domain Eukaryota; kingdom Viridiplantae; phylum Streptophyta; class Magnoliopsida; order Solanales; family Solanaceae; genus Petunia; species Petunia x hybrida. The sequence goes on along the minus strand of JBBBVM010001137.1, from coordinate 720,485 downwards.
GTGGCATTTCTTTTGCCGATTGATATCTAAATAAAATCCCCTGCGACTGCGCAGATGCCTGATGACGAGAGAAAGGACGACTGCCTACTTGCTGGAGTAAGGAAAAACTCCTCCAAAGATGACAGGCTCACAAACAATGATAACACCTTTTCGGTGAAAATGGAAGCAGGACAGATTGTTGATAGCTACAAAGAGAAAACCGAGTCTAATCTTGATGAACTACTCGCGCACTTTGAGAATCACACTCTACGAGCTGAGATAACCTGGAAGGTGACCTCCCAAAATAATCAGAACTCTTACCTCCAAATGAGGTACCATGGTTGCCCACCAGGGCCACGGAATTTCTTGCTCTCCCGGAATTTCTTGCTCTCCTACTCTAACTCTTCCCCCTCTAACTTATGGTATGCCTAATACTTTTGAGCAATATCAATAACGACATCAAATGAAGTCCCAACCTCAATTTTTTGAGCCATCTGGGATCTCAAGGAAGGAGAAAGATCATCAATAAATCTCTGAATCTCTCGAAAGGCTCATGGACTAGTTCTAATGCATATTCAGCCATTCTATAGAATTCAATCTCATATTCTGAAACCAACAGGCTAACCGACAGGCTACCCTGTCTAATCCACTAAACTGGCAACACTTTTCATCTCGCTCGCTATTCGAAAGGAATTTTTTTCCACGAATCTAGAAGAAAAATCGAACCGAGTTAGCTAATAAGAGAGCGGTCCACCAATCTAAGGATGGACCCCTAAAACTGGAATGAAGAATAATCAACATCATACCGCTCGATATAATCAAGAGCCTGAAGGATACTCTAACATCATTTTATTTAAAAAAATTACACAGGGATCACTTAATGCATGCCCTAAGAACATCAGGAGGTTCAATTGGGTAAAATAAGGCAGCCTCTTTTGACACTTGGACCGAGCTATTACCCGGGCTAGCTAACTAGCAAGAATAACTAGAGGCAAACCACATGCTGCCTTCGGAACATAGTTTACTGCGACAATTAAGACCTGGAACAGGAGCTCCCTGAGACCGAATGTCTCTATCTGCGGCAACCAGATAAGCTGCCTAGCGAATAATAGGTTTTTGCGGTATCTGTGTCGCCAAGATTCTCGCAAAAGAATCATAGAGAGCTAAGGGAACCATAAGGCCCTGCACCATTGCCCATCGCGAGCTCGTACAGCTGGGACCTCCGTAACTAGATCGTCAGCACGATCAAAACTCTCGAGGCTTCGTCAGTGCTAGCCCCAGGCTAGACTGCTTCGTCTTGAACTCATACCGTTTGCTGATTTGTCGCACGAGGTTTCATGATTACCATGAACGAATTAACGAAAATACTTTTTCCTGCTAAACTGACGCACGATCAGAAAAGAAGGAAGTGAAACTTCCTAAATGCCATCATTGGCTCTCGTAGATAAGTACGGACGTCTACGTACCCATCAGCGAGACTATACTAGACACTGTCTTAGTCTGGATAGATTCTAAACCTGGCTCTAATACCAACTGACACGACCCGAAATCCGGCTAGGCCGTGCGGGCACACGACATCCTCCCCTAGACCCGTCGGGCGAACCCTTACCAGTTAAATTAGGAAAATAAATATAATTCAATTCATAAATAAGAACAAGACTTTAAAAAAACACTGACATACTGTTACCTCTAAGCTGTACAAAAGAAATTACAGCTGACTACCCAACATACTAGGTTTAGGGCTATGCAGACTAGACATCTAAGAGTACAAAAGAAGACAGATACCTCCTGAAGGGAGCAAAATGCAACTGAAATAATAACCAATAAACTGGCGGCCATCATGAATAAAAGCTGGCTTACCTTGACAGCTAAAGTCGTCTTCGCTCCTTCACAACGTGGCGAACTCAGTACTGGAGCGAACCTGCCGAAACGAAATAGATAGAAAAGAAACAAACAACAAACAAGGGTGAGTCAAAAGGACTCAATAAGTGGGGCAGACTAGCCACCTCAAAGAATAGGATAGTTAGCCAGGGAGAAAAGAAATAGATAGACCAAATTCCTTTTATTTAAATTATAAAAAGGCAGAGCCAGATAACAACCGGAAACACGTAAGAAACTTATACTCAACCAAGGATGCGTGCCAAAAACATATCAACAAATAAGCAATGCACATATAAGCAGAACAGTAGTCCTGTATCGTAAGTCTAAACAATGGTATGAATTGAGATGAAATGAAATGAAGTGAGATGAAATGAAATATGATGCGAAGGGTCACATGTGCCCGTAATCCCATCCCGAAGCAGAATACTCCTGCATTCGAGGGGAATCCAATCTGATAACCAACTGGAGCGGAATACTCCTGCTCCTGGGGCGGAATACTCCTGCACCCGATATAATATAAACCAGAGGCGGAATACTCCTGCACTCTCCTGGGGCGGAATACTCCTGCACCCGATATAATGTAAAGCTGAGGCGGAATACTCCTGCACTCAATATCTGACATAAGAGCGGAATACTCCTGCTCTTGGGGCGGAATCCTCCTACCCTCAATATGATACAATGGAGCGGAATCCTCCTGCTCCTGGGGCGGAATACTCCTGCACCCAATATGATATGCAATGTAATGCTTATGAATGACATATAATGCATATGAATGCAATGTGATGCAATAATAACCCTTCACCGGCGCTGGACTCTCATCGACAGCCGGGAAGTAGATGCCATCTTACAGCCAGCGTACAATGCTCAGATCCTCAGTGCAATACCAACAATAGGACATAACATATAATATAAAATGTAAATCCAAAGCTAAGGCGTAATGAGTACGCCTATCGGCAGCTACACACGTAAGGAATACGTGGTAGAAAATCCACGAGGCCCTGAGGTGCCTCCAAAGAAATGGATATAAACACTTACCTTGTTACAAAGTTAGCACAATTACTCAACAACCGCTTTGTCCTTTGAATTCATTGCAACACGATCCCACTCTATTCAATAAGCAGAAAAATATATCAAATTAGGCTAAAGGCTTCATTCCTCACATCTTAGGACAATCCAGGTTGGAACCTCATACCCTATTCGCATACGCAATACGCAGGCTAGGCCTATGTACAAGGTTTATGGTCACATAACCAAACCCTAAATAAATTACATTTATAAGTTGCCCATAACTCCCTGAGTACGAATATATAATCAATTTCATTATCAGGGTCCATTTGACCCTTTAAACTATTAATTGAACTTATTAAAACGATGTATAATATTCCAAGTTTTACCGTTAAAATATATTCAAACACACGTAATAAACTCAAATGATATATTAGGATCATTACCTGAATGTTTCAGGGTAAAAATTCTACTTTTCTCCGGTCCCTTTTCTTATTTTCTGACATTTATTTTTTCACTGCATTATGTCATTTTCTCTGTTTTGTTTGTTGTGTCGTTCTGTTCTCTATACTTGATCCCTCTGATCAACTTAGCTTTTATAAAGCTAAGGCCCCCACCGCCTTTCATTTTAAGTTTTGTCTTTTTTCCTTTTTATTTTTTTATTTTTTTTAGCTGTGAAAATTAAAACGAAACCCTACGATATTCGAAATAATTCCAACTTTTGCATACAAGTTATACAAAATATATGTAACATACTCGCGAAGGCGGATCTCAAATTGGACTCCCGAAACTCAAGATGCGAATTTAAATGAAAAAAGTCAAATTATTTAACTTTCGGTATTTTAACGAAAACTACGCGAAGGCGGATCTCAAATCGGACTCCCGAAACTCAAGATGCAAATTTAAATGAAAAAAGTCAAATTATTTAACTTTCGGCATTTTAGCGGAAACTAGCCGAACAACATCGAAATTCACTTTCGAAAGTTCACAAAAATCACAAATAATCATACGAACCTAACGGCGCTTTCGGATTTTGAATTGGAGCTCGTTCGCCAAAACCGAGCTCGAAAATCTCTTTTTAATATTTATTGACAATAAAATCTGAAACCTTCTTCCGATGCCTACCAAACGAAGTCTGATTTAGCTCAAATTTTACAGACAAGTCCTAATGGACATTACGAATATTTTAAAATTATCGGCATACCATTCGGAGTCCTAACTTCCGAAACAACTGACCGAGGTCGTTTCACAATGTTGTTTATGATAATGGAATAGTATATTTTTTGGGGATATTACTTCTTTAAAATCCATCCAATTGGTATAGTAAGCTCCAGTTATTTAATGAAAAGGAATATTACCAAGTTCACAATGTTGTTTATTAAACTCATTAATTTTATTTCTGCTTATTCATCTTATAACTTACTCCATTCGTTCCATTTTAATTGATAGATTTCGCTTTTCGAGAGTCAAGTTGACCAATCTTCAGAGTTAAATTTAATTGGTAAGGTTTTATACTTTATATAGGTTTTTGGTCATGAATTACAAATTCACTCATCTTTTGGCTGAGAGGATGGCTTTAGATAGAGAATGGAAGGCGAGTCTGTAATGAATTCATACAATAATGACATGCTATTAAGGTATTTCTATATTCCTTTTACTAATATATTAAAATTTTAATTAAGTTTGGAAATAATATAATACTAAAAAGTGAATTTGTAATTGTTGAAATGAAGGATAAAGAAACTAGAAAGAATTCAGATGAGCTGATTAAATATGATTCTTTTTACAGGAAATGACGGTAAAACACATTTTATTTTGTGCTTATTATCAGTAACTTCAGCATTGCTCATAAATTTTCTTTTTGTTTCTTATTTGTGAAATCAGAAGTTGTGAATTCTTTTAATTTATATGAGTTTCTTGATGGTTGATGCTTTCTATACTTAATCATTAAGCTTATTGCAAGATCTAAAATCAGTTGATTCGCTGACTTTTTCCCGCGTGCTTTGTGCAGGATATAGGCATAGCAATTTAATTTGAACATAAGTGAAATTTTGAGTCGGAATGAAGTTCAAGTTATGATATAACTTTCCAGTCTCCAGTCATACACAATCGACGTTAGCTTTTATTCTTCTCTTTTATTGTTAAGATTATTGTATTAGTTCATCGTGCTTATTAAGTTTGTGATGACAAAATTTCGTTGTTTCATTCTCTTTTCTTTTTCATCTCTTTCTTGATACTAAGTTATGTAACTATATAAATTGCATGTATGCGATATTTATAGTATTGGTTTTGGTATTATTAACTGGTATGCTTTTTAAATAGTACTATATTGACTGGAAATACTGAAAGTATACGTAACAGGATTGTAGTCAAGTGGTAAAGTTTGAATTCTTAACCACTTACATGAACCAAAATGTAGGAGTTACTTCCTCGATTGTGTTGCTATTTATTTATTTATTATCAACATGGAGCCTAATAAAGGAAAAAATATTCAGTTGACGCAGATGAACAATAAGGACTGGAGTAATAGTTTGAATAATAGATTAGTGCAGCAATGGAAGTATGTATCAAATCAATGGTCATAGAAGAGACTGAAATAAAATGAAAAGTTCTTGCTATGATTTGTGAAAGAGAAATAGCTGAGGTTGAGAAAATTTTTCAATTTGTAAAGTGTTTTTTCATAGAGGTATTTTAAGACTTAAAATTTAATTTCAACTAAAAGAAGGAGAATAAAAAAGAGTAGATCAAAAAGCATAAAAGCTTAACTCAATCTGATTCACTGCTTTGTTTTCAATTTTTTATATTGTTTTGGGTCCTTTTCTCTTTTATTATTAAGTTTATGTAGTTATGAAAGACTAATCTGAAGTAGACAAAAGTACATTGTGAGTTGTTGAAGAAATACTGCGTTACCCTCTACATAGGTATTTGTATTGTAAACCTGTTCCGAAAAATTATATGAACATATTACCATTATAAAAGGTTTTAAGTTTTGTGTCTATGTTGTGTGCGCTTTCCAACAATAAGTCTAACGATCCTAAGAAGAAAGATGAAAGAACTTCTGTCGCATATAAATCTGGTGTTGGAAAATCATATTCCAATGAATTTTAAAGGAAATTGAGGTATGTGTTTATCATACCATAATATTCACCCATCCTTTTGTATCATTTATCAATTTTCTGTCTATGCCATGGAAAATGATAATGAAGCTTGCGCTACCACACTCACACTTGTACTCTCCTCCAAGACACTTAATAATATAGCTAAAAGGCACAAAGAAAGATAAAAGAACTTTACATGTTTAGATCAATTTATTGATCTTCAGTTTGATGATGGAACCAATAAGATCGAGTAAACCAGCCCTCGAACTTGGAGTTGATTGCCTCTGTGGTCACTCAACTTTGGGTAATTGGCCACCATGTTCACTTATCTTTGCTTTGTCTTTCTATGGTCACTCAACATTGGGTAATTAGTTGCCATGGTCACTTATCTTTGCTTTGTCTTTCTATGGTCACTCAACTTTGCCCAAGTAGCTTCTATGGTCATCCAACACAGAAATCCTAACGTCCGTTAAATATCGCTGACGTGACAACTACAAAAATATTTTGGCAAGTAACATAAATAGAAAAAAATAAAATTATTTAAGACCAACCCAATTAAAATTAAACCCTACCCAAGAGTTCTTGTTTGAAGTGCCCATTTTTGTAAAAAATAACTCCTTTTTCTTTAAATCCATCAAGAAAGCCTTCTGGTAATATATTTTCAACGTTAATTTCTTCACCTAATGAAAATCTGAGCACCCAAATGAATTAGTGTCTGGCCTTAACGAATTAGCGACTTTTGACGCTTTCTATAAGCTGAAATTTTTATTGAAGTGACATAAATTATTTATTTATTATATAGTATTTCACGGTTTGTTTAAATAATACTGTTTTTGTTTAGCAAAACTGGTTCAAGAGATTTTGCATTCTCAGATATTTTTCTTAAGGACTATGCAGCAAAGCGACTCCAACTCGGTGTCAAGATGAACAACTTTTTGGGACCAAATTTTGCTTTCAATGGGTTTGCAATATCCCATGATATTATTTTGATCAATATTTGTAATGACATTGAAGGGAAGTATGTGGATTATCTCTCAATAAGCAAGAAAAAGGTCACATCTATAGGACCACTATTCATGAAATAAAAACAACAATAGAGAATGAGGAAAGCTCCAGAATTATTCAATGGCTAGTTAAGAAGAAGGAGTCTTCGTATGTTTATGTTTCATTTGTAAGTGAATGAGCTAAGTGAGGCGAACTTCATTTGGGCGCTCAGATTTTTATTAGGTGAAGATATTAACGTTGAAAATGTGTTAACAGAAGGCTTTCTTGATAGATTAAAAAAAAAGGAGTCATTTTTTGGAAAAATGGGCACCTCAAGCAAGAACTCTTGGGTTTGGTTTAATTTTAATTGGGTTGGTCTTAAATAATTTAATTTTTTTCTATTTATGTAACTTGCCAAAATATTTTTGTAGTTGTCATGTCAGCAAAATTTAACGGACTTAGGATTTCTGTGTTGGATGACCATATGAGCTACTTGGGCAAAGTTGAGTGACCATAGAAAGACAAAGCAAAAATAAGTGACCATAGTAGCCAATTACCCAAAGTTGAGTGACCATAGAAAGACAAAGCAAAGATAAGTGACCATGATGGCCAATTATCCAAAGTTGAGTGATCATAGAAGCAATCAACTCTGAACTTGTGATAATGATGAAAAACAAGCTCACTAAAACAATAAGACTGAGTAGACCTGCCTTATTAAACTGACATGATTTACTAATTTATGTTTAAATTGAGTCAAAATGGATCAATCAAGTGACACATATATAAATCAATCACCGATAGATCATTAGCTCTATTCATGCTTATTATGTTTCTCCTAACGGAATAAATATTACTATCCAAAAGAAATTATCGGGCTTTATATTTCGTTTTGTTTGCTTTTTATCTTCTCTTTCTCGAATACTACTTTAATTTGCACGTATGTCTGTTTAATGGTATATTAATTTTTATATAAGCATTTTTCTTAAATTGCTTCTATTATTTATTTTGATAGATGTGCGATGATTTAAAAAAAAAAAACACAAGTGGACGGGAGAATACACAATAGTGCTAATGCCAAGTAACTTATCTCAGAGTATATCTTCCCCTCTAACTACCGAATGAAGAAGAGTGGTTTCCAAGAGAAGCATTTGGCAAACCAATTTGGAATATGTGACTAATAGTACTGAAGGATGTTGAATATTTTCTACAGTCTTTAATACATATTATAGAAAGGAGAAAAGAGGTTATAGTCTTTCAAATTACAGCCTAATTGTCTACATTTACAAGCATGTTATATTTGAGTATGGGATATTATCTTATGACCAATAGCTTCCCTTAAATTGCCACTACCTAGGGAAGCATCAATCTATTTTCTAAGTTCCTTAAAAAATAGTCTGACATATACAAATAATGAAGCTAACAGATGATGAAATAGTCTTATATATAAGACATGATTTTAGCGATGACAGATTGGTGTATGTGCAACTCTAAAACATACCGTTCATAAGTTAATTTGCTTTTCAAATTATAGTTATAAGTTACTTAACTAGAAGCTGTGTCAAATAAACTTTATTTTTAACATGATTTCTTATCTTAAATTATAAATCAATTATATCAGAATTGTATAGTGGCATGTTGTTAATCCTAATAAGACTTAGAGGTCGAATTACTAAAGTCAATATTTTATCAGCGAATACGGTTTAAATCCATCACAACAATAATAACGACTGCATCTCATTCAACAATTCCTCTTAAATTCAAGCAAAAATAATTCTCAATTGTGCTTTTAGCAAGATCATTTAATAAAACCATCATTATCTTTGTGGGGTTATTTCTAACTAAACATGTATTTAAAATGAACCACTTTATGATCTTGCACGAGTGACCAATCAAAAAAGATACTTATAATATTTCAATTTTAGAGGAATTTCGACTGCGCATTGCACGGGTTCTTATAATAGTTTATAATATGCTAGAGAAATACAAAAAATATGAGGAATATATATGCATCAAGGAGGGTAGTTGTACCGCTTCTAAACAATTCAGGAGGGTAATAGGGCCCCGCAAAATTCAGGTATGTAACAAAAATATCTGGACAAGTTCATAGGGGGTCGTATGCATTTTTCTCAAAATCTATTTAACTTTTAACATAGACTTGGTAAACTTGCTCATGCAAAACAATGATTTGTGTTTGCCATTTTAGCAGCTGACGAAGGTAATGTGATGGGAAGTTTCTTTAACAATGTTAGAGTTAATGGAGTAGGGATCATTTGTATTGCAAATATACTTAAAATTGGAGTGCTATAAAGCAAGATTATTGTTATTTCCTACGATTACACTACTTTACTGTTTTAAGGACCAGTTCCTTAAAATGTGTTCCTTTACTAAACGATATGCGGAAATAAAACTGTAAGTAATTGACCACCAGATATTAGCGTGGAAAAACCCCTTGACTCGGGATCAAAAAACCACGACCTACTTCTCAAGTAGGATTTCAACTTCACTATGTAAAAAGACCCACTTGGTTACAAGACTCACTCTTACTAACCTAGGACTAACTCTAATCCTTTAGTGATCTATGGCTGATATGCTCCACGTTTTATAGCTCCAGCAGCCAAGAAGTCTTGAGCAATTAGAACTCTAAAGCTCCCTTGAGTTTGAGTCCTAATTGGATTCTACTCTTTAGAATCCGGATCTTCTATCCTTATCCTTGTATTTGTGCAATCTTTTCGTATCTGTTTAGATCTGCATAATTATCAAGATAAACATTAGTTTTAGGATAATTAATAATATCTCAACTTAAATGATTTTGCACGAATTATCTATTCTGCTGCAGTGATTCAAAGGAACAGGTCCTTTGAATCCGTTCCTCAGTCATCAGTCAAAACTCCAAGCTTATCCAAGCTAACAATTTCCTCCTTTTTGATGATGACAAATTCATAAGCGTAGCTGCATATCCTTAATGTCCTGAAGTACAACTTAAGCTCAAAAAGACAATCAATCAGTGGAGAATTAATTTATCATTAAGGAACAGATTTTTCAATTAGGTTCAACTTCATGCAAAATCAGACTTACTCTTCCCCCTTTTGGCATCATTGAAAAGGTTGCATAAAAAATATAACTCAAGTGTTAGAATTAATCAGCACATGGCCATTGAGGCAACTCAAAATGCAAATATAAATCATATTAAAGCAACTGCAAGACAATGATATTAGCCATCAAAGACAATTCATTGAATCAAAAGATGAAATCAGGGGATACAAGCAAGTACTACAGAATTATCCAAAGACTAAAGAAGAAAAAAGGCTAAGGCACTAGGCTAGGCTAGATCCCACTAGACAAAATATGGCTAAAGGCTAAGGCTAAGGTGGTCAGGATGTGGAAGGACCAGGTCCCTGAGACTTGTTAAGCAACTCAAACATCTGCTTGAGCATTCCCTCATTGGTCTCCTTTGCCTTTGAGGCCTCTGCCTTCCAGTAATTCTTCTCCTCTTCTAACCTTGCTATCTTAGCAACCTGAATAGCAACCTGTTGCCTAAGTGCCCTCACTTTGTTGTTCAATGGCTGCCTCCCAACACCAGCCTGTGGAGGATCAGCCTGAACTGGCAAATCACAGCTTATCAATGTGGCACAGCCAAACTTTTCCTTCTTTGTAGCCTTCACCACCCCTTCCAAGGGAATCTTCAACTTTGCAAACACATCAGTCAGGATGAAACCAAACGGCAAGGAGTGCTTTCTCTTCCCAACAATCACCCTTTTTATCAGGTGGATCATAAAGCTGGGCCAGTTGATCTGCTTTTCAGTGTCCAACAGTTCCATGAGGACCAGGTCCATAAAACTGGCAACTCCTCTTTTCTCCTGCCTTGGCAGCACAATTTTGTTCACAAACTCAAATAATACTTGGTGCTGTGGGTGCATCTCACTCTTCTGCACAGCCCTGAGTTTCTCTTCCCCTTCATTCTCAGCAAACTTCCTAGTGATCTCCAGATCAGTAGGCAAGTTTGTCAAGTCAGGCCAAACCTTCTTGACATAACTGTCATACCCAGTAAAAGGAATCCCCAACAGCTCACCAAGTTCCCTTGTATCAAACATAATCACATTTTCATTAACAGGGGTAGTAATCCTATCTTCTTTGATGGAGCAGTTCTTGTAGAACTCCTGCACCATCCCCTTTGCACACCTACCAGAGATCTTAAGGACCATGTCCCTCCAACCCTGAGCATGCAGTTTTTGTAACAACCATAACATCCCTTCTACTTGCACATCAGACATTACCCGACCTTTCAACACCTTCCTGGTCATCATGTCATCATGAACACAGTGTACAGAGTCATCACCTTCAGCTTCACTATCACTCTCTTCTCCAGCAAAGGACTCATCACTGTCACTGGCAGAACTTTCAGACACAACAACTCTTTTGGAGGACCTGGTCCTCTTTGCAGACTTTTCTGCAGCTTTAACAGAACTTCTTGTTACCCTTCTTTGAACAACTTTTCTTTTCTTTGACTGAGGCACAACCTCCTCAGCATCTTCCATCTCATCATCTTCACCAACACCATCAAATTCAATATCCTCCACTTCTTCCTCTTCAACAACCTGTTTTTCTTTCCCTTTTCTGCTCATTTCTAAAGCAGCAGCTAATTGTTCATCAGCAGCTTTAGCAGCACTTCTTGTCCTCCTAACCCCAGAAGCAGGGGTTGAGACAGAAGGAACATGTCCTTTTGCCTTGGAGGAACTTTCAACTTTCTTCTTATTTCCGGGCTTATAACTATCACTTATTTTCTTCAACTTAGCAGCAATTTCAGCAGTCACATGGTCATCAATGGGTCCCTTTCTAGCCAATTTTCTTTTCAAACTCCTAATGTTGATCAAATCCACCAAGGGCCTGTCACTATCACTTATAGCCTCCTCAACATCTATCACATCCTCCATGGGTGCTCTAAAAGCAGCCTCTGGAGACCCCGATGACCCATGCATGGGTGCTTCCAACCTCCTAATTGGTTCCCCCTCAAGAGCAGCCTCAGACCCCTCTCTCTTTTCTTCCTCATCTATCACAACATTCAAAGGATAGGTGAAGTTTACCTAATACTGATACAAGACCATAGCACGTGATAAATCCTCAACCTGCTCAGCAATTGATTCAGCCGTGGGAACTGGTCCTTCCCCCTGAATTTCTGGTTCAGGTATTTCTGGGATTGTTTCAGGAATTTCAGGGTTTGGGTCAGTGATATCCATAGGTGAGGAAGGATTGAGATTTTGTGGTTGTTCAGCAGTGGGTGCAGTTGAAGAATTATCAGAAGAAAGAGACATTCTTGCAATTCGAATTAACAGATAATTGACTATTCTTTCTGAAATTTTGAGAATATAATTGATGAACAAGGTAAAAGAATAATGGGGGAGAAGGAGTGTATTTATAGTGTGAATTAGGTAGTAGAATTAGAGTAGAAATCGATCAACTTACCTCAGCACAACATGCAACGGTTATGGACTCTTGGGAGTCTCCCGGAAAAATAGAGCCGTTGGGCTGCCAGGTTACCTTTTCAGAGTGGGAACTGTTCCTCCGATGGGACTCTTTTGCAATTTGGATATGGGTAGGAAACTTAGTGGGATTTATCCTAATCATAAGTTACCTATAGCCTTTATACTTCTAAATTAACTGAATAATAACGAGTACATACCTGAATTTAACACAAAAATTCAGTGTCCTTCCAATTTGCAACATTTTGATCATCTGAAATTCTAAGAGCATAAGGATAACATCATTCAATTTTAGCAACTCTAAATAAGAGATATGGCATAAGAGTATACATTTAAGTATTAAGCTGGACTGAATAATTCATAATGACTTGAATAAAATTCATTGTAAGTGCAATTTTCTAGCCAATTATGAAGTAAAGAATTGATAATTTTATGTGAATTTAATCATCCCTAATTCCAATCTATTTCTTTCGAAATCATCTCTACCTAGAGCTTTTGTAAAAATGTCAGCAATTTGCTTTTCAGTGGGACAAAATGCTATGCTGATCAAACCCTTTTCATAATTGTCTCTTAGGAAATGATGTCTTATGTCAATGTGTTTAGTCCTTTTGTGATGCACTGGACTCTTTGTCATATTAATAGCACTAGTGTTATCACAATAGATAGGAACAGTTCCTACATCAACACCAAAATCCTGTAATTGTTGTTTGATCCATAACAACTGTGAACAACATGAAGCAGCTGCCACATATTCAGCCTCAGCAGTGGAAAGTGCCACTGAATTTTGTTTCTTAGTTCCCCAAGAAACCAAACACTCACCAAGAAAATGTGCCATACCTGAGGTACTTTTTCTATCAACAAGAAAACCTGCATAGTCAGCATCAGTATATCCAACAAGATTAAAACTACCACCTTTTGGATACCAAAGTCCCAAGGGACCTGTTCCTTTCAGATACCTCAATATTCTTTTAACAGCTTTCAAATGAGATTCCTTAGGATCTGATTGGAACCTAGCACATAAACCAACACTGAACACAATATTAGGTCTACTAGCAGCTAGATAAAGTAGAGAACCTATCATACCCCTATACAATTTTTGATCAACTGATATTCCATGTTCGTCAAGATCCAATTTTGTGGCAGTGGCAATAGGTGTGTCAATTTCCTTAGCATTATCCATATCAAATCTTTTAAGTAATTTCTTAACATATTTTTGTTGATGGATCATAGTTCCATTTGAGGTTTGCTTAATTTGTAAACCCAAAAAGAAATTGAGTTCACCTATCATGCTCATCTCAAATTCACTCCCCATCAAGTTTGTAAATTCCTTACTTAAATTTTCACAAGTAGCACCAAAGATTATATCATCTACATAAATTTGAACAATTAAGAGATGCTTACCTTTTTCTTTTAAAAACAATGTACTATCAATTTTACCTCTCTTGTATCCATGCTGGAGTAGAAATTTTGATAGTCTTTCATACCATGCTCTTGGTGCCTGCTTGAGCCCATACAAGGCCTTGTCCAACTTGTACACATGTTCAGGGAACTGTTCACTTTCAAAACCTGAAGGTTGCTTGACATACACTTCTTCTTTTAAGTAACCATTCAGAAATGCACTATTAACATCCATTTGATGTAGAGTAAATTCCATGTATGTAGCAAAGGCTATAAGAAGTCTTATTGCTTCCAATCTTGCAACTGGAGCAAAAGTCTCATCATAGTCGATGCCCTCCTCTTGACTATATCCCTGAACGACTAGCCTGGCCTTATTTCTTGTTACCATGCCATCCTCATCAAGTTTGTTTCTGAAAACCCATTTTGTTCCAATTATGGACCTGTTCCTTGGCTTGGGTTCCAGATGCCAAACTTGACTCCTTTGGAATTGATTCAATTCCTCCTGCATAGCATTAATCCAATATGCATCCTTCAGTGCTTCTTCCATATTTTTAGGTTCAACAAGAGATAGGAAAGCACTAAAGGCACACAGATTGTGATTCTTGACTGCTTATCTAGTTTGAACCCCAGCAGTCTTATCTGAGATTATTTGATCCATAGGATGTGACCCTTGATACTTGTAAAGCTTAGGTGTCAATCCATTGTCAGAAGTCCTCTGCTGAGGAACAGTTCCTGATAGAGTAGCACTACCAGTTTGTGAGGTGGAACCAACATGTGTTCCCCCTGTTTCTATGCCACTCTTTTCAGTTCTGTCCTGAGGAACAGTTCCTTGCAGTTCACTTCTCATATCCAGAATCTGCATTTGTGGATTAAGTTCAAACTCTTTCAGTATTCCAATTTCTTCATCCTCCTGTACCTGTTCTTGAGTGAGACTGTCAGTTTCATCAAATTTAACATGCATGCTTTCTTCAATTTTCAATGTTTTCTTGTTAAATACCCTATAAGATTTACTATTTAAAGAATAACCAACAAATATTCCTTCATCACTTCTAGGATCAAATTTTCCTAAGGCATCTTTCCCATTATTATGTATAAAACATTTGCAACCAAAAGCCCTAAGATGAGAAATATTTGGTTTCCTTCCTTTAAGCAATTCATATGGGGTCTTTTCTATTAAAGGCCTTGTCATACATCTATTTATTATGGAGCATGCAGTATTAATAGCCTCAGCCCAAAAGTTCTGTGGAAGATTTCCAGATATTAACATAGTCCTTGCCATTTCTTCTAGAGTCCTATTTTTCTTTCCACTACACCATTTTGTTGTGGAGTTCTAAGTGAAGAAAAATTATGATTAATGCTATTTTCATTACAAAAATTGAAAAACATATGATTTTCAAATTCAGTTCCATGGTCTGACCTAATGGTAACAATATGATTATCTAGAGTTCTTTGAGCTTTCTTAGCAAAAACTGAAAATGCATTAAATGCTTCTTCTTTAGATGCAAGAAATATAGTCCATGTAAATCTGGAGTAATCATCCACCAATACCATAACATACTTCTTACCTCCACGACTCATTGTTCTCATTGGACCACATAAATCTATATGGACCAGTTCCAAAGGTTTAGTGGTACTTACCTGTTTCTTCAGTTTGAAGGAGGATTTTACCTGCTTCCCCCTGGCACATGCTTCACATACTTTTTCATCATTAAACTTGATGTTAGGAAGACCTATCACCAAGTCCTTGGACACAAGTTTTTTCAATTGTGAAAGACTAGCATGTCCTAGTCTTTTGTGCCATAGGAGGGAATCATTTTGCACCACACTTAAGCAACTCAAGCTTCCATCAGATAGTGTCAGCAAGTCTACTTTGTAGATGTTTCCATGCCTATTTCCCTGCAAAATAATCTCTCCAGAAGTTTGATTAGTCACAGTGCATCCAGTAGATGAGAAATTAACATTATTACCTTTGTCACACAATTGAGATATGCTCAATAAGCAATGCTTCAACCCATCTACTAGAAATACATTATCTATACAGTGTGAATCAGACCTACCTACCTTTCCAATTCCAATGATTTCCCCTTTCTTACCATTACCGAAGGAAACACTTCCTCCTTGGAAGGCTGAGAGTGAAAGGAACAGTTCCTTATGCCCTGTCATATTCCTTGAGCAACCACTGTCCATGTACCATTTGTGGTTTATCTCCTTCACTCTAGCCTGCAAAATAAAACTAGGGGTTAATTTTAAGAACCCAAACTAGTTTGGGTTCCTTTCCTTTAGAAAAAAGATGAATCAGATCTCTCCTAGCCCAGAATAGTAATGGTTTCTTTGTGTGAACAATTTCCCTTTTTACAGAATGTTGAACAGGTTTATAGGACCTAGTCTTCTGTTTCACAGAATTTTGAACAGGTTTATAGGACCTGTTCCTCTGGGAAGCCCTTTTTAAAGATTGACAATTTTCTTTCCGGTGACCAGTGTTCCCACAATGAGTGCATAACCAGTTTTCAGGAAGTGATAAGTACTTACTCTTTGGATCCCATTTGGATGAGCTCTGTGTTTTCATGAATCCAATACCTTTCCTGTTACTACTATGATTTTCCTGTAACCATTCTAGTGCTTCAGAAGACTTGTTCCATTCTACAGTTTTTCTTAGTTCCATTTTTGTTTTAACCAAGTCTTCTTCTAAAGATCTTATCTTCTCATCTTTTTTACACAGTTCATCAACTGTGACTTTCAGTTTCTCTTCAGCAATGATCTGATGAGAATTAGCAATACCTTTACCTTTTTCAACTGTTTTAACATTTTCTAATTCCTGAGCAGTTGATTCAAGTGTGAGGACCTGTTCCTCAAGCATAGTAATCTTCCTTTCCAGAAAATCATTTTTAACTATTTCTTCTTTGCATTCTGCTTCTAAACAATCAATTTTATCATGCAGTTGATGATTGCTATCCCTTAGAGATTTAAATTCATTTAGCACAATATGGAATACTTTAACCAATTTTTCTCTAGGCATGCTTTTTACATCATCTTTGAGTTTAGAAACAAATACCTCGGCATCTTCTTCATTTTCTTAATCTCCAAGTGCCATTAGAGCAAGATCCTCATCCAGATCATCATCTGTTATTTCGTCTTCACTGTCTTGCCATCCTGCAACCATTGCTTTGGGATTTCCACTTTTCTTATGGACCTGTTTCCTAGCCTTCTTCCTTTCCTCAATGAATCTCTTCCTCCATTCTCCTTCCATAATTGGACATTTGCTGATGTAGTGCTCTGAGCTTCCACGTTTGTGGCATTCTCTAGCCTGTTTCATGTTAGTAGACCTACCCTGTCCACTAATAGCCTTTTTCTTAATCAAATATTTCTGAACACTTTTAGCAATAAGGACCAGGTCCTTATCGTCAACGATCTTATCAGCAGCAGTCAAGGCTAGGTTAGGCTCAGTTTTAACTGGAACTCCTATGTTTTTAACCTTTTTCCTTAGTTCATAAGTCTTTAAATTGCCTATCAGTTCATCTAAGGATAGAGTGGTTAAATCTTTGTTTTCTATGATAGCACAAGCTTTGATCTCCCAAGAATCTGGAAGAACCCTAGTTAGAATCTTTTCTACTCTATCTTCCACAGTTAAAACCCTTCCCAAGGAGATCAGTTCAGAAGCAATGGCATTAAATCTAGTATACATTTCAGAGATTGATTCTTCTTCTTTCATTTTAAAACTTTCATATTCAGCATAAAGAAGTGTACCTCTGGACCTTTTTACCTGACTTGTTCCTTCATGTGCAAACTTGTAGAGCATCCCAAATCTCCTTTGTTGTGGCATACCCTCTGATTCTAGTGCATTCGTCAGGACTAAGTCCACCAACAAGCCACTTCCTAGCTTTTGCATTCTTTTCCCATTGCTTTATGTCTTCAGCATTGCATTCCTTCCTGGTTTTGGGAACATCGTTTCTCTCAGCATCCTTCTTCATTGGGATCATTGGACCTTCAGTTACTATATCCCACAATTCATAGTCCTCTGCTTGAAGGTGATCACGCATCCTCTCTTTCCACCATGAATAGTATTTCCCATTGAAATAAGGAGCTCTAACCATTGACTGACCCTCACTGTTCTGTCGTGATGTACTCATCTAATCCTAGGTGTTAGCCTTTTCAAGGATAACCCGCTCTGATACCAATTGTTATTTCCCACGATTACACCACTTTACTGTTTTAAGGACCAGTTCCTTAAAATGTGTTCCTTTACTACACGATATGCGGAATTAAAACTGTAAGTAATTGAACACCAGATATTAGCGTGGAAAAACCCCTTGACTCGGGATCAAAAAACCACGACCTACTTCCCAAGTAGGATTTCAACTTCACTATGTAAAAAGAGCCACTTGGTTACAAGACTCACTCTTACTAACCTAGGACTAACTCTAATCCTTTAGTGATCTTTCTCACGATCAGTGAAGTTGTGTCAAGTCCACGACTTGAACCAGAAAGTTTACAACTCGATTTTTGCTTACTACAATTGAACTAAGACTTGAACTTTTACAAGATTCAATCTAAGGAACAGGTTCTAACTTAGTTCTACTGTAGCTAACTGATTACACAAATAAGCTAATAACTCTTCTCAGCTTTTGCTCGATGCCTTCTGTATTTGTGCACACTTCTATGGCTGATATGCTCCACGTTTTATAGCTCCAGCAGCCAAGAAGTCTTGAGCAATTAGAACTCCAAAGCTCCCTTGAGTTTGAGTCCTAATTGGATTCTACTCTTTAGAATCCAGATCTTCTATCTTTATCCTTGTATTTATGCAATCTTTTCGTATCTGTTTAGACCTGCATAATTATCAAGATAAATATTAGTTTTAGGCTAATTAATAATATCTCAACTCAAACGATTTTGCATGAATTATCTATTCTGCTGCAGTGATTCAAAGGAACAGGTCCTTTGAATCCGTTCCTCAGTCATCAATCAAAACTCCAAGCTTATCCAAGCTAACAATTATTACATCATTCTCGATTTATCATGAATGGATTATCAAAATGCAATATGACATTATATTCTTTATTTTCATGTTTTCTATCACCTTTTGATTCGTTGTAATCTCGGTTTTAACTTGGTTTACCGTTTAGTTCATCTTTGATTACAAATGAACTTAATATTTTTTCTTTCTGTTACCAGAAAAGACCATAACAAGTTGCATAATTAGTAGCAAGAAAATAGAGAAAAAATATGTTATTTTTTAAGTGAACCTAGATATATATGTGAAATTCTACTATATAAAAGTGAACCGATATATATATATCATAATAGTCTCAGTTTTATTATGGTCAGCATTGTATGTAACTTTTAAATGTGCCACTAGTGAGGGAATTCGATAAACATCCAACATAGCTTGCTTTGTCAAGATTTGTGTTTAAGCATATCGTCCATTCTGTACGTGTATCTAATAGGTGACATATAGTATTCAAGTTTAAACTCTATTATTTCGGATTTAAATTGATCCAAAGAATATTTTGTTGTTAGAGTGAATCAAGTTATAACATTATTTTTTATTTAAATTGATCCAAAGAATATCTGAAAAATAATCTGAATTGTTTTTAATAGTAACTGTGCAGATAATATTAGTATTTAAATCCTAAATTGCATCTTTAACAGGAACCAACTATAACAAAATAAGTAAACTTTTAAATTCAAGTATAGATTAATTTCACTGACTTTATTTGTTGTCATGTTTATTATTAAAAGTCAACAAATATTATGTGGGGCTATTCTGATGAAATATGTATGTATATATATGAAAACATTTATGAATTTTTTACAAAAAACAAGTAGAAATGGATTGAAAGGTTGAATAATGACGAACAAATACCAAATGAAGTTACAAATGTTTTGAATAAAAAACCTTCGTTAATTTGATTTGAGAATTTATTAGGTAAAAATTATTTACTTAATGTAGTCTTATTTGTTTTGAGTCAATTTTATTTTCAGGTAGTTGTATCACGCATTGACTAAATTTGATTAATTTACTTTCAAAGTATGCGTGCACCATGCGGGTACTGTGATGTTAAAATAGTGGACAACTTAACTCACTATGCTCCAAATGCGTCATTTTAAATTGTTAAAATTACTAGATGACCATAATTTTATGGTTAAATTAATTAACATCGGTGTGCATCAAAATGTTGAGCAAATTTCGAGTGTCTTATATGGCGGTACGTAACTCCCGTAAGTGATTTAATATGTGTTGGTTGTCAATAAATTATCATGTATATTATTTTTTTCTTTCAACAATAAAATGTTGAACAATAGTAGCATGTAGGAAAATTATTATTGTTTTTTTTTAAAAAAAAAAATCATGCTATATCTACGATGACCAACTATATGTATAGTCATAATAGGTTAGTTTCTACCAACAGTTATTCCATAACTATATGATTTATTTCTTTAACTTATAAAGTTATCTATATCACAACTTTATATAATTAATTAACTTTATCTAATATTATGTGTGCATTGATCGGGTTCTAATAGGTATATCTGTACATTATTAAATACGGACAGCAAAAAATAATTATTAAATTATCTTTGAATAATGACCCTGATCAGAAATCTTGGTCGATGACTTCAGTTAAATGATTTCTTCTTCACTTGCAAGTACCACTCTCCTTTTAAGATTTTGAATTTAAAAATTTTCATTAAACTATTGATTATCTTTGAGGAGCTAGCTTGCTCCAAGCAAAATAAGAAAAGGCATATGAAAGTAGAACAAATAATTCAAATCTTGAATGTCATACAAAAGATATTGTCCGATCATCAGAGAAGGTTCTATTGATAGTAAAGAAGAGTATAAAAGGAAAGCTTCTTCCCAAGTGAAGTTTTATTTTAAGGTCTTCTTTATATTCTTAGATTTTTTTCTTATTCTTCTTGTGTTGTTCTAAATTTTATGAGTCAATTTACTTGAACTTTAACCTTCAATTTATCTCTGCTCAAGCTTACAAATAGTTGCATTTTAAGATTGGAATAGTAAAATCTTTTTAAATTTGCTATTTAATGTATAAAAGTGTTATAGTTTTTGTTCATTGGAGCCGCGTGATGCGCGGGTACTATACTAGTATCCTTAAAATACCCAAAAGTAAAGGAGATGATAATCTAGATTCTAGGGTATTTGTTAATGAGGGTATTAATGTAATTAAAAAGAATATAAGAGATAAAGGATAGAATTGTTGGTCAAATCAAAGCATTTTTTAAGCCAAAAGCAATAAATTGATATTACCCAACTTTTGACTTTTGACTTCCTTTTTTTCCAACTTAAAAGCCTAAGTACTTTTAAGCACTTTTTAGCTATCCAATCACTTCTATCGACCAGAAGTGACTTAAAAATTTGTTTAACCACTCTTTAAGCCAACTCAAACACCCTCTATGCTAAACCCCAGTGGAAAACTTTTACTACAAACCAAAGTGAGACATTATTAGTTGAGCCACGGAAAAGGCCAGACCAAAAAAATGAGAGAAAAAAGAACAAAATAAAAAAGAAACTACTACTAACGCTACTCTTAGTTAACGGCGTATAATCTTTTCTTGTTGGCTTAAATTGTTCACGTAGATAGAGTATAATTCTTTCATTTACATCAAAACTTTCCTGAACAATACGAAATAATAGAATAATGTTTGAGATGAATATCTATAACCGGGAAATACATTTAATCATTTTGTATCTTACTTAAAAAACTCATATACAGCATATTAATGAGTAGGCATCTTGGACAAATATATGATTACATTCATGAACCTAGTTCACCTTGCACCAAAGAGTGCACAATCTTTCTTCCCCAGTTAAATATTTATTTTTACAAAATACATGGATGAAACTAAAATTGTACTTGCACTAAAATGTGATAAGATTATTGCATTTGGATTCAAAGGTATCATTGCTCTTAATAAGGGTTAAATGAACATAATCTTATTGGTCATTATGGGTGGGCAATACTAAAACAACTAATCATACTAAATTGGTATGTAGTATTATATTTACGTATTCTATGACTGCGTTCAACTTCTCATGGTATCATAGTATTATTCTTTCATTTTTGTACTTTATTTTTTACTTCTGAAATTCTATTCCGGAAGCCTATTATTTTGCTTTCGATCGCTATACATCTATCTTTCAAGGAAATTGCTTTCAAGAGGGAGATTTCAGACAGCACTTATCTGCAATTTATGTGGTACTATGTAGTTCTCCTATACTATTATGAAGCCACCAATAGTCTATATGACAACTCTTACATTTGCATGCACATAATCATGGATAAACCTTTGAAATACATTGCGTGACAGTAGTAATGATAAAATTCAGGCGGGTCATGGTCTCTTCTTATTGCATATCATAAAGGGACTTCTACAGGTAAGTTCACCCCATTTACTTAGCAGACACATTCCAATAGATAAAGTTTAATAATGCCATATATTTCTTAAGGATATTTTTTTCATTTTATTACTATGGAAAATAAATCTTTCAAAAAATTTTGAAATCCCGTCCAACCCTATACTCAGAAGAGAAGGCCGACACAAAGTAAAAGAATTTTCTTTCTCAATCCATTCACTGATTTCAAATTGTCATTAGTTAATTTATTA
This sequence comes from Petunia x hybrida, assembly GCA_037355625.1. NCBI lineage: Eukaryota > Viridiplantae > Streptophyta > Magnoliopsida > Solanales > Solanaceae > Petunia > Petunia x hybrida. Next base: position 698,041 of record JBBBVM010001137.1, on the reverse strand, counting down.
TTTAATTTAGAGTGTAAAGAAGAATGGAATATTGAAAAGCAGAATTAGCCAAGGAGACATGGGCTGTGATCTATTTGTTTATCACTCCATCAAGAATCAAGAAATTCGGCAGTAATAAATGATAATGACAAAAGGATATACCACTAATAAATGATATATATCGCAGGGTTACCAAGGAAGGCATCTGGTAAAAGATCTGAAATGGAAAGAAAGATATTTGGTATTTATGATGGAAAGTTAACTATGGAAGATCTGAATCAAAGCGCTAATTCTCGGGGACTTGTCTCAATCAGCTCTTACCTTATTCTCCAAAAGATATTTATATCTTTGAAAATCAAATCTCTTGGGTCAATCTCTCTCTATCCCTCAATTTAGATCAATCCAATCTTCTATCAAGGAAAGACAATAATCCATTCCCCTTGTTTCAAGCAATTCATATTAGCATCATATCAATCAAAGCAACGGACAAATCTAGAAGAATACTATATACTTGTGATATACTGAAGGATGGCTTACGCTTCTACTTACAATTTACTTTCTCTCTAAGTCTTTTACTTGTAATATTCACTGTATTCTTGAGAGTCTACGAGTGATCGAAGGAAAAGAAAGAGAGTTCTTGTAGAGAGGTAATAGTTGTGTCACAGAAGTTGGTTGGATCATCTACTAATCAGACAGGATCGTTGTTGGTGAGCGAGGAGTAAAAACCATCAGTGAAGGACACTTTTGGTTAACGACAAACCATAAGTGTATACAAACCTTTGAAAGAGCTTAAAGAGAGATAACATTCCTTGTGACCCAAGGGGACTGGATTAGGAACCATTTGGTTCTGAACTAGTATAAATCACTGTGTCTATTGCATTTAGATTATTGCTTTTTATTCTGCAAAGTAGTTTTTGATTATCGCCTAAGTCAACTAATATTCTGATAAGTCAACTTAGTTAATAAAAACTGAACAATTCATCCCCTCTTGTATTATCAATTGGTATCAGGACTTGGTCTCACAATATTTTGTTTTGCCTTGCAGCGGTGAGAAACGATCATGTCTTCACACGTTGTTAATGGAGCTCTTCTGCAAGAGGGAACTTCTGACACCCCACCTCCTTACTTAAATGGTAAGTATTATAGTCATTGGAAGATTCGTATGGAAACATACATAAATTTGGTTGACTATAAGGTCTGGCGTGTCATTAAGAAGGGACCCTATGATATTTCCACCACTAAAACAACAAAGAAAGAAGGTGATCCTCACAATGTTCCGGCCGATCTTGATATGGATGACTACACTGATGAACAAAGAGAGGTTATCCAACTGAACTACAAAGCTGTAAACATTCTCTACAACGCTGTCGGTGGTGAAGAGTATGAAAAGATATCCAGCTGTGAAACCACAAAGAAAATATGGGATAAGTTGGAAGTTACATATGAAGGAACTAACAAGGTTAAAGAGACCAGAATTAATCTTCTAGTATATGAGTATGAATTATTCCAAATGAAGGATGGAGAGTCTGTGGAAGATATGTTTTCCAGGTTCAGCAAAATTATTGGAGAGCTCAAAGCTCTTGGAGAACAAATAAGAAAGATTATGAGGAGTCTCTCTATTACTTGGCAACCAAATGTTATAAACATAGAAAGTGGAGATCTGAACAAGATTTCATATGATGAACTCAGAGGTGATCTGATTGCCTTTGAGAAGACTCATCTGAAACGCAACACTCAAGAAGAGAAAAACAAAACTATAGCTTTCAATACTACAGTAGAGGAAGTCGACTATGATCAGGAGGCGGAAGAAGATATTCAAGAACAGCTTACTATGATGTCAAGAAACTTGAATGGTCTAGTCAACAAAAGAAGACAATTCAGAAAAGGAAAAGCCCCATTCAAGAAAGACCAGTCTAATTACAAAAGTGAAGGACGCTGCTATGAATGTGGAAAGCAGGGTCACATTGCAAAAAACTGCCCCGATGCAAAAAGAAAAGGAAGGAACATATCATATGCTGCATGGAGTGATGAGGATGTAGCTGACAATGAGCAAGAGGAAGCAGCAAACATTTGCTTCATGGCCTTTGACAATTCCACCAGCAGTGGAATCCCTTCAAATGATTCAAGTGAGGTACGTTGTGAATTCTGCATTGAAAACTCCAGAAACCTGATGAAGTCCTTGATGAGCTTGAGAAGGCACTTAAGAAAATTAAAAAACTAAGCAAAGAGAAAGAGGAATGGGAAATGAAGTTAGAAGTAGTTGAAACTAAAAATGAATTTTTGAAGGAAGAAATGAATCAATTGAGATTCAAACTAAATAGCTTTCGAAAATCCATCAGTCATAGTTCTGTCAGATCTAATAGCTATTATAGATCTGCTAAATCTACTACATCTACTTCATCTATCACCAAACCTCAAAATTTGCATGTATGCTATCACTGTGGAGAACCTGTATATGTTTTTAGAAGATGTCAAAAGAGGAATCCTGAAAATGGATTTGGAGACCAAAAGTCAAAAGTGAGGCTAGCACCTCTGAAGCTAACCTACAAGGACCCAAGCAAGCTTGGGTACTTAAAAGCACTTAAAATTATTGTTTTGCAGGGACATCACAAAAGAGCTATGAAAAATGGGAAAATGGTTTCTAGATAGTGGATGTTCCCGACATATGACTGGTGACAAATAATTGTTCAAATCGGTCACAAGGATTGATAGAGGATCTATGAAATTTGGAGGAGATGCTAAAGGAAAATTGTTGGCATAGGCATCATCTCTTTGAGTCCTTCTTGTGCAATAAAAGAAGCTTTTCTGGTTGATGGACTTAAACATAATCTTTTAAGTATCAGTCAACTATGCGATGGTGGATACAAGGTAAAGTTCGAATCTAGCAGATGTATCATTCATGACAACAAAGGTAAAGTTGTTCTCTCTGGCTCTAGAGAAAATAATATTTATGTCTTGAACAATGGTAAAGCCTCTTCAGGTAAGCATCTGTGTTTTGCATCCATAACAAATGATCCTTGGACATGGCATAGAAAGTTAGGGCATGCTAGTATGTTTTTAATTGAGAAACTTTTAAAACATGACTTGGTTATTGGACTACCTAAACTGAATTTTTCAAAAGATCATATTTGCGATGCATGTCAGTTAGGAAAACAAACTAGAACCTATTTATAAGGAAAATATATAGTTTCCACTTCAAAGCCGCTTGAACTATTGCATATGGACTTATTTGGCCCTACCAGAACCACTAGCATAGGAGGTAAAAGATATACTTTTGTTATAGTTGATGACTATTCTCGTTTTGCTTGGGTTATATTTTTATCTCACAAAGATGATGCATTTAAAAGTTTTGAAGTATTTTGCAAGAAATTTTAAAGAAAAAAAGGATACTTCATATCTACTATCAGAAGTGATCATGGAGGAGAATTTGAAAGCAAGATGTTTGAGGAATACTGCAATTCACAGGGGTTCACTCACAATTTCTCTTCACCTCGAACTCCTCAACAAAACAAAGTAGTAGAAAGGAAGAATCGAACCCTCCAAGACATGGCAAGAACCATGTTAGTCGAACATTCCTTTCCAAATCAGTTCTCGGCTGAAGCTGTAAGTAATGTGTGTCATATTTTAAACAGGTGTCTTATCCATCCCATCCTTCAAAAGACTCCTTACGAACTCTGGAAAAGTAAACATCCTAATATAAGCTATTTCCATCCGTTTGGCTATAAATGTTTTATTTATAATAACGAAAAAGATAATCTTGGTAAGTTTGATCCACGAAGTGATGAAGGTATATTTTTAGGCTATTCCACCACTAGTAGGTCATATAGAGTCTTTAACAAAAGAACATTATCTGTTGAAGAATCAATACATGTGGTGTTTGATGATTCTTTGACCAGTGTCGAGAAAGGTAGTGATGCAGATGAAGAAGAAATCATCTCAACCCAGTTGAAGGATTCAGAAGACTCAATCACTACTGCTGAGCCTCAAAAGACAGAGTCGCAGGAAGCTGTAGAGTCAACTCCAATCTCAAACTCTCCTGAGTCGACTACTCTTGCAGATCTCAAAGAATTGGAAGTGGTGGTACCCAATGAGTGGAGAAGTGATCCTGACTATCCACAGAAATACATCATTGGAGATCCAAGGGAAGGTATGAAAACAAGTAATTCCCATAAATCTAACCTTGCCTTCATCTTACAGATTGAACCCAAGAAAGTCAATGAAGCACTTCAAGATGAATCATGGGTTCATGCCATGAAAGAAGAGCTTGATCAGTTTGAAAAAAATCAAGTATTGAAGCTCGTTCCCAGACCCAAAGAAAAATCAATAATTGGTACTAAATGGGTTTTCCGAAACAAGCTAAATGATTAAGGTAAAGTGGTAAGAAACAAGGCTCGTCTAGTTGCTCAAGGATACTCTCAGACAGAAGGAGTCGACTATGATGAGACATTTGCTCCTGTTGCTAGACTTGAATCTATCTATGCTACTAGGTTATGCATCTTTCAAAAGGTTCAAACTGTTTCAAATGGATGTGAAAAGTACCTTTTTAAATGGTTTTATAAAAGAGAAAGTTTATGTTAAACAACCTCCAGGTTTTGAAAATAGTGAAACTCCTCATCATGTTTTCAAATTGTCAAAAGCTCTCTATGGTCTCAAACAAGCTCCCAGAGCTTGGTATGAAAGACTAAGCTCATTTTTGCTAAATCATGGTTTTCAAGAGGTAAAAGTGACAAAACTCTTTTTATTAAAAAATCCTTAGTAGATATTTTAATCATACATGTGTATGTGGATGATATTATTTTTAGTAGCACTAACCCTGTTTTGTGCAAGAATTTTGAAGAATTAATGCATGGAGAATTTGAGATGAGCATGATGGGTGAATTCCCATTCTTCCTAGGACTTCAAATTCAAACCGTGCAATGACGGCATTTTTGTCTGTCAATCTAAATACACTAAGGAGCTAATCCTAAAGTTTGGTATGAATGAAGCAAATCATGCTAAAACTCCCATGAGCCCTGCCACACATCTGGTAAGCGACAAAAGGGGTACAAGCATAAATGCGTCTCTCTATTGAGGTATGATCGGATCATTATGATACTTAACTGCTAGTCGACCAGACATCATGCTCTCAGTATGTAAGTGTGCTCGTTTTTAATCAGCTCCTAAAGTATCTCACCTAACTGTTGTAAAGAGAATTCTTCGTTATCTTATTGGAATCGTGACCTATGGGCTATGGTATCCATGCACTAATCATTTTCATCTTATTGGATTCTCAGATGCTGACTATGCAGGTGATAGAGTAGATGGTAAAAGTACTAGTGGTGCAAGTTTTTTTCTTGGAAAATCTCTTGTTTCATGGCATAGCAAGAAACAGGATTGTACAACCCTTTGTACCGCTGAATTAGAATATGTTGCTTTGGCACATTGTTGCACGCAACTTCTTTGGATGGCTACTCAATTATCTGATTATGATTTATTTTTAAGCCTATTCCCAAGTTGTGTGATAATACAAGTGCTATTGAGCTATCTTATAATCCTGTTGATCACCCTAGGACAAAGCATATAGATGTTCGTTACCATTTTATTAGAGATCATGTTCAAGATGGTGACATTGACATAGCTTTTGTTAGTATTGATTTCCAACTAGCTGATTTTTTTACGAAACCTCTCTTGGAAGAAAGATTTTGTGCGTTAAGAGATTTGCTAGGCATCATTCCTGATCCTTGTTAATATTTTTCCCTCTTATTTTAAATTATCTGTTTTAATTTTGTCCTTCTTTCTTCTTTTTATGGTAACTAAATTATACTTCCCTTAGCTATTAATTCATATATTTACTCTTGTTTTAAGTCAGAATTTAAGTTCATCACACATCATTATATCATTATTACTTCTCACAAGTTGTTTTGAGTTTGAAAGGTGTGTCAGGCGGCATGACATCGGTTTCTAAGACTCTGTATCGTCCTTTCATATCATGTCCCTTCCTCTCTGCACCCTTTCACTTCATACGAAACCATCCCTCTTCCTTTACCCCCTTTAAATCACTCTCCGATCTTACACCCTCCACATTCCAACCTTTCCCTTTTCATCTTCCCCACTAAAATGGCTAGAAAAACATCCTTCTCCGCTCGTCGTAGTCAGTGCACAAAATCAAAACCACCCACAAATTCCACCACTCCTGTTCAAGTGGAATCCGACTACTCATAAAACACAATGTCTAACTATGGAACTCCGGTTGAAAACCCTAGCCCCAACAAAAAATTCGGTAAAAGGACCATGCAGTGATGATGCTGAATTTATGAAAAGGCCCAAAAAATAATTCTCTCTTGATGATTTAGATGATACTTTGGACTTTTGGGATGGCTCTGCTCATGCAAAACTTGAAGCCATTAAAGACAAACCTCTAGCGCATAGGAGACTTGTTGATTTGGACTCCATGGAATCCCTAAATTGCGACCTCAAGCCTCTGTTCCTGACACGACCCGAAATTCTGTTAGGCCGTGCGGGCACCCGATATCCTCCCATAGACCTGTCGGGCAAACCCTTACTAATTTAATTTGGAAAATACATATAACAATTCCTGAATAATTAAGGACAACACTTAAAACAAAAACACAGACATACTAATACCTCTAAGCTGTACAAAAGAAATTACAGCTGACTACCCAACATACTAGGTTTAGGGCTATCCAGACTAGACATCTAAGAATACAAAAGAAGACAAATACCTCCTGAAAGGAGCAAAATGCAACTGAAATAACAACCAATAAACTGGTGGCTATCCGGAATAAAAGCTGGCTCACCCTCAAGCTGAAGTCATTTTCGCTCCTTTACAATGTGGCGAACTCAATCCTGGAGCGAACCTGCCAAAACGAAATAGATAGACATTAAATAAGCTTTATGGAATGACATCCATGCCAATTAAACCTCCCAATAAGAAGGAAACTCTAACAATTTACCAGAAAACCCTTTTATAACCCAGATAAGCTTTTGGGATAACATGACTTTACTAGCGTTTTGAACCCAAGAGAAGATACATAGATCGAATATTACTTACTAATCACTTTGCACCGGAAGAAATGATAACACTTTCTGATGGTGACGAATTAGGATCCCATTATCCTACCAACATTGAATTTTCGAGGAGAGAGGTAAACTGAATTAACATAATAACAGAAGATGGCGTAACAAGATGCCAAGCAGACAATACTGACACTCACTCCCAAATCTTTCACATTTAAACTAGATAAATTAGTAGGGTCTTACAAATGCCCTGAATAAATCATACTAGAAGCTCACCCCTCTGCCTCAACCACTTCTTAATAGAAACAACATCCCAGGAGAACATGGAAACATGATAAGATAAACGAATTCGAGATTAATCGGAAGAATCAAATCTTACTCATTTATAAGGGAAGAAGAAATATATGGGTCTACTACATCGGATACCTCAACATCCCGCCAGACTGGTAGTTCATAGAACTGCCTCTGCAGCTGAGCTGGGACACCACCCTGATAATTACTTCCAGAAGAATCACTGCCACCACACTCTCGACCTCTACTGGATGGTGGCATCTCTCTGACTGATTGAGATCTAAATAAAATCCCCTGCGACTGTGCAGGTGCCTGATGACGAGAGAAAGGCCGACTGCCTACTTTCCGGAGCAAGGGAAAACTCCTCAAAAGATAACCAGACTCACGACAATGATAACAGGAAAACTCCTCAAAGGATAATCAAACTCACGACAATGATAAAACCTTTTCGCTGAATATGGGAGCTGAACAGATTGTTGAAAGCTACAAAGAGAAACCTGAGTCTAATCTTGATGAACTACCCGCGCACTCTGAGAATCACGCTCTACAAGCTGAGATAACCTGACAAGTAACCTCCTAAAATAATCCAAACCCATACCTCAAAAAATAATATAGCTTGCATCAAATCTTCTATAGTGTGTAGTGACAAGGTACTTCAAAAGCTTCCCCTATTACATTCATACGCATTACATTGCATCATATTGAGGGTAGGAGGATTCCGCACTCGGAGCAGGAGGATTCCGCTCCATTCATTTGGCACATGTGACCCTTTGCATCATATTTCATTTCATCTCATCTCATTTCATTTCATTTCTTACCATTGTATAGACTTGTGGTACATAACTACTGTTTCGTTCCTACGTGCATTGCTTATTTGTTGATATGTTTCTGGCTCGTATTCTTGGTTGTTGATTAGCAATGCTAACTTTTGGAAGAGGTAAGTGTTTATATCCATCTATTTCGTTTTGGCAGGTTCGCTCCAGGATTGAGTTCGCCACATTGTAAAGGAGCGAAGTCGACTTCAGCTGTCAGGGTGAGCCAGCTTTTATTCCGGATGGCCACCAGTTTATTGGTTGTTATTTCAGTTGCATTTTACTCCTTTCAGGAGGTATTTGTCTTCTTTTGTACTCTTAGATGTCTAGTCTGGATAGCCATAAACCTAGTATGTTGGGTAGTCAGCTGTAATTTATTTTGTACAGCTTAGAGGTATCAGTATGTCTTTGTTTTTGTTTTAAGTCTCGTCCTTACTTATTCAGGAATTGTTATATGTATTTTCCGAATTAAATTAGTAAGGGTTCGCCCGACAGGTCTAGGGGAGGATGTCGGGTGCCCGCACGGCCTAACCGGATTCCGGGTCGTGTCAGTTCCATGCTCAGGACTGGTCAAATTTCTTCTCTACTAACTATGCTGACATCCCTGAGGATCTGGTAAGACTTTTCTATGCAAATCTTCGGCCCTGTTCTTTTGAAGGTTTTGAAACCATGGTTCTTAATAATAGAATCGTTATTACCAAAGCTATTCTGGTGATGTCCCTGAAGGGCAACTTGCTCCCTTAGATTTGTCTTTTGAAATTTGTGTTCTTGCTCACATTGTTGGTACCACTCTATTACCCAGAACTGGTTCGCTTAGTTCTCTGTCTCAACGCGATACTTTAATTGTCTACTGTCTGATTACTAAGAAGAAATTAGACTTCGCTGCTTGGATTATTGAGTACATGCTTGAAACTGTTGCTGAATGTGCGTCTCTTTCCTATGGTATAATCATTACTCGAATTCTGCACTTTTATCGTGTTTACATCTCTGCTTGGAAAACATGCTCTATGACTGTTTGCTACAATTCTCGCACTTTTTCCTCTATGGGATATGTTCGCATTGAGGGTGTTTGAATTCGCAAGGAAAATAGAAATGCTAAACCTGTCAGTGATCATGCTGGTCCCTCTAAATATGCTATTCCTAATGTTGTCAATGAACCTCATGAGAAACTTAAGGATGACATTAGAGATCTCAATGACCTGCTGCTCAGCCTGCACTTTAAGAGTGAAAAAGCCGCTGAGGAACTCAATGAACTCAAACTGGATGTTGGTAGGTTCACTCTTAAGTTAGACTCTGCTGTGACTGACCCTAATGCTGCTATTAGACAGGTGCATGCCTGGATTGATGCAGCCTCTACTGATGTTCAAGCTTGGATTGATGCTATGTCTAGAAACATGCAAACTAAGCTGAACAGGATGGTTGACAATGTTGTGAACACCTTAACATATTTCCTTGCCCCTCACTAATATTTGCTACTTCTATGTTTGTTTCTGCTGGGTCTGTAATATTTTGAATGGCTAAACCATGTTTTGTTTCTATGCTCCCCTGATCCTTTTTGTTGATGCCAAAGGGGGAGAAAATACTTAAGTTTATTATGTAATTATGATTGCACATTAATCCTGCTAGAACTTCGTTGGTTGGTTGATTAAAAGGTTGCAGGTAGCACATACTCAGGGGGAGTCGACTATCATATAGTTAACTAGGAAAAATCCCTATAGTTTCTTTTTTATTTCTTATTATTACAGGTGGCACATACTCAGGGGAGCCGACTATCAAATACAACAATCGACTATCTCGCAAACAGGAAAGTACTCAGTCATATCCTCCATTTACTTTTTGTCATCATAAAAAAATGGGGAGATTGTTGAGTTTAAGTTTTTGTTAAGTTTAAGTTTTGATAATGACAAAAGGATATACCACTAATAAATGATATATATCGCAGGGTTATCAAGAAAGGCATCTGGTAAAAGATCTGAAATGGAAAGAAAGATATTTGGTCTTTATGATGGAAAGTTAACTATGGAAAATCTGAATCAAAGCGCTAATTCTCGGAGACTTGTCTCAATTAGGGGTGGGCACAAAACCGAAAAAACCGAAATACCGAACCGAACCGAACTAATTCGGTACTTCGGGTTCGGTTTTTCGATTTTTCGGTTCGGGTTCGGTCTTAGAAATTTTTGAACTTCGGTCTTCGGTTCGGTCTTCGGTTTCGGGCTCCCCGGAACTTCGGGCCCCGAAATTCCGAAAAACCCGAAGTTTTTTTTTTTTTTTTTTAAACCATTAACAAAAAACATCCACCATTACATATTACGTATATTTCCTAGATTGATTCGTATAATTTCCCTTTTTTGCTTATTGTATTTTAATGTCTAATTAGTGATTAAATGCAACATATATAAAAAATTAAATAATTGAACTAAAAATTCATTAGGAAATGATAAATTAGCTGAACATCCCTTTAGTTTGAATAAATCATTTATGTTAAGTCATCGCGATATGATATTACGAGTATTCAATCATTTATATTTGGTAATTTGATGTATTTTTGTTAATCTTATTTTTTGACTTTGAACAGGTATGTACTTTGCCTTTCCTTTTCCTTTCTTGTTCGGCCTTTTTTTCTTTGGCTATAAACTTTGGTTTAAACAGAAACACCGAAGTACCGAACCGAAGTACCGAACTAAAAAACCGAACCGAACCGAAGTATAAAAATTACGGACTTTTCTACACTTCAAACCGAACCGAAGACCGAAGTAACGGACTCTTACTTCTAAAAACCGAACCGAAGAACCGAACGCCCACCCCTAGTCTCAATCATCTCTTACCTTATTCTCCAAAAGATATTTATATCTTTTGAGAATCAAATCTCTTGGGTCAATCTCTCTCTATCCCTCAATTTACGATCAATCCAATCTTCTATCAGGGAAAGACATATCAGCCATTCCCCTTGTTTCAAGCAATTCATATTAGCATCATATCAATCAAAGCAACGGACAAATCTAGAAGAATACTATATATTTGTGGTCTGCTGAAGGATGGCTTACGCTTCTACTTACAATCTACTTTCTCTCTAAGTCATTTACTTGTTATATTCATTGTATTCTTGAGAGTCTACGAGTGATCGAAAGAAACGAAAGAGAGTTCTTGTAGAGAGGTAATAGTTGTGTCACAGAAGTTGGTCTGATTATATATAAATCAGACAGGATCGTTGTTAGTGAGCGAGGAGTTAAAACCATCAGTGAAGGACGTTTTTTGATTAACGACAAATCATAAGTATATACAAACTTTTGAAAGAGCTTAAAGAGAGATAACCTCCCTTGTGACCCAAGGGGACTGGATTAGGAACCATTTGGTTCTGAACTAGCATAAATCACTGTGTCTATTGCATTTACATTATTGCTTTTTATTCTGCAAAGTAGTTTTTGATTATTGCCTAAGTCGACTAATATTCTGATAAGTCAACTGAGTTAATAAAACTGAACAATTCACCCCCTCTTGTATTATCAATAGTTAGTATGGAAAAATTGGTATTGGGATGATGGTAAGAGAACTTTTAATCAACATATCATCCCACGAACGAAGGGATGTTGTTATCATAGCAGACGACATATACGCCATATAGAAGGCTCAAGAATTTTGTCAAAGTTTACTGTTTGTGGCCCTTGTGCATGTGGATTGTGGAGGTATCATTGGATTTGCTATGAAAAATAAATTTGCGTTGATATGAATAATGTGTGATGAATTTGCCCGATTACCATTGAATATGCAATAGCCTGATTAGTATTTTCTCCCCAAAGTGTTGCTAGGTTAGTGTCTTTGTTTTATTATCTCTGGTAAGATATAGCATGTGTAAGTCCTATATCTTATGTACTCATGTAGTAGTGTGGTGCATAGACAGTTGGTTAGTTTGGCATTGTTATGGATATTAATTCTATAACAAACCTGATTATAAGCGCAAAACTAATAATCAAACCTTCAAGTAAATTAATTTGTGGATGGACAACTAGGTCATCATATCCCTCAATGTAGAATTAGATCCGTGAGAAATGACAATCTCATTAGACCTAAGTAAATTTGGTTAAACTGGATGATATAATTTTTGTGGTCATCTCGCAAACGAATCTTGTGGCCAATGTGAGAGATTGGGTGTGGTGCTACTAAGCACATTCGTGAGAACAAAAATTACTTTGTTTTATTTTACACCCAAGTTGAAGGAGGAGGAGAATTTTATTTATTTTGGTAGTTCAAAAACTACTCAAGTTCTTGTAAAGAGAAAATTCTTCTGAAACTCATATATGAAAAATATTGGCTTAAATTGAGGTTGTATATTCCTAAAATCCGAATCAATTTTGGTTATGATGGATTATTAGGAAAAATGGAGTGAAGGTTTGATTTGTTTTTTGTGAGATGGTGTTAATCACAAATAATAATTGTAAATTGTGGGTAATGTAACCATGAGTTCTTTTTACTTAATAATTTTTTATGTTACTCCATGAGTAAAAGTTTTAGACTTGTGCTTATTTTATTGACTCATATAATTATGGGATAGAAGACTTAAAAAATCATAATTTATATTATATTAAAAGGTTGGATATTTGAATTTGTTAATTCTAATTTTGATTATCGAAGTATTGATTTGTTTGAATCAAAGCTCTAAAAAATCACTTGCTTCTAATTCTAGAGAATCCGAATGATTAAATTTGGTTCATATTCAGGAGACCTAAATCAAACTATGAATAAAGATTATGTCACTATTGTAAATGAATTTTCCTACATACATTTATATATTTGTTTAGTGTTAAAGATATATATGTTTGGATCTAAATATAAATATATCAGTTGGATAAGAAGATCAAATGAGTTAGATCATATAGAGGTGACAAATATTTTCTTCTTAAAGATTACTCTGAAGAGAAATTATTAATTTTTATGTTATCTCCCTAACTTGAAATATTTCGAAATGTGGGGGTCTAGCTAAGGTTATATGTTACATGATCCTAAGAGGTATAAATATAGGAGCTAAAACTTTTTATTGAGTATGTTGATAATCGTATTGTATATAAATTCCTTGTGATTAATAGTGGTGTGAGTATTAAATACTATTATTGAAAGAAAGAAAGCATAATTTTGAGAATATCTTTTCTCTAAAAAAAGTAGCAATATTTCTCATGCTTTTGCTCGCAATGAAAATATTTCTCATACTTCCATTGTTCTAAAATAGTTTCCAAATTGATGATTTGTGGAGAAGTAAGAGAAGAAATGTTAAATCTTTTAAGGATAGTTTCTTACACCTATCTTGTTGATTATGATTCTAAAAATATCTTTGTATGTTGCTTCTTCTCACACAGTATTTTGAAAAGATGCCATTGATGTTGGGTTAAATTATTTTTTTTACAAAATAATATTTGGAAGTTTGTTGATTAACCCCGAAAGCTATGGATCTAAACTTATTGGTTTAAATGGAATTTTTATTCTCGATGACTTTATTGTTAAATAAGAAAGCAAAGCTTTTTGCTATAGATTTTATTCAACCCAAAAGATCGACTATTTGGCTATTGAGATTTCCTCTATTAGCGTTCTATTTGCTTTAGCATATCTACATAAATTATTTATTCACCATATGAATATTAAAATTGTATGGTGATTTTTGAGGAGGAAATTGATCGAGCAATTTGAGGGGGGTTGTATAGAGGCGAGGCGAGAAATTAAAGGTTTTAAATCGATTATGTCACTATATGAGTTAAAACATGCACTTAAGAAATGGCATGAGAAGTTTAATCAAGTTTTATTTAATGATGATTTTATATCTATTGAAGTAGATAGATGTGGTTATATAAAACTTGTCATGACATGCTTTATGCCTTATGTGAATGACATGCTTATGGCTAGTTCTAGTCTTAATGTTGCTCGTGAAACCAGAGAGTTAGTGTTCCTCTAACTTTGATATGGAAGACTATGGAGAAACTAGTGTTATCTTGAGCATAAAAATTATAAGAGGTAATTATGGCCTAATCTTAACTCTATATATTATATAGAAATCTTTTTTTATGAATTTTAATTAGTTGAATATGGTACATGTGAGCACTTATTTAGATGCTAATTTGTTGGTTAAGGAAGAATCGTGAAGAAATTATGTCTCAAAATATATATGTCCTTAAATAATGGTAGTCCAATGCATTGGATGACCTTTTACTAGATCTAATTATGTGTGAAGGATGAGTAAATATACTCATAATCCTAACAGTGGTCATTGGAATGCATTGGCATGTGAAATATTCGACAGGTCCCATGAGCTATGGTATTTGATATAGTAAATTTACATTGTATTAGAAAGATACAATGATGATAATTGGATCTTTGATTCAGATGAGATAAAATCTACTAGTTGCTACGAGTTCACCCATTGTGGGGTGTGCAATAACAGGACAATCAGCCAAATAAATTTATCTAAATTTGTGTTTTTTTGGAGTTGGCTGATAATGAAAAAATAACTTCTTAGCAAATATTCCTATCGGAATAAATCAATCACATGTGTCTATATTTTATGGTTGCCAAGCTGCAATTGATGTAGTGAAATAAAAATCTGTTGGCAAAAGTAGACACATTTATTTTGAGACATAATGTGATAATGCAGTTGCTGAGAGATGGAATTACTTCCATAAATTATTTAATGTCAGAGGTGAGTTTGGCCGATTCACTGACTAATTGAAAACATCAAGGGGAATGAGATTTATAAATATCACCTAGAGAAATGTCAAAAATGATGGTAACCCAAACCTATGTGATTGGAGATCCTATGAAATAGGTTCATATGGGTAATAACAAGTAATTAGTTGACCGACTATGCACTATAAGATTATGTCTCTTCCTATGGTGTGTGAATATAGTGAAATTTTTGCAAGACAAAGTGAGGTTGAGTATCAACTCTTAATCCAACTCATGTCCTTTATAAGTAGTGTATTACTCTGCAGAATACACTTGATGATTGGACCTATATGAGTGTGGAATGGGGCCGCTCCTATGAAATTCTGATAAAATTTCTGGAGCACTTATGAATACCGAGCATTGCGCATGGCCTATGAGCACAAAACCATGATGAACAACAAAATGGGAGTATAATGTAGATAAGACCCTGTTCTTACAAAAGAATTCTTGGTTCATAGAAGTTTTAAACTTCATCAATTTTTCTGTAATTTCAATCTTATTTTATCTAGCTCTGATTCATGGTCTACGGACACCAAATACGATGCATTATACTCATTCTTGAAAATTCAGTAAATCTTTCTTTCGTCCTTCTGCTTGTTTTGTTTCTTTTGAAATATGTGGGGGGATTATTGTGAATATGGTAAATTAATATCCCAAAAGGAAAATCTAATGTTTGTCGAGATTCATTCCTTTATTAAACTTCAATTAGTCAAAATTCTTGACTATTGACTATTAGCTATTAAACTATTTCCATAACTTTTGGAGCCTTAAATATTTTTGTCATTAAGTCATTCTTTATTTGAAATGACCTCGGTTAGTCGTTTTGGAAGATAGGATTCTGATTGGCGTGCCGATAATTTTAAAATATTCGTAAGGTCCAATGGGACTTGTCTGTAAAATCTGAATTAAATCAGACCTCGTTTGGTAGGCATCGGAAGAAGGTATCGATTTTTATTATCGATAAATATTAAAAAGAGATTTTCGAGCTCGGTTTTGGCGAATGAGCTCCGATTTGAAATCTGAAAGCGCCGCTAGGTTCGTACGATTCGATCGGTATGGTGTTGATTATTCTACTTTCCAGTTTCAGGGGTCTAGCGTTGAATTGGTTGGCCGCTCTCTTATTAACTAACTTGGTTCGATTTTTCTTCTAGATTCATGGGAAAGTTCATTTCGAGTAGCAAGCGAGATAAAGAGTGTCAGTGTTTGAGTGGATTAGACAGGGTAGTCTATCAGATAGCCTGTTGGTGTTTCAGAATATGAGATTGAATTCTATAAAATGGCTGAATATGCATTAAAACGAGTCCATGAACCTTCCAAGAATGTTCAAAGATTTCTTGCTGACCTTTCTCCTTCCTTGAGATCCCAGATGGCTCGAGAAATCAAGGTTGGGACTTTATTTGATGTTGTTATCGATATTTCTCAGAGGTATTAGGCATACCATAAGTTAGAGCAGGAGAGCAAGAGGTCCCGTGGCCTTGGTGGGCAACCATGGTACCTCATTTGGAGGAAAGAGTTCTAATTATTTTGGGAGGTCACCTTCCAGGTTATCTCAGCTTGTGTCACGTGATTCTTAAAGTGCGTCAGTAGTTCGTCAAGATCAGATCCCGTTTTTCTCTTTGTAGCTATCAACAATCTGTCCAGCTTCAATTTTCACTGAAAAGGTATTATCATTATCGCGAGCATGTCATCTTTGGTGGAGTTTTCCCTTACTCCGACAAGTAGGCAGTCGTCTTTTCTCTCGTCATCAAGCACCTGCATAGTCACAAGGGATTTTATTTAGATGTCAATCAGCCAGAGAAATGTCACCATTCGATAGAGGTCGAGAGCGTGGTGGTAGCGGTTCGGCTCAGCCGCACAGGCAATTCTAAGAACTACCAGTCTGGCAAGATGTTGAGGTATCTGATGTAGTAGACCCAAGTATTTCTTCCTCACTTATATGTGTGTAAGCTTTGATTCTTCTGATCGGTCTGAACTTTGTTTATCTTACCTTATTTTCATGGTTTCCTTGGATATTGTTTCTATTAAGAATCGATTGTGGTAAAGGGGTGAGCTTCTAGTATGATTTATTCAGGGAATTTGTGAGACCCTACGAGTTTATCTGGTTTAAATATGAGAGATTTGTGAGTGAGTATCGGTATTGTTTGCTTGGCATCTTGTTGTGCCTCATTCTGTTATAATGTCAAGTCAATCTACCTCTCTTTGGAACTCAGTGTCGGCAGGATGATGGGATTCTTATTCGTCACAATCAGAAAGTGATATTATTTCTTCTGGTGTAAAGTGATTTGTAAGTGATACTCGATCTACGGTTCTCCTCTTGGTTCAAGATGCTAGTAGAGTCATGTTATTCTATGAGCTTCTCTCAGTTATAAAAGAGTTTACTGATAAATTGTTGGAGTTTCTTCTTATGAGAAGGTTAAATTGACATACATTTGGTTCCATAAAGCTCATTCAATGTCTATTTCTTCAATTGCGATTCTTCGGTTAGCCTGACTCGTAAGTAGTCTAGCTCTGGTAGCCAAATAAATAAGAAGAAGAGCTTCTTAAAGCTCTAATTATTTCTATCCTCAGTCTGTTGCCATCTCTTCTTCGTCCAACACTGGTGAGCTTAGGCGGTCAGTAGCCTCTTGTGATGTTCCCTGTGTTGAACCAGAGTGCGTGTCAAGGTGGCCGGATAAGCACATTGTTGTTTTTCAAGGCTACTAAGGGTAATGAGAGGCGTCATTTGACCTTTGATTTGATCCATCAGGCGGTGGTGCTTATAGAAAATGTATGGAGTTGTGAACTCGAGAGTTGCAGCTATTTGGAAAATCGAGAGAGTAATTTGGTAGCTCGGGTCTGAGCCGCGTTCTCTATTTAGCTAAGTCTTCCTTAATCCAGCAGGTTGTGCGAGGATGATTATTTCTATTCAAATTAGTTGCATGAGTTTATGCTCTAAGTGGAGGAATCTTCCTCCAATTGATACCGAATCATAATATTAAATCTCTAAGGCGTTGCTGAAGCGTGAGCTAATTCTTAGTTCCATCGACTTGTTCTATATCGAAACATATATCGAAAAGGTGATTATCGGCTGAATCATGTTAGTCCATCCAAAGTTTCGTATATCTCTGCTTCGAAAATGTAAAACTCTTCTCTCGTGATCGAGGAAGGATCAGCTTAGTCAGAATAAGCTGGGCAATGGTGTCATCATATTATTCAGATACGTTTTATTCTAAGAGTTCGGTGTTCGTGTTATAATTTCGATCATGTAATCATGAGATAATATCCGTGGAGTAGCTTATGAAGGTCGTGCAAGTTCTTTTGTCATCTGTGCGAATTTTTCTTTAGACTTAGGCTCGTTCGAGGAAGAACGAGAATTTAAGTGGAGGAGAATGAAACAACCTCGGCTAGTCGTTTCGGAAGATAGGACTCCGATTGGCGTGCCGATAATTTTAAAATATTCGTAAGGTCCATTGGGACTTGTCTGTAAAATTTGAGTTAAATCAGACCTCGTTTGGTAGGCATCGGAAGAAGGTTTTGATTTTTATTATCGATAAATATTAAAAAGAGATTTTCGAGCTCGGTTTTGGCGAATGAGCTCCGATTTGAAATCTGAAAGCGCCGCTAGGTTCATATGATTATTTGTGACTTTTGTGCTTTTTCGAAAGTGAATTTCGAGGTTGCTCGGCTAGCTTCCGCTAAAATGCCGAAAGTTAAATAATTTGACCTTTCACATCTCTTCACTACTACAAGTATGTAACAGATCATTGCTTAATGCTTCTACATACTTCATTTAACATTCGAGGATAAATGTTCCTAACGGGGGAAGATTGTTACACCCCGTATGTATAAAGTGACGTATATCATTCTAATGCAATGTTAAGAATGATTTAAGTGAGTTTAAAGACATAATATTACCATAGAAGATTTTTATATGTTGAATATAAAGTTTGGGAAAAATCGGATTTAAGTTGCGGAAAAACTGACTAAGGAATTGCCTTGTAACGAAGCTTTTTCAATAATTAATTTCATGTGTTATATGAGGTCTTTTGGAGACATATCATATACCAAATTGAAGGTCTTGGAGTGTAGTTTCCAACACTCTTGACGGTTTGTTCATACAATGTATAGATAAAAAGATATGAGTATCAGAAATCAGGCCAGAAAAAAGGACGTAAGCGCAAAAGAGGGCTAGAAATAAAATGTTTTTGTTATAAAAGAGAAATCCTTCACTTTCTCCAAATTTTCCAGGAACCCCACGACATAAATAGACCTTTCTTCAGTTTGAATCTATTTTTTTTTATTTTGAAGTAACAACATCAATCTTGACTCGAAACGGAAGACGGATTGCGTCAAAACGCTCTACGCGATTAAGGTAACGTTATGCTACCTTCAATTTCGTCTGTAGTTTGAGTTGTAGAATTACTTCATGGCTAAGTAAAGTGCCTAAATGTTGTATTATAGCTTGTTTAAGATTTAGAAGGTGTGGAATTCAAAGGAAACAAGGTTTAGAAGCAAGAAACATCAAAGGTATGTAAGACTAAACCTTTCTTTTGGCAAGGCATGTATCTTTTAGCTTTTGAAACTTTTCTTAGTTCTAAAATTAGTGTCTCTTGTGAGAAACTTGTAGGTTATCAAGGAAACCTTGTATATACTTAATTTGGTACTAAAATCCAAGGTGAAAGACGTCAGAATCAGCAAGACAAAACATTTCAAAATCTGAAAAATCATTTTGATCTCTGGACAACTGTTAGTATATTGATCATAACTCCTTGTACAACATTGATATTTATATGCTTTAAGAATCCACAGAATCCTAATCCATATATCTACAATTTTTATGAATACCATGAAGTCTATATCTTTGATTTACAATCTGAAAATTAGGTTGAAAGTCAGGATAGTGGTGCTGTCCAGATATTCTATCTGCGGATGAGTTATGTCATCCAGTTGTCTCATCTTGTTATTCGTTTAACATGTTTATGTTATCAGTTTATCTGGATATCCATTCCCGTGTATAGTATAGTGTTGGTTCTTTTTTTGCGGATCATCCAGTTTCAGGGGAAACTCTGCCGAAATTTTTATAGAAATTCAAAAAGTTGGACAAATTCTGAGTTCTAGGTTGTGTCTATAATTCTATCCAGAGTATTCTTCTCATTCCTTTGAGTCCATATCTATTGTTACCACATGTGTTATACCTCATACATGCTTATACTTATATTGAGATCATATTATGTGTGATTTGGAGTCCCCCATAGAGGCTGGACATTGAACACACAGTCCGGTCACGTGGGTATCAGGTTCCTAACCGGATTACCCTAAGATGTGGGGAATGAAACCTTTGTTAGCGTATATCTATTTCATGTATATCTTATCTTTGTAATTATCCCTTTTACTTGTAGCTTATCACATGTACTCTGTAGTTATCCCATTGTATTTACAGTAGCTATCCTTTACCTTGTATCCTATATATACTTCAAGGATGAATCAATGAGAATAGACGAAATTAACTCAAATCCTCTCTTGCATTGCTTACTGTTTTACAACCTTTAGCCTTATGTGATATATTTTTTCTGGTTATTGAACACAGCGAGATCGTTTGTCAATGGATCCAAAGGATAAAGCAGTTGTTGATTAGCCGTACTAACTTTTGGAAGAGGTAAGTGTTTATATCCATTTCTTTAGAGGCACTTGGCCTCGTGGATTTTCTACCACGTGTTCCTTACGTGTGTAGCTGCCGATAGGCGTACTCATTACGCCTTAGCTTTGAATTTACATTGTATATTATATGTTATGCCCTGTTGTTGGTATTGCATTGAGCATATGAGCATTGCACTCTGGTTTTGAGCACTGCATATACTTACCCGTAATCGATGAGAGTCCCGAGCCGGTGAAGGCTCAGTATTGCATATACTTCCCGATTGGCGATGAGAGTCCCGCACCGGTGAAGGGTCATTATTGCATATACTTCCCGGTTGGCGATGAGAGTCCCGCACCGGTGAAGGGTCATCATTGTATACTTTTCGGTAATCGATGAGAGTCCCGAGCTGGTGAAGGGTCATTATTGCATATATCTCCTGGTAGACGATGAGAGTCCGGCGCCGGAGATAGGTATCAGGCATACGTGACTGCATTGCATCGTACCGCATTCATCCCATCTCATTGCACCGCATACTGACTATTGTGTGTATTGTGTTGTGTTTTATGTATGCGGTATGTATACTATGTTGTGGACATATCTCAGTTTGCCTATATAATTTTGGCTCGTATTCTGGGTTGCGGGGATCGGGTTGCACGCCGCAACGGTATAAATATATGGATCGGGTTGCACGTCGCAGCGGTATAAATATATGGATCGGGTTGCACGCCGCAACAGGATGAATATATGGATTGGGTTGCACGCCGCAGCAGGATGTATTGCTGATTGTTTATAGGTTCGGAATACCTATATGTTCTGGCTATATTACGTTCCTGGTGGTTAATGAGTTTGTGATTCCATACGTGTTTCTAGTTATTATCTGGCTCTGCCTTTTCATAATTTAAATAAGAGGAATTTGGTTTATTTATTTCTTTTCTCCCTGGCTAGCTATCATATTCTTTGAGGTGGCTAGTCTGCCCCACTTATTGAGTCATTTTGACTCACCCTTATTTGTTGTTTATTTCTTGTCCATCTATTTTGTTTCGACAGGTTCGCTCCAGGATTGAGTTCGGCATGTTGTTCAGGAGCGAAGACGACTTCAGCGGTCAGGGTGAGCCAGCTTTTATTCCGGATGGCCACCAGTTTATTGGTTGTTATTTTAGTTGCATTTTGCTCCCTTCAGGAGGTATCTATCTTCTTTTGTGCTCTTAGATGTCTAGTCTGGATAGCCCTAAACCTAGTATGTTGGGTAGTCAGCTGTAATTTTTTTTTTTGTACAGCTTAGAGGTATCAGTATGTCTATGTTTTTTTTAAAAGTCTTGTCCTTATTTTTGAATTGTTATATTTATTTTCCTATTTAGTTGGTAAGGGTTCGCCCGACGGGTCTAGGGGAGGATGTCGGGTGCCCGCACGGTCTAACCGAATTCCGGGTCGTGTCATTATTGGCATCAATCCATTTAAAACTGGTTGTTGCACATTAGTTATAGATGTTGGAGTTAAATAGAGGTTCTTCCTTCTCTTAAAATAGAGAAAGATACACTCTCAAAGAAATAAAAAAACATATTCCCTCTTTTTTATATTGAGTTTCTTTCTAATTATTCCGATTCTTTGTTGTTTCTGCTTCTAGTTTTATACTAGAAGAAAACTAGAAGAGCTTGTTGATCCTAATTTTATACTAACTGCTCCAGAAGTGTATGTCAATCTGCCAATCCCTTGGAAGAAAATTGCAATTGAGAAAGACCATATGGCCGTTAATGTAACTAGGTGAATACCATGCAATTTCAGTTGGGCGACTATGCAATTTCAGTTAGTATTCACTTGGATCCTCACCTGGATCCTCACCATACAACTTGATCAACAAAGGAATCATGAATGGTGAGCCTGAAATTTCTGTACACTACCTTTGTGTCAAAGAAGAGATAACACAAGTATTATAATGACTTTTCAATATTTGTTGAATTTGATTGGAAATAATGGAGTATTTCACATATAAGAGTATCGGGTAATGTCGTTTGAGGTTAGTTCTGTTTCAATAGTAACTATGGAACTCTATTTGTCTCGATGAAATTTTTTCGATTAATTTGTTTAATAAAAACAAAACTCATTATAATTTCCAAAAGTCAATGTTCATATATAGTTGATTGAGTAGTATTTAGTAACAGATTTATCTTAGATTTCAGTACCTATGCATTTGATAAGTGAATTTCTATCTTAGCACAACAACTTATTAAAATATAATTTTGATAAATTTGATTTAAAAGGAAGTGGACCTCCTCAGAGTAAGAATAGCAACTTCGTATGTTTTCAAAACAATAAAAATAATAAATAAATAAATAAAATAATAATAATACTAATAATAGTAATAATAATTAAGGCCAACAAGCTGCTTTTTCAGGGAAGATGAGCATACATCTCAAGTTTTAGTCCAGGTAAAGTTTCAATTGTTAATTCATGTTACATCTATTTTTTTTTTTAATGTTCTTCAAATATTGTGAAGTTTTCCTTGCGGGATTTGTTGAAGCAGTTGATCTCATTCTCATTTTTCTCTATTTAAAGGACTTTTAAAATTTTATGACACTAAAAATTAAAGTGCTTTCCAAATTTCAGGTGCCAGTATATCAAGAGTTGCATCCACCCATAACGGCCTTCATATATGATACCGCGTTGTTATGGGTTATATATAAACTAAAGACATGCCTACAAATTAACTAATTTCTCGGTACGTGTGTTGCACGTATATGTCGAGCTATATAATATTTCATTGTAAAATAATATCAACGTTATTGACAAAGTGTTGAATAAGATGAATGAAGACTGGGTTTTGAGAATATGTTAATTTTGCGAGAAATTCAAGTAGAGCCGATATCTTATCAATTAGTAAAAATATTTAACTTAAGAAAGTACATGTTCGGAGTTAGAGATGGCGGGATATCAATTTGTGATGCATGCAATTAAACAGTACATTTTGAAATCATCACATAATGAACATCTATCATAATATTAGTAGGATTGAATTTTGTAAATTAGAAAGTGTACAAAAAAGTAATTAATTAATATAGGATTATTTACAACATAGTGTTATAGTGACTAATTCCTCGAATATGAACTCTTAAAGGACGATCTTTATAATGAACTCTATAAAGACGATATTCTTGGTGTATGTTCCTTTCATTCATTCCAGAGTCATATCGAATGGACTAATACTCTTAATTTGTATAGACTATAGTTGTACAATAATGAACCGATCATCCCCTAGTGATATTATATGTGTGCGCGCATGCGCTAAAGAGGAAAATAAAAGAAAATTCAAAAGAAGAGAAGTAATAGTAGTGCTCGACAAACTTAAGGTGGCATGTTTTTTTCAAGCACGCAATCTGAACACGTTATTTTCCTAATCTCAAGCTATGTGATCACAACCTTAGGACAAAACTGGATCACAACTCACAAGACTTTAGCTATGTATGCCCAGAGGAAAATTTAGTTCATATGAATAAAAAAATCTTCACACTTAGACATCAAAATACATCCTAATTCCTAGAAATATTAACTTTACATAATAGAAGATGCATTCGCAGTCTCATCATCACCAAATATGGTATATGCATTCGCAGTCTCATCATCACCAAATATGGTATACGATATGTTATCTCCACAAAAAATCAGCACTTGTTCATGACTTACTTCTAATGGTGAATTATATTCTCTATTTTCTTCACCCATCTTTTTACTGTGTTCTAACAATTTCTAAATTATCCAGTTTTTTTTTTTTCTCAAGTTTCTTCAACACTTACTACCACCGTGTGTCTGTTCATATTTGTCATGAAGCCCTTTTTTTTGGTCATGAATTCTTCAACCCCATATGGTGTGAAAAAGAATAATAATAGACTACTCAAAACTACTTAAAATCAATTTAAGATATAGATAATTTTAAATTAGTGAAGAGGTCGGTACCTTTAATGTAGATTTTAGAATATATATATATATATATATATATATATATATATGAGGGACTATATTGTACATATAGGAACTTTAGTAAAGTTATTGTAGATTAATTTAGTTTGTAACTGATTTAGTTAGGTAGTTATTAGTTAATAGTAATTGTATATAATGAACTTCAGGGAGTTAACACTCCATTGATTCAATACAAATATTTTCTAAATCTCTCTCTTTCTCTCTCCAACTTCTTCTTTGATATTGAGCTCAAGCTGCGTCTATGGCCTAAAATCAATATGGTATCAGAGCCATTAATGACCGGCGAAGCTCATATCATCTACTACGAAGAGAAGTCACATTGAGGTGAGTATAATCTACACAGTTTGAGTTGAATTACGGTGATCGCTGGATTCTAGGGTTTCATTTGTAATCTTCTGTAAAATTCCTTTGTAATCCGTTGTAATTCCTGAATCTAGGGTTACAATTTATATTAAAACTCTGCAATATTCGTAATTCAAGCTAGGTTATTGAATTTCTACGATAAATCTTGAGAAAATCTCTGCAAAATCTCCGAAGTGAAGCTTTTATGGCGGAAATTGTGAATGATAACACTAAGAACATGAATAATTTGCTGAAATTGACTTTTCCCACACACACCCTCTGTATCTTCAAGCTTCAGACACTCCTGGTACTGTATTAACCCCTATACAGCTGACTGGAGAAGAAAATTACTCCTTGTGGATGTCGATCGATGAGGATATCTTTGTTAAGAAAGGATAAGTTAGGTCTAGTTGATGGAACCTATCCAAAACATCATTTCCTTCTCATTTAGGGCATCAGTGGGAGAAATGCAATGCTATAGTATTAGTGTGGATTATGAATACTGTGTCTAAAGAGCTAGTTAATGGAGTAGCATTTGTGACTAATGCTCAAGCAGTCTGGGAGGATCTCAAGGAGAGGATCTGTGCCAGAATCTACCAAATTCACAGGCAGATCTGCTACATTTCTCAAGGTACTAGCTCAGTTTCAGCATATATCTCTTGATTGAAACTTCTCTCAGATGAATTTGCTTCCATAACCCCACTGCACTGTGACTGTGAGAAATCCAAGACTTTACTGAATATAATTCAGCAATTGAAGAATCATATTTAGATTCCGACTAAGTAACATAATTTTTTGTTGGATGGGTGAGATATTTGGTCATAACTAAACCTACCATTCGCCCAAATACTACTCCCTCCGTCCCAAATTAGTTGTCACCTTCAGCTCTTTCATGCCTATTAAGAAAATCATTAAAATAGAGTGTGTGTTTTTACTATGTTAACCCTATTTAATATTTGACTATTAAATTTTGTTGAGAATTCTTTTAATTATTGAGGGTATAGTTGGAAAAGACTAACAATTTTCTTGAAATCCTAAAGTGTCAACTAATTTGGGACAAATGAGTATTGCTAAAGTGTCAACTAATTTGGGATGGAGAGAGTAAAAAATTAGATCTGTGTGTTCGTAAAGCCGGCAAACATGGGATACTCTCTTAAATTTGTTTTTGTATATGTTTTAACTCTTTTTCTAAGAAAAATAAATATAGTATAATTAGTTTTATGATATTTTGAGTCTTTGTAGAGCTAGATTATGAATGATTATATATTGTAGATGAAAGAATAATCTTCTGTGAAAATTTTTATTTGCTTTATCATTTTTCTTTTGTAGTTTTCATATCACGTTAACTGAAATTTGATTTATTAAATAATACTATTAAACACTCAATTTCTTAAGTAGGTTGACTTTCAATAATCCGGTAAGTTTAGGGTTTAGAGATAGATGATGAAAAAGATAACTTCAACTCAAAAGGAAGTTCATAAGTTGCTCGTCTTTATCGCTACTCTTTTTCAAAACCTCTTTAGTTGTTAGCTCTTATGAAAATAAATGATACACTTCTTTCTGTGGTGAAAAATGAGCGAAGGCCAAAATAAAAATATAACATAGAAATAACAAAAAGAAGAAGAATAGAAACATAACAATGACACTCTTGTGTGGTTAAGTTAGCAATTGAGTTATTCTAAATTCTCTATATAGTTTTATCATTATTTGAATTTAATCACCTCTTCGATACACACACACATATATATTATATAAAATAGGATTTCATATCTCTTACACTCTGTTTGGATTATTGTCACCTATTGTTTCATAATGTATTGTTTTGTATTGTATTGTATTGTATCGTACTGTATTATAAAAACAACGTTTGAATTGATTGTATTGTTTCCCGTTGTTTAGTAACATTGTTATTGTTTGTTTTGATTGTATTGTATTGTACTGTAACTAATAAGTTTACTAATATACCCTTAGTTGTTCTAAATATTAGATTAAGTAACAAATTTTCTTTAATATAATTTGAGACAGTTTATATTTACTAGTTTATCACCAACTATACCTTGTAAATATATTCATGCAAATTATAATGAAAATAATAAAAAATATATAAGTTAATAATATTAGACATAACAATAAGTTTACAGTATTAATAATTTAGATAAAAAATAATATTCCATAACGACATGCAAGCAATCATATTATCCAAATATAGTTATAATATAAATAATACTAGACTAATTTAATTGTCCGCGAACATCATGGTCAATAAAAGAAGTTTGCGTTCTTCATATATTTTGCATCAAAAAAAAAAAAAAAAAAGAACATATAAAGTATAAGAGAGGCAGGAACGTACAAAGTAATAAGAGAGGCAGGGAACGTACTGTATTTTGAGAAAATGGGAGATGAGGTCAAAATAACTACTTGGGTGTATTTAAATAAGAAAATAGGGTAGAGGGTAAAATAGGATTATAAGGTTATAATTAAGGACATGATGGGAAAGTGTAAAAGCGTAACAATGCAAAACCACCAAATCGGTTGTAATAAAATGTGGGTCTTTTCATTTTTAGGTAACAACGGAACTTAACAATACAATACAACGAAATTAAAGTAACAACCAAAACAAATGTTGTACTCATAATAACAATACAATACAAATACAATGAGTAACAATAATCCAAACAAAGTGTTATTGTTGATCACTAGCTGAAGTAAAAGCTTATTTTGTATTGTACCATTCTGTATGTTCTTATCTTTTCTAAGAGAACTAACATATATAGGTATTATAGGATGGTATGAGTTGTGCATATATAAACTTTTTGAGGGTTCAAAAAGGATTTTTTAAACATATATACAAAAATACATCTCTATATTACAAAAAAAAAAAAAGCAACATTTTTTAAATTACAATACATAACATTATTTTCCTAACACGTTTTTACAATGATAAGGACATTTCATTTTTTATAATTACACTCGTACTCATTCTCCTAAAAACCCTAGTACACTTTCTCCTCTTCCCCAAATAAACCACTCGCTACCCCCATTCCCTTGTCTCATATCCAAACATACAACTCCACCCCAACACCATTGATACAGCCCGAACCCGTACTGATCAAGTATTCAATCCACCGAGGCCTATGGCACGAAGCCAAGCCAAGATTTTTCATAATGCTCACATTCAGCTGGCATGGTCGGGAGAAAGCAACCGTTCGAATGTTGAGCGGCCGAGCACCTACATCTGCAAGCTCGAGCCCAGAGAAGGAAGTGACCGAACACTCAACATTGGCACCGAGCAGTGAAGTGACCGAAGGGCTACAAATGCGCCCGAAGCAAGAGAGCGTCTGAATTCAAGTGTTCGAGGCTGAAGAGCAACCAAGCACAAGAGCACCCGAACTCTTAAATATCAGCCCTGCGTGGCTTGTTCTTATTGGTCATCTGTGACCATTTCCTAGTTTACTCTCGGGGATATCTATATAAACTCCTTAATATTTTCATTTGAGTAGTTAGTTGTTGATGAATATTGAATATAGTTGTAGCTATTGTGTCTCCATTATGAGTCGAAC
Organism: Petunia x hybrida; assembly: GCA_037355625.1. Lineage (NCBI taxonomy): Eukaryota > Viridiplantae > Streptophyta > Magnoliopsida > Solanales > Solanaceae > Petunia > Petunia x hybrida. The sequence goes on along the minus strand of JBBBVM010001137.1, from coordinate 669,746 downwards.
CCCGTCGCCGGAATGTTATAAGAACTTGGGTCAATCGATGAAACCCGTTTGAACAACTTCTTCTTTGATTATTCAGTTTGCAAGAAGCATGAATGTCTTCTTTAGGATTGTTGCCTAGTGCAGGTGATTCCTTTGTTATTCAGCCGAGCGGTCCCAAGACTGGTTCCTTGGGCTTGTTAGGATTGAAGCTTGGATTTGTCTAGCTTCTATCTAATTCTTTTTTATTTTTCCGCTGTTCTTGTTCAGTTGCTGAGCTTATCGCCGATTTGCTTGCACCATCTTGGTATCAGACCGCGGTTTGGCCTTGTTCTTACAACCCCAATCCTATTTTACGTTATCCTTTAAATGTTCCTGCGTTTGTGTCTTGTTCTCGTTTCGTGTTCTTGTTATCAATGTGTGTTCTTATTTAACCAAAAAAAAAAGTAAAAAGAAGAAAATTCAAAAAAAAAAATTGGTTTGATTGTTGGTTGTTTGGAATAAACAACCAACAAATTCTTGATCACCATTGTTTGGAGGTTCGAACGAGTGCCCATCGTACATTATTCGCCGACTAGGGTTTCTTGGTGTTTTTGAACTGTTCTTAACGTTGGTGGTATTGTTTCTGAACCCCAGATGAGTTTTGGTTGTTATCATTGAAGACTGGTGGTTGTTGTTTGATTTGGGTCGAAGTTTTGAGCTTAAAATTTTGAAGTTCCATCATTTAGACATCGTCCGTGCGTCGGAAACTTGTTACATTGTAACAGTGTACAGACGACGAAGTGAAGCTGTTCTTAGCTTGGCTCGGAACTTAAATTTCTCTGATCGTTGTTTAAAGTTTACGGAGAAGCGACCTTAAAAAATTTTCTTGAATTCTGGACTGTGAACAAAGTTTGAAGATGTCCGTAAATTGGAGTTAAAGTTCACTGTTCCATTGAAGAAGAAAGGGGTAAAGTGTAGATACCAAAACCCCAGGTGAAAAGTTGTCGGCAAGAAAGAGGAAAAAGTGGATAAGGTTAAACTATAATCTATACCAAGGAGGGACCACTTTTGTCCGTGCAAGAGTTGTTGTGTCTAAGGTTTCCAAAAGAGGAAACGAAGGGTAGAATCTCCTAGGATATCTTCTTTCTTCTGGCCGATAAATCTCGTTAGTGGATCTCTAGAGTAATTCTTTCTACTCGAGGTCGTACTAATTTGTTTGAGCTCATAGGACCTCGTGTGTGGGGTGACCGAAGTCCAAAATATCGTAGAAAATTCTTTGACCTCCCGTGCGCAGTTAAATAGTGTTTGTTCCATCGAGTCGAAATCAACTCACTCTTCCCGAAGGAGACAGTGTGACTTGTTAAATTCGAAGAGTCTTAGAGAGATTGATCAAACCAAGGAAGCCATTGGCAACAAGTTCTTGAGTGACCAAACCTACAAATTCAGTAGACCCGAGCGCCACCCAACAAAAATGAGGGAGTTTGTGAGGTGATTTCTAACCTTAACATTTTCTTGGTCTTTGATTTGTGCAGGTACCATGGCTGGGAATGAAGGCGAGGGAAAGGGTGTTTGAAGCGCCCGAGGTGTCGTTAGCCGATCTCTTAGCTGCGGTACAAGGCATCAGTGCTGAGGTAAGGGGAGTGAGTGCTCAAGTAGCAAACCTCGAGCAAGAGAAAGCGTCTGTGGCCTTGCCTGGGTCCGGCACTGGAACTAGCAACTCCACTCCTATGAAGCCTGAGCAGTTTGCTGAGCTGCTTCGTCAACAACGGTTGAAGAACGAGGCTGCTCGAAATGAAGCTATGGGGAATCCTCGAGCTGAGCAACACTTGGACATTCCCCAAACTGGAAAACACAACTTGGGCAATCCCCAAGCAGAACAACAAAACTTGGGCAATCCCTAAGCTGATCATCAAAACTTGGGCATTCCCCGAGGTGATAGATTACCACTTCCAAGGGCCCGAAGACAAGTCGTGGTCGTTGATGAAGGGGTCGATGATGGAGAGTTTCCCGACATCGAAGCTGAGTATGAGCCACCGTCCGTTCAACGAAGACAGGTTCAACGAGGTCATGGAAACTTTCGAGGTCATACCGAGGCGTAAATGTTGATAGATATTTTGAGTGTGAGGCTGATGACTATTATAATGAGTACCCGGAACCTGTTTGAGGTGCTCGTTATTCAAACTTGAACAGTGTAAAGATCACTATTCCACCCTTCATAGGAACTAGTGATCCAGACCAATATCTTGAATGGAAGGTTCGATCGGAACGAATCTTTGAAACAAATGAGATGATCGAAGAAAGAAAAGTTGCCCATACAGTTGCTTCGTTTGAGGCATATGCATCGACATGGTGGGAAGCTGACAAGCGAATGAGGAGAAGAGATGTTTATCTTAAGATTCATACTTGGGCACGACTGACGAGTCTGATAGATGCTAAGTATGTGACTGCCAAATATCGGCAAGAGCAACTTCGGAAGCTCTATGATTTGAAATAGGGTTCCAAATCGGTCGAAGAGTACTATGATGAGTTCGAAAAGATTCGATTGGCTCTTGATGTGGAAGAAGATAATGAGCAAGCCATCATTCGGTTAAAAAATAGACTGACTCGAGAAGTGTCATCTCAAATGAGACTGCATGTGTATCAAACATTGGAAGATGTATTCCATGCAGCCATATATGCTGAGAAATGGGCGAAGGACGACAAAGCAAGCTGGTACCGAGGAGTCACTACTTCAACTCCTTTGAACTGAGGTAAAGATTGGAAGAGTCTAAATCCAGTAAGTGCCAACAATGGCCGAGATCAGAAGAGACCCTTCGAAAGAGGAGTGACCGTTAACAACTCCAAGGAAGTGGGAGGTAAAGTTCAACTCAATACTCCTAGTGCTTCAAACATTCAATTTCATAATTGTAGGGGTTATGGTCACATGGTAAAAGAGTGTTCGACTCGCAAAGTTATGCTTTTGCTCGAAGATGGAACCATCCATGAGCAAGCAAGTGACACCGAGGAAGAAAATGAAGAGGTGACTGACCGAGCTGAAATTGATGATGGTCGTGAAGCAGCCGAAGCTGACCATCCAGAAATGTTTCTTGTGGTTCGAATAAATTTGAGTTGCATAACATGTATAATTTATTATTTTGATAGATTTAGGTGTATAAAATTACCAAAAAAATAATTATTTAAACAAATCCACCAATAAAATAAGCAATCCGATGAGATCCAGCGAAAATTTCAGTTTTTCGGCCAACAGCCACCGCGGGCCGGCGGCGGCACCGTCTGGGTTTCCGGCTGCAGGTCATTGACGGGGAGGGTGGGGGAGTGGCTCCTAGGGTTTTTAGTTCAAATGGGTGCTATGTTGTGTAATTTAAAAATAAAGGGGTGCTATGTGAAATATGGTCCCTCATTTGTAATTTTAGGTAGTGGATTGCCTAGTTTTGAAATTCTCCCTATTCCTAAAGGTAAAAATTTCGTGCAGGGGCCTGTTTGGCGCGCGTTAATTGATTTGTAGCCGTCAAAAATAAATTCGCTGAGAAATAGCCACCTCCGGACAAATTCCAGTATAAATACTAGGGCCTTGAACAAAACTTGTTCAAAGCTCCAGTATTTATACTGGGAAGCTTCAGTAAACTAACCCCAGTATAAAATACTGGGGCTTTGAATAAGTTTTGTTCAAGGCCCCAGCATTTTGTTATGGGACTTTGTATAAAGCTTCAGTCCCATAACAAAATGCTGGGGCTGTGAACAAAACTTGTTCAAAGCTCAGCATTTTGTTATGGGACTGAAGCTTTATATATAAAGTCCCATAACCCATAACAAAATGCTGGGGCTGTGAACAAAACTTGTTCAAAGCCCCAGCATTTTGTTATTGGACTAAAGCTTTATATATAAAGTCTCATAACAAAATACTTGGGCTTTGAACAAGTTTTGTTCAAAGCCCAAGTATTTTGTTATGGGACTAGTCTGGGATGTTTTTCCAACGCTCATGGAGCTTAAGTGCGCGCGCGAATTTTTGGCTATTCTTCAATGAATTTGGAAACGGTGGATAGTCCCCAATGAGCGCGTCCAAAAATGACTAGTGATCAAAATTTCCCTTCCTAAAGTTCCTTAAACAAACGACTATATTTGTTTGTTCCTACTTCCTACTCATGAAGGAAAAAGAAGAGTTACAAATGTAGTAACTTGGGATTCTAATTGAATGTTTAACTCTGGAGGAAATTTACCCATGCTGAAATGTAGATGAGAATTGTGAAAAGCTGCTTGGGTTTCTTTGCTGCTAGATTTTCTACGATAGGAGAGGAAAGGGGAAAAAAACCATTTGTGATCTTGCTTTAGATATTAATACATTTTAAATTGCAAATAAACCATCCGTGCAGACCCTTTTATTGATGGTTATTTGTTGTGTTCATTTTCCCACCTGGTTTGTAGAATACGAGGTGCAAAATTTGTTGATTCTTACGTAGACATTTCGAAACTCCTAATCAGTTGGATGGCAATCTTGTGCTGGTGAAATTTCAAAATATTCATATCTAAATAATATTACCAAATATTTACTTACAAGTCTAAAATGAAACAAGGGCACCGACTTTATGCTTAACGTTTTGTTCCTTCTCTTTTTCCTTGATTTATTTTGAGAACAAAAATCCTAAGTTGGCAATCCAAAAACTCCAGTGTAAGCAATCAAAAAATCCAACGTGCACACATGGGCAAAGCCAGAGATTAATGTTAGGGGATTCAAATTAAAATGTCATACTTGAGATTTGAATTTGTGATCTAAAACAATTTTTGAACATCCTTTAACACTACATTAACATCTTTTTTTGTGTCAATGGGGTTCAATAGTGTATAACTAACCGGGGAAAAAAACAAAATTTATTTTACCCTAGCTGCACAGTACAATTTTGACAAAGGGGCCGCCTCTGCTTATACAGATGTAAGCTGAGCATTGAACCACTCCTATTTCATTTTCACCAAAATAATGTAGTCATTTACAGAAGAATGTATAATGGGTTCTGAATTCTGATCTCGAAGAGCATTACTATTTACATTTAACAGAGTATAAAACGTACAACCTTCAGAGAAAACTGGACCTTGCTATAATTTACACGACTGCAAATAGGAAAACTGGGAAAGGCGCAGCAGCTCTACAATCAACATCTCATGTTGGAGCATCTCTTCAATTGTGCTTTAAGCGCAAAATCCTTTTTGGAGACGCTCAAAATGCCACCTTGCTCTTCCACCTTTTCAATGAGAAGCTTTAGCAGGGGCACGTTCGACAGTGTAATGCATGAACCTACCATTATCAACTTCTTCTGTTCAATCAAAAGAGAAGTAAATTATTCCTGACCAACTTCTGCAAATGTTCCACAAAATTAAAAAATGAAAGACTTTTCTGTCAAATGTTTCCTAAGATAGCGATAAAACCTTAGCACGCGTAAGAGCCACGTTTATCCTGTGCCAGTCTCCAAGCAATGAAGAAAGATAGTTCCTTGGATTTTCACTTGACCTCACAAAAGACAGCAGAATGCAATCTTTATCCCTTCCCTGCAATCAGTAGATGAGGAGGACAATTAGGAGTAGCAGTATTTTATATTAACTACAAGACATCCACGAGCCACAGGAAAATGAACCTAAAAGCAAACAATCACGTAAATTGGATCGTTTGTGATTTACAAAACTAGCTTTGGAGAGAATTGATGGCACAAGATAATTATAAACGGGTGAGAATAGATAGGGAAGCAACTACACAGGGACTTAAAGTCTTCCTCCGTCCCACTTTGTTTGTCGTAGTTCGGATTTCGAGGGTCAAACGAGTTTATCTTTGACCGTAATCTTTATATTTATCTTTTAAATATTTTGAGTTGTAATTTATTGTGACTTATAGTACTTTTCATGTAGTTTTCAAATATGTAAATTTTATTTAAGAAAAATTAAAGATTTTATATCTTAATCTACGGTCAAATTTAAGAAGTTTGACTCTCGAAACAGTAACTATGACAAACAAAATGGGACAGAGGGAGTAGCTTTCTAGGCTAAAGTTAGCATTGAATGTAAGCAAGCATCTCTGTAGTAGCATTATGAGATACAAGGGATTAGACTTCTTGTTCTGGCGTAGCTACTGTGAAGCTTTAGGCTTCTTGAACTTCTCTTTCAGAAATGGGAGGCCAACTATTTCTCTGCTCTCTACTTCCAGCTGGTATCAGGCCCCTATAGCCACATGAAAATAATTGTACTAGGTCAACGGCCTATGTGTAATTCAAAACTACAAAACAATATGTCCACTCAATTTCTTTCCCCTATATGGTTTCCCTGCGGTAAAGCAGCTGCCTTTTTTTCTATTTTTGTGAATGAGAAATGTTGCAAACTCGAGATGTTTTCAAGAATGTAATCACATGAGCATAAAGATTACCTGGTATTTATCAATGGTATGTATCTCCACTGAAGTGGAAACAGCTTGGCGGATAAGATCTGCTTGAGAGTTGTAGGGTGTAATGATGCCTATATCTTCCTCCTAAATACCCCTGCTCAACAATCTATGCACGATCTGTAGGCCAAAATCATTAAAAAAAATGCAGCTTAATTGCTAATGGTCATTAAGATGTTCATGGAAGAAGCATTCATACCTCGGCAATGAGACTTGCTTCCATCGGGTTATTTACAGCTTTCTGGTCATTCATTTCAAATGCAAGCAATAAATCTAGTTTGGAAACACAGATAAGGTAAACAATATAGGACAAGGACGTTTTAACTGCATTTCACAGGCATGCATAATTTGATTTGAGAAAGAAATTGGCCTAACCTGTGTTTATAAAGATGACAGGTCTGTCCGGATTCATAGCCTGTAAGGTCCGATCATACAAGGTTATTTCCCAGAATAGATGCTACAAGAAGTTGGGGATTCATATAACATACTTTTGATAGGAATATTTTTTCGGAAGCTGAGATCATCCAAGTTGCACTCGCACCAAATTACTACCCCAAATCTATCCCTTGTACAAATTCTCTTCCCATTTACCCACATGTCCAACATGACCTTCGTATACAAAGTTGAATTTCTTGTTGTCAGTTTCTTAACACTTTGTGAATCATTGCTATGGCAAGAATCTTCCTTGCTAAGGCCCTGCCAGATTCTGTATCGAGGAACTGTGGACAGCAGGTAGAGGCACTTTTTCCTCTTCAAAACACAAGGAAACTAAACAAAATTCTGTCTCATTAAGACAAGGTTAGTTAAGGGTCTAGGCATTCTGGTCTTTCCTTAGAGTCTAAATTAAGTGGATCAGTCAATTAAATATCCAAAAGCCTCACTATTCACAAGTACTGGAGCATCAGTTAGAACTGGATAATTTTAATTTCTTGAGGGTCAGGACAGACAAGATGTGTCACTTTTTCTCTATTTACCAGATGGAAACTCTAAAAACTATAAACAGCACAAGGTTTTACTTGACCCTCTTTAATTAGAGTGCGTATACTATGCTTTAGGCAAAAATGGAGAACTTTGGTGTATGACACACTCATCTAATTGGAAGCAAATGAATCATTGACTATTACCTCATTTATCCATGACGGGCCAGATGGTAATCCTGTGTACTTTATTTTGGCATTTTCTACTTCAGAAGAACCACATCGCAATCTGTTACCATATATCAAGGTATTTGATAATTCCATTATGGCTGCACACATACGGTACTGCAAGTCGTAGCATAGTGGTGGCAACTACGTTAATGCAGTCAAACTTTAGAGGTGGAAGGAAACATCTTATTGATACTTGAAGATACCTGGCTTTGCAAAGCACAAATTGCTTGGGGATGAGCTTCTGAGAACCTGCAGAACAGGCTTACTGCCATTCCATTTTCTCTGGCCTCTGCCCTCTAAACAGTTGGAAGGATTTTATTCTTTTAAAATCACAAGTTACAAAACCATTGGAGCTCAATGCAGAGAGAAATCAAGAATACCTGGACAAGTGGTGGTAATTGATAATGATCCCCAACCAGAACAAATTTTGATGCAAATGTCAACGGTCCCAATGATACCTGGATAGTAAATCTAATATTGTCATTGGTTCTACCCAGATGGACTTATCATATGGTGACAAATGCAGTTCAGAAAATAACTAGCTCTAGAACATAGAAAGCAAAAACATCGAAGCCTGTTAATGAGATATATGAGCAATTGCAATCAGAAACAGCTACAACTTTGACAAGTTGACCTCATTCACTACCTCAACTGACCAAAATGTTCAAATTCTTTAATTCAACAAGAACAATAGAAACATACCGGCAACGTTGTTTGTCCAGCTTCATCCATGATACACACATCAAATCTCTTGCTTGAAAGCAACGGGCTAGTTATTCCCAAACATGTAACAGCAACAACTTTGCTTTGCTCTATCCTGGGCTTTATCTCTTCAAGACCATGAGTGTCCATCACTATAGGAGAAAGTCCAGCAGTAAATTAGTATTCTATGGAACCATCATGAAGCAAACTCTTTGAGAAAGTTACTAGAAACCAACTTGATAAGCAATTCTCCCGAACTTCCTCTTGCACAGCCTCATATCTTCCAATACGTATAAAATCTATACCCTGCAATAGTATACATGTTAGTTCCAATGTCCCCTGAAACGGTAATGCACTAGGATTTGTATGTAAATGTGAAGCACTACATCACTTGTGTCTTGTGGTTTGTCAGCAGAAGCATACCACAGAAATGAAAGCACTAGGAAAAGTGAAAACAAACAGTAAATGATACTTTCTAATCTCTTGATGAAGTATGTAAAGAGATCATTTCTTGCAGGCCATTTTGAAAAAATCCATGCCCTTAGTGGAGGAAGAAAAGAGTGATTTCGTTGGTAACACTTACATGTTAGTTTGTCAGCTTTATTTCACTTGCAAACAGGCTAGGCATATAGTCTAGTATCTAAAGGGATAAAACGAGAGTTATTTTACATGAAAACACTTAAACACGAAGACATAATCATGTTATTTTGCTTAAAATTTTCAGGCTCTTCACGTGCTGCTGCAAGCAATGAGAGCCACTCTCTTTAATCATTTATCAACAATTCTCTCACTTCATTTGAACTTAGAAGTCTAAAGCTGAGATTGCATTATTATCTGGCTTTCTGCCCGAGCTTTTAAGTTAGCAAAACAAAGTACCTTCCCCTGGCTAGCTGGGGAGGAATATACCATCATGCAACTAGTCACTATGGTAACTTTTGTAGATCAGGGTTCAGAAATGAGATGAAGTCCCAAAAATGCTTCCGTTCTACTGAATGAGCGAACTCAGTTGATACTGAACTCTCATAGAAATGAAAGTGTTATGCTAGCATTCTTTTCTGGAGTTTGAAGATCTGTAAATATGAGGTGTATAATGCATCTGTTTCTAAATGATTGAAGGATAACCAGGAAATGATGATGTCATACTAATACTAGCAGAAGCAGCTAGTGACTGTAGTTCCCTTGGTAGGCCCATCATCAGTTTCACTTAATGCTACGCATCAACTCATACGCCTGCCTTTCACTAAATGTAGATTATCTTTCATTTTGCTAAATCTAGATTTCCAAAGAAAGGATCTAAAACAGGAATACTATGTTGCCACCAGTTCTATAATGTATACCTTCTAAATTTATGAGATACATTACAGCAGTTACATAAAGATCAAAAGCACTAAGTTTCTGTTGGACGAATCAAGGATAGAGATGACCTGAGCCTTCAGTTTGACAAGTAAATTATCAACAGCTGAGTTTGTATAGGAGGTAAGCAAAATGGATGAATCTCTCATCAACAGTGCCTTCACAGCATAGACCATAGTGTACGTTTTGCCTGTCCCTGGCATTCCTAGTATTAGCGCATAATCCTTTGCTGTAAGTATCTGCAGTAATGACAACTCAATATGTTGAGGGTACCCACTACAGCTTTATATCTGATTTATCCAAATTAAATTCTGATAAGTCACAATACTTATGATTTTCAGGAGCAACCATAAATCAAGTTTTAAAGAGTTTCAATTATTCTTCACCTTCAGTATGGCTCTGCGCTGATCATCATTCAAGTTTTTCTCTGACCAAATGTATGAAATGGCAGGATCTTGACTAAATTGACATCCACTATCAAACCTAGGCACCTGAAAATTTCACAGATAAGATTCTTTTCTCATTCACTCAAGAGGGCTATGGCTAAGGAGCTGCAAATGAAATTTCATATATGTGGAGCATTCACCTCAAGATAAACTATCATCTTCCTCAGATGATAACTCTGCTCATTTTGCAGAAAAAGTTGTATGAGGTTGAATCTTCATAATCAAAAGCTGGAGTAAGTTATAATTGGACAATTATATATGCTTCAGATGGAGATAATTACACATAAAAGAACAATAATGTAATTACCTCATAATTGCAAATGAACCCATAAATTCATCTTTGTGAATTCGCCACAACTGCTGATGAAGATCTTGGGCCAGCGAAGTTCGGGTGCTTCCTGGAAGCCTTAAGCGTTTTGAAAGAGAGACCTGAATTATGAAAGAAAACTATTACCAGCTAAAATCTGCACATGCTTTTTCTTAACAGTATGTTGGACCCAACATCTAAAGGAGTCCCCAAGGCTTTTACATTCCAAACCTGTTAATCAGTGCCAGAATTATCATAAAGGATGATGAAATGCACAAATATTTATTTTGAGATCAAAAACAAACAAGGGAATGCAGCCTGTCTCACTTCAGAATCTTAAAGGTTGACATGCATTATAAGTAATTTGCCTGTGAGGTCATAACCTCAAGGAGAATTGTTGAAACGCAACAAAGTACGAACCTAACCTTTGTTATCATTGTCACAAATAAAAACCCTCATGCAGAGCAAAATTCATTCATGTCAGCTGGACTATAAATGTGCAGGTGTGTTGCACACAACAGAGTAGAAAGTTTATGCTCAGAAGAAAACATGTCATAAATATTGGTAATGGAGTACTTGAATGTACAAAAAAGGAGAGTAGAATAAAATTGAGTGTACAACATAATTTTTTTTTTTTAAATATGCCTTTTACTTTTCTCCCTCTTTTGTCCTATCCATTCATGATCCATGATTCTTTTTATTTTTTTCTGCTAATTAATGTGTCCTGCACTTGAATTAGGCCGAGGTGATTAGACAGGACTTGGCTCACCTCCAGATCACCGAGGACCCTAGATAGGAAAGCGTGGAGGCCGAGGATTAAGGTGTAAGGCTAGTTAGTAGTTGAGCGTGTCGTCCCTTATTCATGGTAGTGTTTTTCCCGTGGCATACTGCATCTATCTTAGTCTTTGGCATTTTATCTATTGGTTGTAGCTGTTTCTTCTCTGTCTCTTTAAAATTTACTGTCACTAATTCCTTTATTCCATCATGTTTTGTTTAAAAATTTAAAATGTTTCTTGAATTACTTTTCTTTAGCCGGGGATCTATCGGAAACAGCCTCTCCACCTTGGTGGGGGTAAGGTCTGTGTACATCTCACCCTCCCCAGACCCCACTTCGTGGGATTACATGGGTATGTTGTTGTTGTTGTAATGTGTCCTGCACTTTTTTTTGCTTTCCATTCTACAGAAGAAACTTAACTGATTGGCCTTGAACCATTTTCCTTGATCTTTTCTTTTCATCCTTTCTTTTCCCCAGGTGTTGGGTGGGGTGGGGGAGGGGCTGGGCGGGGAGAGCCTGTCCCTTATATAGGGTTCCACTTACTTACATGTAATCTCACAGAATGCTTCAGAAACGCTCCCTTTCAAGGTGGATCAGAAAAGAAAGCCCTGTAAAGCTTTAGTTTTGTTAATGGTTTGAGCTCCTAACATTTTTTATTCTGCTTTATCCCAACTGTCCACATTTCATTCTTAATGATTCCCTTTGCAGAGGCAGGAGCCACAGTATTTTATGAAACAATGACAAGTTTTTCAGCTTGGAGATAGGAATCAAACTGACAGCTAGCAGCATTAACAAAGAAAATTTGTGGATGAGAAATATAGGTTTCCTATTTTCATAGGAACCACTTGAAATTATTTCAAAAGTTCAGATTACTCCACCAAAGTAGAATGAAATGAAGGACCTGCAAGAAAAAGGGAGGGTGGAGACAGGGGGGGGGGGGGGGGCAATTGTAAAGCAAAGCAGTCAATGAAGGTGTAAGGTAAGACCCTTGCAGTGTTCCCCAGCACATACAACCCGGGAAGCTTGGATTCGGTCAAGATGGAACAAACATTCTTACAGAAAAAATTGGAGATGTGGTGAGAGAAATAGTTATAGGCATGCATTCTAAGTTGTTTGTAACCTCTGGTTGAAAAGGAAAGACTTACAGTAAAGAGAACACAGATAATAACAATCCTTTCATTGAATAATGAATACCAAATAAAGATCAATACTCACCGAGATACAAGAGGAACTTATTTCTGCAACAACTCCAGTAGCTATAAGTACCCCAGCAGGTTCAGTGCTCAATATCTGAATAGAAAAACATATACTATCACAAACTGTCAATTCCTCATGACCACGAATAGAATCAAACATATTACACTTATAAGACTGCACTTTCAATTCAAACAATGACAACTCCTACAGTACTGTGACCAGAAAGTGGAGGAAGGAAAAAAAAGATTCAGCTAATGAAAGAGTACAATGCTACATCCAGAAGTACAGATAGGGCATCTACAAATGTAATATATGCCCCAAGAAATTTAGAAATTACTCTATTTATGCAGGCTACTTATACAAACAGATATGCCCTCCAGTATATCAGAAATTACTCTATTTTTCAGAAAACAGTCGACTATGATTCTGACTATGATGAATTCTCTAATATTAACTTTGTGAGGTGAGCTCACCCAGGTATGTTCTCCCGAATTTAGCATAATACAGAGGATTCTTGTAGCTCACAACAACTAAGATAGAGATTGAGGCACAGTTCATTGATTGAATTGTAAGAAGCTTCATAACTTCACCAAATCAACTAAACTAAATGGACCAATAATTCAATTCATCAGATTAATATATTCTACAAGGACAGGATAATGCCGCTCGCTATAGCTGCATATAACTGCTCTGTCTTACTTCTGTTCCTTTCTACGCCAGACCACTTCTTTAGTTTCTCTCATCTGGATCCAATGAACGTGGAATTCAGCTCCTGAATCAGGGGATCTTTCCCCTTAGAATTTGGAGATAAATGAATGATATGGACAAGTAATTCTTGCTTCATCGAAATGCTTCGAAAAATGGAACATTGAGGAGTGCAAATACATAAGGAAAATGTGAAAGAAAATTACCACATAGTCCCCATTCCTAAGTGAGGATTCAAAATTTCTCACAGGGAGATTGGAACTGTTCAGAGCACCTCCATCCTGTTGATGAGTGCCCAAGGAAGTCCAATCTCTCTGTACAAAGCGATATGTAAATCGATTTCCTTTGCAAAGATTTGTTGGTGTGGTTTTATCTGATGTATCAAGGACAAGAGAAGATAAGCAAGGAGAGGAAAGGTCATTCTTTGAACATTGTGAACACCAAATTTCCTTCTTTGCAACCTGAAAAAATAAAGTTGACAAATAAGGAGATTCAAATGTCAGAGGTGATCTCTTAATTACAGTAAACCATGTATAGTACCTCACTTTCTTTAGCCTCCAAGTCAATCAACTGATCCCATTTTTGAAGAAAATTAGTATGTGCATTTGTCAGATGGCTAACAAGTGAATCAAACACATCGCCCAAACCACACTACCTTCTGTGGTACCACCGTATGCCTACAAAAATATTCAGGATTCAGTAGTATAAGTTTTTAATTTCAAAAAAGTCCCAATAATAGTGGGAATTTGATGTTCCCTATTATAAGATATAAACTAAAATGAGAGTTGTGCAGAATCTTTGGCGCATAGATCAAGATAAAAAAAGAGGGGCTTATTTTCATGTCATCACTGATTAGGTCTATATGGGGAACATATTGTCGATTTATCATCCTTCATTATCTACCCATTGGATAAACAAAAAGGATGCAATTGCCGCTGGATTTTCCAATATGCCCCTCTAGTCCTTTTCATATTGACACTGCAAACTGCTGACTCCCCATCATTAGGCATATTGATACATATTCAGAAGAGCTGTGTTCTTAAACCTAACCAAGTTTTCCGTACCACCTTTTTCTAGAGACCTACAAAATTAGTGCATGTATCACAAGTGTTATAAATGCAACTGTTTCCTATTGTTCAGATCCAAAAAAAGTACTTGTAGCATAGTAAATTATTTACAGTCTTCTGATATATTTCAGGTCTAATGCTATCTGACAGACATGTGCGGTAATAACTCTCTCTTGATTGTTAGCACACATTCTTCTATCAACTAGCACCTATGTAACTGTAACCAAATGAACAGGTTATTTCTAGGAGAAGAAAAGTGAAAACTACAATAGGCTATGTGCGTGTAGGGTATTACCTCCGAATATGTATTAAATGCACATTCGTCGACCAAAGGATGTAGTTACTAGCTTCAACAACTAAGGTCCTTTCTTTCTTCTGTAGATGCTTTATCATTCGAGTTTCTCAGAGTCTCCACTCATTTTGAAAGGAGAATATTCTTTTAATATGCAAGCAGAAGTAAAGATACTATAATGTTTTATGACTGTTAACTGAGCGATCATGGAAGCCCCATTAGCCAATTTATTTTAAGACTATACAAGTAAAAGGAGAAAAGGATGCTTGTCGCCATTAAGACCCTCAGAGCTTCTCAAATTACCTTATGATAAATGGTACAGACATTGAGGTGACGACAGCCTCTGCACATATTTGGACTCTGCATCAAAAGAAACAAACCCACCAAATTAGTTACTGTTGTAAATATAGTAGTGTAGATTGAAGGATTAATTATAGAATATTTTCTTTTATTAGTTTCCTTAGTTAGCAACCATTCTAATAGTATATGTATCGGCTAAACTCATGAATAGAATACATTGTGTGTTTTCCAAAATTACCTTGAAAGATTACATGGTATCAGAGCGTTGGTGATTCTCCGGTGTACCAACCAGCGACGTCAGCGTTGCACATTACTCCGGCTGACAATCAAAACTGATTGCATCACCTTTCATCTCAACAGTGTTTTTGTTGAAACTGTTACCACTACGAGATCCAGATAGCCCCGATGAAAAAACCCCAGTAAACCACTCCGGCGGATTCATTTGCACGCGCCCCCACGCGCCTCCTGAAGCTTCCTCTCCGGCGACGCGTCTGAATCATGCGCCGGCGCGTGTAACAGTCTCCGGCCAGTTTTTTGAGCAGATCCTTTGGCGTTTGTGGTCACCTAGCTGTTCCGACCACACATCAAGATTTTTCTGGTGATTCCGATTGTCGGAAACCTTTTTCCAGCCAGTTTAGTCTACTGCCATCCTGATTTGATTTCTACGGATAGTTGATTTGGTTTCTCCGGTTGGCAGAATTAATTTCTCTGGCAACATTGCGGTCAGATTTATTTTTGACCATTTTTTGTTCGTTATCTCTTTGGATTATTTGGTTCTCTTTTTCACTTTGATATAGTGGATGTTGGTTCATTGATATATATTGGTTCTTGAATCCTCTCTTTTGTCTGGTTGCATCTTTGTCTTCTAATAAATTGCTAAGCTGGAATTTTTATTGGGAACTAGTTTTTGTTGGCCTATTGGGATATCTTTACTGCAGATTTATCCTTGAATTGGAATATTATTCGACATTGTGAGTCCTCTATTTGGAAATATGGTTGTTCAAGCTATGAAGGAATACTCATCAATGACAGCCTTTGCTGAGACAAGTAACACATGTCTTATCTCCTCGTCTAACAAATGGGTGATTGATTCAGGTGCCACAGATCATATGACAGGTAACCCTAATGTCTTTTCTAGCTTTCGAGCACATAAAACACCATTTTTTGTGACGGTAGCCGACGGGTCAACATATAATATTGTGGGGTCTGGGCCAGTTGAACTAACATCCTCTATTACCTTGTCATCTGTGTTACATCTCCCAGATCTGGCATTTAATTTAATCTCCGTGAGTAGACTCGCGAGAGATCTAAATTGTTCTGTATCATTTTTTTTCCCGATCACTGTTTGATTCAGGATCTTGTGACAAAGCAAACTATTGGTAAGGGAAATGTATCCAATGGTCTCTACCTGTTCGATAATTGGGTGTCTCGGTCTGCTGCTTGTTCTAGTGTCACTTCTCCCTTTGATGCACATTGTCGGTTAGGACATCCCTCTCTTCCGTCATTAAAGAAGCTTTGCCCTCAGTTTAATAATATTTCTTCATTGGATTGTGAATCATGCCAATTTGCAAAACATTATCGGACCTCCTTAGGTCCAAGAATTAATAAGCGAGCTGAGTCAGTTTTTGAGTTAGTTCATTCTGATGTTTGGGGACCATGCCCTGTTGTTTCTAAAACTGGGCACAAGTATTTTGTCACCTTTGTTGATGATTTCTCGCGGATGACTTGGATTTACTTTATGAAGAGCCGCTCTGAAGTGTTTACTCATTTTTCTGCCTTCTGCGCTGAAGTCAAAACTCAATTCAATGCTTCTGTACGGGTACTAAGGAGTGATAATGCTAAAGAGTATATGTCAGCCTCATTTCAGACCTATATGAGACAACACGGGATGCTCCACCAGTCGTCTTGTGTTGACACACCATCTCAAAATGGAGTTGCTGAGAGGAAGAATAGGCATCTACTTGAGACAGCTCGGGCACTTTTGTTCCAAATGAAGGTGTTCCTAAACAGTTTTGGGCTGATGCAATCTCTACAGCATGTTTTTTGATCAACAAGATGCCTTCTGTGGTACTTAATGGTGGTATACCATATAGTGTTCTTTTTCCAAACAAGCCATTATTTCCGGTAGAGCCCAGGATATTTGGAAGGACGTGTTATGTTCGAGATATTCGACCATCTGTTACCAAATTGGATCCCAAGGCATTGAAGTGTGTTTTTCTTGGCTGTTCTCGTCATCAGAAAGGGTATCGGTGTTATTCTACTGAACTTGGAAAATATGTGGTGTCAACTGATGTTGCATTCTCAGAGAATATACGATTCTTCTATGCACCTTCTATTTCTACAAGTCATGGGGAGGAAGATGAGTGGTTAGTCTATTGGGTCATTAGAACTTTGACGGATCAAGCAGACGGTGTAGTTTCTACATCTCCCAGTTACTCTATTGAGCACCATCAGATTGTTGTACCTTCCGAACCTACTCTATCTATGCCAGCTAGACCACCAATTACTCAAGTTTACTCGAGAAGGCAAGACATCGATAATACAGGTCTTGCACCAGTTCCTTTATCACCAGATTCACTTGCACTTGATCCTTCAGACGATCTTGACATCCCTATTGCTCTTCGCAAAGGTACACGTACTTGCAAATCCACATATAGTATTGCTAATTTTGTTTCCTATGATCATTTATCTCCTGCATCTAGCGCTTTTGTTGCCTCTCTGGATTCTGTTTCTGTACCCAAAACATTGAAGGAGGCTTTGAGTCATCCCGGTTAGCGTGATGCAATGTTTGAGGAGCTACATGCCTTGGAAGGAAATCACACTTGGGATTTGGTGAATCTACCCAAGGGAAAGAAAGCAGTGGGATGTAAATGGGTGTTTACCGTCAAAGTCAATCCTGACGGTTCTCTGGCCAGACTTAAGGCTAGACTTGTGGCTAAAGGATATGCTCAGACATATGGTGTGGATTATTCTGACACTTTCTCTCCAGTGACCAAATTGACTTCTGTCCGTTTATTTATATCCTTAACAGCTTCTCAACATTGGCCTTTACACCAGTTGGATATCAAGAATGCATTTCTTCATGGTGATCTCCGAGAAGAAGTTTATATGGAGCAACCACCTGGTTTTGTTGCTCAGGGGGAGTACGGGAAAGTCTGTCATTTGAAGAAGTCATTGTATGGCTTGAAGCAGAGTCCTCGAGCTTGGTTTGGCAAGTTTAGTATGGTTGTTCGGGAGTTTGGGCTGAAAAAGAGCAGGTGTGATCACTCAGTCTTCTATAGGCGGTCAGCAGCTGGCATTATACTCCTTATTGTATATGTTGATGATATTATCATTACAGGAAATGATCATGCAGGGATCTCTTTGCTTAAGTCGTTTATGCATACTAGGTTTCACACTAAAGACTTGGGCCAGCTGAAATATTTTTTGGGAATAGAAGTCTCTAGGTGCAAGAAAGGAATTTTTCTTTCGCAGAGAAAATATGTTCTTGACCTGCTTGCAGAAACTGGAAAGCTGGCAGCCAAGCCGTGCAGTACCCCAATGGTTCCTAATGTGCATCTTATGCACAGTGATGGCGATCCCTTTGATAATCCTGAGAGATATAGGAGATTAGTTGGAAAATTAAACTATCTCACTGTGACCACGCCCAGACATTGCTTTTGCTGTGAGTGTGGTTAGCCAGTTTATGTCAGCACCAACGGTGAAACATTGGGCTGCTATGGAGCAAATTTTGTGTTACTTAAAAGGAGCACCTGGACTTGGGATACTATATAGCAATAATGGACATTCTCGTATCGAATGTTTTGCATATGCAAATTGGGCTGGATCTAAAATTGATAGAAGATCTATTACAGGATATTGTGTCTTCGTTGGTGGAAACTTGGTATCATGGAGAAGCAAGAAACAAAATGTTGTTTCTCGTTCCAGTGCAGAGTCTTAGTATAGAGCTATTTCAGATAAGAGATGATATATCCACATAATCTCACAAGTAGACTGCGCCATATTCCAGCTAAACTTTGGTGTGATAATCAAGCTGCCCTCCATATCGCCTCAAATCCAGTGTATCATGAAAGAACCAAATATATTGAGGTTGATTGTCATTTCATTCGTGAGAAAATTGAGGAAAATTTGATCTCCACTGGCTATGTGAGGACGGGAGAACTTGTTGATTTACTCACAAAGGCGTTAAGTGGAACAAGAGTTGATTATCTTTGTAACAAGTTGGGCATGATTAACATCTATGCTCCAACTTGAGGGGGAGTGTTGTAAATATAGTAGTGTAGATTGAAGGATTAATTATAGAATATTTTCTTTTATTAGTTTCTGTTAAATATGGAAAAGATCCTATAGTATGTAAATATAGGAATATATTCTAGAATCCCTTATAATAGGAAGTTAGGAGATTTGTATATTATGTAATTATTTCCTTTGATTTCTTCCCTTATTTAGAACTCTGTAAATGTTATTTAAACCCCAAAGCTTGAGGGAATAATCAAGTCAAGCAATTCCCAATTCTTCTTCTCCCTCTTTACTCTGATTTCTCATGGTATCAGAGCCATAAGGCTCTTTAGCCCTAAAGTCTGCAAAACCCTAAAGTCTGCAAAATTCTATTTCTTTTTCTATCTTTTTACCTCTATTTCTTCTGCTGGTTCTCTACTCTATTTTTACTACAGATTCTTTTGTTCACTGCTGGTTGTCTATTACTCTACTTAAAAAAAAAAAAAAAGGAGGAATGGCTGAAAAGACAATTGAAAGTCAGAGTGTTGGGAAGCCAATTTTTTCTTCCCCTCCTTCACCCGTAATTACTACTGTAAAGTTAGATGGTAGTGGTAATTACACTTCGTGGGCTGCTTCGGTAGAACTATGGTTTATAGGTCAAGGTTATGATGATCACTTGATCAAAAATTCTACTGACATTGCATCATCTGAGAGGCCAACTTGGGTTAAAATCGATGCACAATTATATAATCTTCTGTGGAATTCACTTGATCCTAAGTTATTAAACTTGTTTCAGTCTTGTAAGACATGTTGTAAAGTTTGGAACAGAGCCAAAACCTTGTATACAAATGACATACAACTTATTTACAAGGTAGTGTCTGATATGTTTCACTTGCAGCAAAATCAGCAGGATATATCAAGTTATTTGGGTCAGGTAGAATCCTTAAAAGATCAATTTAATTCTCTTATGCCTTTGACGGACAAGTTGGATGATCAGGAGAAACAAAGAGACAGGTTTTTTATGGTGTTGGCGTTGATCGGATTGCGATCTGATCTCACTTCAGTTCGAGACCAAATTCTCACTAGTCCTTCTGTCCCTACCTTGGAAGAAGTGTCTGCGAGGTTAATGCGCATCACATCTACACCGGAGGTAAATTTATTTGATACTTCTATCATGGCTGTTCAAACTAACAAGTTTCCAAGTGGATCCAGAAATGGAAAGAGAAAGAGCTTCAAACATTGCTCACACTGTAATAAGGGGGGACATACAAGAGATGATTGTTGGGTTCTAAATGGCAGGCCCCCACGCAATAATAATAATAATAATCACCCTCGCCCTGCAATTAATCTGACTCACAGTGGAGATGGTATCCTACCTTTACCAGATGTTAAGGATAGATCACCTCACTCGATCACCTTGACTGGAGCAGATTACAGTGAATATCTTCAGTACCAGGCTTCAAAACAGCAGTCATCATCTTCATCTACAGTTTAAACAGTGCAGCCTGGTAACTCCTTTGCCTATGTCGCACAATCTTCACCATTTGGATCATGGATTCTTGATTCTGGTGCTTCTGACCATATTTCTGGTAACAAAAATCTTCTTTCTGCCCTTAATCCTCCATCTAGCTTTTCTACTGTTACCTTAGCTAATGGATCAAAAACTATTGTTAAAGGAGTAGGTACAGCTCATCTTTTACCTTCTTTACCTTTAACTTCAGTTCTTTTTGCACCTGAATGCCCTTATAATCTTGTATCCATTAGTAAATTAACCAAACACCTCAACTGTTCTGTTACCTTTGTTGCTGATTCTGTATTTATTCAGGACCGGAGTACGGGACAGATGATTGGAAAAGGTCATGAGTCACATGGATTGTACCAGCTATCAACTCCGAGAACACCAGTTGCCTTCACTTCCGCTGCTTCCTCAAGCTTACTTCATAGTCAATTGGGACATCCAAGTCTTTCCAAATTACGGAAGATGGTTCCAAGTCTTTCTAGTTTACCTTTATTAGAATGTGAGTCGTGTCAACTTGGGAAACATACTCGTGCTTCGTTCCCAAAGCGTATCAATAATAGGGCTACCTTTATGTTTGAAGTTGTTCACTCGGATAGATGGGGTCCAAGTCGTGTCAGTTCTTCATTAGGATTTCAGTATTTTGTTACATTTATTGATGACTATTCTCGGTGTACGTGGTTATTTTTAATGAAAAATAGATCAGAATTGTTCTCTATCTTTCAGAATTTTTGTGCTGAAATTCGTACCCAATTTGGTGTTTCTATAAAGAAATTAATCAGTGATAATGCTCGAGAATATTTTTCTTCCTCTTTTTCTTCTTTTATGTCCTCACAGGGTATGTTGCACTTGTCTTCTTGCGCACATACTCCTCAACAAAATGGAGTGGCCGAACGAAAGAACATACACCTTATTGAAACGGCTCGAACACTACTAATTCACAATAATGTTCCTTTACGTTTTTGGGGTGATGCTGTTATCACTGCATGTTATTTAATCAATCGTATGCCTTCTTCTGTCTTGCAGAACCAAAGTCCACACTCTGTCCTTTATCCAGACCAAACTTTGTTCCCACTTCCTCCACGAGTTTTTGGTTGTACCTGCTTCGTCCATAATCTTACCCCTGGAAAAGACAAACTTCAACAAAAGGCTGTCAAATGTGTCTTTTTAGGGTATTCTCGTGTACAGAAAGGTTACAAATGCTTTGATCCTTCTACAAATAGGTACTTAATCTCAGCAGATGTTACCTTTTTTGAGACCTCCCCATACTTCCCTCCTGACCCATTAAATCAAAAGGTTGTTTCCACCGTTCTCCCAATTCCAACATTTCCACCTCCTTCTTTGCCTTCACCCATCCAAGTCTACTCCAGACGACCTCGACCTATGTCTCAGTCTGCTAATCCTATTATTGCTTCGGACCTTGATACAGGTATACAAAATCCACTCGATGACTCATTGCCTGCTCCAACAATGCCTCATGCTTCGGTCGAGCAATCATCAGATGATCTCCCCATTGCCCTTCGCAAAGGTACTCGCACTACTGCTAATCAAAATCCTACTTATACCTACTTGAGTTATCATCGTTTGTCACCTTCATATCATGCTTTTATTACTAACTTATCCACAGTAAAAGTCCCAAAGACTGTGGCAGAAGCACTGGCTCACCCAGGTTGGCGTCAGGCTATGGTTGAAGAAATGACTGCCTTGCATGATAATGGTACTTGGGAGATAGTTCCCTTACCCAAAGGGAAAACCACAGTTGGTTGTCGTTGGGTGTTTACGGTTAAGGTAGGTCCAGACGGAGCAGTTGATCGTCTCAAAGCGAGACTGGTTGCAAAAGGGTATACCCAGGTATATGGAATTGACTATTATGATACTTTTTCACATGTTGCTAAGATGGCCTCTGTTCGTCTTCTTCTCTCTATGGCAGCAATGAATCATTGGCCCCTCTTTCAGTTGGACATTAAAAACGCATTCCTTCATGGGGAACTTGCTGAGGAAGTCTATATGGAGCAACCACCAGGGTTTGTTGCTCAGGGGGAGTCTGGACTAGTTTGTAGACTTCGTCGGTCCCTCTATGGTCTGAAGCAGTCTCCTAGAGCATGGTTTGGACGATTTCGAACTGTTGTCCAACAATTTGGAATGATCCGAACACAATCTGATCATTCGGTCTTCTATAGGCATTCACCTCATGGCAAACGTATCTTTCTGATTGTTTATGTTGATGATATTGTTATCACAGGTAATGACCATGAAGGTATTTCTCTACTTAAGCAACATCTTTCAAGCCACTTCCAGACTAAGGATTTAGGCAAGCTGAAATATTTTCTCGGCATTGAGGTGGCACAGTCTAGCAATGGCATTTCTGTTTCGCAGAGGAAATATGCCTTAGACATTTTGGAGGATGCGGGTATGTTGAACTGCAAACCTGTGGACACTCCTATGGATCCAAATACTAAACTGGTTCCCGGACAGGGGGAGCCTTTGAAGGATCCAGGTAGATATCGAAGACTGGTTGGAAAACTCAACTATCTTACAATCACGCGACCTGATATTTCATTCCCTGTTAGTGTGGTTAGTCAGTTTCTCCAATCACCTTGTGATAATCATTGGAATGCAGTAATTCGCATCCTAAGATATATCAAAGGCTCTCCAGGACAAGGTTTACTGTATGAAGACAAGGGACATGCACACATTGTTGGGTATTCAGATGCAGATTGGGCAGGATCGCCTTTTGATAGACGGTCCACTTCAGGATATTGTGTTCTAATGGGAGGCAATCTAATTTCTTGGAAAAGTAAAAAGCAAGATGTGGTGGCTAGATCAAGTGCAGAAGCAGAATATCGAGCTATGGCATTGGCTACTTGCGAACTTCTTTGGCTAAGACAACTCCTTCAAGAGTTGAAGATTGGAGGTATCGAACCAATGTATTTGATTTGTGACAATCAGTCTGCACTTCACATTGCGTCAAATCCAGTTTTTCATGAAAGAACGAAGCACATTGAAATAGATTGTCACTTTATTCGAGAGAAGATTGAGTCTGGCTGCATTGTTACAAGATTTGTCAACTCAAAGGACCAACTCGCAGATGTCTTCACGAAATCACTTAGAGGAGCTAGAATTGATTATATTTGTGGCAAGCTAGGAGCTTACACTATGTACGCTCCACCTTGAGGGGGAGTGTTAAATATGGAAAAGATCCTATAGTATGTAAATATAGGAATATATTCTAGAATCCCTTATAATAGGAAGTTAGAAGATTTGTATATTATGTAATTATTTCCTTTGATTTCTTCCCTTATTTAGAACTCTGTAAATGTTATTTAAACCCCAAAGTTTGAGAGAATAATCAAGTCAAGCAATTCCCAATTCTTCTTCTCCCTCTTTACTCTGATTTCTCACTTAGTTAGCAACCATTGTAATAGTATATGTATCAGCTAAACTCATGAATAGAATACATTGTGTGTTTTCCAAAATTACCTTGAAAGATTACAGCTACCAATATTTAGAAGATATTATAAGCGAGTTCTTTTTGGTCAGGTAATAAGCTAATTCAGTTTTCTGATCCATTCTATGGTGTCACTTATAATTCAAGGCAGTAAATTATTGTGGCCTGGGATAGTGGTGGAAAATGACAACCATGATTAGCTCTGTACAGAAAGAGGTATTCAACACAAATTATGAAGAAGTATTCGGAATGAATTACACTCTTAAAGGGAGAAAAACATTGACCTCCTTGAAGGCAACCAAATCAACAGGAGGCGAAGGATATATTTCATTTGTGATTTTTATGTGTTACCAGAGAGAACAGATTCCACTATAAAAGACTTCAAGATAGAGGCCTCAGTTTCTATAAACTAGTATTCCACTGTTTATAGGAACAGACTATATTGAAGGACACGAGTATGTCGGATAAAAAAGGGCAGCCCGGTGCACAAAGCATCTGCATTTACGTAGGTTTGAGGGAAGGGTCGCACCCAAAGGGGTGTGATGTACGCACCCTAACCTGATAAAAGCATCAGTGGCTACTTCTACGGCTTGAACCCGTGACCTATAGGCCGTACAAAGACAACTTTACCAGTTGGTCCAAGGCTTCCGTTCCACAAGAGTATGTCGGATAACCCAGAATATCATGTGGATGACCCACATTTTAGGGGAAACAGCCACATATTGAATGACTAGTAAGAACTAAAGCAAAATATTCACTAGCAAAGACTATGCGTGCTTAACCCAAGTGTAACAGGATGAGATGGAGATAATTTACCTGTAGCATTGGTGGCAATTGTTGAGTTATTGTGGCCTTGAGAAGATCATTTGCAAGTTCATTACGGCGCATTATTAGGCCTACCAACTCAGATCTTTGAACAGTAATTCCCTTGAAAAATGACCTGTAACATTAAAAGGTTGCAAAGAAAAAGGAAAAGAAAAGCAATCTTTTAACTCTTAGAGATGGTTCAATTTACCTGTGTCTGATCTGTGCGCAGATAATACAGGAGACCATGGCCAATATGCTGAGAGTATCTGATAGAGAAAACCATAGATAGCAATGTGATGAATCCATAACCAAGTATTGAAGGAAAAGTTACATGGCAATAACAGAATATAATGCCAAAGATAGGTGAATAATTATGCAAGTAGGGAGGATCCTGAGAACCTTTCTGACATTAGAAGGGTATAAAGCATCACTTGAGCATTATGTTCCATAGCTGCCTGCAGAACATAATGTCAATGATGGTAGGTTAGGTGCCTCGCAAGAACATGTAAAGTGGAAAATTATCATCCCTTCACAAACTAAGTGGTTCTATTTTTGTCAAAAAAAAAAAAAAAAAAAAAAAAAAACTTGCCTGCCCATTTGTTGCCTTCCCAGTTTTGAATTCAAGAGGCATAATCATCTCATTAGGTTCATTGGAGCTGCATTTCACATTTACTCTTAAGGAGGCATCAATCATACCTTTCAACCCATATCTTGGGGCCCATGCCATCTCTTCAATATCAAGTACCTGAATCATAGGACATCCGAAAAGAAAAGATCATAAGCTCACGGAGGATAGATAGATTGGATAGGCTAAACCATGTCATAAGCGTCTTTAGAAACAATTACAGGTGAAGGTAAGTTCTTGTCGTGTAGTGTAGGCAATGCTACAGCACTATTAGCTGCAGTTTATTCTCCCTCAAGGAAAACTAATAACAGCTGCTCAACACCCAATCCACGCTAATACATCAGGCATAAGTTTTGAAACATAAAGCAATCCCTAGTGTGTATAACTAACTGAATTGAAGCACAAGCCCTGTAAACCAACAGAGGAATGTAAAGAGTAATCTTTTTCTCGAATTCTGATTAAGTGAATGTTAGATTGAAATGTGATATTGGTTGCTCAATACTAGACACCCTTTAACAATCTCCCTACCCCATTAAACTAGCAAACACAACTTATATCTAATGTCCCATAACTCTCTATTAATAATCAACATTTTCTTAAAAAAATGATGCCTTAACATTACAAATTAGTAGGGCTTTACATTTATTTTCATATTCTAGTTCCGACACTATATGTATAATAGATCGAGTGAGTGATTAAACTGCAATTTGAAGTTCTTGTGTGCAAAGGTTGATGGTTATTTCTTATTTTGATCATCACAGATGATAAACTTCAAAAGACACTAATGTTGGAGAAACATGTGTTAAATTGCAATGTCCCATTTTTAAGATCATCCTGATGTGGTTAAGGTCTTGTATATCAGAAATATTTGCAACATATGCTTCCAAAGACTAATAAGGTTCATATCTCAAGATTATTAATTCTGTGAGATGGATAGTCTTAAAAGACATAGATTGCAAGTATCAACTCAATCCTGCATTACCAAGAAAGAAAAAAGGGAGGTTCCTTACTTCAGATACTTTAATCTTCTTAACTCCATCTTCACTTCCAAAATCAATGCTTGGGCTCTCTGAAACCTAAGAATATAATAAGTTAACCTCACAATGTATTAGGTAAAAATGGACAGAAATTATATCTGTGTGGGAACAAATTAGAATCATGATCTAAATCGAGACACAAACACAAATGAACCAGCCACCAATGAAGTGGAAAGTAATGAAGGAAATAGCAATAGGAAAAAAATTGCCTATAATATAGATTAGCTGTCCTCGTTTTCATGCCAAATGAAAAAATGTAATACATAACATGGATGCAGGTGCGGGTATCTGGTACGGTAGCGGATCTAGAAATATGATTAATCATCACCTAAATCTTAGGATTGAGTAATTCGAACAAGAGGACGGGTCCGGGTGGTAGATATGACAAATAAATGCATAGTACAGCATAGATGTATTTATATTCTTTTACGTAGGGTTAATACAGCGTAGATACATTTATATTAGAAATAAAATTGAAAGCTCAACCAACCATGACAAGTATAACTGGCTAATTAAATGCCTTCATATATTTAATATTTTATTCCATAAGCATATTGAATACAAAAACAAATTTTATACTACTTTATGTGAAAATATAATGTAAAGCCCAGAAATTGAAACCAAAATCAAAGCCAACCTATGCTTCTCGGCCATAGTTGGAGTCAATGCACCATCCTAGGTAAATAAACCAAGTGGGCGCTATCCCAGCCCCACGCCCTTATCAGTTTGGATCGATCAGGGTGCAGCAGGGTTTTCTGAAGGATCCGTGATTTTGAAACATTAGCATGGTGTGAACTCCGTGTTGGACTATGATTAAATTGGGCTGCCTTTGCTCAAAAATGCAGGCAGTCCTACCAAGAATTTTGTTTACACAGGTGCTTTTTATGGTTTGTTAACATACTTCACTAATCACTTGAAACCGTAACTGAAACATTTGAAGGATGTAAGAAGTTTATGGTACTAAAAAAGGTCTAGTGAATCTCCAAGAACAATCAGGCTTGTTAACATATGGAGCCAGTTACCTTTGAATATTGGAAGAAATGAATCCAATTTAGCAGTTTAGGAATTGCCTCAATCAGTGTCTTGTGAGTATCATTTTCATCCACTGCAATTAGCAAAAGTTTGAGAAGTTTTCAGCATTAAGAAAAATGGACCATTTAAATGTTTACTAGAGAACAGTTCTGTGAAAATTATTCTTCAAGGACTTCTAAAGCATGTTTTCAGATGGCCAACATAACAATAATGACTTCACAAGAAGCAATTGAGAAATTTATTTTCCCCACCTCCACATGCGTATAGGCTGTCAAGACTCTTCTGAAGCACTATCCTTGCATAATCCTCCAAGAATTCCTTTGTAGGGGACTCATTGATCAACCCAGCCTGCAAAATTGGTCACTTTCAATGGCACAGTTTATAATTCATCCAAAGCAATGAAAATTCGAACAATGACAGGAGAATGTGCCTATGACCACAGAAGACAAGACACTCTTCATTCATAAAACCTGAAACATCTGATGCAATAAGGTGCCGATCAATGCTGCAGCAGAATACTCCCCAGATTTTAACCTCTCATCTAGCACAGCTCGCCTAGGGCAACTGTAACTGGCAGCAACCTAACAGAGCATTCAACATATCAAGAACAATGGAGAAAGAAGAATCATCGATTGATGGAAGAAACAGAAGCTTAAGTTAAACACAACATGCTGAGGAAAGCAAACAAATAGATATAAAATAATTGGCCAGACATACCCTTGTTCCAGTGACTAAAATATCTGGATGAACAATGAGAAAATTCTTCTCGCGGTTTATTTCGCAGTTGGCTTCGCCGTCAAACTCACCAATGACATGAATAGTGTCTCCCGGTGCAACAACACAACCGCACCTGGAAAGAGAGTTACATTTTCTCATCAATATCATATTTGTCAACAATTCGAATTACAAAGCTTGAGAAGAGATAATTTCAAGTCTCTACCACAGAAGGTTCATAGTAATGACGAATTAAAGTTCTCAAAAATGGAATGAAATCGGATAAGATGAATCAATGTTATCTGCTGTCCTTGAATTAAGAATGAAGATGCCTGTGCAAACTCAAATACAAAGACAAGACAGACATATCCTGCTGATTTAACATCAAAAGACATATGATGGAAGAATGGCGGACAAAATTAGTCTCTAGAAAGTCCTTTCAATAGCACTGACACCATAATCCTGTTTGTTCACTTTACACTTTACATGATGATCTCATTGGATCCACGAAGGTGAAAAGAAGTAAATATCACCACAAGTATACTGTTGGTCGGGAAGATGGACTACTAGAGTAGCAATAGTGCTCATGTTTAAGTAACAAGTCATTGTGCACAGGAAAGCTCATCCTCAATCTTGTCTAGATTCTACTATAACAGAAACAGATAATACTGAAGGGTATTGTTTTTTCTTATCTGTTACATAAGAAATTGATAACGAAATAGCATGTTCATAAACTATATTTCTAAAGTATATCAGAAGCTTGATGAGAGATGAAATAAAATTCAACTCATTACCACTCATCACTCAATTGCAAAACCGGCTCTTCTCCACTCTGTTCATTCAGTAAGCGTAACACCTGAAAGTCATCCAAGTTCTTGTCATGTCACTTGTCTTACTGATCATTTGGAAAGGAATTAGCAAGGTGCATGGCACAAACCTTGAAGGAGCGCCGCAGCCCAGATGTTTCAACCTTTTCATGCTTCTCAACCTACAGTTTCATGTGGTTTAAGTACATCATAATTCATATAAAGGATCCATTTATAAAACAGA
Organism: Petunia x hybrida; assembly: GCA_037355625.1. Classification (NCBI taxonomy): domain Eukaryota; kingdom Viridiplantae; phylum Streptophyta; class Magnoliopsida; order Solanales; family Solanaceae; genus Petunia; species Petunia x hybrida. Next base: position 640,631 of record JBBBVM010001137.1, on the reverse strand, counting down.
AATGCAAACATACCTCCAATACAAGAAAATAGATAGTTGGCTCTTCCCTTTGGCGGCTTGCACATAAATTTTCTGCCAATTTCTGCACAATGGCAGCTGGCTTACTCTGTTCGTCATGACCTTCGGATGCAACTTTCTCCTCATATTTTGGTTCAACAGAAATTACATCTTCTACTTGATCTAAGAGCTCTATCAATGCCTGAAACAGGATATATGAACCTATAAAACGCAGGGACTGCTGAAGTATGACTAAATACATCTTCTGCACAAAATGGAGTTAGAAATGACTGTCAAATGACAAAATGATTACATTAGCTGAAAATGCCAGAGCAGTCTAAGACCTTTTTGTGTTGCCTTGAACCAAGCTGATCAGTGACTTCATTGGGATCAACCACATTGGCAGGCTGCATTCCATTAATTGTGAGAACTCATTATCTTCCACATGAAACTTGACAAATTATACGAGTTTCTGATGCGGATATTACCTTATCACTGCAGTATGTTAGAGATGGTGGGGTCTGGAAAGGACTCTGACTGTTAAATACTTCATTTTTGTTCTGGCAGTTTGAGTTTCCATTGTTTTCCCACAAATCCATGTTTTTGTTTCTCAAGCTACTCCTATTTGAGCATACCAATGATTTTTCAAGTGCCTTCAGTGGAGGGGAACAAAGCCACTTCTCAAACGTTCTCTCTGTACCGGGAGACGTCTGAAGTAATCATTGGTCTCAGAGTATTATAATGATAACTGAACATGGTGTAGAGCATAACTGTACATAATATTAGTGTACCTTTTTAAGTGAACATTCTTGAAAATGTAAGGAGTTGAACCTCGAAGAATCTGCCAACACCTTTACCACATCTGGCAATTGTTTAGACACAGCATGAAGCCGTTCATTCACCGGAGATATTCTCCATGTTATTTCATCGCCTCCATCATCTTGGCTTTGCTTGATCAGCTAACAAAAAAACAACATAGATATTATATCAGAAGTAACTGACAGGCAAACTTGGAAAGCTTTCGAATCAGTAACATTTAATTCCTCTAGTTCTTTTTTTACCATGTATGCAACAGGCTAAGCATAAAAAATACAGACAAAAAGGTGTGTGAAGTTTGTTAAACTGCTGATGGATTCAAAATCCTCCTTTCGAGATAAAAGAGGTTGCAGGGGGGGAAGACCACCACCTACATGCCTTCAAAATTCCAAAAGCTGGACATCCATGCTATATCTATACAAAGGTTATGACATGTCTTTGCGGTGAGGACTCTTAACTCTCAGCTCTGCAGTGAGAGATTGACAACCTCAAAAAGTAAAAAAATAAAAAACTTTTATATAGCAAAAGTATCCCTACAGCAACCTACGAGACAGTTTGGCTAAGCTTCTACGAAGCCAAAAATGCTTATTTTGGAACATTGAGGTATTTGGCCAAGCTTTTAGGAAAAAATAAGTGTTTCTGGGTGGCAACAAAAGCTGTTTTTCACCTGTGGAGAAAAGCCACAAAAAGTAGTGGATTTTCCCTAAAAACAGAAGATGTTTTGAGTTTCACTTTAACAAAATAATCCTTACCAACAATATTTATATACTGAACTACCCCTATTTGTTTAAACTAATGATTATATACTATAGATATCATCTTTTTTTTTCTCTTTGTCTACACTGGTAATTTAACACTCAAAGCACTTTTTGAAAAGTTTAGCCAAACACAAATTGCTACTTAGTTATTGACAAAAGTGTTTATCGAATGAGTTGGCCAAACACAAACTACTACTTTCTAAATTATCGGACTCTTCAAAAGTGCCGCCGTACCCGTGTCCCATACAACTCGACACGGATACGACACGGGATTCGCACTGGATGTGGTAAAACAAAAATGGATACTTTGATCAAATCCATAGAAAAATTGAAGAATTCTTTTTGACAAATAAACTCTCAAGATAAAGTTATTACAGATCAGAAGACATTGAAAATGACATACCTTCAAATTTATACAGAAATTTATAGTCTTTTGGTCTCTATTTCATTTTTTGACAACATTCTCTGACTTTCTGGTTTTATGTTTTGAGGTAACTTTGGGGAAGAAGACTTTAACGGAGAAGAAGCAAAGATTTTGAGGAAGAGGACTTCTCGGGGAAGAATTGAAATTAAAGATTATGACTTTATTTTTAGAATTTTGAAATTCTTTTAGCCGGATCACCGCACCCGTATACGTGTCCAGATCCCTACCCCCGAATCTCTAAATTTAGATTTTGCCGAATCCGACCTCTAAATCTGTACCCGCTTGGATACCCATACCCGAGTTCGAGTAACTTAGGCTACTTTCCAAAAGCACAAAAACACTTTTGAAAAAAGTACTTCTTAAAATAAGCACTTTTTAGAAGCTTGGCCAAATAGGCTATAAGTCCTACAACATTTGGTATGGAGAGAATACTTCTCTTAATTTTCCTACTCTATAATTATCAGGATCCAAGTTTGATCACTTCAGCAACATATTGATGTATCCCAGAAGTACAATTTTAGCAATTAGAGTAACAACAGTTCCCCTGCTACTTTCTTTAGCCCCTGATAAATAAAAGCAAAAAGTAACCATTCATACGAGATATTATTACTCTCCTCTTTAACTCTCCTAGTTTTTAAATGGTGTACCAACTGCTTAAAGATTGTTCATGCTACTGTTTTTCTCTCATAATGACTCATATTAGACTTGCCACTGCTTTCTATTGACTAATGTACCTAGTCGCGTATCCTCCTTTCCATCTTCAAATAGAAGTAGCACAAGAACTCATCCTTGTACGAATATCAGATACTAGGACAAATGCTACTTAAGCTTCACCAACACAGAGAACAACCTCGTTTAAAAGTCTTTTGCGTGATGTTACATCAATGGGATTACTCATAAAACAATTTCTCATCAAATGATGCATAAAAAGTTGCAATCTTGTACTTACTACGTATCCAACGAGACACTTGATCCGTAAATAAGCAACGAGTTAACAACAATAAAACAAAGATAATTACCATTCCAGGAGAAAATTTGAACCTCTTCACCGACACCGACTTACAAAGCTCAGGCGTTACTTCTGACTGATTTTTCTCTTCCTCTAAACCTACCACATTCTCCGTAGGCGTACTATGAGACGGACTACCCGATTCATTCTTCTTCAAACTCACTTTATTTTCACTTAAACTCTCTACCACACTATTCTTATCAAACTTATTCGATTCATTTACACGATTACCCGCCCCGATTTTCAACTCCTTTAAATCATTTCTAGAAGTTTCCGGTACTGAAGTAGTTGAACTTTGTTTAGGGTTTTGAAATGAACTGGAATTAGAGTTGTGGGGGACAAGGAGGGGCTTGGATTTTTGAGAGAGAGCATTTTGAGTGTGGCGTTCGAAGAAATGCTGGATCCCGAATTTGGACGGCTCAGATTGCTCCTGCTGCTGGTTGTGGTTGAGTTGATGGCTAGATTTCTTTGCTGATCCTGAACTTGTTCTTTTCTTTGGTGGCATTTTCTTTTTTGATTGAGCTGAGATTAATTTTAGGGTTTCAAGTCACAACATGGGAGAACTGACAAGGCAAAAATGGTGATAAAACTTGTAGAGGAATTTTCCCGCCAAAAGTCAGGGGGAAAATTGGAGGGAGTGAATCTGGATCATTGGATTTGCCATTTTAGACGTTGACGATGATAATTTTGGATTTAAGATAAAACAATCTTTCATTTTAGTACTCACAAGTCAAATAAAGAGAATTTTAATTGTGTTTTTTTCTGACTTTTAATTTTCAGTGAAAGAGAATTTTTTCACTTTCACACTTCTTGACTTTCTTGTTGAAAATTGTAGTGAGTAATAGAAAAAGTATTTTCTCGTCCAAAATATTCCGATCTTAAGTGCTAGTGTGGTATCAAAATAATTTTGGGACATAAGGTGAGCTAAAACATGAAAGTATTTGTGTTTAAGCTGCATTTTGGGAAAATATTTATATTAATCTTTTTTTATAGCTTACCTTTATATAATTTCCGAAAATATTTTGCCTTTGATTTACAAAATATAAACATATGTCAAATAATGCACATACTTTCAGTTTTTCAAAAACATTTCTAATCCAAACAAGAATACACTATACAGCAGGAATCTTTCATGCAATAAGTGAGTTCGATTCTCATCATTTCAATCCTTTTCTCCTCTTGTACTAGGAAAAATATTTTAGAAAAGAATATCCAAACATTAGTAATCAACCATATAGATTTCTGATGGAAAAAAAAAAACATATAGATTTCTGACAGTTATTTAAATATCAATTCTAGTGTTTTATATAAGCTTTACTTTTTTCTTTGACACAAACATTCATTAATCCTTTGTATACTGGACTACAAATACAGGCCGAAGAATATGATTGAGGAATGTATAAATATCAACACTTGAGGGTTAGTACTTGATGTTTGGCATTTTATGCCTATATTTCCTTAATATTTCCTTACGTTTGGATACTTTATTCGCTCGTTTTATAGTTTATGAATGTGGTTTTGCACTAATTTTATGTCGTGTGTATGTAGGTTGTTATGCAGTGCAATTGGAGCTTTTAAGAGCATGATTGAGCAAGAAAAGATTGGATTTTGATTGAGGATTGGATCGAGCACACGAAGGCACGACACGAGCGAGCAAAGGAGCAAACGGAACAGAAAAATGGCTGGGCGTCACAGGTGGCGCGCCGCGCCAGGCAACGCGCCAGCCTGGTGGGCGCGGTTTCCCACGCGATGCATGGCCAAAGCGTGCAGTCTTTGGCGTGTTCTGGTTGTCTGCACGCGTTCCGAGCGCGCGGGGCGCCCGTTATAGCGCCCCGTGTGCGGTTTTGCACTTCCTATTTCGTCTAGCATTGGGTCTAACTTATTACTAGGTGTTTGTAAACCCTATAAATAGTATTTTACTTAGTTTTTTATAGGAGTTCAGACCTTTGGAGCAAGTTTTGGAGGAGAGGGGAGGAGCCCTAGATGTCTTCTACACAAGTTCTTTCTCTTATTCTTCTCTTTAATTCTATAGTTTGTTTGTTCTCGGGTTAGAATAAATACATGAAGGTTGATGTTTGAAAGTTGATTTCTATATATTGATTTACCATTATGGATTGTTTATTCTTTCTTGATCATAATTGTTTGATTATTGAGGCCTGATAATTGAACACTATCTATGGTTTTTAGATTGAACTCGAAAGAGGGAATTTAATTACGCAATAAGAAAGAATAGAACTAGTTTGTGAACCCGGGCATCGGGGAACCAATTTGTGAGTAGGATAGACATATACTTGCTCGCCTAGTTTAACTCATTACAGAATTCGTTAATGCGTGCACGTGATTCAACCCATAGACATATAGGGATTGGAGTAGCCTGCATAGACCGTGAAGAATCGAAAGATTTTCATGGGTACATTTAACCTGTAGTTAGCAATCTAGGAAATCAAGAAGCAGAATCAACTGGAAAACTCAACTGGATTGTTCGTAACTCTGACCCGGGACCGTCATCTTTTATTGATAACAACGTAGAATTTGCTCTGTTACTTGATTTCAATTACTTGTTTTTATTACTGCATTTAGTTAGTAAATTCTCAACCATTGGAAAAAGATCCCTGAATAGTTTTAGGAAATTGTTTGCTAGAATTCAGTCTGAATAGTCCTCGTGGGAACGATACTCTACTTATCACTTTATTACTTGTCGACCACGTATACTTGCGTGTGCGTTTGGGAGCAACAAGTTTTTGGCGCCGTTGCCGGGGACTAAATTGACTGTTTTCTTTTTGAACAATTTATTATTTTCTATTCAGGTTTAATTTATTTTTAGTTTATTATTTTATTACTAGTTTACATGGCATCTTTTAATGAAAGTGGGTTGAATGATGGTTGCTCAAATTTTGTTGATTCTTGTCTACTTTGTGGAGGACATCATTTTTGGGAAAACTGCCCGAGTCTTCCAACCCTGCAAGACTGGTTATGTGAATTTTCTACCACCTTTGATTGGAATTTTTGTAAATTGTGTGGTGGTCGGTGGAATGATTGTCCTAAGTGTCATGCTCCTTCCCCCAATAATTTTGGTGATGATTCTAATGATGTTTGTGAGTTTGACAGGAGCGATAAAGTGCAGGTTGTTAGCGAAACTTGGCTAATGGAGCAAGCCAAACTCTTAGAAGCTTATGGGGATTTCAGGAGTGAACTTGCAAATATGACGAGGCAATTTATAGAAGAGAGGGTTGTGCTCAGGCAAGAGATCGACGAATTTGGCTTGACTATTCACGATTTGGAGGAGAATTTGAGTGATATGGTTGAGGTGTCTAATGCCCAATTATCAGTTGTCATGAATAGTAGATTTGAGATAGAAGAGCTTAGAAGCCAATTTGAGGAGCAAAAAGTGGAATTCCTACCATTCGACCCAATAGCAGTTGATGATGCCAAGGTTGAGGAAATCACATTAGAGTCAAGTGAGGAAATAGAAAACATTATAGGTGAGGACTCTAGTGTTTGTGCAAGTGAGGGTGTCAAAAGTAATGCAACTTTAGAATTGAAGCGCATTGGACCTCATTCCAATCATTTTTCAACATTGTGTTTGGAGGTGACATGAAAATTGAGCCACCCGAGCCTATGAAGAAACAAAAGGAGGAGGAACAAGGTGCCTATATTTTAGAGTTTGTGATGCCGAGGAGACAAAACGACATCCCTCATTTAAAGGCTAAGAAGTGCAAAATGCGGCATTGTTTACTTGGTCCTGTTGTATTTTTGCCACCACCCCAATACCATAGTTGTAAACTTGAGGCAAAGTTGGGGATTCAATTCATTAGTTCAAGGTGGAGACAAAAGTGATGAAGTTGTCTTCGTCGTGCCACGACGTTAACTAAGGCGCTTCTTGGGAGGCAACCCAATTTGCTTGCTTTACTTTTATTTATTTTTATTAGTATTTTTATAGTTGTATATTACTTTGGGTGATTCTTTGGATTGCAGGTTCATGTAATGTCGAGGCTAAGTGTGGGGTGTCCTCACCCTTGCCCAATATTGATGACCTGATGAGGGAAGTCTGAGTACCTCATACTATATGGAAGCTTGGAGGATGCTAGCACCAGGGACTAGAATCTTCAGGGAAGTTTTCTTTACCTTGCGCTTGCTTATTTTTAGCACTGAGGACAGTGCTTAGTTTAAGTGTGGGGTGGGGAACTACCCTTTATTTATTTTTGAGGTTAGGGATGCATGTACCGTAGGATTTTCTTTTGCTACTTGACTTTATTTTTATTTGTTTCTTGCTTTAATATATGAAAAAAAAAATTTAGAAAACCAATGAAAAATTCCAAAAAGATTTTCCTTTTAGTTTTATTAGTGGTACATGTCATCCACCCCGTGGTTTTTCTTATGGCCTCGGTTCTTTTCCACGGGAAGGCCTTTGAACCGAGTAGTTTTTCTTTTTAGGATTAGGATAGTTAGTTGTAGATGACCCTACACGTAGGAAAAAGGTAGAATGCTAGGTGCCTTTGATTTATTTGATACCGGTGGACTTGAACTTGATTGCATGTGCTATTTGTGGTGTCCTTGGGTTTTAATTTGATGCATGCCTAAAAAAAAAACATGGAACAACCCCCTTGAGATGCTTGAGTCCGCTTGCTTGACTTGATTGTGAACCTTTGTGCACGAGTGCTTAAATTTCCACAAGTTGCACTCTAAATGCTTGATTGGGAGTTGTTGATGGAGCCATTTTGTGTGGACCATGTGCTATGTGTGTGTGAGGCATATTCTTGTTTACTCCATGTTGCATGTTAATGTCTAGAACTTGCCCCGTGTGTGTGCAAAGCGAAATCCTAGGTTTGCTCTAGTTGGGAAATGATACAAGGCCTTCTTTTGATTTGCCTGCCCTTACATATATATACCTTGGAAAAAATTGTTGTTGTGATTTCTTTGACCCTTTTTGTTGGCACCCACACCCCGAGCCTACCCATTTGTTCTAAATTGTCTCTTTTGGCCCTTTACTCCTTAAGCACTTTAGTTGATATTGTGTAGTTGATTGGAGTTGTGGTTGGAATTGGGAGGTTTTTGAGTGGAGCTAATGAAGGGGAATAATTGAAAATTTGTGAAGTAGTGAAAGGCATTGGCAAGGTTTGATGAAATTGAAATAAGAAAAGAAAAAAAATAGCAAAGTTGAAAAGAAAAGAAAAAAAAATTGTGGAAAAAGAAATAAAAAAGAGAAAAAGATATTCATTCCTTGCTAGTGTGTGCTTAAAAGAAAAATGCTACTTGTTGAGAAGGTGTGTGTGTAGAAGTTGTTGATTTGGGTGGCTTGATGAGATTGATGATTAATTTAAATTGTGATGTATTAAAGTGCTTAGGGAGATAGTCACTATTACCATATGTATCCTACCCGCCCCTTAGCCTACATTCCGACCTTTTTAAAGTCCTGGTTAATCCCGATTGGAGTGAGCTTACATTAGTGGAGTCCTACACTACGGGCAAGCCTATGGTACATTGCGTGTGACGTGTGAGATTTTCATGAGAGTGAGTGAGTTCATTGGTTATTGCCCCATTCTATGCGTGATATTTATTGTTGTGTGGGATATTTGGGGGGCACTCTTTTGCTTCATATTGGTGAGGGCACGTGGTTTGCATGAAATAGGTGAAGTTAGTGGCTTCTTGGTTGAGTAGATATGTGTGATTTTGTGGGAGCATGGTTGCAATAAGTTGAGTTTGTGCATTTGAGCTATTTTGGGGTGGTTGTTCTTATATTTTTTAGTTTGGTAAATTGTTGGCATGTTTGTGGATCCATAGTAGTCATGTGTGCATTTGGTCAATGATCGGTATCAACCATAGTCATGGGCAGACCTGTTCTACCTAGGTTGGAAGTTATTTGTGATTGCTCGAGGGCGAGCAAAGGTTCAAGTGTGGGGTGGTGATGTTTGGCATTTTATGCCTATATTTCCTTAATATTTCCTTACGTTTGGATACTTTATTCGCTCGTTTTATAGTTTATGAATGTGGTTTTGTACTAATTTTATGTCGTGTGTATGTAGGTTGTTATGCAGTGCAATTGGAGCTTTTAAGAGCAAGATTGGATTTTGATTGAGGATTGGATCGAGCACACGAAGGCACGACACGAGCGAGCAAAGGAGCAAACGGAACAGAAAAATGGCTGGGCGCCACAGGTGGCGCGCCGCGCCAGGCAACGCGCCAGCCTGGTGGGCGCGGTTTCCCACGCGGTGCATGGCCAAAGCGTGCAGTCTTTGGCGTGTTCTGGTTGTCTGCACGCGTTCCGAGGCGCGGGGCGCCCGTTATAGCGCCCCGTGTGCGGTTTTGCACTTCCTATTTCGTCTAGGATTGGGTCTAACTTATTACTAGGTGTTTGTGAACCCTATAAAATAGTCTTTTACTTAGTTTTTTATAGGAGTTCAGACCTTTGGAGCAAGTTTTGGAGGAGAGGGGAGGAGCCCTAGATGTCTTCTACACAAGTTCTTTCTCTTATTCTTCTCTTTAATTCTACAGTTTGTTTGTTCTCGGGTTAGAGTAAATACATGAAGGTTGATGTTTGAAAGTTGATTTCTATATATTGATTTACCATTATGGATTGTTTATTCTTTCTTGATCATAATTGTTTGATTATTGAGGCCTGATAATTGAACACTATCTATGGTTTTTAGATTGAACTCGAAAGAGGGAATTTAATTACGCAATAAGAAAGAATAGAACTAGTTTGTGAACCCGGGCATCGGGGAACCAATTTGTGAGTAGGATAGACATATACTTGCTCGCCTAGTTTAACTCATTACAGAATTCGTTAATGCGTGCACGTGATTCAACTCATAGACATATAGGGATTGGAGTAGCCTGCATAGACCGTGAAGAATCGAAAAGTTTTCATGGGTACATTTAACATGTAGTTAGCAATCTAGGAAATCAAGAAGTAGAATCAACTGGAAAACTCAACTGGATTGTTCGTAACTCTGACCCGGGACCGTCATCTTTTATTGATAACAACGTAGAATTTGCTCTGTTACTTGATTTCAATTACTTGTTTTTATTACTGCATTTAGTTAGTAAATTCTCAACCATTGGAAAAAGATCCATGAATAGTTTTAGGAAATTGTTTGCTAGAATTCAGTCTGAATAGTCCTCGTGGGAACGATACTCTACTTATCACTTTATTACTTGTCGACCACGTATACTTGCGTGTGCGTTTGGGAGCAATAGTACTTGGGAGTGTTGACATTTTAATCCTAAGTTTGGGGTTAAACCTAAAGTTTCACAAAAAGTGAATTGGAATTGTCACTCCATATTTTTAATTACAAAGAATAAATGACATGATATTTAGTACTTTAGCAAAAACTACACTTCATGAAACTGAGAAAGGAATAAGCTCTAAAGACAAAAGATGCATCCCAATTGCCTCTTCTCCCTAGGGCAGTATTGAAGGCAGAGGCAGTAAACTTGTTGACAAGTTCCAAAACAAATTTATGTTACATGATCTTCGTCTTCACATGACTAGTAACCAATCCAAATGGTCGAACATGTACGGGGATATAGCGTCTGGACCTAGATCATCTTGCACTGAAAATTGGTTCAGCATCCATGGTTGGTTGAGTTCTTCTAGTGTACTTGAGTAGTAGACCTTCTAGAGAAAGCCCTGGCACCTTCAGATCCCTATATATCCATAAGAACGGCAGAAATGGAGCATAAGACAATTCAAGCATCAAGTAAGAGGAAAGAACAAGATTCAAATCATAGGCAATGACATGTAAAATCCAACCTCACAAACGGCTCAATTTCTTTCCATTCCCACTTGGGCTTCTCCTGGAATAGTTTAGAAAACCGTTCAGCAGGCACAGATGACAGTGAAGAAACACTAAAAGCATAAATCCGAGTCTCTATCCCAATCCTTTCGGTTAAGACCTCCCCTTCTAGCACATCAAAACTTGTATTCATCCCTTCAGGAACTTTCTTTCTCCACTCCTCCATAAATCTTTCAAGTTTCATTTTTTCCCTTTTAAGATTACTCTAGCAAAATGTACACAAACTGGCCTCTCTTCCAACCTCCATGTACAGCTTCCTCTAGTGTCATCATCCACCTTACTTCCATAAACCTCCAAACAATGCCTTACAATTTTGCGAGGAAATCCATCAGCTTCCAATACACGGAAAACTTCAACTTCATTTAAAGCACTTAAAGGCCAGTCATTAAGAACCGCATTATGCAAAAGCATGTTCAGAATCTCATCCACAAACTTCTCGTCTAAAACTCGCCAATATCCATCTACCTCTACTGCTGAAAGAGCTCGCAACCCTGTGCCCAGTTCCTCGTCACTGGCTTGCACCTTCTCAACAAGATCATCCCATGCATATAAGGTGCATCTTATTTGAATCTGACAACCTTCATTTTTTATTAACGTGTTTCTAGATTAAGGCGATGACTAAACATATCATCAAGGATTGTATACTCATTCCTTGTGCAGATTTTTCTGAGACCTGAATACAATGGATAAGGTCATATCATAAATGAAAGAGAACACCGTTCGATGATCTTTAAAAGGTGCAGCTTGGCAATTAGGAAAAGAGTACTCATCTGAAGAAGACACAGAAGTGAGAGAATATAATGAAGGCTGGGTTTGTTTGGAAAGTGATCGATATAAAAAAATCAGTTCTATGTGATCACATCGAGATTCCGTTAAAAGTTTGAAAGAACTTAATAAGCTGACAACCATGATACAAAGTAGAGCCAATTGACTCCTGCTCTAAATGCTAATTATATTGCATCTAAAAGAAGAAATGACAAGATATAGCTAATTACAATATCAATAACCCAGTCATGTCAAATTCAAAATGAATTGCAGCTTCTTTTGGAGAGGCCGTAAGTTTTCAAGGTCACAAGACCTAAGCTTGTAATATAGTAAAGCTTAACGCAACAGTTTACAACACTTTAATTCAACAAGTGTGGTCTTGTAATCACTGAAACACATTTCCCTTCTTATATTTTGGACTTCTCTATTTCATACAAAAGAATATTAATCCATCTGTCCCAATTTACTTGATACCTTCCGTTTTAGGAATTTCCGCGTCACCCATATAACAAATTATAAAACTTTGAATACTTTCTTAAATTCATTCTTTCGACAAAGATGTAATGATTCCTCTATCATAGCAACTTATCAACTACTATAACTTTAATATTGATTCCTACTCTTACTAATCTAACATTAAACTAGCTTCATAAAACATCGTGATCATTCAAATTATGTCACATCGGAAAATCAGCTAACTAAAACGAATTCTTTAATCTTAGTAGAGCAGATAGCAAAATTTTCATAAAGCAATAACTAAAAGTTCCAATACTAAATAAAACCTGAAATCTTGGAATTGCAATTTCTTACCTTTTGATGTCTATGGAAAAAAAAAGAAGTATAGACCAGTACCAAATAAATACTCAACTTAGATCCTATCAAAATCCATACTCATTTCTAATAAATTCGTTTAACAACAACAACAAAGTATCCAATGTGATCACACAAATGGGGTCCACGAGGGTGAGATGTACGCAGACATTTAAAGACTACCAAAATATTTGTACTTAGTAACAACAGTAGCAAGATCTCATAATAGCAGCACAACCACCCCCCCCCCCACCCCCACACACACACTGTGTCAAATTACATATAAACAAACCCAAGTTGAAAATTTTTGAAAACTACTATATAAGCAGAAATGATTACCTTTTTTTTTTCTTTGGAAAGTGGTGTTAATCTCCAATAGAATTGGGGTAGGGTTGAAGAGACTAGAGGTGGGGGGTGGGGGGATAAAGTAAAGGAAGTGTGGATTTGGAGGGAAATTTGGGGAGAGGAAAGAGTTTTACATTTTTGTTTTCCTGAAAACTTCGTTAATGGGTTAGGAGCCCTGTGTAAGTGGGTAATTTTGAAGAATAGTCACTTATTAAGGTGCTAAACGAGGAATATCTTAGTATTTGCAAAATTTTAGATGAATAGTTATAGTTGCTCAATTTTTGCGAAGAAAGTGGAGATAACTGGTTTTTTGCTGATAGTGAGTTCCAACGGTTGTGTCGAGAAATTTCATCTTCAGGTTTCTTTATGATGACTTTAGACGAATCTAAATTATTTGAGAGAGAAGTTGCTGAGATAAACAAAAGGCCAGTCAAGTATGCGTGGTGCTTGACAAGCTCAAGGTAGATGGGGAACATGGTATTACAATGGATATTGCTCTGTGGAAGTTCGAGATAACTGAATACTACTATATTGTGATTGATGCACCTGAACATAGGGACTTGACCAAGAACATGATTACTGGAATATCCCAGGCCGACTATGCTGTCCTTATAATTGACTCCACCACTGGTGGTTTTGAGGCTGGTAATATTACTACTAAATTCTAGTGGGCTTGGTTGAAAATACAGAAAACAAAAACAAAAAAATCCAAAAAACTCTAGTGGGCATTTCCCGCGCCCAATCTCTCCTATAAGTATCCCCCCCTCTCTCTCTCACAGTAGGGATGCTGTGCTAATTTTGAATCTCGTGCCCTGTTTTTAAACAACAGGTACCTTTCTTCGATTAACCTGTTAATATAACTATATCGATTCAGCTTTTGGTTTCTGATTTCAATTAGTACCGTACTGTTACTATAACTATATCGATTCAGCTTTCGGTGTCAGATTCCGATTAGGTTCAAAATTGAATAACCTATTACTATTTCTCGATTCCTGCTGCAGATTTTAATCCGTATCTCAGGTTTAATTTATTATTAAACTAATAATATAAAATATTGTCATTTCCGCTTTCAATGTGATTAACCTATTACTATTTCTCGATTCCTTGCTATAGATTTTAATCCGTACCTCAGGTTTAATTTTATTAACCTAATAATATAAATATTCTCAATTCCGCTTTCAATGTGCTTAACCTATTACTATAGCTGCTCTTCTCCTGTTGGTTTCTAATCCAAAAAAGTATTCAATACGATTATGTTTTATTTAATTAATATCACATAATACTACAGCTATTATTCTCAATTTTACTTCCTCGAATTTACACTTAGCTTCTGATTCTGAATTCTAACAGAGATGAAGATTTGCGGAGTGATGAAAGCTCCTGGTACAGCTTTTAAAAACATAAACGAGTTCTTCAAATCAGGCAAGCCAGAAATCGAGGGCCACGTGCACGTATACTGTAAGACGTTTTTTTTATTTCGAAGTATTGGAAAACAATCATATATTTCATTACTAGATAAGAGTGCCTGTGCTATGCACCCCTGTCCGATGCCATCGTTTCTTTTGCTATTAAAGCTATTATGTCGTGTTTTATATCAATGTGACCTTGTATAAGCCTGTAAAAAGGAAGTACCAACGCAGGATCCAAGTAAAGTTTGAAAATGGCAACGTGCTTGCTTAATTATCAAGGGTCAACAACGGCATTTGATATTTCAAATAAGTATAATTCACATAGGCGTAAATTAGAGTTCATTCACTCTCCAATGATGCCTACAGAGTCAACATTCTAAGTAAGAGTCTCTGGTGCGTGATAGGAATGAAGAGTGGCAGGGTACTACCCACCTCAGTATTACCAGGATGTGCTTTCTGACAAAATGAAACTGCAAAAGATCAGCCAAAATCCAAGGTTACTCTAAACAGTATCACACATTATCTATGAAAAATAAATGACCATCTGATCTTATTAGTTGAACATCAAGAGTCCCCACCTAGCTAAATGCAAGGTGCATGGTTCAAAATGGTATCAAGGATTTACATTTAATGATATGACTACAGGACTAAAAAGCTGCAACCCAACCGAGTACTTTATATCAAGAATCAATTGCAAAGCTCTTGACTAAAGGTATTGAGTATTGCCACTGAAAGATCCTTTTTGGCACACAAATCCCTTAGAAAATCATCTCAGAAAATACAAAAGTTTGTAGTAACGTTGCAACTAAGACTATTCTTGTTTTTCTTTAACAACTCATAAAATAACTTATGTAAGACACAGTAGTGTGAGACAATGACACTTGAAGCCCCTAAAAGAATGTACTCATACAGTCAGATGTTACTTTTTCCTTTTAAGACTATACTATTCAATCAGCATAATATATGTGTCTGCAGATTTTTCATTTCCAAAAAGTGTATCACTGTCAAGTTACTGTAATATTTATAACTTAGTACATTGAAACAAATACAAGCAATTCTCTCCAACCAATCATTCTTGTTAGTTCCAATAAGTCTTCCAAGCCTATTGAATGCACTAATGTAAATATTAACCAAAATAAAAGAGTAACATACAATAGCTTTTACCTTCAAGTCAATAAGCTTAAGAAGATATCTTTAGTGCTGCTTTGCCAAATGAAACTTTTTCTCCATATTTGTCAGGTCTTGTACTTAGAAACTCTCCTAACATCAAACTGATTGCTATTGTTTTCCTTTGAAGAAGATCATGAGTGCTGTTTACATTTTCTATGAAAAAAATTTGATGTCACCCAATATGGTCTCTCCTCTGCGTACCCAAAAAATAAAAGAGTTAAGAGTTCAAGGACTACAAATTCCAAAAAGTGCACCAAATTCCAATCATAGCTTCTTTAATGTATTGCCACCTCCATCATAACACAACAAATTAAGAAGATAGAAAGTTTTAAATCTGGATCTTATAGACTGAATTAATTATATTATCAGCAGGTAAAACATATGCAAGTTTCTTCTAGACTAATAATTAGATAACATATGCAGAATACCTTTTCTAACAGCCAACAAAGGTCTTTCTTTCCTAACAATTGTCAAAGCAAACAGGGTAAACCTGAAATCATCCAAACAGCCAAGAGTCTCGATATATTTGTTGCTCGCCATCTAAGCACCCTATTTAATCTCCTCGAATGATATGCAACGCAAGGTAAAATATATTCTATACCATGTTGAACTTACAAAAGAGGCAATCCAATAAATTGTCTGACGACCTAAATACAAAAATGATCCAACACTTTAACTTACCTCTACATAATAAAGAGTGCAGTGCAATAGAGGGTTAGAGAAAAACTACACCACAAATGAGACAATTGTAATCTTCTAATTTGATTCTGAGATCAATGTGCTCGAGAATATGAAAAACTAAACTGGTAGTTATCATTCGATTTTTAACTCAATGATTCGTAACTTTTTACTATCCATGTCTCGCATCTAACCTGATTTCTTTATTGAAAAATATTTTTTATGGAAATGACCATGAATATGTTCTTATTTTATAGCTCTGCTTTCTTTGCTCTCTTTAAATCACAAATATGCATACTCTCAACACACATGTATGAAGGGACAAAATAGCATATATTTGAAACGTCATGGGTGTTCTGATCATTTTCAGGGATAAATTTAAGCCCCACAGTAGGAAAGAGGGGATGGAGAAAGTACACAGAGAGATGTGTACGCCACCTCGGATCCCGCCTTGCAGAGAAAACAAATCCCAGACTCCAGTTCAATACAATTCCTGAAGAAAGTCTGATCAGGTTACCACCCCATAATTACCATTAACATTATTGAATACATTTTTTTCACATGTTGAATCAAATGTCCAGGCTACAAAGGGAATTGAATCTACTACAAGCTTTAAAGTATGAAAATGCAGGTTACAAAACCAGGTATATGTTGAATAAATGACTCTACAGGCTACAAAAAAGAAGCTCTTCTAATGGCTTTGATCTGTATTTATAGGGCAAATAGGGATACATTACGAGCATGTACTTGGGAAGAATTTATGCACGACTTCATGGCTGACATGGCCAAGGTAAGCTGTTTTTTTTTTTTTTTGGAAAAAAGAAATAGAGTGGGTGATTCTGATTGTATTTTTACAAGCTCAATACTGCTTACAGACCAGGCCCTTTGAAGGAGATCTTCCAGCAGCCATGCGCACAGCTGTGGAGAGGGTGGTGGGAGTTGACTCAATGGTATATGCATTGGTGGATTGCCCCCTGAAGAATTACATGTAAGAATTTCTTATTTCTCTTCTTTCTATTAGTCAAACGTCATGGAAAAGATGACTCAAGTGCATGAAATAAAGAAGCAAAACCTTCAACATAAAAATGCAGCCAACTAGTAGGTACCTGTAAATGCCTATCTACTAGCTCAGTAGCTTTTGAGAGCCTTACTTTAACATCAACGAAGTCTGGCAGGGATAACAGCTCCTCAAAGCTAACCTCGACACTGGCCACAAAAAATATCAGCTAATTTATGGACAGGAACTGTCTCCTGAAGAACCTTTGTTCTCCCACCGGTCTTCTGTTTCTGTCAAAGAAAGATCAGCCAAACAAATATTACTACAATTAGATGATCATCAGCCACCCAACTTTCAACTTTCAAATAAAATCTGGTTGCAGTTTCCTTCCATGTCAATAGAACCCTCATTCTAGAACACTTTTCATGCAATAAACAGATGCAATACCCATCAACCGTGATAACATTTGAAATTTGTGGTTATATGAATTTAAAAGTTTTACAGAGGTCAAGAAGACATTATATCAAATTTTAGGTTTAGAAACCATCTATCGTGCATAGACCATTTTGCAAAGTCAAGTAGTTTCTAGCTTTTAATAACAATTAGTTTGACATGCCATGCAGCTATTTCTTCTTCATTTGAGGTATGTACAAAGTAGTTTCAACATATCACTTTTGCTTCTTAGGATGTAGCAAGGTTTCCTTTACTTAATCTGGGTGATGCTAATATGTCTACTACCATTGCAAGGGGTGGGGAGAAAGAATGTTCTTTTTTTGTTTGGCCATTCAGGGACATCCGATAAAAATTTCTTATTTCTCTTCTTTTTTCTTAGTCAAATGTCTTGGATAATTACTAACCAGTAATTACTAACTTCAGGATGAGGAAGATATATTTTTTCTATGGTGAAAAGAAGAAAATCATTGCATTGTTGGAATACAATCAAATAAAGGAAGGTGGGAGAGAGGAGGGAGAGCAAGATCAGGTGCTAGAGGCATCCACAGATGAAGATGAAGATGTAGATGAAGCAGGAGAGGTTTTGCAGAGTGTTGAACATGACCGTAAACAGAATCCAATACCTGATTCTTTAGAAGGAAGTGACAGTGATCCAGAACCTGATATTGAAAACATCTCATTAGATTACATACAACATATTTGAAAGGAAGATCTGAATTGTCTTACCATCGGGCGTATAGGGCAGAGAAAAGGCTGTACTGGTGCAAACTCTACTATAGTGAGAGTTTTTTAGTTCATTTTTGTGAAAGGGACATGGCCCAATGTACTGTGCCGCCGCAAGATATCCATACATCACATTATCCTTCAAAGGAAAAACAGATTGTTGAAAAAGAGTTCTTTCATTATTGCAGCAGCTTATTGAACTAGAAGTTCTGAATTAATACGATTGGCTGAAAGATGAAATATTTGCCACAGGGGACATAGATTACCAAAATAATTGCTACTTGGGACACTACATTACACCAACCAAATTACTAGCCTTCTGTTTCCCAATTCACTAAAAATTGTGTCCCAATAGAACACATTAGTATTATGTGCTTTACATATGCTTTAATATGACAACAATATACCCAGTGATATCACACCAAAGTGGGGCCTGGAATTTGCTTTAATATGACATATATCTAAATTACCAAAAAGGGAAAAGATGAAGATTTCTTTAAGTGATTGATTATAGGCCTTAGAAGAAGAAAATGCTTAGCAGATTTTCGTTGTTTCATGGAGATAAATAGTTTTATGGTATCAACGGCGTCGCACACAAGGTGCATATGAAAGTAAAGAACCCCCTTTTCTTAGCATAATGTTAAGCTAGACAAGTCTTCACAAACCTACATTGCCCAGTGATTGAATTACATTGGCTCAAAACCACTTCATTTCAAAGAAACTTAAAAGTGGTTAACCACAAACATGATGGTATGCAAAGAACTGTATTATGTAATAGACGTGCTGGCACATGGAGAAGCAGGGAGAATTACAGCGTCAAGATATAACTTAAGTGGCAGTATCAGTAGGAAAACAGATCAGTGAACCTTATGGTTAGGGCAGATCTCCTGGGCAAAAGGAAATTACCTGTTTCTATAAAGACGATATTTCTGAACCTCATGCCAGCCACCTAATTATGCACCTGATTAAACATAGAGTAATCAAAAATAAATATACCTTGATCAACTTAAAAGTACACATAAAGTTTGAAATTACATTATCGATATAGAGGCGTTGTCACACCTAAATAGATTTTAATGGGATGCTGAAACGATAAATTACAAGTGTGCCCAAATTCTTCATAAGGACGCCATTGTGTGCACTTAAAATCTAAAAACAAGATGGTAATTGTGGTGAGAAACCGCATTTATTTATCCACTGCTAAATCCGACTACAGAATGTGTAAAATACATGCGCTTCACCAAAATCAACGAAATTATGTTAGGGAACTCATAGTAACTCGTTTTTGAAATGCTTAATTTATTTTTGCACCTCTGCCTCGTACCTTCACGTTGATAAGTATATCTGCTTTATCATGTTTGCTGATAGGAATATATTAGGAACTATTACAATGAGTAAAATGAGTGGTCCTAAGACCGAATGCATTTGTTTACCATAATGTCATAAGCAGGATTCCATTTATATCTGAATATTGGGACAATTCGACTACAAAATTGCTACCAATCTTTTATACCAAATTTTAGCCCATTCAATTTGCTGACATCAATACTCATAAATACCTTTTTTTTGGAAAATTATTTTCCAATCACCCACCAAACTCTAAATATAGGTTTATAGGAAACCCACTAACTTCTTGTAAAAAAAGTTTCTTCCAACCAAACAAGCATTTATACACTTATCAAATATTGTTCAACACGTGAAAATAAAAATGAAATATTTGTAATAAGTAATAACATGTCATGATGATCTAGAATCAATAAATAACATAAAACTATTGAAAAAGAGATAGACATACAGATTTATAAGCTGAGAGAGAAGATGAAGCAATGTCACGACAACACAGAGATCGAAGCAAGGCAGTGGTGGTCATTTTTTTGTATACCGAAGTTCTTACGCGTGCTAAATCAATAACATGATATACGTTTCTACATTGATGTAGCTCTCTGTTACAATTGGGATCATGTTGGCCTATTTACTGGGGCTTTTTGTTAATTGGAGGGTGCTTGCTGTTCTTGGTAATGATCATTCCTCTTGAAAACTCTTGTTAAGGCCGCAATTTACAGATTTTAAGTCGTATAATCATTTGATGTCCTGGTGAATGACATTGCATACCATTACCTTCTTGCATCCACATGGAACTCAACCAATCTATCCCCCACTAAAATACCAAGTTACATGTTGAACAAGCTGAGAAGCTGAGATTTGCGCTGCTATTGCTTAAAATTTCATTTGAGAATACAATACGCAAATAGTAACAATACAGGAAATAAGTGATTACATACAGAAAATAATTAGGTAATGGAGAATAATTTCTATATTTTAAGCAATAAACGAGGGTTCCATAACAGTGCCATTTCATGCCCAGAGAGAAAGAGAACATGAATTAGTAAATGCTAACCAAAGTAGTGATTATAGAAGAAAATGACAACCACTATACATGTAGACATGCATGAAGAATCAAGTGCATGAATAGACCGTCTTGACATGAAACAAGTCCAGGCCAACCATTTCAGTAACAGCTAGCTTTCAGCTAAATATGAACCAGGTCACAAAAGTAACCTCAATGCAAGTAGATTGTTTTCCATTCCAGAATATTACCAAGGTTTTGAGTTTTAGAGACAGGGAAAAATATAGGGTTTTCCGGAAAGGTACTTCACAAAAACTGTTTGGATAAAACAATCCTTCAAGTTTGGTTTTAGAGCACTTAACATCCATTATGGTTTGTGATAATACACTTCTTTCCTTGTCTTGATTTCTTACTATTCACAATCTTACTGAGTTGTCTTCTCTAGTTGTACACTCTTTCAGATCCGATAAAAGAAAACTTCATTTACTATTTCCAAATAGGAATGTCACGGAGGGTATAATTGAGAAAGTAACTCGTAAATTAAGTAAAAAATTCTAAACTATATCAGAGGAAACGTTGCAAGTCGATAATAAAAATTGCAAGCAGATGACTCCTATTGGTCTATTTCCAAGTATTGGAAAACATTCATATGCTTCATTAAAAGAAATAATAACCTGTTTCATGTACAGAATTGAATCTAACACTAGAACATAAAAGATACGACAAGGCGATATAGTAAAAGGAATCTTACTTCACTAAAGGTCCTTGACATCATCTCTCTCAACACTACTCTACTGAAATATTGGCGATCATCAGCAAAAATAGCAACAAGAAGAAGGAAGAGACTGCAAAAAATAAAAAGAAATCAACTACAAGCTTTTTAGATATAGATATAGAGATATATACACAACAGACACATGCATGTAATTACATGCTCACACACAGTTCGAAGGAATCTTACTTCACTAAAGGTCCTTGACATCATCTCTCTCAACACTACTCTACTGAAATATTTGCGATCATCAGCAAAAATAGCAACAAGAAGAAGGAAGAGACTGCAAAAAATAAAAAGAAATCAACTACAAGCTTTTTAGATATAGATATAGAGATATATACACAACAGACACATGCATGTAATTACATGCTCACACACAGTTCGAAAAAGCTTTGTTTTTCCCTAGCTTCAAATTAATATTTTCTCTCCACCTTGGCTTTTAAAGCGTGATTGCTAGTAGCATCCATTAGAAACATAATGCAGATAGAATGATATAAGGCTTAATACAGAAAATAAAACCCACGGAAGGGATTAAAAATCTCCTTAAAAACCATGAAATAATGTCTGCTAATTCCAACTTTCGTGGTTTTAGTGGATTCGAAACTACATATTACTACAAATTACAAGATTTGTGGCCGTAGGGGGGAACGAGCATTTACACGATAGGTTGTAGTCCTAACTAATACTAGCATGTTTTGTCTCTGAGGAAGTCAATTAACTAAGCAACGAGAAAATTAAAAAACGACGTATTATTAGTATTATATATTTAAAAGCTTAACAATTAGAGAATAATAGAGAAAGGTGTTCAAGCAAAACAAAGCAGATGGTCAGACAAGTTTAAAAAATCCCAAAAAGATTAAAACAAATTAACAGAAACAAAGATCAAATCAAGGCCCAAATTCAGATTACTTTAACCTTACTCAAACAAATCTTACAGTAACTGAATTAAAAGACTCAATTAAAGCACCTGGTATGATAACCAAGCCAAAGATCCATTCTTTTTGCTGTAAGGTCCATTCTTTTTGCTGTAAGATTGCTAGAGATCCATTCTTTTTGCTATAACCTAAAGATCCATTCTTTTTGCTATAACCTAAAGATCCATTCTTTTTGCTATAACCTAAAGATCCATTCTTTTTGCTGTAAGGTTCCTTAAGATCCATTCTTTTTTCTGAAGAAAATAGACTCTTTATTCTGGAGAAGATATAAAGGGCAGACAGCCCCGTGCACAAAACATCGGTTTATTTTGGAGAAGATGGCCAAAGAACCAATTTTTAAGATGGTACAATTAAACTGAAGCATCGGGTTTATCTTGGAGAAGATGGCCAAAGAACCAATTTTTAAGATGGTACAATTAAACTGCTAGTTTTTTGTTTGCCAACACAAAGGGACAGGAACATAGGAACCCTAATGTGTGTGTGTGCAAGAATTCTACAAAGAGATCAGGATGTTTTATTTATTTTACTTTTACTTACTCATAATTAATAAAAACAAAAAACGAAGAAAATAAACGAAGATATAAAAAGAAAAGAAAATACCCTAAAAGGAGGTTTACGAAAATACCCATTAAAATCAAAATATTTACCCACCTCTATCCATAAGTTTCATATTTATAAGCTCTACCCATAAACTATTTACATGTTCTACTCATCTACACTTGTATACTATTATTTATGCAGTATACCTTAAATATATACATCAATATCTAGACTTGTATACTATTTTATTTATATAGTATAACTTAAAGGTATACACCCATAAGGTATAACAAATGTATACACCAATAAATGGGTAGGTTGCGTAAATACTTTTAATTTTATGAGTAGTGTAATTTTTAAGAATTTGGCTCCTCTCCATTACACATCCTCTCCATTTCCTCAAGTGCACATCTAGATGAGTGACACTTGTCTTAATTTATTTTTAAAGATCTGGATTAGATTTATTAAACAAACATCTTAACTATGGTTAAATTTATATATATTTGGAGTAACACTCTCTAACTTTGGTAAGAACTTAAAACCTATAAATCCATTAATTATGGAATCCACTATCATCCATTAATTTCATTTACTTATTTTTACGTCCAAATATTTAAACAAAATGTTGAAATTATATTGCACTTAGTAAAAATTGCACTTATAAAAAAAAGTAGGGGTACGACCCAAAAGTTATTTTGAAACTACCATAAAATGGTTACTTGTACAACTTATTTTACACTTCTAAATTTATTACAATAAATTTATTAGGTATTATGTAATGTTGACAAATATTTTACTGAAATATTAAAAAAATGGGTTACTTTGTAAACCCTTGAAAACTATTTGGATGAAGTTCACCACTCCTATGCCCTATTTTACAACCAGAGCATAATTTTGACATTTTTACTTTTGATTATTGGATGCAAAAATTATCAAATGGATCTAATGATATTAATGAATAAAATAATTTATGGAGATATAGTTATTTAACTCTTACCAAAGTTGAAAGTGTTACTCATAGTTAAGATGCTTGTTAAATAAATCTACTCTAAATCTTTAAAAATTAATTAGGACAAGTGTCACCCATATAGATGTGCACTTGACAAAATGGAGAGGAGCCGGATCCAATTTTTAATGGGTATGGTTTGTAAATATTTTAAATTTTATGGGTATATAATGTAAAAAAAAAAAACCAAATAAAAAGGGGAAAATTACACTCTATATCAATTTAGGGTACTTTTTTTAAAAATATAGCAACATTTTGCCACTTTACCAAACGTAGCAGCATTTTTAAAAATGCTACCAAACATGTCATAAAAAACCCTAGGTTCATTCTCTCTCCCTTCTCTCTTCCTTCTCTCTTCTCTCTCTTCTCTCCCTTCTCTCCAAACACACACCCCACTGTGACCCTACCACCACCGTCGCCGGCATCCCCTCCCCATGCCCCGTCGTCGCGCTGCTGCTGCTGGTTTTGCTCGCCTGAGCTCCGGCGGCGCCGGATCTGCTAGTGCAAAGCAGATCCGGTGTTTTCCGGTGAAGATCCGGCTGCTTTGGTACTTTTTTTTTGTTTTTCGAATTTTCCGGTGAGACACAGCGGGGTTACGGTGGTCGTGGTGTATGTTTGGTGTTTTTGACGGCAAAGAGATTGTATGTAATGCGTATACCCCATGTATGTCCGGCGTATGTCACCGGACATACGTTGGGTATACACTTTATATACAAAACGAAAAATGTTTGTTTGTTTGTTGGTTTCAGGCGGTGCACGGTGGTTGTTGGTGGTGGTGGAGACAAAAAAAACTGTTTTTCATGTGTATATCCAATGTATGTCACCGGACATACACTAGATGTACACCTCACATACAATAAGTATAAGTGTATATTTGTGTTTCTTCTTTTGTATATGCTGTGTATGGCTTGTGTATGTATATTCACACACTAGCCATACACAAAATATACATGTTTATACACTGAAAATACACAAGACATACAAAAAAATACCAAAAAAAATAAAAAATGAACTTTCCGGCGACCTGGCGGCGGAGGCAGCCGGTGGCCGCCGGCTGAGAGACGGCAGCAGTGATGGGGGTGGTGGCTGGGGTGGTAGAAGCAAGATCTAGGATTTTTAGCACATTTTTATGCATTTTTGTTATGTTTTGAAAAAAAATATTGCTATGTTTTAAAAATGAGAAAATGTTGATATTTTAGTGTAAGAAAAAATGTTAGTTGGTATAGTTTTGTGAATTGCCCAATAAAAAAGACCTTTGGGATGTTTGGTTGAAAGATCCACTTTTAAGTTTCAAAAAAACACTCAAGTTTTAATAATTGGCAAAATTAATAAAATGGCCCCTAAAATTGTCTTGAAATGTGTGTTACAACTTTTAATTTTGTAGGGGTCCTATCACCCCGTTTGAAGTAGAATTATTAACTCCTTACTCAATCAACCACAGTTTTAACAAAGCAAGTATTTGACACGCGCCAATTAATACTTGCCAAGTGTAAAATTATTAAAAAAAATAAATGAAAAATCCTCTTTTCATTTATCTTTTTATTTTTTGTTTTTCTTCTTCTCCATTCTATTTTCTCTGTTCATTTTATATATCATCTTCCGCACTCCATCAAAATCAAATCAAAACACCACTTATTTGTAGATATCAAAACCACCGTCAAGATCACCGAAAATTAAATCAAACAACTATTGGACAAATACCAAATTAAAATCTGAAGTCAAATTCATCGCCAAAAAGAGGGCGAAGTGCAACAAAGGCCACTTTTGGCAGTGGTCTTTGGTTTGAGGCCATTTTTTTATTGATTTTACATGAGAGGCCACTTTTGGGAACTTTAATTCTTTTGGGTTGAACTTCACATAAATTCAGCCCATAAGGATTGAAGTTCAACTTCAGCCCACAAGGGTTGAAGTTTACGCATCTATACTTAAAAGTAAAGCCTTTACAGATTGAAGTTGAAACTTCATAATTTAGGCATGAAGTTCAACCCACAAGATTTGAACTTCAGCCCACGAAGATTGAAGTTTCAAAAAATAACCTCTCATGTAAGACCATTAAAAAAAGTGGCTTCAAACTAAATACCATTGACAAAAGTGGCATGTGGGTGATAATTTTACCCAAAAGACAACAAAGTTAATTAGGAGAATTTTCAAAACTAGGCAGCCCACAACACAAAATTACAAATGAGGGACAACATTTCATCTATAGCTCCCCTTTATTTTTATATTACACAACATAGCACCCCCCCTTGTTTTCAAAATTACATAACATAGCACTCATTTAAACTAAAAACCCTAGGAGCCACTCCCTCACCCTCCCCCACCACTGCCCCGCCACCAGAAACCGAGCTGCCGGAAAATAAAAAATTCACCGGATCTCGCCAGATTTACTTATTTTATTTGTGGATTTATTTAAATAATTATTTTTTGATAATTTATACACCTAAATCTATCAAAATAATAACTTATACATGTAAATACATAGAAAAATGTGTATGCAAGAAGGGAAATACAAAATATACACAAAAAACATAAGTTTTATACAAAACATCCATAAAAAGTGCACAAATCTGAAATTCATACAATTTTATTCATTGTTCATACACGCATATACAACTTTATCCAATTTTACAATGCATAGAATGTATTTTATACACTGTCAATACGTATATATACAGATTTATACATTTTATACATGTTTACAGAATTGTATAAACTTGTATAAAAATATATAAAAGTGTATAAACTCACAAAAATAATTTTAAACAGTGTCCCAAGTAGATTTTACACAAAGCTTAACAAAAATCCAAGATCTATATAGTTTTATACAAGAAAAACACTAGATCTAAACATTAAACAAAAGTTTTAACAAAAAACTAGTAGATCTCAACGAATTTTTATGAAAAAAGTGAAGAAAAAGAAGAAACTTGATAAATAAACCCCTCACCGGTGTTTTGATTGGAATATACAACGAAAATCAATATTGTTATTCAAAAAAAAAAAAAGACGAAAAGAAGAAGAAGAATCAGCGACGGTTGTGGTGGTGGTGACCACGGCGGCGACGACGTCAGTGGCTTGGAGGAGATGGGATGACGGTGGGGCATTGGTGGAAGGGTTGGGGGGCGGCGCTGTTAGGTTTAATGGGGAAGAGAAGAGAAAAAAATGGGAAGGAGAGAAGGAGAAGAGAGGAAAAACGGGGGTTAGGGTTTTTTTTTTCCTTTAAATAGGGGGTGCTATAGAGTGAAAGAAAAATTTAAAAAAAAAGGATGGCGGTGCTATGTCGGGTAAGGTAGCAAAATAGGAGCCTTTCTTGATAATTTTCATGAGTGGGGTGTCTCTCAATGTAATTGTCCCAAATTAATAAGGGAAGCCCAAAAAGTCATTCTTCTCCTACGAAGGAATCCAACATTTTCTTTCCTATTACAATTTTTTGCCCACTACTTAATCATTCATATTATAATCTTATATTGACATATTAATATTTTTCACTTTATTTCTTTTGAATTTGGGAGACTGGCGGATCAAGATATTTTTTGCAATACCGATTTCTTGACTTTGATTGTTGATGAATTTGTTGATTCTTAAATAAAAGATGAATTCTTACGTATTTTACTTATTGGTTATATTTATTTGATGAACAAGTTTTAGTTGTTGAATTTGTTGTTGCAGGTTATAAGGTTGATGATTTTAAGTGGGGTTGTTGAATTGTATAGATAATGTAAGCTACTTCAACCTTCAATTTAGGTTGGGTTAAAGCAAAAATCATGTAATAAAATCAAGACAAAATAAAACCCAATTAAAGGTTGATGAAGAAAGAATACTAAAAATTGTTGGCTATGGTTGTTCAGTATGTTTAGATCGACGAGTTTTTATGCCGGGAACAAGTTAACCAATGGGCTACATATTTTTCGATTACTAGATTATTTTCCCGTGGCTGGAGATGGAATTGGGAGAGAAGATAGAAAAAAGATAAAGATAAAGAAAAAGAACCAAAAAAAAAAAAAGTGAAAAAACAAGTTTTACTGGAAGGTATACTAAAAAAATAAACTTTAACATTCTTTTTTCCATCTCACTTTTCCAAGGAGAGTGTAATACATTCTCTTTGGTCTCATGCATTACAAGCGGTGAATGATATATTGTGAATGTGATCAGAGGTAATAGGTCCCCGCAAAGTTAATGGTCATGATGCGCGTTTCAGAACTAATTTAAAGGGTATGTTATGCATTTTGCCTTTAATAATTTGGTAGATTACCTCCAAAACGATCACGTGTAGGACTTAATTAGACTAAATATAGAAGTATCAATCCCTCAAGTTTTAAATATGACACTTTGGCCCAAGCCTAAAACAGAAACCCACCACCCCAAAAAAATCCCGCACACATTTCCCTCTTCCTCTTCTTCTTCTCAAGCTCGTTCCAGCCGCCTCCGTTGCATTCTTCTTCAGCTAAACCTTATTTCAAGCCCTAAATGGCTAAATCCATACCATTTGTTCCATAGCTCTCACAAATCTCAATCACATCTTCAATTTGCTCTCACTTCGTGATTTCTGCTCGAGGGAAGTTCTAAAATTGTTCCTTTTTTTTTTGGTCTTTTTCAAAAGCTTCAATCCGTCGATCGTGGTGGGTGCATTGACATTGAATTGCGTTGGTATCAACTACTTCGAGGTATTCAAGGTGTTTTATTGAGCTGGTAAGCTGCTTTAATCATCTCTACAACTGTTTTTGTTTCACTAGAGAGTTGTTTTAGTTCATCGTCCCGTACAAGCATATTGTCGAATATTAGATCAGTAAATAGACCTATGATGGGGTTTATGCAATAATGGGTGTTGGTTTTAAGGGGTAATGGGTAGAGGTGCATAAATGATGGCCTTTGCATTTCAAAACTAGTGCAACAATACCTATTGCATTGAAATTTGAGGGTACATTTGACAAGATGATTGATATTGTCATCGAACACAGAGAATCAACATGTGATTAAAGCGATGTGTCCATTAGCTATATGCTTAGTGTTGCGCCTACAAGGGGGAAAAGCTCGCCCATTCATTAGGAATGACAGTGATCCACGTATATACCTCCTAGATATATATGGTAATAGATGTATGCCTATTCTTTATATTTTGATTGTCAAAGGTCCGCCGCAACTTCAAATGAGCGGCAGCATCTCTTCTAGCAGCTGATGATGATAAAATGGAAGATTTTTTTAGGTATGGGGTTGAGGATAATGGAGAATATCCAGTGAACGTGGATAAAGATAAAAGTACCGGCAGTGATGAAAGTAAAGAATCTGAGCATGAGGGGCCTGATGAAAAGCAAAGCGGTGTTGTCGGGTAGTCTATTGGAACAGAGTCCAGCAATATTCATGAAAATGGGACAGGCTTTTACAAGGGAAAAATATTCTTGAACAAGAATGAGTTAGGTTGGTCACTGAAGGTAGCGCCGATTAAGAAATGTTATACTTTCTACATGAAGAAGAGTATAACTGTTTTGTATTCTGTCGCATATTCATAGATGAACTTCAAGTGGATAATACGCACTAAGTACCTAAATTGTGATAGATTTAAGATCACCAAGTATTGTAGTGGTCACACATGTGGGGTAGAGAATGCTACGAGCCACCATACCCTTGCTTCGGCAGACGTCCTCACTCGTTTTGTTAAAAATAAGTTTATTGAAAACAAGGGTATATCGACCAAAGAAATCAACTCACGTGTTTATCATGATTTCAAGACCAATATCAGTTATTGGTAGTGTTGGACGGCAAGAGAGACTGCAATGGTCTTGGTAAGGAGGACGCCAGAGCACGAATATGTTGTTTTAGATTCATATTAGTATGCGGCCGTAGAGATAGAATCTGGGAAGTCATGTTACACTAGATGTGAATGATGGGTACACTTATCATTATTTTTTCGTATCATTTGGAGCTTGGATTAATGGATATTAGTATATAAGAAAGGTAATATCTATTGGCATTTATTTTTTGGGCCCTTATGAAGGTGTAATATTGTTTGCGTTAGTGCTGGAAACGAAGAATCATATTTTTTTCGTTGGAATTTTGTGTGGTAAATGTGGAGTGTGATGATTCTTGGACTTTCTTCTCTGAGCAGTTGCTAGCGGTGGTGCCGAACACTCTGGAGTTGTGCATCATGTCAGATCGGGCTAAGAGCAAAGCTAATGGAATTTCAGCGATCTCACTGATAACCTTCGTGCAAGGTTTACGAGCGATGATTTTATCGATAGTTATTACGCTGCAGCAAAACTGCAGAACTGCAAGATATTCGATAATGAATTTTCCAAACTTTGAGGCAAAAATGCAGCTGTTGTCGATTGTCTTTAGAATAAAGTTGAGTTTGAAAAATAGAGCATGGCATATTTCCCGTGTCACAGATATGACATGATGACCACTAATATTTCTGAATCTGTCAACGCAATGTTCTTTGATGAAAGGGAATTCCCGATGCTCGACCTGTTTAATTCTATTAATGAGAGATTCCATGACATTTTCATCAAGCGTCGTGCAACTGTCATTAAGGAGAATACTATCTTAGTCTCTTTAGTTGAGAAGCAGGGCAGGCACGATATAAAAGTCGGCAATAGTCTTATTGCCTATGACTTGGACAACAATGAGTTTGCCGTTGTGGGAGATAAAGAGCCTATGGACTCAAAGACCAAAAAAAAAAAAAAAATAGTGTATCTAGTTGCAAGACATGTATATGTCAGACATTTGACTTGGACAAGATTCCATGTATTCATGTTTTGGCAGCGATTCACTCAAGCTATAGAGATGAATATGGTAGCGTAATTATGGGTAAACATGTCCAGTTTATAGGTGGGAGACGTACCTGCTTATAGATGCATATATGAAAAGACCTCGGGTAGTCTTTTCGGAAGTTAGGACTTCGATTGGCGTGCTGATAATTTTAAAATCTTCGTAAGGTCCATTAGGATCTGTCTGCAAAATTTTAGTTAAAGCGGACCTCGTTTGGTAAGTATCGGAAGAAGATTTCAGTTTTCGTTGACAGTAAATCTTAAAAAGAGGGTTTCGAGCTCGATTTTGGCGAATGAACTCCGATTCAAAATCCGGAAGTATTACTAGGTTTGTATGGTCATTTGCGACCTTTGCGAACTTTTGGAAGTGAATTCTGAGATCGTTTAGATAGTTTCTGCTAGAGTTCCAAAAATTAATAATTTGATCTCTTTCTATATAATTCGCATCTTGAGTTTCGGAAATCCGATCCGTGATCTGCCTCAGCGAGTATGTCACATAAATTTTGTATAGCTTGCTTGAGAAATTTGAAATTATTTTGAGTTTTGTAGGGTTCCATTTTAATTTTCGTCATGAAAACAAAAAAAAAAGATTAAAGAAAAGAAAAGAAAGAACAAGGAAAGGAATAGAGGCGGCGCTCATAAAACGAGACAGAAATAGAAACAAGAAATGAGAAAGAGGCCGAGAATGAACAAAGAAAAAAAGCTGAAAAGAGGGAGAGAAAAAAAAGGAAAGGAAAAAATAGGACTTTTACCCCGAATCATCCAGGTAATGCAGTTAATTCATTATTTTAGTTTATTACATGTGTTTGAATATATTTTAACGGTAAAAATCAGGATATTAGACCTCGTTCTAATAAATTAAATTGATATTTTAAAGGGTTAATTGAATCCTGATAATGGAGTTGAATATATATTCGAACTCAGTGAGTAATGGGAAACCCATAAATATAATTTATTTGTAGTTTTGTTATGTGATTTTGAACCATGTACATAGGCCTGAACTATGTATCGCGTATGCGAATCGAGTGTCCGGTAACCGGATTGTTCTAAGACGTAAGGAATGAAGCCTTTAGCGTTATTGAATATATTTTTCTGCTTATTGAATAGAGCGGGATCATTTGGCAATGAATCCAAAGGACAAAGCAGTTGTTGAGTAGCAGTGCTAACTTTTGAACGAGGTAAGTGATTATATCCATATCTTTGGTGGCTTTTGGCCTTGTGGATATTCTACCACATGTTCCTTACGTGTGTAGCTGCCGATAGGCGTACTTATCACGCCATAATTTTGAATGTACAATGTATATTATATGTTATGCCTTGTCGTTGATATTGCATTGAGCATAGAACCATTACATCATACTGCATTCATTTCATTTCATTGCATCGGCTGTTGTGTATTGTGTGGCTTAGTGCGATGTTTTGTGTATGCTTCATGTATTTCTTGTTGTTGATACGTTTCTGGCTCGTATCCTGGGTTGTTTATGAGTTTATGGTTTTTTACGTGTTTCCAACTATTATCTGGCTCTGCCTTTTTTTATAATTGAAACAAGGTGAATTTGGTTTATCTTCTTTTCTTCTCCCTGACTAGCATATCTATTTCTTCAACATGGCTAGTCAGCCCTCAACTTACTGAGTCCTTTTGACTCACCCTTGTTTGTTGCTTGTTGTATCTATTCATTTCGGCAGGTTCCGCTCCAGGACCGAGTTTGTCGTTCGATTGAGGAAAAGAAGCGATTTCAGCTGTTAGGGTGAGCTAACTCTTGTCCAGTCTGGCCACCATTGATAGTTTTGTTTTAGTAATCTAGTTTTGCTCCCTTCAGGAGACGTATATAATCTTTTGTACTCTTAGATGTCTAGTCTGGATAGCCTAAACCTAGTATGTTTGGTAGTCAGTTGTAACTTCTTTTGTACAGCTTAGAGGTATTAGTATGTCTGTGGCTTTTCTAAGTCTGGTTCTTATTCATGAGTGGGATTTATATTTATTTTCCTAATTCAGTTGGTAAGGGTTCGCCCGACGGCTCTAGTGGAGGATATCAGGTGCCTGCACGGCCTAGTTAGAAATTCAGGTCGTGTCAGTTGGTATTAGAGCCAGGTTTAGGTCAGCCTATCCAGACTAAGACAGTGTCTAATAGAGCCTCGTTGATGGGTACGTAGACGTCCGTACTTATATACGAAAGGCTATGATGGCATTTAGGAAGTTTTTCTTCCTTCTTTTATAATCATGCATCGGTCTAGGATGTAAAAATATTTTCGTTAATTCCTTCGTAGTAATTATGAACCCTCGTGCGACAAATCAACAAAGGGTAGAAGTTCAAGACGAAGCATTCTGGCCTGGGGCTAGTGCTGCTCAACCCCCCGAGAGTTGTGGATCGTGCTAACGATCCAGTTGCGGAGGCCCCAGCTGTGCCAGCTCGCGGTGGGCAGTGGGA
Organism: Petunia x hybrida; assembly: GCA_037355625.1. Lineage (NCBI taxonomy): Eukaryota > Viridiplantae > Streptophyta > Magnoliopsida > Solanales > Solanaceae > Petunia > Petunia x hybrida. Next base: position 607,688 of record JBBBVM010001137.1, on the reverse strand, counting down.
GCAGGGCCTTCTGGTTCCCCTGGCTCTCTACGATTCTTTTACGAAAATTTTGGCGGTGCATATACCACAAGAACCACCTATTCCTTAGACAACTCATCAGGTTTCCGCAGATGCAGACGTTTGGACTCAGGGAACTCTTATTCCAGTTCCTGATGTTGCCCAGTAATTATGTCCCAGAGGCAATATGTGTTGTGCCTTCAATTTTTCTACTGGTTAGCTAGCCCAGGTAATAGTTCGGTCAAAGTGCCCGAAGAGGCTGCACTAGTTTACCTAATTGAACTTTCCGATATTCTCAGGCTATGCATCAGATAATCCCCGTGAATTTTTATAAAAAAAAATAATGTCAGCGTATTCTTCAGGCTCTTGGTTATCTTGAGCAGTATGGTGTTGATTATACTGCTTTCCAGTTTCAGGGTCAAGCCTTGGATTGGTGGACCGCTCTTTTATTAGCTAGGTAAGGCTTTCCTTAGCTATCTTGGTGCGATTTTTCTTCTAGATTCGTGGAAAAGTTCCTTTCATGTAGCGAGCGAGATGAAAAGAGTCGTCAATTGGAGTGGATTGGATAGGGTAGCCTGTCGGTTTCAGAATATGAGATTGAATTCTTTAGGATGGCTGGATATGCACTAGAACTAGTCCATGAACCTTCCGAGAAGGTTCGAAGATTTATTGATGACCTTTCTCCTTCCTTGAGGTCCCAGATAGCTCAGGAGATTAAGGTCAGGACTTCATTTGATGTTGTTGTTGATATTGCTCAGAGGTATGAGGCATACCATAAGTTAGAGCAGGCAGAGTCAGAGCGGGAGAGCAATAAATCTCATGGCTCTAGTGGGAACTATGGTGCCTCTTCTGGCGAGGTAAGGGTTCTGATTATTTAGGGAGGTCACCTACCAGGTTATCTCAACTTGTGGCGCGTGATTCTCAGAGTGTGCTAGTAGTCTGGCAAGATCATACTTAGTCTTCTCTTTATAACTATCAACAATCTGACCAACATCCATTTTAGCCAAAAGGTATTATCATTGTCGTGAGCCTCATCATCTTAGGAGGAACTATCCCTTACTTTGGTAGGAAGACATTTGTTAAACTCTAAGCACCTCCTATGGACATTAGAAGGGGAGGGGGTTGAATAGTGTCCTCCGATTTTTCGCCGAAGAACCTGACTCTTAATCGCAAGGACCTTGTTCTTGAATTGTTGCCTTTATCAAAAAACACAACAACCAATAATAAACAGCAATCTAAAAGATACAGTGTTTTTACGTGGAAAAATCCTAACTCAAGGGAGAAAAACCACGAGCCACACTTTAGGATTTTGAAATAACTTTACTAATACAATGAGCAAGTTTTAGATTACAAACTCTGTAACCAAGGGGCTACACTCTAGACCCTAATCACTCAGCAAATCTAAAATCTAGCTTTACAAAGTAAACATTCAAAGTTCACCTATTGCAATGGCTTCTAACATATGCAGATAGGTATTACAATCAAAACATATAAACTGTGACAACTACAATCAAGAACCTGCACTAATTCACTGCTTTTGCTCTTGGTTCTTCACTGGTATTTTTTAACACTTATATCACTTTAAGAGTTATTGAATTTGCCTTGTGTTTTCTCTCAACTCTCGTTGTGAATAACTGAGATTGGCTGCCTCAATTACTTGCTTTTATATGGGCTTTGTAATTCTAGCAGTGTTTCACTATGATACCTCGTAAACATAGCAAGTCTAGATTCCCTCGTGATACTTTCGTTGTTCAGCACTAACTCTTGTTCACACTTCAATGAGACAGTCCCGACACAACTTTTTTTAGCTGATTATGATGCGTATAAGTTTACGCGCCACTATTCCTAGTTCTGGATGGATTTGCATTCCAAAAAAATCTTTTCTATCAGTCGTGTCATTCTCACCAAGGACTAAGTTCTTCTACAAATAACTAAGTCCTTCGTTTGTCATTATTCAAAACATCTAGCTCAACAAATTTCCCCTTTTTGATGATGACAAACAAATGTTGCCTAAGAACTTGTACGTACACACACCAAGGATAAAAAAAATAAAAATACACTTTGAAAGAATTTAAAACAGATGAGTTAGGTCACAAACATCCCAACAACATTTCCTTTTTCCCCCTTTTGGCATCATAAAAAAGATTTGAAATCCTGCAAGAACAAGTTAGTACAGTCCAGACTACAGCACAAGGCAACAAGGTAACTAAGAACACAGTGAATAATCCAAGGGCTCAACTAGAACCAGTAGTACCATAAAAGAAACCGCAAAAATAGCAAAAGCAATTTAAAACCAAACATCCAGAACACACACATATGTAGCTCAATTTAAATATAGTCCAGAATGTGAATTGTCTTAAATATGCATCAAATGAAAGGCATAGAGGAGTAGGGAAGGAAAGAATTTTGGGCAGGAACAAGGCAAAAACATGAGCAGGCTTCAGCTCCTCAGGTTGAAGTGCTTGATAAGTGCTTTAAGATTCTTTGAGTTTTTGGCCCTTTCTACCACCAGCTCGGCTTCATGCTTGTTGCACTCAATAGTCAGGCAATCAATTTCTTGATCCTTCACCTTTTGTTGTTTCTTCAAATTTGCATTTTCTTTATTTAGCTCCAACAGCTGCTGCTTCACTTCCTGCACTGATTCAACTGCTTCCTCTGACCCAAACTCCTCATATTCATCGGGTTCTTCTGTCTTGGCTTGCACTGAACGTTTGGAGACTCTCTTTTCCTTGAAGAAATCACAAGTTCTCAGGATATTCTTTCCAAACATATGATGATGTGTGGGCTTCTTCCCATTTGCAATGGGTACTCCAAAATATTCAAACACCTGCTGCAAAATGTAGAAATACACAAGAGAATGTGGCTTTTTATCTGTGTCTGCAGTCCTTTTTATGTTCCTAATAATCAGCCCATGCATGTTAATTCTGATTCCTCTGTCCAGCAAGTCCAAGTAAGTCATGTCAAGAGCACAAACTTCACTGTTCCTCTCCCCTCTAGGCAGCAAGAACCTATGAACAAACTCAAATATCAACTAATGAGCTGGTTCCATCTTTCTTTTCAACTTTTCTTTCTTTTCTAATCCTGGGATTTTCAGTGAATTTCCTCACAACATCCAGAGGAGTAACCTTATCAGTTCTCTTTGGCCATTTTAACCTCACATACCCGCAATGGCCTTCAGCAGGTACATCAAGAATGAATCCCAACTCTTCTCTACCAAACTCCAGTTCCACACCCTTCACCATTGAGAATACTCTTCTCCCAGCTATACTGCAGTTCACAGAGAACTACTTTACTTCATCAATATACAGACATCTGTTTTCATTTGTGAAAAGCTTCATCCATCATTGGTCCTTCACCTTCCTGACCAAGGCCTTCATCTCAGGCTCCTCTAAATCACAGAAAATACTACCAGCTAGCACCTGATGCCTACCACAGAAGGCCACCCTGTCAACTTCATCCTGTTTTTTTTTTTCTTTTTCTTTGTGTCCTCTTCACTGTCAGAGTCTGAATCACTTGGTTCCACATAGTCCCCATCCTCATCACTATCCTCCTTATCATTAGTCAACAGCTTTTCCTCAACCCCTGTTTATTTCTGATTTGAAGAATATTTTTCTAATTTCTCACTCTGATGCTTTTCTTTTCTTTCGCTCACAAACATTACCTCTTGCTCCTCTTCTTCCTTCAACAATTTTTCATCTTCTTCACCAAATTTTCTTTTACTATTTTTCTTTTGAAATTTCTCCACCTCCCCAATATTTGCACCTTCTATCTGAGTCTCATTTTCTTTCTTTTCTTCTGAATCAGTCCAATCTAGTTCTGCATCATCAATTGCATGAGGAACTGTGAAAGAACCAGATTCTTTCTCAGGTTCCTTGACAATTTCAGCAGAACTTGGTCCTCCACCCACTGGACCACCCAAGATAACCTCCACATGTACTTTTTCTAAGGGAGTAGCCTCTGACCTAAGTTCATCGACTGGGCCCTTTTTAGACTTAACTGATTCCTCATCTCTCAGTTTTTCCAACATGTTTTTCACAGCATCTACCTTAGCAATTCCTTCAACTACACTAGAAACATGAGTTCTAGATCTAGATTCAATAGTTTCTTCCACAACATTCCCGTCTTGCATTTCCACATCTTTCCCCCAATCAGGTGCACTACCAGACTCCACCATTTTTACAATTTCATCCATACCAGTTACTAGCATTTCAGTATTAAGTTTCTCAAGGCTAGATATGAGGTCTAAAGCAGTAGTACTAGTCTGGGTTGAGTCAGGCCTTACTTCAATTGTTTGCATGTCTGAAACCACAAGTACAATCGCTGGAGCAGAGGGTTTTGATGTTATTTTCCTGGATATCTTTTTCAACCATCTTATGAGTCTTCGATCGTGCCCTAACGATTATTTCCGCCAAGGTAGTGGGTGGAGGTTTAAGAGAGGGTTTCTTGGAGGTTTGAGTCTCTGATGTTTTATCGGTGAGACGGAGGAAGATTTTGCTTGAGACATTGTGATAATTTTCTTGAATTTGGTTTTTGAGTGAGAGGGGTTTTCTTATTTTGAACTTTAGGAAGAGAATATGGAAAATCTGAAGGGAAAGTTTTTCTTGCTTCTGATGAATTATGAGACAGAGAGATAGAGAAGAGAGGTTAAGGTGATATAGGGAATAGGGTATAATGATGGCAATGAAAGTGGAACACCTTTTTTAGTTCTTGGGAAAATGGGAAAGGTTGGATGTGATGGTTATGAAGGGATATTCATTAAGTCTCCTAGAGTGAATGAGGTAGGTTTAAATTTTGAAAGTGTAACCGAAAAGGGAATTGTTCCTATAAATTTGGGCGGTTGCGCAAACATGAAAGGTTTTCAAGATGCACGTTCATGTGCAAATCAATTTCAGTCATAGTACTTAACATATATAGCTACATAGATGTACCTGGACATGGTTCCTCATACTGAACATGGTTCCTTTTAAGTATTCAGTTTGTTCTTCAATGGGAACTCATTAGCTATTACATTTTAGACTTAGTTAACCATGTATACTTACAAAGTATAATTTTAGACTGGATAATAAAAATAATATTCGCAAGCAGAATAATAAATACTTAACTAGCCAAACCTTAGGAATCAGGCGCCGGGTCATCCATGTATTTTGGTCATCCCTAACTCCAACATGTTCCTCTCAAATTGAACTTTGTTCAATGCCTTGGTGAAAATGTCAGCAATTTGATCTCCAGTCCTGCAAGAATTCATAGTAATTAGACCTTTTTCAAAATTATCTCTCAGAAAATGGTGTCTAATATCGATGTGCTTGGTTCTCTTATGTTGGGATGGGTTCTTGGCAATATTCACGGCACTTGTATTGTCACAGAAAATAGGCACAACTCCACATTTGATTCCAAAGTCCTCCAGTTGTTGTTTGATCGATAGCAGCTGAGAACAACAAAATGCAGCAGCAATATATTCTGCCTCAGCAGTAGAGAGGACTACTGAGTTCTTCTTCTTTGTAGCCCAAGAAACCAGGCAAGGACCTAAAAAATGTGTCATTCCCGAAGTGCTATTTCTATCCACCAGATGGCCTGCACAATGAACATTTGCAAAGCCAATCAACTCAAAAGTATCACCCCTGGGGTACCAAAAACACAAATCCTGAGTTCCTTTCAAGTATCTCAGAATTCTTTTCATAGCAATTAAGTGTGATTCCTTTGGGTTGGATTGAAATCTTACACAAAGTCCTACACTATACACAATATCACGTCGACTAGCTGTGAGATAGAAAAGAGAACCTATAATTCCTCTATACTTAGTCTCATTTGTGGAAGGACCCAGTTCGTCCATATGCAGCTTTGTTCTAGGAGCAATAAGGGTAGTCATTTCTTTAGCTCCTTCCATATCAAATTTCTTCAGCAGCTCCTTGACATACTTTTGTTGATGATCATGGTTCATTCAGGATTTTGTTTGATCTGCAACCGCAAGAAGAAGTTGAGTTCTTCCATCATGCTCATTTCGAACTCACTACCCATCAATTAAGCAAATCCCTTGAACAGGTCCTCATCAGTGGCTCCAAATATGATATCATCAACGTGCCATACCCGATTTTGGACTCAGCTCGAGGCGAATCGGGTTTCGGATTTGACTGGGTGAACTCGTATGAGTTTAGATGTTGGGGTCGCCACCTAATATAGTTTTTAAGGTGTATTAGGTCACCTAAGTATCTAAGGCCAAATTCAATAAGTCAACTAGTACATTCTAGAGATTCTATACGGGTAAGAAGTCCAAATGACCCGGGGAAGAAGGTGTTAGGCACTTCCCCGAATCCCACGAAAGGTGGTTCCCGTCAGAGTCTACATTTTGGGATAAAAGTAGTGCATATTATCATAAATACTAACTTGGAAATTAATTTAGCATATTAGCTCAAAATGTAACATATCTATGCAATTTAGAACACATATACACAAATGGTTTTCACATTCGGCCTATATTTAAGCCTAGTCGTATTTTACGACCTGTACTATCAAACGCCTAATCGTAAACAAGCTCAAACATGTAAAGGCTGTTCACTTTCAGCTTATCTATGCAATTCTCACACTTAAACAATTTTGCATAAATGGTCCACTTTGTAAATAGAATTCAGATTTATCAAAAACCGTAAGGGGTGTCGTTTTAAAATGAAATATTGGCCATTTAGGGTCGGTATGACTCATCATTAATTATCGAGCCCTAACCTTAATGGTCATTTTTGTGTAGGGTTCAGATTTTAGGAGAAATATATGCGAAGGGGCTGTTTTTGAAAACGGGTGTCACAAAAGCACGCGAATGCAAATAAGGATGTCGCACATAAAGATATATACATATGGATATAAGCAGGCAAATACATGACTAAATGATAGTTATATCTTTAGAAAAAATATTTTAAAGTGTACAAGTGACCCCAAGTACTTTATACACCTCTATACACTATTAGATTAGTGTATATGAGCGTTTGAGTAGGGAAAACAGTTTAAACATAGACCTAGGCCACGTTTTAAAAGAAGTTCTGGGCATGGATCACTTATGTAAATAAGGGCAGATTTTAGTTTTGCAGGAATAGTCTAAGTTATGTAGATATTATGCATCTAGGCCCCCTGTCAATGGATTTTAGATTCAAACACTCGGAAAAATACATTCTCATAATATTTTAAGTCCAACGCAGTGCCATCATTTGCATAATCCAACTAGAATATGCAGTATAGAGAAATAACATAGGACTTTCAGTTTTTAAAAACAAAGAATGCTATGCAGGTTCCTAAATGTCATTCTTTGCAACACGTAGGTGTAAAGAGTTAAAAGAAAAGCCCCTGGATGGCTGTACACATAGTGTAGTAAACTGCATGTCCCTGTTTTTAAAGGATACATGCAGGAGGTCCTAATCAATACATAAACAACAAATGGGAGCATTTAAACTGTCACAGAAGTAGTGGAAGGCATAAATGAACAAATGGGCTCATGTTCTGTCTAAGCCAATGCTTAAACCCATGGCAATTTCATCCCTGTACATAGTTAGTCAGTAGCATATGGTACTGGTACCCTTCTCACAATAACCAGCTTCCCTGTAATGAAAAGAAAAGGGTATAGTCCCTAAGACTATCCCAAAGGTCATGCAGACAAGGTTATATGGCCAAAAGAGGCTAAGATAGTGGCATATAGATCACAGAAACATGCATCATTCTTTTACATGCTATAGGGTAAGGAGCATATCGTTTACCTTCAGTGAATCAATAAAACAATAAGCCAGAAAGTAACCAGAATGATACAGCAGTTGAAAGCCTTTTACAACTCTTCTTTCAATTTTAAAAAAATAGTGAAAAACCTTTAGGACAACCAAGAAAAGAGAGTATCTTTTACCCGAATGGGTTTCTGTATATTTCAGTGTGTTTATTGTGTAATAGAGGTCTAGTTTAAATAGATGTAGCATAGGGCCTTTTGAAACTCCAATTCCCAGTGTGAAAAGCAGTAAAATTGGTAAAATTTAAAGAAAGGAAAAGAAGAATCATACTGGCAATCAAGAGAAATCAATTTCCATATATTTTACGTAAATAAAGCCCATTCAAAAACCAGAAAAGGGGTAGAACTGATTTATCTTCCTTTTGTACAATAATCACGAAATCAGAGGATGCTAATTGAGGTCCCACTACTGATGGGAGCCTGTTCTGTTAAAAAAAATAGAATTTTGTCATTTTGAAAATTTGAACTTTAAAAAATAATCTTTCCCCTAAGATGTTTCCCACATGAACTCTCCTCACCAAATAGTCTAGGTTCAGAATCAGCGCAAAGAAACATTTTTCTCTAAATTAAGGTGCGAATTATCTTAACAGTATCCCAATTGGCCCTAAATTGATATTCTACTGACACGAGCTGAAATCCGGCTAGACCGTGCGGGCACCCGACATCCTCTCCTAGACCCGTCGGGCGAACTCTTACCAATTAAATTAGGAAAATAAATATAATTCAATTCATAAATAAGAACAAGACTTAGAAAAAGCACAGACATACTGATACCTCTAAGCTGTACAAACGAAATTACAGCTGACTACCAAACATACTAGGTTTAGGGCTATCCAGACTAGACATGTAAGAGTAGGAAAGACGACAGATACCTCCTGAAGGGAGCAAAATGCATCTGAAATAATAAACACGAAACTAGGGGCCATCCTGAATAAAAGCTGGCTCACCCTGATAGCTGAAGTCGCCTTCGCTCCTTCACAACGTGGCGAACTCAATCCTAGAGCGAACCTGCCGAAACGAAGTAGATAGACAAAAATAAACAACAAACAAGGGTGAGTCAAAAGGAATCAATAAGTGGGGCAGACTAGCCACCTCAAAGAATAGGATAGCTAGCCAAGGAGAAAAGAAACAGATAAACCAAATTCCTCTTATTTAAATTGTATATAAAAAAAAAGCAGAGCTAGATGATAACTAGAAACACGTATGGAATCACAAACTCATTAACAACCAGGAACGTAAGATAGCCAGAACATATAGTTATCCCGAACACATCAACAATCAGAAATACATCCTGTTGCGGCGTGCAACCCGATCCATATATTCATCATGTTGCGGCATGTAACCCGATCCATATATTCATACTGTCGCGACGTGCAACCCGATCCATATATTTATACCGTTGCGGCGTGCAATCCGATCTATATATTTATACTGTCGCGGCGTGCAACCCGATCCATATATTTATACCGTTGCGGCGTACAATCCGATCCGTATATTTACACCGTTGCGGCGTGCACCCCGATCCCCACAACCCAGAATACGAGTCAGAAATATATAGGTAAACTTAGATATGTCCGCGACATAGTATACATACCGCATATATAAAACACAACATAATACACACAATAGTCAGTATGCGGTGCAATGAAATGGGATGAGTGCGGTACGATGCAATGCAGTCACATATGAATGAGATGGGATGAATGTGGTACGATGCAATGCAGTCACATATGCCTAATACCTATCTCCGGCGCGGGACTCTCATCGTCTACCAGGAGATATATGCAATAATGACCCTTCACCGGCTCGGGACTCTCATCGATTACCGGGAAGTATATGCAATGATGACCTTTCACCGGCTCGGGGCTCTTATCGATTACCGAGAAGTATATGCAATGATGACCCTTCACCGGTGCGGGACTCTCATCGCCAACCGGGAAGTATATGCAATAATGACCCTTCACCGGTGCGGGACTCTCATCGCCAACCGGGAAGTATATGCAATAATGACCCTTCACCGGCTCGGGACTCTAATCGATTACCGAGAAGTATATGCAATGATGACCCTTCACCGGTGCGGGACTCTCATCGCCAACCGGGAAGTATATGCAATAATGACCCTTCACTGGTGCGGGACTCTCATCGCCAACCGGGAAGTATATGCAATAATGACCCTTCATCGGTGCGGGACTCTCATCGCCAACCGGGAAGTATATGCAATAATGAACTTTCACCGGTTCGGGACTCTCATCGACAACCTAGAAGTATATGCAATGCTCAAAACCAGAGTGCAATGCTCATATGCTCAATGCAATACCAACAACAGGGCATAACATATAATATACAATGTAAGTTCAAAGCTAAGGCGTAATGAGTACGCCTATCAGCAGCTACACACATAAGGAACACGTGATAGAATATCCACAAGGCCAAGGACCTCCAAAGAAATGGATATAAACACTTACCTTGCTACAAAGTTAGCACAATTACTCAACAACCGCTTTATCCTTTGGATTCATTGCCAAACGATCCTGATGTATTCAATAAGCAGAAAACTATATCAAATAAGGCTAAAGGCTTCATTCCCCACATCTATGCGGGAATCTGGTTAGGATCCTGATACCCTATTCGCATATGCAATACGCAGGCCAGGCCTATGTACAGGGTTTAAGGTCACATAACCAAATCCTAAATAAATTATATTTATATGTTGTGCATAACTCACTGAGTACAAATATATAATAAATTCTATTATCGGGGTCCAATTGACCCTTTAAACTATTAATTAAACTTATTAAAACGATGTCTAATATCCCAATTTTTACCGTCAAAATATATTCTAACATACGTAATAAACTCAAATAATATATTAAGATCATTACCTGAATGTTTCAGGGTAAAAATTCTACTTTTCTCCGGTTCTTTTCTTATTTTCTGGCTTTTTTTTTTCTTCGTCAATTTCTCTGGTTCTCGTTTTCTCCTTTTTGCTTGTTTCTGTTCTATCTGTCCTTAGCATATGCTAAGGACCCCCACCGCCTCTTTTCATTCTTATCATTTCCTTTCCTTTTTCTTTTCTTTTTTCTTTTATTTTATTTTATTTTCTTTTCTGTGACAAATATTAAAACGGTACCCTACGATATTCGAAATAATTCCATCTTTTTTGCATACAAGTTATACAAAATATATGTAGCACACTTGCTAAGGCGGATCTCAAATCGGATTCCCGAAACTCAAGATGCGAATTTAAATGGAAAAATATCAAATTATTTAACTTTCGGCATTTTAGCGGAAACTAGCCGAACAACCTCAAAATTTAAGTTCACAAAAGTCATAAATAATTGTACAAACCTAACGGCGGTTTCGGATTTCGAATCGGAAATCGTTTGCCAAAACCCAGCTCGAAAATCTCTTTTTTATATTTATCGATAATAAAAACTGAAACTTTCTTCCGATCCCTGCCAAACGAGGTACGATTTAGCTCAAATTTTACAGACATGTCTTAATGGACATTACAAAGTTTTTAAAATTATCGGCACGCCAATCGGAGTCCTAACTTCCGAAACGACTGACCGAGGTCGTTTCATTCTCCTTCACTTAGACTCTCGTTCGTCCTCGAACGAGTCTAAGTCTAAAAGAAAATTCGAGCAGATAACAAGAAAACTTGCACGACATTTATAAGCTACTCCACGTGCCTTATCTCCTGATTATAGGATCAGAATTATAACACGCATACCGTACTTTTGGGATAAAATATATCTGGATAATATGATAACACCATTGCACAGCTTATTCTGACTAAGCTGATCCTTCCTCGATCACGAGAAGAGAGTTCTATATTTTTGAAACAAAGATACACAGAACTTTGAATGGGTTAACATGGTTCTGCCGATGAATCACCTCGTCGATATGCTTTTCGATATAGAATAGGTCGATGAAATTAAGAATTAGCGTACGCTTCGCAACGCCTTAGAGATTTAATATTTATATTCAGTATTGGAGGAAGACTCCTTCACTTAGAGCGTAAGCTCATACATCTAACTTGAATAGAAATAGCCATCCTCGCACAGTCTGCCGGACTAAGGAAGACATAGCTAAAAACAGAATGCGGCTCAGATCTGTGCTACCAAATTACCCTCTCGAGTTACCAAACAGCTGCAACTCTCGAGTTCACAACTGCATACCTTTGCCATAAGCACCACCACCTGATGGATCAAATCAGAAGTCAAAGGACTCCTCTCTTTACCCTTAGTAGCCTTGAAAAACAATAATGTGCTTACCCGGCCACCTTGACACGCACTCTGGCTCAACACAGGGAATATCACATGCGGCTACTAATTGCCCGAGCTCACTAATGCCAGATGACGAAGAAATGGCAATGGACCGAGGATAAAAATAATTAGATCTTCAGGAAGCTCATCTTCTTATTTGCTTGGCTACCAGAGCTAGATTACTTCAGAGTTAGGCTAATCGAAGAATCTCAATTGAAGAAATAGATATTAAATGAGCTTTATGGAACAAAATCTATGTCAGTTTAACCTTCCTATAAAAAAGAAACTCCAACAATTTACCAAAAAACCCTTTTATACCGAGACAAACTTGTAGAATAACATGACTGTACTAGCGTCTCGAACCAAGAGGAGACACATAGATCGAGTATTACTTACTAACCACTTTACATCGGAAGAAACCATGATGCATTCTGATGGTGACAGGTAAGAATCCCATCATCCTACCAACACAAAATTCCAAAAAGAGAGGTAGACTGACTTGACATTATAACAGAATGAGGCACAACAAGATGGCAAGCAAAAAATATAGATACTCACTCACAAATCTCTCACATTTAAACCAGATAATCTAGTAGGGTCATCATAAAAGCAAGGAATAAATCATGTCAGAAGCTTACCCCTCTACCACAACCAATTCTTAATAGAAACGACATCAAAAGAAATCATGGAAACATGATAGGACACCACATTTCTAGATCGACTGGAAGAATCAAATCTTACTCTCATTTAAGGGCAGAAGAAATACTTGGGTCTACTACATTGGATGCCTCAGCATCCTGCCAGACTAGCAGTTCATAGAACTATCTCTGCAGCTGAGCTGAGCCACTACCCTGATAATCACCTTATGAAGAACCACTGCCACCGCGTTCTCAACCTCTACTGGTTTGTGGCATTTCTCCGGCTGGTTGAGATTTAAATGAAATCGCCGGCGACTGTATAAGTTCCTGATGACAAGAAAAAGGACGACTGCCTACCTGCCGGAGTAAGGGAAAACTCCTCCAAAGATGACAGGCTCACGACAATGATAACACCTTTTCGGTGAAAATGGAAGCTGGACTCATTATTGATAGCTATAAAGAGAAGACTGAGTTTAATCTTGACAGATTACTGGCGCACTATGAGATCACACACCACAAGCTGAGATAACGTGTCAGGTGACCTCCCATGATAATTAGAACCCTTACCTCACCGGAAGAGGTACCATAGTGCTCACCAGGGCCATGGGATCTCTTGCCCTCCCGCTTTGACTCTTCTTACTCTAACTTATGCTATGCCTCATACCTCCGAGCAATATCAACAACAATATTAAATGAAGTCCTGACCTCAATCTCTCGATCCATTTGGGACTTCAAGGAAGGAGAAACGTCATCAATAAATCTTCGAACCTTCTCGAAAGATTCAAAGACAAGTTCTAGTGCATATCTAGCCATCCTAGAGAATTCAATCTCATATTCTAAAACCGACAGGCTACCCTGTCTAATCCACTAAAACTGGCGATGATTTTCATCTCGCTGGCTGCACGAGAGAAAATTTTCCACGAATCTAGAAGAAAAATCAAACCAAGTTAGCTAATAAAAGAGCGGTCCACCAATTCAAGGCTGGACCCCTGAAACTGGAAAGCAGAATAATCAACACCATATCGCTCGATATAATCAAGAGCCTGAAGGATACGCTGACATCATTTTATTTTAAAAAGAATCACGAGGTTTATCTGATATATTGCTTAATAATATCAGAAGGTTCAACCATGTAAAATAATGCAACCTCTTTGGGCACTCGGACCGAACTGTTACCTCAACTGGGTAACCAGCTAGAACAATTGGTGGCGTAACACATGCTGCCTCTGGAACATAATTTACTAAGGCAACATCAGGAACTGGAACAAGAGCTCCCTGACAAACGTCTCCATCTACGGCAACCTGATAAGCTGCCTAGAGAATAATAGGTTCTTGCGGTATCTAGGTCGCCAAGATTCTCGTAAAAGCATCGTAGAGAGCCAAGGGAACCACAAGGCCCTCCTCCATTGCCCATCGTGAGCTCGTACAGCTGGGACCTGCGCAACTGGATCGTCAACACGATCCACAACTCTCAGGGCTTGAGTAGCTCTAGCCCCAGGCTAGACTGCTTCGTCTTGAACTCATACCGTCTGCTAATTGTCAAACGAGGGTTCACAATTATCACGAAGGAATTTACAAAAATTCTTTTGCATCCTAGACCGACCCACGATCAGAAAAGAAGGAAGTGAAACTTCCTAAATGCCATCATAGCCCCTCTAGATAAGTACAGACGTCTACATACCGATCAGCGAGACTCTACTAGACACTGTCTTAGTCTGGATAGACTCTAAACCGGGCTCTGATACCAATTGACACGACCCGGAATCCGGTTAGGCCGTGCGGGCACCCGACATCCTCCCCTAGACCCGTCAGGCGAACTCTTACCAATTAAATTAGGAAAATAAATATAATTCAATTCATAAATAAGAACAAGACTTAGAAAAAGCACAGACATACTGATACCTCTAAGCTGTACAAACAAAATTACAGCTGACTACCAAATATACTAGGTTTAGGGCTGTCCAGACTAGACATCTAACAGTAGGAAAGAAGACAGATACCTCCTGAAGGGAGCAAAATGCAACTGAAATAATAAATACGAAACTGGGGGCCATCCTGAATAACAGCTGGCTCACCCTAATAGCTAAAGTCGTCTTTGCTCCTTCACAACGTGGCGAACTCAATCCTAGAGCGAACCTGCTGAAACGAAGTAGATAGACAAAAACAAACAACAAACAAGGGTGAGTCAAAAGGACTCAATAAGTGGGGCAGACTAGCCACCTCAAAGAATAGGATAGCTAGCCAGGGAGAAAAGAAACAGAGAAACCAAATTCCTCTTATTTAAATTATAAAAAAAAACAGAGCTAGATAATAACTAGAAACACGTATGGAATCACAAACTCATTAACAACCAGGAACGTAAGATAGCCAGAACATATAGGTATACCGAACACATCAACAATCAGAAATACATCCTGTTGCGGCGTGCAACCCGATCCATATATTCATCATGTTGCGGCGTGCAACCCGATCCATATATTCATACTGTCGCGGGGTGCAACCCGATCCATATATTTATACCATTGCGGCGTGCAATCCGATCCATATATTTATACTGTCGCGGCGTGCAACCCGATCCATATATTTATACAGTTGCGGCGTACAATCCGATCCATATATTTATACCGTTGCGGCGTGCAACCCGATCCCTGCAACACAGAATACGAGCCAGAAATATATAGGTAAACTGAGATATGTCCGCGACATAGTATACATACCGCATATATAAAACACAACACAATACACACAATAGTCAGTATGCGGTGCAATGAAATGGGATGAATGCAGTACAATGCAATGCAGTCACATATGCCTGATACCTATCTCCAGTGCGGGACTCTCATCGTCTACCAGGAGATATATGCAATGATGACCCTTCACCGGCTCGGGACTCTTATCGATTATCGGGAAGTATATGCAATGATGACCCTTCACCGGTGCGGGACTCTCATCGCCAACCGGAAAGTATATGCAATAATGACCCTTCACTGGTGCGGGACTCTCATCGCCAACCGGGAAGTATATGCAATAATAACCCTTCACCGGTGCGGGACTCTCATCGCTAACCGGGAAGTATATGCAATAATGACCCTTCATCGGTGCGGGACTCTCATCGCCAACCGGGAAGTATATGCAATAACGAACCTTCACCAGTGCGGGACTCTAATCGCCAACCGGGAAGTATATGCAATGCTCAAAACCAGAGTGCAATGCTCATATGCTCAATGCAATACCAACAACAGGGCATAACATATAATATACAATGTAAATTCAAAGCTAAGGCGTAATGAGTACGCCTATCGGCAGCTACACACGTAAGGAACACGTGGTAGAATATCCACAAGGCCAAGGGCCTCCAAAGAAATGGATATAAACACTTACCTTGCTACAAAGTTAGCACAATTACTCAACAACCGCTTTATCCTTTGGATTCATTGCCAAACGATCCTGATGTATTCAATAAGCAGAAAACTATATCAAATAAGGCTAAAGGCTTCATTCCCCACATCTATGCGGGAATCTGGTTAGGATCCTGATACCCTATTCGCATATGCAATACGCAGGCTAGGCCTATGTACAGGATTTAAGGTCACATAACCAAACCCTAAATAAATTATATTTATATGTTGCGCATAACTCACTGAGTACAAATATATAATAAATTCCATTATCGGGGTCCAATTGACCCTTTAAACTATTAATTAAACTTATTAAAATGATTTTTCATATCCGCATTTTTACCGTCAAAATATATTCAAACACACGTAATAAACTCAAATAATATATTAAGATCATTACCTGAATATTTCAGGGTAAAAATTCTACTTTTCTCCGGCTCTTTTCTCATTTTCTGGCTTTTTTTTTTCCTTCAGCAATTTCTCTGGTTCCCGATCTCGTTTTTTGCTTTTTGCTTGTTTCTGGTTCCATATGCTAAGGACCCCCACCGCCTCTTTTCATTTCCTTTCCATTTTCTTTTCTTTTTTCTTTTCTTTTCGTGACAAAAATTAAAATGGTACCCTACGATATTCGAAATAATTCCAACTTTTGCGTACAAGTTATACAAAATATATGTAGCATACTCGCTAAGGCGGATCTCAAATCGGGTTCCGGAAACTCAAGATGCGAATTTAAATAAAAAAAGATCAAATTATTTAACTTTCGGCATTTTAGTGGAAACTAGCCGAACAACCTCGAAATTTACTTTCAAAAGTTCACAAAAGTCACAAATAATCGTATGAACCTAACATCGCTTTCGATTTTCGAATCGGAACTCGTTCGCCAAAACCGAACTCGAAAATCTATTTTTAATATTTATTGATAATAAAAACTGAAACCTTCTTTCGATGCCTACCAAACGAGGTCTGATTTAGCTCAAATTTTACAGATAGGTCTTAATGGACATTACAAAGTTTTTAAAATTATCGGCACGCCAATCGGAGTCCTAACTTCCGAAACGACTGACCGAGGTCGTTTCATCTACTAGCCATGTAATCAAATAAACATTATATTTCAGTTTTAGGCAAATCATGCTCACGCAAAGAGTACATTTAGTTGACTAGATACAATGTTAGGTATAGAAGGTGATCACAGTCAAGGAAAAGAATTGTTACCATGTCCTAATGACTCACACTCAATATCAAAGTAAAGAGCATAAACTGCATACTCACTGAGACTAAGGCTACGACGAAGGTTTAACAACGTACTATTATGAATTGGAAAGGGCATAAACACAGTGATACAGTCCTCACTCTTAGTCAATTTAAATGTAACACTTAATTAATCGGTCATGCAAATAACCAGTTAATCAACCAAAAAGGAATCAAATTAAGCACATGTATCACGAAATAGAGCAGAAAGAAGGAAAAAGGACGAAGATACCCGTTTTCACCAGAGTCGGGTCAAATTGACCCGTCTCAATCGAGTTTGCATGACGGATTCTTTGCCTCTTTTGAGTAATATCATCACTTTAGAATGCTTTTAGGCAAGGTCGAAGGTATTTTCTGGCAGTGAGAACCCCCGTCGACGAGGGGTCAAATTTGTCCTCGTTCAAACATCAACAAAAGACTGTGGGTTTTGTGGCGGACAAAGAGGGGAGCATAATGATGTAATTTGTTTTGCATTTCTCCAGTGGGTTTGGCCAGAAACAACGCGAACAATGGGGTTTTGCGAGAGAGGAGAGAGAGTCACGACGGCTGATGGTGAGGAGTGGAAATGAATGGGATTTTAAGGTTTGGGGGTGTGAAGTGTAATAAAAATGGAAACTTTAATCCTGGCCGTCGGATTATTGTCGTGGACGGCCAGGATTTAGCCATGTAGGCGACAACGTGTAGAAATATGTGATAATGTGTAAATGTGAGGTGTATATATATGTATTTACGTATATATAATGTATACATAGTGTATATTAAGCATAATTTGATATAAAATAGGCATAAAAATGGTATAAAAATAGATGTAAAAATATGGGAAAATTAGGGAATTAATTTTGAAATATTAAAAATGGCTTGGAAGCGTATAAAAGTGTATTTTGGGGTTTAAAATAATTTGGATAATTTTGTCAAAAATAGAGGCAATTGCATAGAGTTTAAAAACGGCTATGATTTGGGACGATGCCTTTGAAAATGCCCTAGATTGTCAGGCTATTATGGGAAGATAATTTGAAAAGAATGGACGGGGCAAGAGTGGATACACAATCATGTGTAAAATTTGAAAACTATTTGTTTTAAAAATAGGAGGGACAAAATTGGGTGTCAACAGTTGCCCCTCTATGCCCGGGGATGATGAAAGAAACTTCGGGCAAAGACGTTGACAGTGCGACCAATTTTGTTAGGACTGTAGAGGAGCCCATGATTTAAGAGAATGTGGGGCGGCAGGCTGAAATGCTTTCTTTGCTTGGGGTGTATCCTGCAATGAAGATGTGTTTGCAACATAATGTATATATAAAATGTACATTCCCGCTGGGCTGGATTATCTTTCCAGGATTCTTGCCGCATTTAGTTGTGTCTGTTATGTTAGGATTGTGTGTCCCTTGCTGTCAAGTGTTAGATTCGACATTGGGTTGTATGCCCTCAGTCGGTGCATTGGGCTGTGTACCCTCCGCAAAGAAATAAAATGACAAACCGGTATCGGGCTTTGTACCTTCAACCGACGCTTCGGGCTGTGTACCCTCAGCTAATGTAAATGACAAATTGATATCGGGTTGTGTACTCTCAATTGATGCTTCGGACTGTGTACCCTCAGCTAATTTAAAATGCAAATCGATATTAGGCTGTGTACCCTCAACCGACGCTTCGGGGTGTGTACCCTTAGTTAATGTAAATGACAAATTGATATCGGGTTGTGTACCCTCAACCGACGCCTTGGGCTGTGTACCCTCAACTAATTTAAATGAGAAACCGACATCGGGCTGTGTACCCTCAGTCGACGCTTCAGGCTGTGTACCCTCAGATAATTTAAATGACAAATCGATATCGGGCTGTGTACCCTCAACCGACGCCTTGGGCTGTGTACCCTCAGCTAATTTAAATGACAAATCGATATCCGGTTGTGTACCCTCAACCGACGCCTTGGGCTGTGTACCCTCACCTAATTTAAATAACAAATCGATATCGGGTTGTGTACTCTCAACCGACGTCTTGGGCTGTGTACCCTCAACTAATTTAAATGACAAACCTTTGCTGAAATACATCTATTGTGTGTTGCCTAGTTATGCATTTTTTTGTGCCTGCACCCAAAGAAAGATTGGTGAGTTTTGCGGGGTGGTTTGGTTCGTGCATTCTTGGCTTGCTTTCCGCTCGCTGTCCACGAGTGCCGGGGTCTTGGCCGAGCTGATAAGGATATGCATAAAGTAGTACATAATGCAAAATGATTTCGAAAAACTTTTATAAGAAAGAAATGAAATGAAATATTTTGTCCCATTGAGTCACAAGTCGCACTGTGTAAAGTCAAAGTTGTCGTTCTTCATGTTGTTCCAAACTCCATTAAGTGAATTTTGAGGGCGACCTCAAAATTCTGTCCCAGTTTGTATTTGAAATTTTTGAGAGATCCTCAAAAATTTCTGCCCAGTGTCAGCTATGTTTGTCCTTTAGGAACTTTTGAGAGTTCCTCAAAAATTCTGCCTAGTGTTTGCTTTGTGGGAGAATGAAATTTTTGCATTTATGCGACCGAACCTTGAGTAGGTTTCCTACGTATCCCACTTGGAGAATCAGGTCATGACGTAGTTCAGATTACATAATGTACTGTAGAATGAGGAAATCTCTAATCAGTATGCACTCCTATACATAGTATCTCTTGACAACATCTGAGTTGATTGGTTTTGGCCAAACTTCTCCGTTCATCTCTGCCAATATCAATGCTCCTCCATTTAGAACTCGGTGAACCATGTACGGCCCTTTCCAGTTTGGTGCAAACTTGCCTTTTGCTTCTTCTGGATTTGGAAATATCTTCTTCAGTACTAATTGCCCAGGTTCAAAGAATCTTTCTCGAACTTTCTTGCTGAATGCCTTAGCCATCCTCATCTGATATAATTTCCCATGACATATCGCATTCAATCTCTTGGTATCGATGAGGGCCAACTGCTATATTCTTCCTTTGATCCATTCAACATCTTTCAATTGTGTCTCTTGGATGATTCTCAAAGATGGTATCTCGACCTCCGCGGGTATCCCTTCCTCGGTGCCATACACCAACAAATAAGGAGTAGCCCCCGTTGATGTTCTCATTGTGGTTCGATACCCTAACAGAGCATAGGATAGGTTCTCGTGCCATTGTTTTGAATTGTCTGTCATCTTGCGTAATATCCTCTTGATGTTCTTATTGGCTACCTCGACCGCACCACTCATTTGAGGTTTGTATGCAGTGTAATTGTGATGCTTGATCTTGAAGACCTCACAGGTCGCCTTCATTAGGTCACTGTTGAGATTGGACCCATTATCAGTGATTATGGATTCAGGAATGCCAAACCGACAGATCATTTTATCGCAGACAAAGTTTGACACCACCTTCTTTGTTACTGACTTGTATGATGCAGCTTTTACCTATTTGGTAAAATAATCAATGGCCACCAATATGAAGTGATGCCCATTGGAAGCGGCTGACTCGATAGGTCCTATGACATCTATTCCCCAGGCAGCAAAAGGCCAAGGCGATCCCATAATGTTCAGTTCATTGGGAGGCACTCGAATCATATCTCCACGGACTTGGCATTGATGGCATTTCTTTGCGTGCTTTATGTAGTCATGTTCCATTGTCATCCAGAAATAACCAGCCCTCAAAATTTTCTTGGCAAGTACGAAACCGTTCATGTGTGGGTCACACGTCCCTGAGTGTATCTCTTCCAACAATTTAGCGGCTTCTTTTGCATCCACGCATCTCAATAACCCTAGATCAGGTGTCCTCTTGTGCAAAACCTCTCCGTTCAGAAAGAAACTATTTGCTAACCTCCTCAGTGTCTTCTTTTGGAGACTTGTTGCATTTTTTGGATAATTGCCATCTTTTGAGAAGCCCTTTGATGTCGTAGAACCAAGGCTGTCCGTCTGATTCTTCTTCTATGTGGTAACAGTATGCTGGCTGCTTCCTCACTGTTACGGGTATCGGGTCAATGTAGTTCTTGTCAGGATGCTTTATCATAGAAGATATGGTAGCCAAGGCATCCGCGAACTCATTTTGTAGCCTAGGTACATGTTGGAACTCTATCTTGGTGAACCTTTGCTTTAGCTCCTTTATGCACTCCAGGAATAGCAATATCTTTAAGTTCTTTGTTGTCCATTCTCCTCGAACTTGGTGAATCAATAAGTCAGAATCCCCGATTGCTAACAGCTCTTGTATGTTCATGTCGACTGCTAATCTAAGACCCAAAATACAAGCATCATACTCCGCCATGTTGTTGGTGCAAGGAAACCTTAGTTTGGCCGTGACAGGATAGTGTTGTCTAGTCTCGGAAACTAATACTGCTCCAATGCCGACTCCTTTGAAATTGACCGCTCCATCGAAGAATAGCCTCCAGCCATCATACTCTTCGGTGATGTCTTCTCCTACGAACATAACTTCCTCATCAAGGAAATAGGTGTGCAAAAGTTCATAGTCATCTCCCACTAGATTCTCAACCATGTGGTCAGCCAAGGTTTGAGCTTTCACCGCCTTTTGAGTGATGAAAGTGATGTCAAATTCACTGAGCAGCATCTGCCATTTAGCCTGCTTTCCGGTAGGCATTGGTTTTTGGAAGATGTATTTGAGAGGATCCATCCTCGATATCAGCAATGTTGAGTAAGATGTCAAGTAATGTCTCAACTTTTGTGCTATCCAAGTTAGCGTGCAGCACGTACGCTCTAGCAATGTATACTTGACCTCGTAAGGAGTAAACTTTAGGCAGTATATTGCTTGCTCCTTTCTTCCAGTCGAATCATGTTGTCCCAACACACAACCAAGGCCGAGTCTACTACGGACAGGTACATGATCAAAGGTCGCCCATGCTCAGGTGGGCAAGACAAGTATTCCTTTATCCGATGAAATGCTTTTTGGCAATCCTCTGTCCACTCGATCACTGCGTCTTTCTTTAGCAACTTGATGATTGGCTCACAGATGACGGTGGATTGTGCTATAAAACAGCTGATGTAATTGAGCCTTCATAGGAAGCTCATAACTTCTTTCTTGCTTTTTGGCGGTGGCAATTCTTTGATGGCTTTGATCTTGGACGGATCCAGCTCGATACCCCTTCTACTGACGATGAAACCTAGGAGCTTCCCTGCTGGGACACCAAAAGCACACTTAGCTGGATTCAGCTTCAGAGTATATTTCCGCAAGCGATTAAAGAACTTGCGCAAGCTGTCAAGGTGCTCCGAGCTCTTCTTTGATTTGATGATCACGTCGTCCACATAGACTTCAATCTCTTTGTGCATCAGGTCATGGAACATAGTTGTCATTGCCCTCATGTAAGTTGCCTCAGCATTTTTCAACCCAAACAGAATAACCTTGTAGCAATAAGTCCCCCAAGATGTAAAGGTGTCTTCTCGGCATCCTCCTCATCCATGAGAACTTGATGATAACCAGCGAAACAATCCACGAAGGATTGCAGCTCATGTTTCGCGCAGTTATCAATCAGGATGTGTATGTTTGGCAGAGGAAAATCATCCTTCTGGTTTGCTTTATTCAGATCTCTATAATCTACGCAAACCCGTAGTTTCCCATCTTTCTTCGGCACTGGGACAATGTTAGCCAACCAAGTTGGATATTTGACCATTTTCAGAATCCCTACATTACGCTGCTTGGTTACTTCTTCACCAATTTTCAACAAAACTGATGACTTGAAAGTTCGGGCCTTTTGTTTGACCGGCGGAAAGCCCGGATTGATAGGTAATTTTTGAGCTACCACGTCCGTGCTTATGCCAGTCATGTCATCATACGATCAGGCGAATACATCCTCATACTCTTTAAGAAACTTAGTATACAGCTTTTTATCCTCGGCATTGAGATGCACACTAATTCTTGTCTCTTTCACAACTTCCCCTTCTCCTAAGTTTATCACCTCAGTTTCCTCAAGGTTCGGCTTAGGTTTGTTTTCAAATCTTTCAATTTCTTCTTGTGTGGTTTCATTAAAATCATCATAATCAACTCTAGTTTCCTCGAGCTCCATTGTTTCATTACACGTTGCGATTGTGGACTCAATAGGATTATTAGTTTGGATGCTGAAAAAGTAAAATATTACAAAATTAAAAGATTAAAGCAAAAGTTAAACGAGTAAGGATGCGGCATTTTATTTATGAATCCATGCAAAATAAAGTTTGTAGGGAGACATGTGCAATAAAGAGAAAAAATGTAAATTCCATGACTCAAAGTTGGGTTTTATTTTAGAAAACATAAAATAAATTCTACCCCCCTCAGCTCTACCAAGGTCCACGGTAAGCTCGGGCCCGGTTGCTGATCCAGTTGTTTACTGCCTCTCCAGATCCAGCCTTTGTCAGTCTAGGAGGTTCAATATCTTCTTCCAGGATCACACAGCAGCCTTCACCAGCTATGAGTAGATTTTGCATTCCTGCCAGGAGATCCTCTTCAGCATCAGCTATCTTTGGCTCCACTCCTTGTACTGCGGACACCTCCCCTTTTCGGCCATCCAAGTATCCAGACGAGACGAAGATATGCAAGAGAGTCTTGGTGCTTTTCTTAGAACTTGAAATCCAGTGATGCTTTTTCCATGCTCTTTTCGTAGGTCACAATGTATCCTATGCTAGCCTTCTCGTTGTCGGGCCTCATCACAATTATGATTGGCTCGACCATACTATCCAAGTTCTTGCCCAAACCTTTGCCCAGTTCATAGCCTTGCTTGATCATGATGCATGTAGGCTGTAACCCAGTCTTCGGGTCATTTTGCAGGTTGTGGGAGCACATATGGCTCTTCGATCACAACCTCCATAGGTTCAGGTGCTTTGGGTATCCACACTTGCTTTCCCATGTTTCTTCAGAGATGCGTTTCCAATTGGGACGGGCATTGGGTGAGTACATTGGTCGCTTCTCGGTCTTAGCTGGTAGGGACTCACAAAATTCGCGTGAGGGCACTCCCCAATCAGACATGACTAGCTCCCAGACCAAATTCCTCCCTTCATAGCCTTTGCCTCGGCTATCCCAATAGGTGCTGTAAAAGTTCCTCTTCCTTTCTTCAACCCCAGGCGGTGTGTTGACCAATTTGGGAGCAAAATGTGCAGTATATCCCTTTTGGATCGTATCTGTAGGATTCCAACTTGAATTGTAGTTCTTGCGGAGTCCTCCTCGGGTGCCTTGCACTGCTCCCAGAAGTTAGACAATATAGAATGTCTGCCCATCAGGAGCATTTCCTTCAATTGCTGGTATAGTTTGCTCGTTGTAGATATAGTTGTTCCCCTCACCGAACACTACTACTTCTTTGTGATCCCATTCGAACTTCACGGTTTGGTGCAATTTGGAAGGCATCACGCTAGACATATGGATCCAATGCCTCCCCAGTAGCAGATTGTAGGAAGCAGAGATGTTCATGACATAGAACTCAGCAGTGAACTCCACGGGACCGACCATGATAGTTAGGGCAATCTCCCCAATGGTGCTTCTTTGCGACCCATCGAACGCCTTCACCTTCACGTCGCTCTCCCTTATCTTGCTTTGGTCAATTCCAATTCTTTTCAGAGTGATGAACAGGCATATGTTCAGACCGGAACCTCCGTCGATCAAAACTCTTCCTACGAACCAGTCTTTGCATTTGACAGTGACGTGCAAAGCTTTGTTGTGATTCAATCCCTTAGGTGGTAGCTCAACTTCGTGAAAAGCAATTCAGTTGGCCTCCATGACTTGTCCAACCATGCTAGCCAGGTTTTCAACTGAAGTGTCTACCGGAACATATGCTTCATCCAACACTTTCATCAAAGCACTTCGGTGGCTCTCCGATTTTAGGAGTAACACCAAAATAGAGATTTGTGCTGGAGTTTTGCCCAAGTGCTCAACTACAGAATACTCCTTTGATTGCACCTTCTTCCACAACCCTTCGGACGCCTCCTCGCTAATGCCCCGTCTCTCTTGAACAAGATGCTCGGGAGTGTAAATCCTTCCACTCCTAGTCATCCCTTGTACAGCAACAGTCTCAACTGTGGACTTGTTCTTCTCCTCCATTTCACAATCCCATGGCACTGCCTTGTCGCTGTATGGGGGAACCACGTCGACATAGAATTTTGGAGCCATTTCTACCTCAATGGGCTCTGGTGCTGTAGCGGCTTGAGCAACTGAAGCGGTTGCAGGTACATCTTCTTTTGCCTTAACAATAATCCCTTCTAAGTTGCATTCCTCATCCAAATCTTTCATGTTCGCACTATACTCTCCATGATTAGGCAGGGGGTTGTTGTGCACGTTCGGAGTCTTCAACTGTATCACCTTTTGGTCGATCAAGTCTTAGATCTTGTCCCTCAAAGCGTAACACTTTTCAGTATCTTGACCAGGCCCTCCAGAGTGATAGGCACAGGTTTTGGTTTGATCAAATTAGGGTGTCATCCTATCAGGCATTTTGAATGGCACGGGTTGTATGTGGCCGGTTGCTTTGAGTCTCTCGAACAACTGAGTGCGCGATTCAGCCAATGGGGTATAGTTTCTTTTGGGTCTTGGGTTGTTGTTGGTGTGAGGCCTTGGTGAATAGGTATTGGTATTTCGTTAGTTGGGACTTTTTGGGTATGTTGGTCTCTGTGGTGGTGGGTCTTGGTACATGGGCTGGGTGTTATAGACTGGGTATGTGGAATTGGGTGGTATGTATGGATAGGATAGAGGAGGTGTTTGGTAGTAGTGGTTGTGAGTAGGGGAGTGGTCAAGTGATGCGGCCACGAAGGAGACATCGTCCTTCTTCTTTCTTGAGGTGGTAGTGCTGCCAGCTTGTAGGGCTTTATTAATGGCTTGTAGTGCGGCCAGGCTAACAATCCTTCCAGTCTTCAGTCCATCTTCAAACATATCCCCAATCTTGATCAACTCTCCAAACTTCTTATCTTACAGATTCAACATTTTGTCAAAATAAACATCTTCTTGTATGCGGTTGAAAGTTGCCACTATCTCAGCGTCTTCTATGGGAGGTTGGACTTTGGCGGCTTCAGCCCTCCATCTAGTTGCAAACTCTTTTAAAGTCTCAGTGGGCTTCTTCTTCAATTTCTCTAGATAGAACCGGTCAGGCATATCATCAGTTTTGTGCCCAAAACTGTCGACGAAGTCTCCAGCCATTGCTTCCCAGCTCATCCACTTCTTTGTTTGTTGCTTAGAGTACCATACTAGCGCATCTCCAGTCAGACTGCAGTTGAAAAGCTGCATGCGGATCTTTTCGTCGTGTCCAACTCCAATCAACTTGTCACAGTAAGACCTTAAATGAGTCATTGGGTCTCTACTGCCGTCGAACATGTTGAACTTGGGTGTCTTGTATCCTTCGGGCAGCGTTAAGTCAGGATACAAGAAGAGGTCCTCATAAGCTAGCCCTTGGGTTCCTTTAGTGTCTTGGAGTTGCTTGAACTTCTCTACCAGCCATTGGACTTGCTCCTTGGTGTTTTCTGGGTCTTCCTTGGTCCATGTATACATTTTATGATCTTTGGTGGGTGACGTGATGGTTTTGGTTTCAATGGTGAAGGAGGGTAAGTTGTTTTGTAGTTCTTTTGGTGGTGCAGTATAGGTAAGGTAAAGAATGTCTTTTTCAGGGTAGAGTGGATCTTTGCCGTGAGGGCGAGTAGTTTGGTTTGATTTGGTTCAATGATCTCATCAGTACGGGCAAGAGGGATTCTATTTTCCAATTCAAGCAGCCTCTGCTCCAGCTTAGCATAACTTTCATAGGCGACCATGCCTTGTTTCTCAGGAGTTCCATTTCCAACTTTTTCAAACTCAGCCATGATATTTCGTCTCGTCCTTGTGGGTAAAGGGGAAGGTGTTGGGATTGATCCTTTGGATCTCAACCGGTATTGCGGCACGACCAGAATGCACAAACCAAACTATCAGGGACTTAGGGACTGATACATTAAAAAAAAAAAATATGAGTATACATTAGTTTAGATAAAATCGCGTCCTATCATGCATGGGACCTCTTTTATGCCAGAGGTGGGCCTATCGTAGATTCGAAGTAACGTTTGCACCAAACACATCATTTCATTTGAATAAGCATAATCATCACCAGTCTAAAACCCAAAAATAACAAAATTTTATTTAATTTGCTTGGCTTTATTAACCACTAATTTAAAGACGATGACTCGATTAAGATTACAACAACAACAAAAAGGGACAAGATGACTTGACTCGATACGACTAGACTAGGTGCCAAGCAAAGAGACTCCAGATTCAAACATCAGCTCCAGCGTCTTCCTTTTCCTTCACTTCTTTGGTTTCTTCCTTGGGTTTGTGAACCAAACTCATGAGTGGAGGATCAACAAATATCTCCAGCAGGTCTTTCCCAGCCTCCATATCACCCAGAGCTTTTATGAAGAATACGCAGATTTCCATTCCTTTTGCTTCCTTCTCTTCAAGCGGTACTGACTTAAAATACTCTCCCCATCCTTTGAGCAAATCTTATAAATTCCCAGCAGCTTGCCTTGCAGTCATGACCTTGCTGGTCCAATACTTTAGTTCGTCCCCTTTGATCTTATCCTTGTATTGTCTCCTCATCTCCCTGTCTTGTGTCGCACTTAACTCCTTCTTTCTTTGGTCAAACTCGTGTTTCAACTTCTTGTATTTTTCAGCAGCATTTGAAGCTTTGGCTTTCCTTTTTAGTGTAGTTTTGGATCGGAATCTTGCCTTATCTTCGCCGAGCCATTGAGGATAGGTTAGAGTGGCGGCGGGACTCACCCTACTATCTCGACCACGACAAAATTGCATAGTGAGCCTTTTTTTCCACATTGTCAATATGGTGAGAACCATCGGATGCTCGATGTCCTTTATATCAACATTGAAGATTTTTCCCTCAGTCAACTGCGGAGTTTGCTGTGTCATTCCCACTTGCCGGGGGATCCTTAGAGGAACATAGTGGTGAGTTCCTCAGAATCCAATCAATTTCAAGAAAGTGATATCTTGACCTTGTATGGAGACAACGAAGCCAACACAATTTTCAATCACCCATTGCACCTCTTGCAATTTCTCGAGCTTGGTGTACCAACCCTCCATGTTTGCAAGGTATTCCCATGCCACTGTTCCAGCCATACGGGTGCTATGTGAACTGGATCCCTCCTTGCCAAGAGGGTTTTGGTGCTACCGGACTGACGGGGATATTGTGCAAATGCTCTATCAACCATATTTGCAGCAACAGGTTGCATCCCTCGAAGAAGTCTCCTCCCCTCCTACATTTGGTTAAGGCCCTATAAACTTCTCCCAAAATCATTGGAACCAAACTTACTTGACGTTTGAAAGCACCTTTGTGTAACCCTTCTACTATTCTCCCTAGCCTGATGTCGATCTTGCCTCCTTTCTCGGGGAAAACCATGCTTCCCAGAAAAGCAATGATGAAAGCATTGGATTCAGTCCACTCCCAATCTTGAATCTCCCACGCCCCAGCCCATTCGTGTCTAAGTGTCGGATCTCCAAATCTAGAATGCAAGTATTCCAACGTGACTTTCCCATCATGCACTCCCTCGACATATGGATCATAAGGGGCTCCCAGCAGTTTAATGAACTCCTTTTTTTTTGATGAATATCACTGAGCTCAGGGCCTAGTGACAAATTTTATTAATAATAGAAAAACAAAACCAAAACAAGTCTTTACAAGCTACAAAATAAAACCAACTACTTGTGTAAACTAAATGATGTCTTACTAGTGCTCTCCTATGTATATGTCCTTGAGCAATACTTCTCCAATTGGGTTGAGCATTAACTAATGCTAATACCACCAATGTAGAGTCATATTCCCCAAGGCCATAGTACTCGACAAAATTAGCACTAGCTACTAACAATAGAGAGTAAGTAAATGATTCAATGTAAACTTGTACAATCCAGTCGTGTGAGTGTGTGTCAATCCAAGACAGTAACTTGTCTTCTCTTTGTGGATGAAAGCCTTCAGGGAAAATGAGGACATCAGCAGCTGATTGTGAGCTTAAACACCATGAAGCATATGCATAGCCTCTCTTGTTTGTAATTGATCCTTCCTGAGGATTGCACTTGAAGCTGAAAGAAGACAGTTTGCACAAAGAATGATCCAGTAGGCAGGAAGGGGCCATGACCCTTAGCAACTGAACAAGCAAAAACCATAGCATCAAGAGATGAGATGTAAATGAACTATGATGATGTAATCTGCAATGTGTGCCAGCAGCCCTATTAATTGCACCAAACGCTAATGACTTGTAAAAGAAAATGTGAAGCTGAAAACAAGAACAACTTCTTAGTACTGTGTGCCAAGTGAAGATATTGCTCCTCTTAATTATGAGATAGCTGAGCAAAAACAAGCAACTAAAGAAGCAGCATTTGCTCTCTAATGTTACTAACTGGCAGTGAAATAAAAGAACACCTCCTGGAGTTTAATGCACCTGCAAAATCATAGTCTCCTTAGGGTCCACGTCTCGGGGATAAATCATAGTCTCGGTTCCAGGCTCTAATCCTGCTAGACCTCCAAATTCTTCCAACATTGGCGCCAACTCGAAACCATTAAAATGAAACACAACCCTTTTGTAGTCCCAGAAATGTGTAGCAGCTTCAACCAAACCAGTCATGGTAGTGTAGTTTTTGAGAGCTACCAACTCTCCCAACATCTTTTTAACATGAGCTTTGCTGACAATGGCCAAATCTTCCCACCAGAGTCTGATCAAGTGAGTAGGTCGGGAGACGATCTCAAATTGGAGAGTACCCTTTGCAGCCATAGTCTGAAAACAAAACAAGAAAAGGTAAAGACCAAAACATTTTTATAGTTTCGGTCATGTTTAAACAGACGATCAATGTTTTGTGCAAACGTTTCTTCAAATCCATGCAATTTGTCATTTTAGGGTTTAAAACCCTTTTGACACTTGGCGTAGGTTTACTAATGGACTATTACGTGCCAAGGATGTATAGCCTTCCTAGGTTTGTCATTGTGTAAAAGAAAATGAATACGCATTTTGTAGCCAATTATTCTTATAAATTCCCCAACATTTGAAAATCAGTACGTGATAATTTTTTGAAAATGTAAAATACAAGAGAAAAAAAATGAAAATGACACTTTGACTAGGCGGCACACTCTTTTTCCATCTTGGCCCTCTTTGCTTCTCATGTAATTTCCTTGACTTCTTCCATAGCTTTGGTTGAGTATCCTTTGGCCGCTACCAAGTGTAGGATGTCTATTTCTGAACACTCCGAATTCCATTGCTCAAGTTTTGTCTCCAACACCTCTATCTTTTCCTCTAGCTCTAATGTACGTTTCTTCCACACTTTGATCTCTTCTTTGTTTTCCTTATCCATTTTGATAGCTTTCAGCATGAACTCTCGGTATCGAATTTGAGCTTCCGCCTCACGATCTCTTATGTTATTCCCTCGACTTGGCCCCACTACCACTTTTCCCTTTATACTAGAGCGTAACCAGATTTTGTAGTTTGGTTCGCATCCAGCGTTGTATCTATCAGGTGCTAGCGATGCTTCTCCGATGACTTGTCTTCCGGCCCAGGATTTCCTAATGCTCTTGACTCTTGGAAAAACATCTTTAGTGTAATCAAACTGATAGTCTTTCGTTTCCGGTATCAACGGTACGATTTGCTTCCTCCCTGCTTGCCTCATCACTCTTAACGGTTGGTAAGGTTGGAGACCTCTTAACCCCAGAAGTATCACAAAGGATGCCTTCTTAGAACTAATGATGAAATCTGACGAAAGAAACCAAGTGAACATCTACTGGAATGAGTCCTCCGTTATGTTTTCAAACAATCTTAGCCATTTTTCTGTGCTGCTTGGTTGTTTGAGTTTCGAAACTCCATATCATTCCCCAATCAAGTAGTTGTAACCGTCCGGCTTGGACAACGCTTGCACACCTCTTGCTTTCCTTAAATGTTCCTTGAACCATGCTTGTAGTAGAAGATTGCACCCTTGGAAGTATTTTGCTCCTCTCTTGTAAAAACTCAAAGCTCTATAAATGTCTGCTACTATCATAGGAACTATGGTATAACGATAACCATCAATTCCATCTAACACTGCATCGGCAATCATGACAAGCCTTGAACATATGTCGTGACTTGAACTCTCTGGGAACACCATTACTCCTAAGAAACAAATGGCAAATACAAGTGGCCTAGCTCTCCTCCAATAACCACAGGACTCGAACTGTTTCTTATGGTTGTCGAACGCACTCAAATACCCAAACCGAGTGTAGAAATAGGAAAATGGTATCTTCTTTTGTTGCAAAAATTCCACATTCATACTCGCTACCATCCCTAACTTTTTACGAAACTCTTCAGCTGTGGGGACGCTAGGTGCTAGTATGTAGCCCCCTTGCCAACGATGTTTGTCCAAACCCGAATGTGACATGAACCCCCTATTTCTTCCAACAAAGGTGTTAATTCGACATCCCCAAATGTAAACACGTTCGATTCTTCATCCCAAAACGACACTGATGCTTCAGTCATCTCCCTACACGGTTCTATTTCTAATAGTGAAACCAGATGACCCAAATGTTGACTGATCACGCCCAACTACGCCCTATAAAAGGGACTAAGCGGTCGCAGCAAATATAGCTCGGTACTTAAAGTCCCGAGGTCGAATCCCATAGGGAATACTCGAAATCTAGTTGTTATTCTAACTAATTTATCTAACCAATTAACTCCCAAGGTTTGTAATTGAATAATGGTTTCAATATAACAACTAATTAACACTAAAGTAAGCAATAAATTATTAAGAAATAATTAATCAAGGATGTAAAAGCCTAGGATTGATCTACCCAACTCCTACCTATGTGTTAGAATAATTCTTTTAACAAATTCAACTTGGTTTTCTTCCTATTGAACACTTGCTCCAATTATACAACTATTCACTCCCATGTAATAGTAGTAACTTTCATTAACCAATTTTTCAATTAATTAATGAAGATACTTAGGACTACAAGTTTAGTTCACAATCAGGGTCAATGGTCACAAATCACCTTATTTACAACCTAAGTAATACCTTGGTTTTAGGTTGAAATATTGCTTAGTATTTTACCCAAACATATGAATCTATCCCTAGACACACAAGAATAATGGGCACAATCAATTGGGGGGCCCTTCCAATTAATAGCAATAAAAACATAAACACTTAGATAGGAAGAATTCACAAGTTTCATTCATTGAAATAAATATTCATAACACATAAGTATTGGAGTGGATCAATCAACCCTAGAATGGGTGAATTAGCCACTCATGTTCATGATAGTCATGTCAATATAATTCATGAATAATTAAATTACAAAAAGTAAGGAAGAATTTAGGAAAAACTCTGTTTTTGAAGTCTCCAAAGCTCTAGCCTCCTTTTTGCCTCTTTCCCAGTGTATCTTTCATAATGGAGGCAAAAGAAGCTTTTATATCCTGTAGGAAACTAAGCAAAAGTACAAAAATGCCCTTAAAATTTCGCCCATAACACTGTGCTTCACGTGGCACCCGCGTGCCATGCGGACTAATTTTCTTCAGGCAATTCAGCTCGCGTGGCGCTCGCGTATTTGGCATAAATGCGTTGAAATTTTTAATAAATTTCTAAGCAAATACTCTATTTCTTCCCGTGTCACTCACGCGGCACACAGATCACTTGAGCTCTTCAACATCTTCACTTTTAGCTTCAAAACTAGCACTTTCTTGCTCAATTCACCATGTTCAAATCCTACAACACCAAACAACTCAATTAATATCAACTCTTGAGAATTTTGCATATAAACTCTTAGGAATACTATCATAACATGGTAAAACTACCCTGAAAATATAGGTAAAATAGCCAAATATCACTACCCCACACTTAGACTTTTGCTCGTCCTCGAGCAAAGAAGAAGAATACACAGAAAGCGGGCAAGACATCAAGATTAGGTAAGGACTCGCGACAACAACTTAGCAAAACTCACCCATAAAATTCAAACACCCTTTCTTTTGGTCATAGTCAAGTATTGAAAGTAGAAACCTATAGACCACTCAAGTTCTAATGTACCTCACAGAAAGAAGATGCCACCAAACACACAACATATAATTTCAAGAGAAATTGTGGCATATCAAATACTCTCACACTCAGAAAGAAATTTCTCATGTCCCACATAAAAGTACCATAGGCTTGCCCATTTTGTCGTTATCCACTAATGTAGGAGTCTCAATCAAAATTCAAGTAGGGGTTTTTTTTTTCATAGCTTGTAATGTTGGCTTGGGGTAAGGTATGGTACACTTTTGGGTATATAATGACTAATTATTCCCCTCAACACTTTAAACATTACTTACTACTAATTTTCCCTTTCTCCTCGTTTATTCATCAATGCATTCTCTTCTCTTTTTTTTTTATTTTTTTATTTTTTTATGATTTTCACAACACTTGGATGATTGGGGCCCTCAGAGTTCAACGAGATACATAAACCTCACTAGGGTGCCTTTGGCGTGTTCATACTCGAGACGTTTATCATCCTTAACCGAGCATAGGAACATTGCCCCCATCCTTTATTTCTCTTTTTTTTTTTTCACATCTTTCTATACGAAGAGAGAATATCAAGTATTTCATTTCTTCATTCTTTTGCAACATTCTTCCCAAGTATACAACGACTCTTATAAATAACCCAGAATCTTTCCAAACACACAACCTAAAGTAGTTAAGGGGAAGATGGGTAACAAGAGAGGTAAATCGAAAAATGGATAGGGCTTGTAATTCAAAGTTGCCAAAGAAAAGGTTAATAGGCTCAAATTGGGGACTCAACGGAATATATCCATTAGGTAGGCTAATTTGGGAACTGGCGGGCCAAAGAAGGCCTACTTTCATTCTTAAGATCAATACTACCTAGGATTTCGTCTCAAACAACAAGTAGAGCAAGTTCTAGACTTAACGTGAAACAATGAGAAGTATACAAATAAACTCACCACACATTGTACATGGAACTCAAATATCAATTCAGTTTCACCTCGCAATACCTCACTATGAACTCAAAAAGGAAGTTCAAAAATATGTAGGTAGTTCTAGCTAAGTGTTACATACCGAATTCCTCACTTCTCTCTTTTTCTGCCTACTCTCCAATTTTCCTCCTGAGCTCTTAGGCATTTTTTTTTTGTATTTTTTTTGTATTTCTAAAAAAAATTATTATCGAACCTACAGACTGCCTAGTTCAACATAAATAACTCAATGGGAAAGAACCAAGGCTAAGAAAACTAAAAGAGATTATTGATATACTAAGAAATAACTAAACTAAAAATTAACTTTAATATTAATGAACTACTAAATATTTATAATACTATTCTATTACAGGTCATGAATATATAGGATATTACAGACCCAAAAAAAAAAAAAAAACTAGAAAGCAAGAAATATATCAAAAACTGTCGAGTGACAAGAAAGAATGTGACACGACCCGAAATCCGGTTAGGCCGTGCGGGCACCCGACATCCTCCCCTAGACCCGTCGGGCGAACCCTTACCAATTAAATTAGGAAAATAAATATAATAATTCATAAATAAGGACAAGACTTAAAACAAAAACACAGACATACTGATACCTCTAGCTGTACAAAAGAAATTACAGCTGACTACCCAACATACTAGGTTTAGGGCTATCCAGACTAGACATCTAAGAGTACAAAAGAAGACAAATACCTCCTGAAGGGAGAAAAATGCAACTGAAATAATAACCAATAATCCGGTGGCCATCCGAAATAAAAGCTGGCTCACCCTAACAGCTGAAGTCGTCTTCGCTCCTTCACAACGTGGCGAACTCAATCCTGGAGCGAACCTGCCGAAACGAAATAGATAGACAAGAAACAAACAACAAACAAGGGTGAGTCAAAAGGACTCAATAACTGGGGCAGACTAGCCACCTCAAAGAATAGGATAGCTAGCCAGGGAGAAGAAAAACAGATAAACCAAATCCATCTTATTTGAACTATAAACAGGCAAAGCCAAATAATAACTGAAAACACGTATGGAATCATAAACAGCCAGGGACATAAGGTAGACAGAACATATAGATATCCTGAACATGTCGACAATAGAAAATACATCCTGTTGCGGCGTGCAACCCGATCCATATATTCATACTGTTGCGGCGTGCAACCCGATTCGTATATTTATACTGTTGCGGCGTGCAACCCGATCCGTATATTTATATTGTTGCGGCGTGCAACCCGATCCATGTATTTATACTGTCGAGACGTGCAACCCGGGATACGAGCCAGAAATATATAGGCAAACTGAGATACTTTCACAACATGGTATACATACCGCATATATAAAACACAACACGATAGTCACACAATAGTCAGCACGCGGTGCAATGAAATGCGATGAATGCAGTATGATGCAATGCTGTCGCATGTGCCAAATAGATGGAGCTGAATCCTCCTGCTCCGGGGGCGGAATCCTCCTACCCTCAATATGATGCAATGAAGCGGAATCCTCCTGCTCCGAGGGCGGAATCCTCCTACCCTCAATATGATGAAATGTAGCGGAATCCTCCTGCTCCGAGGGCGGAATCCTCCTACCCTCAATATGATACAATGGAGCGGAATCCTCCTGCTCTGAGGGCAGAATCCTCCTACCCTCAATATGATGCAATGGGCATATGAATGCAACATAATGTAATAATAACCCATCACCAGCGCGGGACTCTCATCGACAGCTGGAAAGTATATACCAACCCACAACCAAAGTACAATACTCAGATTCTCAATGGAATACCAATAACAGGACATAACATATAATATAGAATATAAGTTCAAAGCTAAGGCGTAATGACTACGCCTATCGGCAGCTATACACGTAAGGAACACGTAGTAGAAAATCCACGAGGCCAGGTGCCTCCAAAGAAATGGATATAAACACTTACCTTGTTGCAAAGTTAGTACATCCACTCAATAACCACTTGTCCTTTGGTTTCATTGCCAAACGATCCCACTCTATTCAATTTAGGCTAAAGGCTTCATTCCTCACATCTTAGGGCAATCGGGTTAGGAACCTGATACCCTATTTGCGTACGCAATACGCAGGCCAGGCCTATATACAGGGTTTAAGGTCACATAACCAAACCCCAAATATATTATACTTATATGTTGCCCATAACTCACTGAGTACGAATATATAATCAATTTCGTTATCGGGGTCCATTTGACCCTTTAACTATTAATTGAACTTATTAAAACGGTGTCTAATATTCCAAATTTTACCGTTAAAACAGATTCAAACACACGTAATAAACTCAAATAATATATTAGGATCATTACCTTAATGTTTCAGGGTGAAAATTCTACTTTTCTCCGGCCCCTTTTCTTATTTTCTGGCATTTTTCCACTGCGTGTTTTCCATTTTCTCTGTTTTGCGTTTCTGTTCTCGTTCATTTCTGAGCTTCTAATCCTTCAACATTATGCTGGTCCTTAGCTTATAGCTATGGACCCACCGCCACTCTTTTACTTCTTTTGTCCTTTTTCTCTTTTTTTTTTCTTTTTCTTTTAAAATTCGCTGTTACGGTAAAAATTAAAACGGTACCCTACGATATTTAAAATAATTCTAACTTTTGCATAAAAGTTATACAAAATATATGTAACATACTCGTAGAGTCGGATTTTAAATCGGACTCCCAGAACTCAATATGAAAATTAAATGGAAAAGAAGTCAAATTATTTAACTTTCGGCATTTTAGCGGGAACTAGCCAAACAACATCGAAATTCGCATTCGAAAGTACATGAAAGTTACAAATAATCATACGAACCTAGCGGCGCTTTTGGATTTTGCATCGGAGCTCGTTCGCCAAAACCGAGCTCAAAAATCTCTTTTTAATAATTTATCGATAATAAAAACTGACACCTTTTTCCGATGCCTACCAAACGAGTTCTGATTTAGCTCAAATTTTACAGACAGGTCCTAATAGATCTTACAAATATTTTAAAATTATCGGCA
The DNA here is from genome assembly GCA_037355625.1 of Petunia x hybrida. Lineage (NCBI taxonomy): Eukaryota > Viridiplantae > Streptophyta > Magnoliopsida > Solanales > Solanaceae > Petunia > Petunia x hybrida. The sequence goes on along the minus strand of JBBBVM010001137.1, from coordinate 570,522 downwards.
CACCAATCGGAGTCCTAATGATGTTTGGCATTTTATGCCAATGTTCCTTAATATTTCCGCATGTTTGAGCTTGTTATTCGCTCGTTTTATAGTTTGTGAATGTGGTTTTACACTGATTTGATGTCGTGCGTGTGTAGGTTATTACGCAGTGCATTTTGGAGCTTTTAGGAGCTTGATTGAGCAAGAATTGATTGGAAGTTGACTAAGGATTGGATTGTGCACACGAGGGCACGACACGAGCGAGATTTCGGAGCAAGGAAAGGAGTAGTTTGGCTGGGCGCCACAGGAGGCGCGCTGCACCAGCCAAAGCGCCCAGCTTCTGGCGTGTTTGGCTGCGCGGCGCGTGGCAAAGGCGGAGCAATTTCGACGTCTTATGTCTTGGTTCACGCGTTACGAGGCGCGGGGCGCCCGTTATAGCGCCCCTTGTGCGGATTTTTACTTCCTATTCCGTCTAGCATTGGGTCTAACTTATTACTAAGTGTTTGTAAACATTATAAATAGCACTTTACTTAGTTTTTGAAGAGAGTTCTTACTTTGGAGCAATATTGAGAGCAACATACTCATTGAACAAGGGTTTATTCCTAATCTTTCATCTATTACATCAATTACTTCATTATTACACCAAATATTTGCCTTGTGATTATGAATATGTGTGGCTAAACTTTACGTTCTAGGGTTAGAGTATTACATGAAGGTTGATTGTTTGAAGATTGATTCCCAATAATTGAATCCCATAACGGGTTGCTTATTCTTTCTTGATTTCACTTGTATAATTGTTAGAGCTCGATAATTATACATTATCTATGGTTTTTGGATTGAACTCAAAAGAGGGAATTTAATTACGTAATAAGAAAAAATAGAACTAGTTTGTGAACCCGGGCATCGGGGAACCAATTTGTGAGTAGGATAGACATATACTTGCTTGCCTAGTTTAACTCATGACATGATTCGTTAATGCGTGCATGTGATTTAACCCATAGACATATAGGGATCGAAGTAGCTTACATAGACTGTGAAGAACTGAAAGGTTTTCACAGTTATATTTACTCTGTCAGTTAGTAACCCGGGATTTAAGAAGTGAAATCAATTGGATACATCAACTGGATTGTTCGTAACTCTGACCCTGGACCGCCCCCTTAATATTGTTAACAACCAAAGTATTGCACCATTGCTTGACTACACTTCTAGCACTTTAATTACTGCTTTTTAGTTATAAAAACTCTTACAATCAAAGGAAAAGATCCCTGAGTAGTTTGTTAGAAATTGTTTTTTAAGAATTAGTCTGCTTAGTCCTCGTGGGAACGATACTCGATTTATCACTTTATTACTTGTCGACCGCGTATAGTTGCGTGTGCGTTGGGAGCAACAAGTTTTTGGCGCCGTTGCCGGGGAGTAATTACGGACTAATTTCTTTTTGAACGATTACTTAATTTCTATTCAGGTTTAATTTTTTGTTGAGTTTCTTGTGCTGTTTCAGGCAACAGGTTTTGCATGCAAAGGACTAAAAAGGACGAACCACTCGCACCTTTTGATCCCGAGCCTGAAAGAACCTTGAGAAGGTTACAAAGAGAAGCGAGAGATCGAGAAGCACTAGCAATCGTACTTGCTTCTTTACCTATTGAAATGGCAGAAGAACAAGTAGTAGTAGTGCGAGATGTTGCTCTTCCTAGCCTGGGAGGAGTAGCGTCAAGTATTGTGAAGCCCGCTATTACCGGGCACTTTGAGATCAAGCCCGGCATGATTCAGTTGCTGCATGTGACGGGGCAATATGCTGGATTACTTCACGAGGATCCGCAGCAACACATTCAGAACTTTCTGGAGATCAGTGATACTTATACACCATCGGGTGTGCCTACTGATTATGTTCGTTTGACTTTGTTCCCATTTTCACTGATTGGGACAGCAAGGAAGTGGTTAAAGTCTGAGAAGCCTGGGTCTATCACTACTTGGGAGGATTTGGCAAAGAAATTCTTGGCTAAGTTTTATTCGTCTGCCAAGACAGCCCGACTGAGGAGCGAAATTATGTCTTTCAGACAGTTAGACGGAGAATCCTTGTATTCCGCCTGGGAGAGATTCAAAGCTCTATTGAGAGATTGTCCACATCACAACCAATCTAATGAGGTTATTGCACACACTTTTGTTGAGGGGTTGAACCAACACACTAAGATCGTGGTTGATACTGCTGCTGGAGGCCAAGTACTGGCCTTAAATTTTGATCAGATTTATGATTTACTTGACAAGTTTTCGCAGAGCAATCCCGATTGGCAGGGTGATGGTAGAGCTACGACACAATTTGAGGGTGTTAGCAGGGCTAATACGCAGAAAGCTGCTGGGATACTTCAATTGGATGCAGTTTCAGAGCTAAGAGCGAAAATGGATGTTATTTCTAATCAGATCAGCAAGCTGACTCTTCAAGCAAAACCACCATTAGCTCCACAATAACTTCAAGTCTTTTGTGAGGTTTGTGGAGAGGATCATAGTACTGAAGTCTGTCCATCTAACCCAGAGTCAGTGTATTATGTGGGTAATCAGAACAGGTCACAGGGTCCGAATCGCAATCAATATGGTAACAACTATAACACGGGTTGGCGTAATCACCCAAATTTTTCTTGGAGGGATAACCGTGAGCAGCTTCAGGGCAATGAGAGACCCCAAATTAATCAAGGAAATGCACCACAACAGGGGTCACAGTCACAGACTCAGCCACAACAGTCTAATGCAGTGGAGGATATGCTTAGGAAACTTCTTGCAGGGCAGCAAAAACTCATGGATGATTCAGCATCTCAGGCACAAACAATTAAAGATTTGAGCAGTGCGCAGAAAGATCTTGAGAGACAATAAGGGCAGCTTGCTGGAGCACAAAACAATAGACCTCGGGGTGCTTTACCGAGTGATACAGAGAAGAATCCTAAGGAATTTGTGCAAGCAGTTACTTTGAGGAATGGAAGAGCTCTAGAAGAAGTTCCCCCAAAGCCAAAGAAGCCTGTTGGTGAGTTAGAGCCCAATGCTGATAGGGAAGTGGAGAAAGAAGCAGAGACAGTGATAGCAAAGCAGCCCGAGTCTGCTATTGTGAGACCACCACCACCTTTCCCTCAGAGACTTCAGAAGCAGAAAGTTGATGCAGCATGCAAGAAATTCTTGGAGATATTGAGTAAGATTCAGGTAAATATTCCTTTGGTGGAGCTTTTGCGGGATGTTCCCAAATATGCTAAATACATCAAGGATATTGTTGCTAACAAGAGAAGACTGACTGAGTTTGAGGCAGTTGCACTCACTGAGGAGTGTAGTTCCAGAGTTAGAAGCAAGCTTCCTCAGAAATTGAAGGATCCTGGCAGTTTTACCATTCCCTTGAAAATTGGGGAACATGAGGTTGGTCGAGCTTTATGTGATTTGGGTGCTAGTGTGAATTTAATGCCTTCTTCAGTTTTCAGGAAGCTAGGCCTGGGTGAACCATGACCCACTACTGTGACTCTACAGCTGGCTGATAGATCATTGACACGCCCCGAGGGGATTATTGAGGATGTGCTTGTACAAGTGGGTCAGTTTATATTACCTGTTGATTTTATTATTCTTGATTATGAAGCTGATCCTGAGGTTCCTCTCATATTGGGGAGAGGATTTTTGGCTACTGCTGATGCTGTTATTAGAGTCAGAGCTGGAAAGATGATCATGAAGGTAAATGGGGAAGAAGCTGTGTTTAATGTGTTCAGAGCTACCCAGCTTCCTTCTCATTATAAAGAGTTGTCCATGGTAAAAGTGGTAGATGATGAGTTGACTGCTGATGAAAGGTCATTCTTGGCTTCTAATGTTGATTCTTTAGAAAGGGCACTCTTATGTGATAATGATGATATCCTGAAGGATGATGATATTGAAGAATATTTGGAGGTTCTTAATATGCAGAGTAGATTCATCCCAGGGTGGAAGAAATTTGAGGAGCTTGATAGACCGTTGACCTTAACTCCTGCTAAACCGTCTATTGAGAGAGCTCCTAATCTTGAGCTCAAACCTTTACCCGCGCATTTACGTTATGCTTATTTGGGTGAAGGTAATACTTTGCCCGTGATCCTTTCTTCTTTGTTGTCTGATGTGCAGGTTGAGAAGGTGTTGCGGGTGTTGCGAGAGCGAAAGAGAGCTATTGGCTGGACTATTGCTGATATTAGAGGGATTAGTCCTTCTTTCTGCATGCATAAAATTCTCTTGGAGAAAGATCATAAGCCATCCATAGAGCAGCAGAGGAGGCTAAATCCAATTATGAAGGAGGTGGTGAAGAAAGAAGTTATCAAGTGGCTGGATGCTGGTATTATTTTTCCTATCTCTGACAGCAAGTGGGTGAGTCCAGTGCAATGTGTTCCAAATAAGGGGAGGGGGGGCATGACCGTGGTGAAGAATGAGCATAATGAGTTGATTCCTACAAGAACAGTTACAGGGTGGCGAATTTGCATTGATTATAGGAAGCTGAACAAGGCCACCAGGAAAGATCACTTCCCACTCCCTTTTATTGATCAGATGCTGGATAGACTTGCAGGGCACGAGTATTACTGTTTCTTGGATGGGTATTCGGGCTACAATCAAATTGTGATAGCCCCTGAAGACCAAGAGAAGACTACTTTTACTTGTCCATATGGCACCTATGCATTTAGGAGGATGCCATTTGGGTTGTGTAATGCCCCGGGGACTTTTCAGCGGTGCATGATGGCTATTTTCACTGACATGGTGGAAAAATTTGTGGAGGTATTTATGGATGATTTCTCAGTGGTTTGTGACTCTTTTGATGAATGTTTGAAAAATCTTGATGCTGTGCTGAGCCATTGTGAAGAAACAAATCTGGCGCTGCATTGGGAAAAATGTCACTTTATGGTTCAAGAAGACATAGTACTTGGGCACAAGGTGTCAAAGCAAGGGATCGAGGTTGACAAAGTGAAGATTGAGGCTATTGAGAAATTACCACCACCTATCTCTGTTAAGGGGGTGCGTAGTTTCTTGGGACATGCGGGTTTCTATAGACGTTTCATAAAGGACTTCTCCAAAATTTCCACTCCCTAGTGCAAATTGTTAGAGAAAGATGTGAAATTTGTGTTTAATGATGCTTGTCTCAAGGCATTTGAAGAGTTGAAGAAAAGGTTGGTGACCGCACCAATCATCATTGCTCCTGACTGGTCTTTTCCGTTTGAATTGATGTGTGATGCGAGTGATAATGCTATTGGGGCTGTTCTAGGCCAAAGAATTGGAAGAATCTTTCACTCCATCTATTATGCAAGCAAGACGCTTGATGCAGCCCAGTCTAATTATACCACCACTGAGAAGGAGTTGCTAGCCGTAGTTTATGCTTTTGATAAATTCAGATCTTATTTGGTTGGCACTCGTGTTGTTGTCTACACTGATCATGCCGCAATTTGGTATTTGTTTGAAAAGAAGGACTCCAAGCCTAGACTCATTAGATGGGTTCTGTTATTGCAAGAGTTTGATGTTGAAATTCGAGATCGCAAGGGGACTGAGAATCAAGTAGCTGATCATTTGTCAAGGCTGGAGAATAGAGATCATGTAGATGAGGGGCTTGAGATTAAAGAGGTATTCCCTGATGATCAACTTTTTGCTCTAGATGCAGCTGAGGTACCATGGTATGCTGATATGGTGAATTTACTTGTGAGTAATGTGTATCCCCCTAGGGCTACTCCTGAGCAAAAGCGTAAACTCCTTCATGAGAGCAGATTTTATGTGTGGGATGAGCCCTATTTGTACAAGATAGGAGTTGATAAACTAGCTAGGAGATGCATTCCAAGGGAAGAAGTAGAGCCGATTCATATATTAATACTGTTGCGGCGTGCAACCCGATTCATATATTTAAACTGTTGCGGTGTGCAACCCGATCCATATATTTATACTATTGCGGCGTGCAACCCGATCCGTATATTTATACTGTTGCGGCGTGCAACCCGATCCGATCCATGTATTTATACTGTCGCGACGTGCAACTCGGGATACGAGCCAGAAATATATAGGCAAACTGAGATACGTTCACAACATGGTATACATACCGCATATATAAAACACAACACGATAGTCACACAATAGTCAACACGCGGCGCAATGAAATGCGATGAATGCAGTATGATGCAATGGTGTCACATGTGCCAAATAGATGGAGCGGAATCCTCCTGCTCCGAGGGCGGAATCCTCCTACCCTTAATATGATGCAATGAAGCGGAATCCTCCTGCTCCGAGGGCGGAATCCTCCTACCCTCAATATAATGCAATGGAGCGGAATCCTCCTGCTCCGAGGGCGGAATCCTCCTACCCTCAATATGATGCAATGGAGCAGAATCCTCCTGCTCCGAGGGCGGAATCCTCCTGCTCCGAGGGTATGATGCAATGGAGCGAAATCCTCCTGCTCCGAGGGCGGAATCCTCCTAACCTCAATATGATGCAATGGGCATACGAATGTAACATGATGTAATAATAACCCATCACCAGCGCGGGACTCTCATTGACAGCTGGAAATTATATACCATCCCACAGCCAAAGTACAATACTCAGATTCTCAATGCAATACCAATAACGGGACATAACATATAATATAGAATATAAGTTCAAAGCCAAGGCGTAATGAGTACGCCTATCGGCAGCTACACACGTAAGGAACACGTAGTAGAAAATCCACGAGGCCAGGTGCCTCCAAAGAAATGGATATAAACACTTACCTTGTTACAAAGTTAGTACATCCACTCAATAACCGCTTGTCCTTTGGTTTCATTGCCAAACGATCCCACTCTATTCAATAAGCAGAAAAATATATCAAATTAGGCTAAAGGCTTCATTCCTCACATCTTAGGGCTATCGGGTTAGGAACCTGATACCCTATTCGCATACGCATGTAGGCCAGGCCTATATACAGGGTTTAAGGTCACATAACCAAACCCCAAATATATTATATTTATATGTTGCCCATAACTCACTGAGTATGAATATATAATCAATTTCGTTATCGGGGTCCATTTGACCCTTTAACTATTAATTGAACTTATGATATGGTGTCTAATATTCCAAATTTTACCGTTAAAATAGATTCAAACACACGTAATAAACTCAAATAATATATTAGGATCATTACCTGAATGTTTCAGGGTGAAAATTCTACTTTTTTCCGGCCCCTTTTCTTATTTTCTGGCATTTTCCACTGCGTATTTTCCATTTTCTCTGTTTTGCGTTTCTGTTCTCGTTCCTTTCTGAGCTTCTAATCCTTCAACATTATGCTGGTCCTTAGCTATAAGCTAAGGACCCACCGCCACTCTTTTACTTCTTTTGTCCTTTTTCTTTTTTTTTTCTTTTAAAATTCGCTGTTACGGTAAAAATTAAAACGGTACCCTACGATATTCGAAATAATTCCAACTTTTGCATACAATATGTAACATACTCGCGGAGTCGGATTTCAAATCGGTCTCCCGGAACTCAATATGCAAATTAAATAAAAAAGAAGTCAAATTATTTAACTTTCGTCATTTTAGCGAGAACTAGCCGAACAACATCGAAATTCACTTTCGAAAGTTCATAAAAGTTACAAATAATCATACGAACCTACTGACGCTTTCGGATTTTACATCGGAGCTCGTTCGCCAAAACCGAGCTCAAGAATCTCTTTTTAATAATTTATCGATAATAAAAACGGACACCTTTTTTCGATGCCTACCAAACGAGTTCTGATTTAGCTCAAATTTTACAGACAGGTCCTACTGGATCTTACGAATATTTTAAAATTATCGGCACACCAATCGTAGTCCTAACTTCCGAAACGACTGACCGAGGTTGTTTCAGAATGAAAACATCCTAAAATAAACAAGCACCACACAATAAAGTCCCACCCCACACTTAAGAGTAGACAGTGTCCTCACTCCACTATAACAAAAAAAAAATATATTTAACAAGTAGGGTGGTGGTACTCCCTGTCAAGCAATAGTAGTCGAACAGCTAGCGCTCGCATCAGGACGTGCACTAAGAACAACATCAGAAGTAGTCACAGCAGCTACTGCAGTATCAGCAGGTCCACCAGCAGAGGTGGCAGCAACTCTCGGAGCATCCACAGGGGTAGAAAAAGAAGGAGTAGAAACTACCTGGGATGGTGCAACCATATTAGAAACAGCAGGTAGCTCAACCTTAGGCGGAAAGCCAACTAGCAAGCGCTCATCAGCAGTGTAAGGCAACTCAGTCATAAGAGGAGTGAGATCCACGCCATTCATTTTCATATCAAGCTCTGTGGCACGCCATTGGCGAAGTAGCATCCGCTCAATTCTATTCAAGCGTCGCTCATAAGATAACTTCTCAACTCTATCTTCATCCAGGCTCTTGACATTTGTGATATCGACTCTCTTTGGAGTTTCTTCTTCCTTTTCATCTCCGTCATCAACCACTACCTTCAATGATCGCATATATTTGGTCAACGTGTTAGGAAAGAACAAGCGCCACTGCATATTCTTTCGAGTGCGCTGCAACTCTCGAAACATCAAATAGCCCACATTAATATCAATTTTCTTCATCAACACATAGGTGGCAATAACCATCTCAAACCATATGTCTGTCATGTGCTCACAGGGGATCAAACGCAAGCAAACAAATCTCAGATACACTCTTGCTTTCTTAGAGAAATATTTGAAAGTCAAGGTGTTGTGGGAGACCCTGAACTTGCCTTCCACGTTGCCTTCGGATTATCATCACATATAACACGTTGGATATCATCAAGATCTGGTGCATTCTCAATAGTCTGAAGTGCATCTCTATCAACATGTGGGAGCCCCAGGAACTCATTCAGCTTATCAGGTGATATGTCAACCATTTTGCTACGAACATTTACCACATTATCAACATCCATCCTCCAATTTGCCAGCAGCTCACGAACCCAAGATATATTGGCTTTGCCAAACCCAGTTAGCAACACATCCCACTGTCTCCTTTGAATTTCCTCCAACATGATGAGGTTCAAAGTGCATAGGAATTGTTTGCTCGTTCTTGTCAAATTCTAATATAGTTTAAGATATCGTCCCACAGAGATTGTGTATTCTATGCTACGGACTTATAGTATTTTAATTACTATTTGAGAGAATCAAATTGATGAAAAGTGAATTTTTAATTTAAATTTACTTAAACTAAAAGAAAGAACTTCTGGAAGATTTCAAATTTAAAAGGAGTTGGGAATCGTTGAATTCACTTGGTAATACTTATAATAAATATCTCAATTTTGACATGTATTTCTCTTAAGAATAATTGCTTATTGCTAATTCAATTATATTTTGCTCACTAAGAAAATAATAAATTAATAACACTCCGTGAGGTTATGCATATTAATCAAATTATAACTAGTGACGATTAAACCGAAATATTTTTCTTGCCTGAATTGTGCTAAAAAAGTAGTAAAAACTCCGTGAGAATATTTTTATGGAAAATCAATAATCTTACCTACAACAATTCCTCCGTGAGAATTAAAACTGAGGTAAACAAGATTACAGACTTGGAAAAATAGTTTTTTCTCTACTACTTTATTCATCAGTTATTATACATTAATTTTGCTCCGTGAGAATTACAAAATTAATATAACAATAACCTAGAGATAAAATAGACGGATGTGAAAATAAAGATTTAGTAAAAACTGTAATTCCAACACAGTGTTAAAATGTGATTAAAAACTTCAGGCTAAGCATGTATTAAAACTGAGATAAGAATTATAAATATTACCGAGTTTCATCAACTATCCCAACAAAAGAGATTACTCCATTATGGAGTAAGGAAACTAAGTTATAAAATATTGAGACTATGAAGAAATAATATTTCTTCTAAAGAGGAATGCTACAAAAGCTTAAAAGAAAGAAAAGAGAAATCAAGAGAAAGTAGTTCTCTGCAAATGAAAATTGAAACATTTTCATACAATTTTGGCCTTTATTTATAGAGAAGATTCCATGCCAAATTTCTACCTATGATGCCATATCTTAAGGTGATGACAACTATTTCAAGATGGCCAAGGTGAGTTGAGTTTTGATGACATTTTCAAAGATTCATACGTAGCTTCATTTCATGAACTTTCTTCCACTTGTACTTTTATTCTTCAGCGTAAAACAATTCAGGGACATTACTATCAGTGTTATAATCACACTATGAATAATGTAATCATCAATGGTCATTCCCTTATTTTTCTTCACCTTGAATAATTTCTTCTTCCAGCAAAATATGTTAGAAAATATGCGAGAGATGGATATATTTATTCACATTTTATTTAAAATACTTAATATTTAACTATAAAAATATATTAATAAATTATATCCATCAAATTCCCCCATACTTGAATCTTTGCTCGTCCTCGAGGAAAAAGATTTTTTTTTAATTATAATAAGAATATTTTCTTCAAACTTATGATCTTTGTAGGATAGAAAATTTATTCAAGATAAACTTCCTGCATCATGCTCAATGCAATTATTCTTTTTTCTACACTAAATTCTTTATCTTATTTCTGAATTTTGACTTGATCAACAAGAACTTGCAATCTTCCCCCCTTGAATCTTTTAAATTGATAGAGTTATGATCATGTATTCTGTAAGTATCATAGTCTTGTCTATACGCTTGCTCGTCATGTTCATATCCACTAATATAGATACAATACTGACTTTCAAAAATTTTTTATTACTTTTTATAGCTTGTGATGTTAGGCTTCAGGCTGGTAGGATAAGGATATTTGATAGTGATTCTTCTTCTTCCAGCTTGGAGCAACCATTTCTCAAAATTTTTTTCATTCAGTAATATATATTTTTCATCAACAGAAACAATTTTTTTTATCTTATACATATTAGATATTTACAACATTGCATCTTTTTGCAATATTTCTTCCTTTTGATGAAGTCAATCTTTGCTCATTCAAAGCTGGAAGAAATAATAACTCTTTTTTTCTTTATATATATATGAAAAACAATGTATACATATATTATATATATTTTTTCTTGTTATATATCGTGGCGTAGGAAAAAAAATAGGATTAAGCCTCAAAAAAGGGTTTGAAAAGGTAAAAATATGTATATTTGGATAGAAAATTGAGAGGCTTGAATTGTGTATCAAAGAAGGCCTAATTTTATTTTCAAAAATCAGTATCATCCATTATATTGCCTTGAAGAACATTCAGAGCAAGTTCTAACCAAGTTCCTTGATTCTACCTTTTTTGTGATCATAATTTTTCTCAATTCCAATGATTTTTTGAGTTGAAGATATTTGCTCTTGCTTTCACAAAGTCAAAACCATAGACATGAAAAATCATATGGTGAAAATAAAAAGAAATAATATTGATCATAACAAAAAAAATTTATATTGTTAATTAAAAACCTATAATTAAAACCATAAATAAGAAGAAAATAGTATATAATATATAAAAATAAAAATAAAAATATATAGTTAAATAAAAAAAAAATTAAAAATCATATTTATACCAAAATAACCTCCCCCATACTTGAACGTTTCATTCTTCGTGATGAAAATGCATTCTTAGATAAGTGAAAGAAAGGAGAGTGAAAAAAAAAAATGAAGAAAGATCAAGTAGTAGTTGGGTTATATAAATATAATGTAATTAATATAAAAATGCTACTTTATTAGAAAAATCTTTTTGGCTTTCAAATATACTATTACAGAAGAAAGCTTGAAAGAAACTGTGACCACGCATGTTCTATGTGTGATAGACCGGATTATTTTTAGACCTTATCAGTCATGAGGTCCTGGTTTGAATATAAACTAGAAAATTACTTGTGCCAACATTAGACTTGGACAATTGAATGGTTAACCAACCAGTAACTTAGGCATACCGATCACCATGGAGTTACTCCTGTCTAGGTGACACTATTTTTGTAGAGGCCTTCATGAGATGTTCCAGTTGTACAATAATCTGGATATTGACCAGATCAATTGGTTAAGCATTTAATTAGTCAGATCTAAGTTGGACTTATGAGGCTCCATTGCTTCACCCTCAATGGCTACGGGGTAAAGAACCATAGTTCTGAGTTTAACGTCGTCAGCTCGACGTAGTAACTGTGGCACTCATCATACTATCATGGTTACTGAAGGGTGTTGTTCAAAATGTCCTTCAAAGTACAATTTTAGCCTGTGACCATTGACCTTGAATTTCTCTTCTCCATTACTTTGTTGAATATCAATTGCTCCGTATGGAGTAACATTTGTAACATTGTAAGGACCTGTCCACCTGGATTTCAATTTTCCTGGGAATAGCCTGAGACGGCTATTGTAAAGAAGTACCTGGTTGTCCCAACGTACACGCAAGTATACGTGGTCGACAAGTAATAAAGTGATAAGTAGAGTATCGTTCCCATGAGGACTAAGTGTAGACGGACGCTTAACAAACAATTTCTAACTAACTATCCAGGGATCTTTTTCAATGATGAGAATTTTATTAACTAAAGAACAGTAATTTAAATGGTGGAAATTCAGTCAAACAATGGGGCAACTTTGGTTGTAAACAATATTAATGAGACGGTCCAGGGCTAGAGCTGCGACTAATCCAGTTGAGCTATCCTGTTGATTCCACTTCTCAAGTGCCAAGATTGCTAACTAACAGGTTAATTGTACCCGAAAAAACCTGTCGATTCTTCACGGTCTATGCAAGCTACTCTAACGCCTATTTGTCTATGGAGTTAAATCACATGCACGCATTAACGAATTCTGTATTTAGCTAAGCAAGGTGAATAGGTATATGTCTATCCTACCCACAAATTGATTCCCCGATGCCCATGTTCACAATCTAGCCCTACTCTTTCTTATTGAATTCATAAATTCCCTCTGTCGAGTTCAATCTAAGAACCGTAGATAGTGTTCAATTATTCGGCCGTTATAATCAAACAATTATGATCAAGAAAGAATAAACAATCTGTAATTGGAATTCAATTCATGGAAATCAACATTAAAATCTCAACCTTCATGAATTCGCTCTAACCCTAGAACGATATATTTAGCTACGCTTACTCATGATAACAACACAAGGATTTGATGAAATAATGAAATAATGATGTAATAAATTAATGGAAGGAAGAAAAACCCTTGTTCAAGATGTTATGACCTCTCAAATTTGCTCCAAAGTCTGAACCTTTCTCAAAAACAAAGTAGAAGAGTATTTATAATGTTTACAAAAGCCTAGCAATTAGTTACGCCTAAGCCTAGACGAAATAGGACTTCCAAAAATGCTCTAGGGACGCTCTAGCTGGCGCCCCGCGCCTCAAAACGCGTGCAACAAGGCAGAGTCCGTCGAATCTCGCACGTAACGACCACGCCCTGCGCCACAAAATGCGCAGGAAAGTTGGGCGCTGCAGTGGGCGCCCCGCGCCCCAAACCGCGCTCACACTTGGCACTGTAGTGGGCGCCCCGCGCCAGGCTAATTTCTCTGCTTTCGTCATTCGTAGCTTGCTTCGTTCCGTGCCTTCGCGTGCTCGCTCCAATCCTCAATCCAATTCCATCCTTTTATTGCTCGATTATGCTCTTCAAGCTCCAATTGCACCTCACAACATCCTACAAGTCACACGATACAAAATCAGTGCAAAATCACATTCGTCCACTAGAAAACTGGCGAATAAAGTAGTCAAACTTGAGGAAATATTAAGGAAATATAGGCATACAATGCCAAACATCACCACCCCACACTTGAACCTTTGCTCGCCCTCGAGCAATTACAAATAACTTCCCAACCTAGGTAGAACAGGTCTGCCTATGACTATGGTTGATACCGACCATTGAGTGAGTGCACACATGACTACTATGGGTCCAACAAACATGCCAATAATATATCAACTCAAAAAAAAAAAAAATGAGAACAACCACCCCAAGACAACTCAAATGCACAAACTCGACTCATTGCAACCATGCTCCCTCAAAGTCACACCTACAAACTCAACCAAGAAGCCACGACTTCACCTCTCTCATGTAAACCGTGTTCCCTCACCAACAATGAAACAAGAGAGTGTCCCCCAAATATCACACACAACAATGAATATTAAGAATAGAACGGGGACAATAGCATAGAAAGAATTCACTCACTCTCATGAAAAGCTCACATGTCACACACGATGTACCATAGGTTTGCCCGTAGTGTAGGACTTCACTAATGTAGGCTCACTCCAATCGGGATTAACTAGGACTTTAAAGGGTTGTAATGTAGGCTAAGGGGCTGGTAGGATGCATATGGATAATAATGACTACCTCCCTAAGCACTTTAATACATCACATTCAAATTAAGCACATATCTCATCAAAGCCACCCAATTCACCACCCAACAAATTCAACACACACCTTTTCAACAAGTAGCAATTTTTCTTTTAAGCACAACACTAGTAAGGATGTATATTCATTTCTTTTCTTTTTTCTTTTTTCAATTTTTTTCAGCTTTTTTTTTCATTTGTTTTTTTCTATTCAATTCTTTCCAAACCTTGCCAATGCTCCTTCAACTACTTCACAATTTATCAAGTATTCCCCTCATTGGTTCCACTCAAAAACCTCCCAATACTGCAACCACAAACTCCACAATAATATAAAATTATCAATTAAAGTGCTTAAGGAGTAAATGGTCAAAAGAAGGCAAATAGGAATAAGTGGGTAGGCTTGCGGTGTGGGTGCCAACAAAGGGTCAGAGGGATCACAACAATCAAGGGTGCATATAAGGGTAGGCAAATCAAGGTAAAAAGGCTTATCCAAGAAGGCCTGTATCATCTCCCGACTAGAGCAAACCTAGGATTTTGCTTTGCACACACACGGGGCAAGCTCTAGACACCAATATGCAAATATGGAGTACAATAAGAATATGCCTCACAACACACATTGCACACAGTCCACACAAGATGATTCTATCACAACTCTCAATCAAGCAAATAGGGTGCAACTTGTGGGAATTTAAGCACTAATGCACAAAGGTTCTCAGCAAAGTCAAGTGAGTGGACTCAAGCATCTCAAGGGGGTCATTCCATTTTTTTTTCTAGGCATGCATCACAATTTAAAACTAAAAGACACCACAAATAGCACATGCTCAAGTCCAAGTACATTGGTGTCAAACAAATCAAAGGCACCTAGCATTCTACCAATTTTTTTCGTCCAGGGCCACCTATAACTAACTACTCTAATCCTAAAAAAATAAAAAATAACCCGGTTCAAAGGCCTCCCCGTGGAAGAGAACCGAGGCCATAAGAAAAACCACGAGGCGGACGACTGTACCACTAACTAAAACTAAAAATAAAATATTTTTGGAATTTTTCATTAGTTTTCTAATTTTTTTCATTTTTTATATATTAAAGCAAGAAAAAAATAAAAATAAAGTCAAGTGACAAAAATAAAAATTGCTAAAATTAAATTCCTAAGGGTACAATCATCCATAACCTCAAAAACTTGGTAAGTCCCCCAACTCACACTTAAAACTAAGCAATGTCCTCAGTGCGACAAAAAATAAAGTACAAGAGGTAAAAGAACTTCCCTGAAGGCTCTAGTCCTTGGTGCTAGCATCCTCCAAGCTTCCGTATAGTATGAGGTACTCAGACTTCCCCCAACAGGTCATCAATATTAGGCAGGGGTCAGGACACCCAACACTTAAACTCGACATTACATGAACCTGCAATCCAAAGAAAAACAAAAACTATGTGACGCTATAAATAAAATAATACAAGTACAAACTCGGGTTGCCTCCCGAGAAGCGCCTTAGTTAACATCGTGGCACGACGACACTTTTAGCTCACTTCCAGCATTTATGTCTTCTCTTCTTACGACGAACCTTTGCTTTCTTCCTTTGTTTGAGAGAACCCCTCTTCAACTTCACATGTGATGTGCCATTGCTATCTTGTTCCACATTCTGCTCACACACGTCATTTGGTTTACTTTCATGTTCTTGTTTGACACATTCGATCATAGAGCACTCTTCAACCTTAGTTATGTGCTCCTTCTCATTATAAACCTTGAAAGTAACCTTTTCTCCATGCGCTCTAACAGTCATCTCTCCCAGCTCTATGTCAATAATTGCCTTCAAGGTGACTAAGAATGGTCTCAACAAAATGATTGGAGCTTCTCGGTCCTCTTCATAATCTAGGACTACAAAATCAGCAGAAAATTTAAACTTACCAACTTTAAGCAACACATCCTCCAACTTACCATCAGGGTGAGTGAGTGATCCATTCGCCATCTTAAGAGTAATTGAAGAGGGCTTGATTGCTCCTAGCCCTAACCTTGTGCAAACAGATAGAGGCATGAGATTTATGCTCGCACCCAGATCACACAATGCACCAGTGATATTATGCCCTCCAATGGTGCAAGGAATAGTAAACCTCCCAAGATCTTGAAGTTTTGGAGGTAGCTTGCTCAAGATTGTGCTGCACTCCTTGACCAATTCAACTGTATCTATCTCTTGAGGCTTTTTCTTCTTGACTAAAATCTCTTTTAAGAACTTCACAAAGGATGACATCAATTCAAACACATCAGTCAAAGGAATGTTAACTTGAAGCTCTTTCAACATACTCACAAATTTTTGATACTGGGCCACATCCTTCGATGGTATAAGTCTCTTGTCACGACCCAATTTCCAAGGGCTCGTGATGGCACCTAAACAACATTTGCCTAGGCGAACCAATGAAACAAGATGCGGATAAGAACAATAATGTGAAAAGATCATAAATGGATATATAAATATAAAAGGGTGAAGTCCAAAAGAATATATCCACAAAAGAATTGGAGCATTCTAAGAGTGACTCAATAAAGTATGAATATACATCAAAGAAATCTGAGTCCTATCTCTAAGTGACTCCGGCGGCCCAGTAAGATCACCGACAGGCCCGCTAAGGTACCCTTGCGGGACAAGTCGCTATATGCATCATAAGCAACAACATACTATAGTAATCATACAATAAAGTAGTGAAATCACAAATAGATGTAACACATTTCATACACACAAGTAGTAACAGAAGTCTCAAGGATTATGCCCATCCAACGTAAGGCATAGGTCAACTCAGCGGCGGTTTGGAGGTCCAATCTCTACTTCCGTGCCGACTAACCTAGACCTACGATGGCCTAGCAACACCACTACTAAGTATCAACCATATACCGTGACCCGAAGTCACTATCACAATCATGAATAAGTAGACCAACGACCCGTAGTCGTTGGCTCATCTCAAATCTGTCTACGATCGCACCACACCCCCTGTCAAGTGCGTCGTATCTCAATAAATCAAGTGACCACACCACACCCCCTGTCAAGTGTGTCACATCTCAAAGATCAAGTGTCCACACCATACCCCCTGTCAAGTGTGACACATCTCATAGTATAGGCGACACCACACCCCCTGTCAAGTGTCCCTCTAACAGTATTAATATCCACGACATTAATAACAATAACAGAAATAATAACAGAAATATTAATAACGACAATATTTCACAGTCACCGTAACCCAGGTTGGTTATGCTAGCTGAACGTAAGGCGAAGGTTAACCCGACCACAGTTTGGGGGTACAATCCCTACTCCCATGTCGTCCAACCCAAGGTTACGTATAGACAGCACTACCCAACCCGACACGTGAACAAATCAAGTACCAATATCATACAAAAGCCGGCAAAATCCTCGGCAAGACATTTATCATGACATGCCGGCAACATCCTCGGCCATGTCCCAAGTTCTTGCTATCTAAGCATGGCGTAGCAAGCGTTACTACGATATAAATTTAAGCTACCTCGACGTAGCGTTTAGACCGGCACATACCTCGGTCGAGTCACAATCTCGCTATTTATAACAAACAATAATAGCAGGTAATTCACATCATTAATCCTAACCATTGTTAGGTATATATATGCGTACATGAAGCATACTAGCATGAAGGAAGAGTCCACAAGCACAATAGAGGTCAAGTCTCACTTACCTCGAAATGCGGGCTCAAATGCCGGGAAGAATCTCCTTTCCCGCTCGCCTTGTCCGCGAAGGACTCTCCACTCGGTCTATTAAGACAAGATATAGCACAATGAGTGCTCAATTATAGCTATTTAAGCCTATAGGCATCCTAGGGTAAAAATTACCAAAATGCCCCCGGGTAGGGCCGAGCCCTAAATTTACAAAATATACTTTTCCGGACTCCCCACGCTCCCGTGAGTCCAAAAGTACACTTAGATTCCACATGCGAGCCTTGCTCGATGTCTTTCCCCAATTCTTAAGAATCTAGGGTTCTAACCCATTTCCAAGAATCAACCATTTGATTCTTGTGTTAATCAACATAAAGATGGATTGAAAGGGCTTACCTTAAGTGTAAGTATGATTGGGTCTTCAAGAAATACCCAAAAATCGCCTCAAGAGCTCACCAAATGATTTTTATAAGTTATGAACCGAAATGGCCCGAAATGGCCTTTTTATAGCAGTTTTTTTTTTTTTTTGCTTCTGTGACAGCTTCTTTTGAAAAAATCATAACTTTTGATAGGAATGTCCAAATGACCTGAAACCGGTGCCATTAGAACCACAACTCAAAGGGCTACAACTTTAATGTTTTGGGTTTTTCCTAATTCCTTACGGATTGGCCGCAAAATCAGCTTTTATCCGGCTATTTGCGCCAAAACAGAACAGAAAAGTCGCACCAGATTTTCTACTGTTTTAGGGGGCAAAACGGGACCCTACGAAGCTCGGAATGATCCCAAATTTTGCACACAAGCCATAAAATACTTGGGTGACATGCTCATCAAGATGGAACTCAATTCGGACATCCAGAACTCAAAAAGTGGGTCCCACGGCAAAGGTTCAATTTTCGACTTTCGCCAAAATAGCGAAATTTAACCAAACGACCTCGGAATCCAATTCCGAAAGTTGCTACAAGTCATAAATGACTATACGAACCTAACGGAACTTTCGGATCTCTCATCGGAGCTCATTTGCTCAAATCGAGCTCGGAAACCTCTTTTAACTCTTTTAAACTTCCGAAACGGGGACTTTATCAAAAGTCCTATCAAACGAGGTCCGTTTTCAATTTTGAAGGTTGCTACATAGCATAAATGACGAGACGGATTTCCGGAATTTCATAAACGGATCCTTTTCTCGAAAACCTATCAAACGGACTCCGTTTCGACTCAGATTTCACAGACGGGTCATAAATGACCTAACGGAGCTTTTGGGACTGTCGACACGCAAATTGAGGTCCCGGATCCCGTAACGACTATTTGAGGGTCGTTACATTCTCCCCCACTTAGACTCTCGGCCGTCCTCGGACGAGCCTAAGTCTAAGGTAGGATCCACACACTAGCCACGGAGCTGGCACGGATTTCGAGGATCCCTCGGTACCACCCGAAATCAATAAAACTTAAAAATGCAAATTCAGGCTTAGAAAATACAAGGATTTCATACCTGAATCATCGAACAAGCGCGGATGCCTCTCACGCATCTCGGACTCAAGCTCCCAAGTGGCCTCGGCAATGGAGTGATGCCCCCACTGAACTCTCACAAGCGGGATCACCTTCGATCTCATCTTACGGACCTCTCTAGCCACAATAGCAATAGGCTCCTCCGAATAAGCTAAGTCGCTATCTACCTCCACGGAAGCCATATCGATCACATGAGACAGATCGTGAACATACTTCCGGAGCATGGACACATGGAACACCGGATGAACAGACAGAGAGGGAGGCAAAGCCAGTCTATAAGCAACGGCGCCAACGCGCTCCAATATCTCAAAAGGCCCAATGAACCTAGGACTGAGCTTGCCTTTCTTCCCAAATCTCATAACACCCTTCATGGGCGACACTCTGAGGAATACCCGGTCCCCAACCATGAACTCAAGATCTCTCCGCCTTCGATCTGCATACGATATCTACCGGCTCTGAGCCGTGCGGAGTCGATCCTGAATAACCCGGACCTTATCTAAGGTCTGCTGCACCAAATCGGGCCCCAACACCTGGACCTCACCAGACTCGAACCAACCGATAGGAGAGCGACATCTCCGACCATACAATGCCTCAAACGGAGCCATCTGGATAGAAGCCTGATAGCTATTATTATACGCAAACTCTGCTAGCGGCAAATGGCTATCCCAATGGCCTCCAAAATCAATAGCACACGCCCTCAACATATCCTCGAGGATCTGAATGGTCCGCTCAGACTGGCCATCAGTCTGCGGGTGAAATGCAGTGCTGAGATCGACCCGAGTACCCAGCTCTCTCTGGAAAGATCTCCAAAACTGAGCTGTGAACTGAGCACCTCGGTCAGAAATGATAGAAACAGGAGCACCATGCAATCTCACAATCTGCTCAATGAAGATACGAGCCAGACGCTCCGAGGTATAAGTAGTCCTCACTGGAATGAAGTGAGCCGACTTCGTCAGTCGATCAACTACTACCCACACCGAATCATGCTTACCCACGGTCAGCGGCAAACCAACTACGGAATCCATAGTGATCTGCTCCCACTTCCACTCGGGAATGTGCATAGACTGGGTCACCTCGGCTGGCCTCCGGTGCTCATACTTCACCTGTTGGCAATTCAAACACCGAGATACATAATCAGCAACATCCCTCTTCATCCCTTTCCACCAATACAGCTCTCGAAGATCATGATACATCTTCGCAGTACCCGGATGAATGGAATATCTCGAACTGTGAGCCTCTGCCAAAATCATCTGCCTCAGCTCCACAATGGCTGGAACACATACCCGGCCGTTAAGCCGCAAAGCACCATCATCACCAATCACGAACGAGGACACTCCCCCACTCAGGACCCTGTCCCAGAGATCTCTCAGATAAGGATCCTCGAACTGCCTTTCCCGAATCTGGGAAGCTAAAGACGACTGAGACCCCACATATGCAAGCACCCGGCCTGGAACAGAATCATCAGACCGAACCCCACTAATGGACAAAGCCTGCAACTCACGGGCCAACGGCCTCATATCAGCATCAAGATAGGCGAGGCTACCCATGGACTTCCTACTCAAGGCATCGGCTACAACATTAGCCTTTCCGGGATGATACCGGATAGAAAGATCATAATCCTTCAGCAGCTCTAACCAGCGGCGCTGTCTCCCGTTCAAGTCCTTCTGAGTGAACAAGTACTGAAGACTCTTATGATCGGTGAATATCTCACATGGCTCGCCATAAAGATAGTGCCTCCACAACTTCAGTGCAAACACGACAGCTAACAGCTCCAAATCAAGGACAGGATAATTCTTCTCATGGACCTTCAGCTGTCTCGAGGCATAAGCTATCACCTTACCCTCCTGCATCAGAACGCTACCCAGGCCAACACCCGAAGCGTCACAATATACGGTGAATCCCCCGGATCCACTAGGCAAGGCCAACACTGGCGCTGAAGTCAACAGAGTCTTAAGCTTCTGAAAGCTAGACTCACAGGCATCGGACCACAGGAAAGGAACATTCTTCTGGGTCAACTTCGTCAGAGGTGCTGAAATAGAAGAAAACCCCTCGACGAACCGCCGATAATAACCCGCCAAGCCTAAGAAACTCCGAATATCTGTAGGAGAAGTAGGCCTAGGCCAACTCTGAACGGCCTCTATCTTCTTCGGATCAACACACACCCCATCCTTGGTCACCACGTGACCTAGGAAAGATACAGAACTGAGCCAAAATTCACACTTGGAGAATTTGGCATACATATGCTGATCCCTCAGAGTCCGAAGAACAACTCTCAAATGCTGCTCATGCTCCTCCCTGCTCCTCGAATAAACCAAGATATCATCGATAAACACAATGACGAAGGAGTCAAGGTAGGCCTTGAACACTCGGTTCATCAGATCCATGAAAGCAGCTGGGGCATTTGTAAGCCCGAAAGACATCACCAGAAACTCATAGTGGCCATATCGGGTACGAAAAGCAGTCTTGGAAACGTCCTCGGACCGAATCCTCAACTGATGATACCCCGACCTCAAATCAATCTTCGAGAAGAAGGTAGCACCCTGAAGCTGATCAAACAAATCATCAATACGCGGCAAAGGATACCTATTCTTGATAGTAACCTTATTCAGCTGCCGGTAATCAATACACATCCGCATAGAGCCATCCTTCTTCTTCACAAATAATACCGGGGCACCCCATGGAGACACACTGGGCCTAATGAAGCCCTTATCGAGCAAATCCTGAATCTGCTCCTTCAGCTCCCTCAACTCAACAGGAGCCATACGATACGGGGGAATAGATTTAGGCTGAGTGCCTGGCAATAGATCAATGCAAAACTCCATCTCCCGCATAGGCGGCAAACCCGGCAAATCATCAGGAAACACATCCGGATACTCACAAACAACCGGAACTCTATCAAGGGATAACTCCTCTGCCCGGACATCCCGAACTGAAGCAATATATCCCTCGCACCCACTAGATATCATCCTCTGCGCCTCCAAGAAAGAAATGATCCTACTCTTCGGAGAAGGCCTGGAACCTCTCCATACAACCCGAGACTCACCCTCTGCCCCGATCGTTACGGACTTGGCATGGCAATCCAAAGTCGCATGACAGGAAGCCAGCCAATCCATGCCCATAATGACATCGAAATCAGACATATCGAGCAGCATCAGGTCCACTAAGGACTCTACACCACAGATGGAGATCATATACTGCCGATAACCCCTATCTACACATATAGAAGACCCGACAGGGGTGGCAACCATAAAGGGATCATCTAAGAAGACCAGATCCCTGCCCAAGCAAGGGGCAAATCCCGGCGACACATACGAATAGGTAGACCCCGGATCAATAAGAGCATAAGCATTGCGGCCACAGACAGAAATAATACCTGTGATGACATCATTGGATGCCTCAGCATCCTGACGAGTCATAGCATAGACCTGCGCCGAGCCTCCTGAACCCGGAGCTCTCTGAGACTGCTGTCTAGGAGGAATCTGAGAAACGGGCCTGGCGGCCTGAGGACCAGATGGTACCATAGCTGCGGATCCCTGGCGACCTGATAAAACATAAGGGCAACTCCTGACATAGTGCTCTGGAGACCCACACTCAAAACATCCATCACCTCTACCTCCTCTACCGCCTCTACCACCTCTGCCATGACCACCTCCAGACGAACACCTCCCATAATGCCTCTGATGGCACCTCCCGCACTGCGGCGGACCAGACTGCGAAGAGCCACCCCGCCTCTGGGATGACTGAGGCCTCGGGGTCTCTGAAGAAAAATCCTGGGCAGGCAAAGCAGCAGCCTGGGGCCTAGACTGAGAATGGCCCTGATGACCCTGACCCCTCTGAGCGGATCCACTATACCCACCAGACTGACGCGATCTCTTGGCCGCCCTCTCCGCATCAGCCCTGGCGAAGATATCCTCCATCCGCCGCGCCACATCAACTATCTCAAAATATGACTTGTTGCCCATATCAGGGGCAACAGCTACCTGCAAGCGGGGATGAAGACCCTCAACAAACCGGAGGACCTTGTCCCTCTCCTGAGCCACCATAGCCGGCGCAAATTGAGAAAACCACAAGAACCTGGTGTCATACTCTGAAACAGACAGGTTTCCCTGCCTCAACCCCTCAAACTCGCGCCTCTGAGCATCGTGCTGACTCTGGGGCACGAACCTGCTCATGAACATAGACACGAACTCAGCCCAAGACAAAGGAGGGAGGTCACTAGACCTCTGCCGCATCATGGAGACCCACTATGTCTCCGCATCTCCCGATAATTTGAAAGAAGCACACTGCACCCCTAAGGTGTCTCTAGTACCAAGAACTGTCAAAATCTTCTCACACTTCTGAATGTACCTCTGGGCAGTACATGTAGCTGAGGTACCGTCGAACTCTGGAGGCTGAAGCTTCATGAATGACTCTATCCTCTTGGCAACCTCCTCAGTGCCCATAGGAGGAGTTGAAATAACAGGACCTGCCTGAGGAGCAGAAGCAGAAGGCTGGGCAATATGATCAGGAGCAGCCTCAGAAGTAGGCGTGCTCATAACAGGTGTGGTCGGCTGAGGAGCCGACACAGGAGCTGCAACATCATCTCTGACAGGGACCTGATGGCTAGACAAGGCCATCAGTCTCATATACTCCTCTGAAGAGATCACAACGGTGCCTGGCACAACAGCAGGCACAGGGGGAATAGATGCTGACAGAGTCGCTGCGGACACCGCAGGGATAGCTGTGTCCTGCCTAGTGGCTGACGGGCGACCTGCCCGAGTCTTCTTAGCAGCTGGCGGCTGCGTAGGTGCTGATGGCTCTCCCGCAGACGCAGGTGTAGAAGATGCAGCCCTCCTGGCTGAGGATGCTCGCGTCCTCGCCATCTGATACAATACACGAAAAAGGGTCAGCACCTATATAAGCTACTCAGCACGAATAGAGATGAAACGAAGGGAAAACATTTCCTAACATGCCCTTGTAGCCTCTCGCTCATAAGTATGGTCGACAACATACCCATAAGCAAGACTCTACTCAGACACTGCTCCAAGACTCCTAGGACTCGAATTAGAACCTAGGGCTCTGATACCAAACTGTCACGACCCAATTTCCAAGGGCTCGTGATGGCACCTAAACAACATTTGCCTAGGCGAACCAATGAAACAAGATGCAGAAAAGAACAATAATGTGAAAAGATCATAAATGGATATATAAATATAAAAGGGTGAAGTCCAAAAGAATATATCCACAAAAGAATTGGAGCATTCTAAGAGTGACTCAATAAAGTATGAATATACATCAAAGAAATCTGAGTCCTATCTCTAAGTGACTCCGGCGGTATGCCACCACGGTCTGTGTGGTCGGCTCACCTCAATCAAAAGTCTCAGAAGCCTCGGGAACCGCTAACGTCCGGGCTGCTGACTGGATGAAGGACCTGCGCACGTAGCAAAGTAAGTTATGAGCCGAAGCCCAGTGAGATCACCGACAGGCCCGCTAAGGTACCCTTGCGGGACAAGTCGCTACATGCATCATAAGCAACAACATACTATAGTAATCATACAATAAAGTAGTGAAATCACAAATAGATGTAACACATTCCATACACACAAGTAGTAACCAGAAGTCTCAAGGATTATGCCCATCCAACGTAAGGCATAGGTCAACTCAGCGGCGGTTTGGAGGTCCAATCTCTACTCCCGTGCCGACTAACCTAGACCTACGATGGACTAGCAACACCACTACTAAGTATCAACCATATACCGTGACCCGAAGTCACTATCACAATCATGAATAAGTAGACCAACGACCCGTAGTCGTTGGCTCATCTCAAATCTGTCTACGATCGCACCACACCCCCTGTCAAGTGCGTCGTATCTCAATAAATCAAGTGACCACACCACACCCCCTGTCAAGTGTGTCACATCTCAAAGATCAAGTGTCCACACCACACCCCCTGTCAAGTGTGACACATCTCATAGTATAGGCGACACCACACCCCCTGTCAAGTGTCCCTCTAACAGTATTAATATCCACGACATTAATAACAATAACAGAAATAATAACAGAAATATTAATAACGATAATATTTCACAGTCACCGTAACCCAGGTTGGTTATGCTAGCTGAACGTAAGGCGAAGGTTAACCCGACCACAGTTTGGGGGTACAATCCCTACTCCCATGTCGTCCAACCCAAGGTTACGTATAGACAGCACTACCCAACCCGGCACGTGAACAAATCAAGCACCAATATCATACAAAAGCCGGCAAAATCCTCGGCAAGACATTTATCATGACATGCCGGCAACATCCTCGGCCATGTCCCAAGTTCTTGCTATCTAAGCATGGCGTAGCAAGCGTTACTACTATATAAATTTAAGCTACCTCGACGTAGCGTTTAGACCGGCACATACCTCGGTCGAGTCACAATCTCGCTATTTATAACAAACAATAATAGCAAGTAATTCACATCATTAATCCTAACCATTGTTAGGTATATATATGCGTACATGAAGCATACTAGCATGAAGGAAGAGTCCACAAGCACAATAGAGGTCAAGTCTCACTTACCTCGAAATGCGGGCTCAAATGCCGGGAAGAATCTCCTTTCCCGCTCGCCTTGTCCGCGAAGGACTCTCCGCTAGGTCTATTAAGACAAGATATAGCACAATGAGTGCTCAATTATAGCTATTTAAGCCTATAGGCATCCTAGGGTAAAAATTACCAAAATGCCCCCGGGTAGGGCCGAGCCCTAAATTTACAAAATATACTTTTCCGGACTCCCCACGCTCCCGTGAGTCGAAAAGTACACTTAGATTCCACATGCGAGCCTTGCTCGATGTCTTTCCCCAATTCTTAAGAATCTAGGGTTCTAACCCATTTCCAAGAATCAACCCTTTGATTCTTATGTTAATCAACATAAAGATGGATTGAAAGGGCTTACCTTAAGTGTAAGTATGATTGGGTCTTCAAGAAATACCCAAAAATCGCCTCAAGAGCTCACCAAATGATTTTTATACGTTATGAACCGAAATGGCCCGAAATGGCCTTTTTATAGCAGTTTTTTTTTTTTGCTTCTGTGACAGCTTCTTTTGAAAAAATCATAACTTTTGATAGGAATGTCCAAATGACCTGAAACCGGTGCCATTAGAACCACAACTCAAAGGGCTACAACTTTAATGTTTTGGGTTTTTCCTAATTCCTTACGGATTGGCCGGAAAATCAGCTTTTATCCGGCTGTTTGCGCCAAAACAGAACAGAAAAGTCGCACAAGATTTTCTACTGTTTTAGGGGCAAAACGGGACCCTACGAATCTCGGAATGATCCCAAATTTTGCACACAAGTCATAAAATACTTGGGTGACATGCTCGTCAAGACGGAACTCAATTCGGACATCCAGAACTCAAAAAGTGGGTCCCACGGCAAAGGTTCAATTTTCGACTTTCGCCAAAATAGCGAAATTTAACCAAACGACCTTGGAATCCAATTCCAAAAGTTGCTACAAGTCACAAATGACTATACGAACCTAACGGAACTTTCGAATCTCTCATCGGAGCTCATTTGCTCAAATCGAGCTCGGAAACCTCTTTTAACTCTTTTAAACTTCTGAAACGGGGACTTTATCAAAAGTCCTATCAAACGAGGTCCGTTTTCAATTTTGAAGGTTGCTACATATCATAAATAACGAGACGGACCTAACGGTGCGCTCGAATTTTCCATCGGGGTTCGTTTACTCAAAACGACCTATCGAAACCCCAAATTCCTTTCCGGAATTTCATAAACGGATCCTTTTCTCGAAAACCTATCAAACGGACTCCGTTTCGACTCAGATTTCACAGACGGGTCATAAATGACCTAACGGAGCTTTTGGGACTGTCGACATGCAAATCGAGGTCTCGGATCTCGTAACGACTATTTGAGGGTCGTTACATCTCTGCTGGAATGGTGGAGGCGGTAGAGGTGCCTCATTTTTCTCTTCTTTCTTCTTTACCTTCTGCACTTTTTCAACTTTTTCTATTTCAGCTCTCTCCTCAGACTTGGCCATCAGCTCTCCACTTTCAATTAAAGTCACTGTAAGATATTGCTCAGGCCCTTTTCTAACAGTACTCGATCCAGCATCACCAGGGGGTGCTCCATGTTGTCTAGAATTTGTGGCGCCCAGCAACTGCCCCAACTGGTGCTCCAGGTTCTTTTAAGCATTGACAAGATCTTGTATGGTATGTGAATGGGCTGCAGTGTCAGCTATCATTCTCTGCTGGCATGCCATTATCTACTTTAGCATATCTTCAACTGAATTGCTAACCTGCTGTGGTGGAGCTGGAAGTGGTTGGAAATTATTTGGGGCTCTCATATTGCCTTGATAATAAGCATTACTAAACTGATTTTGACCCTGCGGCCTGTTATGATTACCCACGTAATAAATTGACTCTGGATTAGAGGAGCAAATCTCTGTAGCATGATCTTGACCAAAAACCTCACAAAAAATCCGGAGTTGTTGCACTGGAGCCACTGGTTTCTGAGTCTTTGGCAGAGCTAGCCTGCTAATTTGATTGGAAATAGCATCCATCTTCGCCCTCAGCTCTGAAACTGCATCTAACTGAAGTACCCCAGCAGATTTCTGCGTAGTAGCTCTACCATCTCCCTGCCAATCAGGATTGCTCTGTGAAAACTTATCTAGTAATTCATAGATCTGGTCAAAGTTTAAGGCCAGTACTTGGCCTCCAGCAGCAGCATCTACCACGATCTTAGTATGCGCAGTCAACCCCTCAACAAAAGTATGTGCCAGAACCTCATTTGATTGGTTATGGTGTGGATAATCTCTCAGTAAAGCTTTAAAACGCTCCCAGGCTGAATACAAAGACTCTCCTTCTCTCTGTCTGAAGGACATAATTTCACTCCTCAGCCGGGCTGTCTTGGCAGATGGATAAAACTTAGCTCAGAACTTCTTAGCCAAATCATCTCAAGTAGTGGTAGACCCAGGCTTTTCAGCCTTTAACCACTTCCTTGCTGCCCCAATCAGTGAAAACGGGAACAATGTCAAGCGAACATAATCAGTAGGAACTCCCGACGGTGTATAAGTATCACTGATCTCCAAGAAATTCTAAATGTGTTGCTGCAGATCTTCATGAAGTAATCCACCATATTGCTCAGTCTCATGCAGCAACTGAATCATGCCGGGCTTAATCTCAAAGTCTCCAGTGATAGCGGGCTTCACTATGCTCGACGCTACCCCCTCCAGGCTGGGGAGAGAAACATCTCGCACAGCTAAGGTGCGTTCTTCTGCCATTCCTGTAGGTAAAGATCAAGCAGAACCTAATACCTGAAACAGCACAAAACTCAAAACAAAAAATTAAACCTGAATATAGAATAAGTAATCGTTCAAAAAGGAATCAGTCAATTGTTAGTCCCCGACAACGGCGCCAAAAAATTGTTGCTCCCAACGCACACGCAAGTATACGTGATCGACAAGTAATAAAGTGATAAGTATAGTATAGTTCCCACGAGGACTAAGTAGACTGACGCTTAACAAACAATTTCTAACTAACTATCCAGGGATCTTTTCAATGACGAGAATTTTATTAACTAAAGAATAGTAATTTAAATGGTAGAAATTCAGTCAAACAATGGGGCAACTTTGGTTGTAAATAATATTAATGAGATGTTCCACGGTTAGAGCTGCGACCAATCCAGTTGAGTTATCCTGTTGATTCCACTTTTCAAGTCTCAAGATTGCTAACTAACAGGTTAATTGTACCCGTAAAAACCTGTCGATTCTTCACGGTCTATGCAAGCAACTCTAACGCCTATATGTCTATGGAGTTAAATCACATGCATGCATTAACGAACTCTGTATTTAGCTAAGCAAGATGAATAGGTATATGTCTATCCTACCCACAAATTGATTCCCCGATGCCCAGGTTCACAATCTAGCCCTACTCTTTCTTATTGCATTCATAAATTCCCTCTGTCGAGTTCAATCTAAGAACCATAGATAGTGTTCAATTATTCAGTCGTTATAACCAAACAATTATGATCAAGAAAGAATAAATAATCTGTAATTGGAATTCAATTCATGGAAATCAACATTCAAACCTCAACCTTCATGAATTCGCTTACTCATGATAACAGCACAAGTATTTGATTAAATAATAAAATAATTATGTAATAAATTAATGGAAGGAAGAAAAACCCTTGTTCAAGATGTTATGAGCTCTCAAATTTGCTCCAAAGTCTGAACCTTTCTCAAAAACAAAGTAGAAGAGTATTTATAATGTTTACAAAAGCCTAACAATTAGTTACGCCTAAGTCTAGACGAAATAGGACTTCCAAAAACGCTCCAGGGACGCTCTAGCTGGCGCCCCGCGCCTCAAAACGCGCGCAACAAGGTAGAGTCCGTCGAATCTCGCACGTAACGGCCACGCCCCGTGCCACAAAACGCGCAGGAAAGTTGGGCACTGTCGTGGGCGCCCCGCGCCCCAAACCGCGCTCACACTGGGCGCTGTAGTGGGCGTCCCGCGCCAGAAACTGCGCCAGGATAATTTCTCTTCTTTCGTCATTCGCAGCTTGCTTCGTTCCGTGCCTTGCATGCTCGATCCAATCCTCAATCCAATTCCAGCCTTTTCTTGCTCGATTATGCTCTTCAAAGCTCCAATTGTTGCTCACAACATCCTACAAGTCACACGATACAAAATTAGTGCAAAATCACATTCATCAACTAGAAAACGGGCGAATAAAGTAGTCAAACTTGAGGAAATATAGGCATAAAATGCCAAACATCAGTACCTGATCTCCAATTTTAAATTTTTTTGGTCGGATCAAATTTTCATGCCATTTTTTTTGTTTTTTCTTTGTAAATCTTGGCATTTTCATATGCTTCCATCCTAAGTTCATCCAACTCATTAACCTGCAAAAATCTATTTTTACCAGCATAGGTTAAGTCAAAGTTCAATGCTTTCAGTGCCCAAAAGGCTTTGTGTTCCAATTCAACAGGCAAATGGCAAGCTTTTCTAAAGACTAATTTATATGGAGATGTTCTAATCGGCATTTTGAACGCCGTTCGGTATGCCCATAATGCATCATCTTATTTTAAAGCCCAGTCTTTTCTTGAGATTCCAACAGTTTTTTTAAGAATTCTTTTTAGTTCACGGTTGGTAACCTCAACTTGCCCTTGAGTTTGAGCATGATACAGTGTTCCAGTTTTATGAGTCACACTATACTTTGACAATAAAGCAGAAAATTGCTTATTCATGAAATGAGTCCCTTGGTCACTAATGATGACTCGTGGTGTACCAAATCTGGTAAAAATATTTTTTCTGAGAAAATTACATACAGTTCGAGCATCATTCTTTCATGTGAAAATGGATCCACAAGGATATATTCAAATGAATGAGATGAAGGAAAAGGGCCCATAAAATCTATTCCCCAGTCATCAAAATCACATACCTGAATTGATTTCAATGGCATCTCATCTCTCTTCGTGATGTTACCTGTTCTTTGACATTTATCACATTGTGCAATGTATGCTCGGGCATCCTTAAAAATTGTTGGGTAGAAAAATCCAGCCTCCAAAACCTTGAAAGCAGTTCGGTTTGCAGCATAATGTCCTCCAATCGCTCCATCATGAAAATGATACAAAATCTTCGGCATTTCATCTTCAGGTACACATCTTCTAATAATATTATCTGTACAAATTCTAAACAATTAAGGATCATCCCACAGATAATATTTAGCATCAAATATAAGTTTTATTCTCTGTTGGTAAGAGAGATCTCTAGGTGTCCATTTTCCAACCAAGTAATTTGCAATATCTGCAAACCAGGGTGGTTGAGTCACTACTGAGCTGACAGAAAAGATGTGTTCATCAGGAAACTCTTCTTTTATATCACTAGACTCAAGAGGAGGGTTCTCTAATCTAGACAAATGGTCAGCTACCTGATTTTCTGTACCTTTCCTGTCTTTTATTTCAAGGTCAAACTCCTGGAGAAGTAAAATTCATCTTAACAATCTAGGGCGGGCATCTTTCTTTGCTAAGAGGTATTTTAAAGCTGCATGATCAGTAAAAAACAGTGACCTTGGTTCCTATTAAATAGGAACGAAACTTATCAAAAGCAAATACTACTGCCAGTAGTTCTTTTTCTGTTGAGGCATAGTTGAGCTGAGCTTCATTCAATGTTCTACTGGCATAGTAAATGGGACGGAAAATTTTATCTTTTCTCTGGCCTAAAACAGCTCCAACAGTTGTATCACTTGTATCACACATAACCTCAAAAGGTTGGTTCCAATCAGGGGACACAACTACAGGGGCAGTTGATAATTTCTTCTTAAGAATGTCAAAAGCTTTCATACAATCACCTGAAAAATCAAACTTAACATCTTTCATCAAAAGGTTAGTCAACGGTTTTGAAATCTTTGAAAAATCTTCTATGAATCGTCTGTAAAAACCTGCATGACCTAGAAAACTTCTAATTCCTCTAACAGTTGTGGGGGAGGGGGGGGGGGGGTAATCTGCTATAAGATCAATTTTTGCCTATCAACTTCTATCCCTTTAGCCGTGATTTTATGTCCTAAATCAATTCCCTCAGTAACCATAAAGCTCCCAATTAAGAATCAAGTTTGTCTCTTTACATCTCTTAAGAACTAAGGTCAAGTGATTAAGACAGTCTTCAAATGTTTTACCAAAAAGGGTGAAATCATCCATAAAAATTTCCAAAAACTTTTCAGTCATGTCTGAGAAAATAGCTGACATGCAACGCTCCAAAGGGCATTATCATATAGGCATAGGTTCCATGAGGACATGTGAAAGTTGTCTTTTCCTGATCTTTTGGTGCAATTGATATCTGGTTATACCCTGAATATCCATCAAGAAAACAGTAAAAACTATAACCTGCTACCCTTTCCAACATTTGATCAATAAATGGTAAAGGAAAATTGTATTTTCTTGTGGCATCATTGAGATGCCTGTAATCAATACAGACTCTCCATCCTGTTACTGTTCTGGTAGGTATGAGTTCATTATTTTCATTTTTTACAACTGTCATACCTCCTTTCTTTGGTACCATCTGGACAGGACTTACCCAAGGGCTGTCAGAAATGGGATAAATGATACCTGCAGCCAAAATTTTTATTATTTCATTTTTCACAACTTCCTGCATTGCTGGGTTCAATCTTCTTTAGGTTGGACTATTGGCTTGTAGCTATCCTCCATGAGAATTCTGTGTGTGCAAATAGCTGAGTTAATGCCTTCTATATCTGCTATAGTCCACCCTAAGGCTCCTTTGTGTGCTCTCAGTACTTTAATCAATTTATGTTCCTGTTCTGCAGTCAGAGTAGATGAAATTATTACAGGAAATAATTCAGGCTCAAAATAAACATACTTTAAATGGGAAGGGAGAATTTTGAGTTCAATTTTTGGTTGAACATTTTCTGATAGCATTTCTCCCACTTCTTCAGAATCATTTTCTAATATTTCAGCTTCACTTCTAATTGTTGGATCATCATCCTGTCTTGTGCCAGATTGGACCAAGCATCTTTCCATTGAGTCTGAAATCAATTGGTCTTCTTTGAATTTATCTGCGAGATCACTAATCATGTCAATTGAAAAGCAAGAAGATGATGTCTCATCTCCGAGAAATTTTAGAATCTCTTGCATATAAAAAATGACTATTTCTTCGTCTACTCTCAAAATTAGTTGTCCTTGATGGACATCTATGATTGCTCTGCCTGTAGCAAGAAAAGGTCTACCCAAAATTATTGGCTCAGCAGGACATTCTTTCATTTCAAGTACTATGAAATCTACAGGGAAAACAAATTTATCCACTCTCACAAGCACATTTTCAATTATTCCCTTAGGTTTCTTAGTACTTTGATCAGAAAACTGAAGAGGAACAACAATATTTTTCATATCACCAAGATCCAGTGTTCTAAAAATAGAAAATGGTATCAGATTTATTGAAGCTCCAGAATCACAAAGTGCTTTTTTCTAAATAAACTCCTCCTAAAGTACATGGAATCGTAAAACTTCCCAGATCACCGAGTTTTTGTGGTAGCTTATTTTGAAGTATAGCACTGCATTTTTCAGTAAGCATTACCACATACACTTCTTCCAATTTCCTTTTGCTTGACAAAATTTCTTTAAAAAATTTCGCATATGAAGACATTTGCAATAAAACATCAGTAAATGGAATATTAATGTGAAACTGTTTTAAAATTTCCAAACACTTTTCAAACTGATTATCAAGCCTTTCTCTTTTCATTTTTTGTGGAAAAGGGATTGCCACAGGGAGAGGAGTTATTTTTTCAAAATTCTTTTCATCTTTTTTCTTGATTTCATTCTCTTCTGATGGATCAGATGGTATTTCAACATTCTTACCCTTTTCTGTCTGGTATTCAGAATGGTTCTTTTCATGTCTGTCAGCATATGGATCATCAAGATTCTTACCTGACCGTAAGGCAATGGCCTTAAGGTGTTCCTTTGAATTTTTCTTTGTATTGCTTGTTAAGGGACCTTGAATCTTTTCTGAAACAAGAGTTGCCAATTGGCTTACCTGAATTTTCAAGTTTTTGAGGGTTGAGTTTTGGCTTTCCATCTTTTCATCAGCGGTCTTAATATACTTGTACAAAAGGTCATCAAGACTTGAATGAGCTTGTTGAGGCCTTTGCTGATATGGAGCTGCTTGTTGATATGGCCTGAAATTCGGTTGCCCACGATTTTAATTTTTGGTATCCAGGTGGACCCTGTGTTGGTTTCTTCTGGAAGCTTTGAGAGTTCTCAGCACTATTTGGATTGCTCCATTGAAATCCTGGATGTTTCTGTGCCATTGGACTTCCAAAAGGGTATGACTTACAACCGATCACATTAGCCTGCTCATCATTCTGATTGTTTGCTCGGCATTCATGGTTAAGATGGTTTCCTCCACATATGTCACAAGCCCAAGACTGGATTGGTTGTTGTGCATTCACCTGAAAAGATTCAAACTTTTGTGCCAAGGAGGCAATTTGTTGTGTTAGTGTATTAAAAGCATCTGCCTGATTTACCGTGCCAGCCTTTTTGATGGTTACACGATCAGATGGCCATTGAATGGCATTCTCAGAAATTTCATTCAGCAATTGCGATGCTTCTTCTGTGGTCTTTTCCATGATGGAACCTCCTGCAGCTGCATCTATCACATTTCTAAAAGAGCGTGTTAATCCGTGAGATAAAATATACAACTGCATATGTTCAGAAATGTCATGATGTGGACATTTTCTTAACATTGACTTTAATCTTTCCCATGCTTGATAAACTGACTCAGTGACAGTCTGCAAGAAATTAGAAGTATCTTGTCTTAACTTTGTTGTTTTAGCAGGGGAAAAATATTTGTTCAAAAACTTTTGTGTCATCTGGTCCCATGTGGTTATAGAACCTCGAGGCAAACTTCGCAACCAAGTCTTGGCATCTCCTTTTAAAGAAAAAGGAAATAGCCTTAACTTAATTTCTTCAGGAGGCACTCCATTATTTAGCAGGTTCAACTAGTTCCAAGAAATCAATTAAATGATTACGTGGACCTTCACTTGGATCACCAGTAAAGGTGCAAGACTGTTGAATTGTTTGAATTAGGCCGGTCCTAATTTAAAAATTATTGGCTGCTACAGGTGGGTTTATGACACTAGATTCACAGTTAAAGTGGTCTGGCCTAACATAATCCTTTAGGATTCTGTTTGCTGGTCTTGGCGCCACTTCATCAAATTGATCCTCTACATGGACTGGTGGTGGGATTCCCAATGAGTTATTGTTATCTCCTAGTTGGTGCTCCATTTTGTCAAATAAGAATGATAATTAGAGAGGTAGTGGTTAATAATAAGTAGTAGTTGGACAGAAAGATTTAACAATACTTGGTGTTCAGTGTGTGGTGATATTTAATATTAATGCTAATAACACTAGTTAGTAAGAAAAGGTCTAAGAAAAAAATAAGTGGACATTAGAAAAGGAATAATTAGTATAATATTATTATTATATAAGTAGAAAAAGTAGTAGTACTGATAGAAAATGTTAAAAGGAACAAAAAAAAAAAAAAATACTAGTAGTACTGAATAATAGTAGAAGTTTTAACCAAGAAAATAATAATAATAGTAGTACAAGCGAATTTGAAGAAGATTTGCAGAGTAGGTGATAAAGCAGAAATACTAGTACGATGATGTTATTTGTAGATAATAGTAGTAGATAAAATAATAGTGATGCTGAAGGAAGTTACAAAAATAAAATGAGCATTAACTATAAAGTAATAAGATGATATAGGTAAAAGTACCAAGAAACAAAGTAATACTTTAGAGAGATACTTGGGAGAACGAAAAGTGATAAAACAGTTGGTAGAAGCACTGTCAATGAGAGAAAGTTAATATACCTTTATTATATAAAAAATATATATCTATTAGTAATAAGTAACAATAGTAAGAAAAACTATCGTATTAATAAAAATAGTAAATTATAGTATATAAAATTACCACAATAATAAAATACTTACTAGATATAAATATAATAATATGGTTATAAGGAAGATGATGAAGTAAAAGAAAAACGGAAGATGTAGCAATAACAGTGAAAGAGACTAAAGAAAATAACAATGTGAGTAATCAGAAAGAACACAATGAATAGATGATAATGTACGATATGTTAGAATGTATTAAAGAATATAGTAGTACGTAATAGGAGTAGTAGACTAGTAAGTAATAGTAGTGATAGAGATAATTAAAATTGACAATTGGAAGAGGTAATGTGATAGAAGATATATTCAAAGTAGTGACAACAATTTCCTTTTTTTTAAACCTTTTATTTTCCTTTATGGTGTTAGAAAAAAAAGAAAAAAAAAGAAAAAGAAATACTTAATATAATTAGAAAATAATTTATATATAAATATATTATATATAGTAGTAAGTAGTAAATAATTAGTAGCAGGTAGTAGTAGTTAGATAAGGTAATTAAAGTGATGGAAGACAAGATGGTGATAGGAAGAATGATGTGGTTCTATAGGTAGAAGTTCTTACGGTAAGAGTTATACTATAGGTAGATATACTAATATAAGAACAAATTTGGAAGAAGCACTAGGTAGAAGAAAACGAAAATTATCACACTACTAGTAAAATATAGAAAAAACTATTAGTAGTACTAAAAATTATAGTTATAGTAAAAATGATAATAATAAAGAAAACCACAATCGCAATAAAAAGTTGAAGATAATTTACTATATATGATATTATTACTAAATTATAATAGCAAATAATAGTAGTATAATAAAGAGTAAATTTTACTAATAATAACAGAAAGTAGTAATACAAATAAACAAAACAAAGAGAACGAAAATGATGATCGAAAAAAAATAGTGATACTTCAAAAAAAGAAAAAGAAAAAAAAGGTAACAACAAAATAGTCGTAGCAATACTAACAATAAGAATAATAGTTAATATAAATAGAGAAGTATTTATATATTATATTATAGAAGTAGTAAATAGAAATAGTTAATAGTAAATAGTTAATAGTCAGCAGTAAATAGTACTAATAGTAAAGACGGTAAGAAAGTTATAATTGCAATAGATATACTAAATAGAACTGAAAACGTTAGAAGTAGAAAAAATGTTAGTAATCAGTAGTTAGTTATAGTAATATTAGTTCAAGTAATATTAATTATATTAATGAGTCCTCAAATTAGTAATCAAATATTTAGTCCAAAGTAGATGTACGCCAATCCCCGGCAACGGCGCCAAAAATTTGATGAGGTCCAAAGTGCATAGGAATTATCTGCTCGTTCTTGTCAACTTCTAATATAGTTTAAGATATCGTCCCACAGAGATTGTGTATTCTATGCTACAAACTTGTAGTATTTTAATTACTATTTGAGAGAATCAAATTGATGAAAAGTGAGTTTTTAATTTAAATTTACTTAAACTAAAAGAAAGAACTTCTGGAAGATTTCAAATTTGAAAGGAATTGGGAATCGTTGAATTCACTTGGTAATACTGATAATAAATATCTCAATTTTGACATGTATTTCTCTTAAGAATAATTGCTTATTGCTAATTCAATTATATTTTGCTCACTAAGAAAATAATCAATTAATAACACTCCGTGAGGTTGCATATTAATCAAATTATAACTAGTGACGATTAAACCGAAATATTTTTTTTGCCTGAATTGTGCTAAAAAAGTAGTAAAAACTTTGTGAGAATATTTTTACGGAAAATCAATAATCTTACCTACAACAATTCCTCTGTGAGAATTAAAATTGAGGTAAACAAGATTACAGACTTGAAAAAATAGTTTTTACTCTAATACTTTATTCATCAGTTATTATACATTAATTTTGCTCCGTGAGAATTACAAAATTAATATAACAATAACCTAGAGATAAAATAGACGGATGTGAAAATAAAGATTTAGTAAAAACTATAATTCCAGTACTGTGTTAAAATGTGATTAAAAACTTCAGGCTAAGCATGTATTAAAACTGAAATAAGTATTATAAATATTACCGAGTTTCATCAACTATCCCAACAAAAGAGATTACTCCATTATGGAGTAAGGAAACTAAGTTATAAAATATTAAGACTATGAAGAAATAATATTTCTTCTAAAGAGGAATACTACAAAAGCTTAAAAGAAAGAAAAGAGAAAGCAAGAGAAAGTATTTTTCTGCAAATAAAAATTGATACATTTTCATACAATTTTGGCCTTTATTTATAAAGAAGATTCTATGCCAAATTTCTACCTAAGATGCCATATCTTAAGGTGATAAAAACTATTTCAAGATGGCCAAGGTGAGTTGAGTTTTGATGACATTTTCAAAGATTCATACGTAGCTTCATTTCATGAACTTTCTTCCACTGCACTTTTATTTTTCAGCGTAAAACAATTCACGAACATTACTATCAGTGTTATAATCACACTATGAATAAAGTAATAATCAATGGTCATTCCCTTATTTTTCTTCACTTTGAATAATTTTTTCTTCCTGCAAAATATGTTAGAAAATATGCGAGAGATGGATATATTTATTCACGTTTTATTTAAAATACTTAATATTTAACTATAGAAATATATCAATAAATTATGTCCATCACAACACATCTGAGAACTTTCTCCTACACATCTCAGTGTCAATAGGTGATTCAGTCAGAAACGTCTTACCACAAATCTCTTTGTAATCTTCTTTGGCTCGATCATCACGCCAAACAGTGTGAGACACTGTCTTGCGCCGCTTGGCTGCAAGTTGTTGCTCCGAATCAATTTCCTTCTCTTGTCAAGTAGTCTTTCTGACACGTCCCATTTGGACTCCTAGCCTTTTTAAAATCCGCTTGGTGGCCTCATTTGTGAGCCTCCATGCGCGGTATTTTTTTAGCTCTGGCACAAGAAATTCTCGTGCTAGTCTCGTGGCACGAGGCTTAAATGCTCCTCAGGCTAAATATTCCGCGTGGTAGTAACGTGCCTCGAGATCTTCACCACTACTAACCTCGTTTCACGCCATTTTTCAGCTTGCTCATCTTTATTCACCTTCGCCCGTTCCATGAACTCTGAAACTGTCAATTAATCCTACAAAACTTGATCAAATATTAATACCCTACAATTAAAATAAAAATTAGTAAAACAATAAATACTAACTAAAATTGTGGGTTGCCTCCCATGCAGCGCCTTATTTAATGTCGTGGCATGACTCTTTTGTATTTTTGTATTTTTTATTTATTTTAATTTTTTTCTTTTGTTTATAATTACAAACACGAGTTGCCTCCCAAGAAGCGCCTTAGTTATAGTCGTGGCACGATATTATGCAAGCTTCAATCACTCATAAAAATACCAAACAGAAATCACCTTGACCTCTTCTTCCATTCCATAGTAACTTTTCAACCTTTGCCCATTTACCTTAAATCGTCTTGAACCATCCTCAGTCTCTACTTCCACAGCTCCATGAGATGCCACTTGCACAACTTTAAATGGTCCAGACCACCTCGATTTAAGCTTACCAGGGAACAAATGAAGTCTAGAATTATAAAACAATACATGTTCACCCGGCTCAAAGCTCCTATCTATTATCCTCTTGTCATGCAAGTTTTTCATCCTTTCCTTGTATAATCTCGCACTCTCATAAGCGTTAAAGTGTCTCTCCTCAAGTTCATGCAGCTCGTTGATCCTACCAGAAACTGCAGAGTCATAATTCAAATTTACTCTCCTGAGAGCCCACAAAGCTCTATGCTCTAACTCTACAGGCAAGTGACATGCCTTCCCGAAACACCATCTTGTAAGGAGTTATCCCTATAGGTATCTTGTAAGCAGTCCTATAAGCCCATAAGGCGTCATCCAGCTTCTTTTCCCAATCAGTCCTGGTAGCATTTACAGTCTTTTGAAGCACACTTTTAATATCTCTATTTGAGACCTCAACTTGCCCGCTGGTCTGCGGGTGGTAAGGTGTGGCAACTTTATGATGAACACCATACTTTTTCAGTAACCTCTTGAACACTTGGTTGCAAAAATGACTTCCCCCACCACTAATGATAGCCCGAGGAGTACCGAATCTAGAAAAGATGTTCTTTTTAAGGAACTGAGTAACTCCCTTGGCATCATTAGTGGGGAGAGCAGCAGCCTTGACCCACTTGGAGACGTAATCTACTGCTACAATTATGTACTTGTTCCCATAAGAGCTAACAAATGGGCCCATAAAATCTATCCCCCGCACGTCAAATACCTCAACCTCCAAGATTGGTTTCATAGGCATCTCATGACGACGAGAGATATTGCCGGTCCTCTGGCACTTATCACAAGCCCGGACCCAAATGTTGGCGTCCTTGAATAAGGTAGGCCAAAAGAAGCCTGCTTCCAACACCTTAGCAGCTGTCCGGTTCCCTCCAAAATGTCCACCATAAGGTGAAGAATGACATGCCTGCAAAATAGAGGATTGTTCTATCTCAGTGACACATCTCCGGATCATGTTATCAACACATATCTTAAATAAATAAGGTTCATCCCAAAAATAAGATCTACATTCATACAAGAACCTTTTCTTTTTCAAAGAGTCAAAACCGTGAGGAATTATTTCACTAACCAGATAGTTTGCAATATCAGCATACCATGGAATTTCTTCTAGTGTAGTAGCCAATAACTGCTCATCCGGAAAATTTTCCCAAATCTCATCTTCCTCAACTCGCTTCTCAGCTCTTTCACGTCTAGAAAGATGGTCTGCAACCTGGTTCTCAGCAACTTTACGATCATGGATCTCAAAATCAAACTCTTGTAACAGCAATACCCACCGTATCAACCGGGGCTTGGAGTCCTTTTTCTCCACCAAGTATCGGATTGCACCATGGTCTGTATACACCACCACCTTCGAACCAAGTAGGTAAGAACGAAACTTGTCAAAGGTGAATACTACAGCTAGCATCTCCTTCTCAGTAGTGGTGTAATTCAATTGTGCTTCATTCAGTGTGCGACTGGCATAGTAGACTGGGTGCATTATTTTATCTTTTCTTTGCCCAAGCACGGCACCCACAGCATAGTCACTTGCATCACACGTCAACTCAAAGGGGTCTTCCCAATTAGGTGCTACAATGATTGGTGTTGACACCAACCTCTCCTTTAGCTCCTTGAAAGCTAACCTACACTCATCAGAAAAAACAAATGGGTGATCCTTTTCAAGCAATTTACACAAGGGATGAGAAATTTTAGAGAAGTCGTTAATGAACCTCCAATAGAAGCCAACATGGCCTAAAAAGCTACGAATCGCCCTCACCGAGTTGGGTCCAGGCAACTCCTTAATTACCTCTACTTTGGCTTTATCAACCTCAATCCCTCTACTCGACACTTGGTGCCCTAAGACTATCCCCTCTTGTACCATAAAATGGCACTTCTCCCAGTTAAGCACAAGATTAGTTTCAATATACCTTTTCAACACTCTCTCAAGATTAGTCAGACATTCATCAAAAGAGTTACCTACCACAGAGAAGTCATCCATAAATACTTCCATAATATCCTCTACCATGTCCGTAAAGATATCCATCATACACCTTTGGAAGGTGGCAGGCGCATTACATAAACCAAAGGGCATCCTTCGAAAAGCAAAGGTGCCATAGGGACATGTGAAGGTAGTTTTCTCTTGGTCCTCAGGGGCAATGTGAATTTGGTTATACCCCGAGTAACCATCTAAAAAAGAAAAAATGAGACCTCCCTGCCAATCTGTCAAGCATCTGATCAATAAAGGGAAGAGGGAAGTGATCTTTCCTAGTAGCTTTATTCAACTTCCTATAGTCCATACAAATTCGCCGGCCAGTTACAGTTCTAGTGAGGATTAGATCATTATTCTCATTTTTAACCACAGTCATCCCACCTTTCTTTGGCACACACTGGACTGGACTTACCCATTGACTATCAGAAATTGCAAAGATAATACCTGCATCCAGCCACTTTATTATTTCTTTCTTCACTACCTCTTTCACGTTTGGGACTAGTCTTCTTTGATGCTCTATTGAAGGTTTAGCACCCTCCTCCAACTGAACCTTGTGCATGCAAAAAGCTGGGCTTATTCCCTTGATGTCAACAATAGTCCATCTAATCGCCTGCTTGCACTCCTTCAAAACCTGCATTAACCTTTCTACCTGCACATTTGACAAACTACATGAGAAAATAACAGGCAAAGTAGAGTTAGGTCCCAGGAAAACATATTTCAGGTGCTTGGGCAATGGTTTGAGCTCCAACTGAGGGGGTTCCTCTATAGATGGTTTTGTGGGTGGCGCTATCCTATTAGCCAAATCAAGTGGCTCAAATCGTGGTTCTCTATGCCAAAACCCGCGCCCTTCTAAGGCCAATATAGTCTCATCTCATTCCTCGCCATCAAGGATGTCCATATTCATAATACAAGCTTCTAGTGGGTCATTAGGATAGTAAGACTCATCATCCTCTAATTCATCTACCTCTAAGACATTAGCCATGGAACAATTAGCAAACTCACTAGGCCTCCTCATGGATTTTTGAACACTAAAAGTCACCTTCTCATCATTTAACCTCATCTTCATCTCACCAGCCCCACAATCTATAATAGCCTTCCTTGTAGTAAGGAAAGGCCTCCCTAAAATAATAGGGGTATCCTCATCAACTGCACAATCAAGAATTACAAAGTCTGCAGGGAATACAAATTTATCCACTTGCACTAGAGCATCATCTAAAATCCCTGCATATCTCTTAACACTCATATCAGCTAACTGAAGA
Organism: Petunia x hybrida; assembly: GCA_037355625.1. NCBI lineage: Eukaryota > Viridiplantae > Streptophyta > Magnoliopsida > Solanales > Solanaceae > Petunia > Petunia x hybrida. The sequence goes on along the minus strand of JBBBVM010001137.1, from coordinate 527,947 downwards.
CTCATAGAGGTGGGTCTAGCTCTGCCAATACCAAGCTTTTTATAGATAGATAGAGGCATCAAATTTATACTAGCTCCTAAATCAAGTAAGGCTTTAGCAAAAGTGTGCTTACCAATCGTGCAACGTATAGTAAAACTACCTGGGTCTGCTAGCTTTTATGCCACAGGCTTAGTCACCACAACACTGCAAGTGTGAGTCAGAGTGACCGTAAGTGACCGTAGCCAGATCCTGAAAATCAAACTTTCTAGACAAAAGATCTTTCAGCATTTTAGCATAACCAGGTACATCTCTAATTGCTTCAAGTAAAGGAATGTTAACATGTAATTATTTAAGCATATCAATGAATTTCTTGTACCGACTCTCTTTTTGTTGTTTTACGAGCCTTTGAGGGTAAGGGGAAGGTGGTGTCTTACGCTTTACACTTACCTCTTCATTTACCTTTTCTGTTGGCTTAGTCACAGAGTCAGGTGTAATCTCTTTTTCAGCTTCATCTTTGTCACCAACTTTAGCTGGAACATCAACAGGGTTAGCTTTTGACACACTGGGCACCTCTTCATTAGCCAATTCTTGCTCTTTGTCTAAATCTCTACCATTCCTCAAGCTAACTGCCATCACTTGGTTAGGATTTGCATCCTTTGGATTTATCATTGTGTCTCCTGGCAAGGTACCCTGAGGTCTATTGTTCAGAGCAATGGCTAGTTGTCCCAATAGTGTTTCTATCCCCTTAATGGCAGTGTCATGGGTTGTAACTTGATCTTGCAACTTCTTGTATACTCCCACCATGGACTGCACCATAATGTCAGCTATGTCATTAGCTTGCTGTGTAGGTAATACAACTTGCTGCTGGTTATTATAAGCTGCTTGTCTCTGGTAAGGAACTTGTTGTCCCTGTTGTCTTGCAGTGTTGTATTGAGCTGGTTGTTGTGCCTGCCTAACTGGAGCTTGTTGATTGTATTGCTGCCTCTGCCCATAGCTCAGAAAATTGGCGTCTTCAGTATAACACAATAAATCAGAGTCAGTAAAATTACCAGGATCGGGTGTGTCCACTTGGTTAACGAGTTTCAGCATGTTTTCATTAAATTATTTCAAAGCCACATCAAGCGTAATCTGCAGCCTTGACATTTGCTCTTTAACCCCATAATCAATTCCAGCGGCCAAAACCTTTGGGCCTGAACCAGCAGATGCATCTCTAGTCAACCAGCCTGAATTTTGAGCCATGGTATCGAGTAGAGCTTTTGCTTCAGTAAATATTTTACTCAAGAATGCTCCTCCAGCAGCTGCATCTAGATTGCCCTTGATTTGATCACTCATGCTGTATTGGATAAAAGCTGACAGCACCTGAAAGATGACACGTGTCAACCACGTGGCACGGGCAGAAGTTCTACCAGTATCGAGTAGAGCTTTTGCTTAAGTAAATATTTTACTCAAGAATGCTCCTCCAGCAGCTGCATCTAGATTGCCCTTGATTTGATCACTCATGCTGTATTGGATAAAAGCTGACAGCACCTGAAAGATGACACGTATCAACCACGTGGCACGGTCAGAAGTTCTATCGGACAGATACCCAACAGATAGACAGTTATCGCGAACAGATCCAAAGCAGTTATGAAACTCCTCATCAGTCAACACGATCTGAATGAGCAGTTATTAACCAGATCATGTGCAATCATTCAATTAATGATCATAAAGGCAATCATTACAACCCGGCAGTTACATATCCAACGGATACGTGCCCAGCGGTTACAAAACCCAACGGTCGCCTATCAGACCTATAAATAGCATTTGTTCTAAACCATTGGAACACAACTTTACTTCCTGTCTACAATATCAATGAGAATACTCCCTCGCTCATGCTGAAATACTACTCTTTACTTATATACGCTCAGCATTTCGTTCTCTAAACTTCTAAGTACGACCAGTACCGAAGAACTCTCGCCGGAGATAGGCGATACAACGCGATTACTTCTATCTGCCTTTATTTACGCTTTATCTTTGCTAATTCCTGTTTATATCTCGTTCCCGTATCATTTACGAATCTAACGCTGCTTTAGTTCGTCATTTAAACTCTTAATCTAAACTATTGGTCGTGACTCCAAAAATATAAATTTAATTGTTAATTGGCCTAAAATCGGATCTAGGTTAAACAATTTGGCGACCACAGTGGGAGCCGATCAATTGCCTTCATAGGTTAATAGTTTATTTTTTCTGATATTATACCTCTTTTCGTCGGTCTTTTTGTTCTCTAACTAAATTGGCAGAAAGCAGTTCGCAACGAACTATCGTAGGCAGAAGTCAGGTAAATACTCCTCCATCCAGTCCTTATTATTCTCCCGACTATTCATCCGATGGGCAGCAACAATCTTCCCAAGGACCGGTCAGGCAGCGAAATAGACGTATGCGCTCTCAGAGCACTACCCCACCCAGGAGACGACGCCATAGGAGTCTCTCCCCTGGCCAAGGTAATCTCCAGGAAACACTCTTTGCATTCATGTAGGACACAGGCAGAGGTAAACCGAGGGATAAACGAGGGGCTGACCTCTCTCCGAAGGAGCAACCCTCTGACTGCAAGAGCCGACGCTGCAACACCTGGTCGTGACGTTCCTTCTTCACAAACCTCAAGGCAAGGTAGAGAATGAAACAACGGAGGGACTGCAGATCCAACGACCCAAGTCAACCAGAATCGTAATGGAGGGTCTATGGCGTCTACATAAATGAGCCTTGTTGTGGAAGCTCTCACCAAACAATTCAAGGAAAGCTAGGAAGCACTTCAAAAGTCTCTCCACGAGAGAATTGATCAGATACCAGGCGCTCCGCCCACGCTGAAGAAAGTCAATGTCCAACGGTATTCCCAGCGGCCTTGGAAGAAAGAGGCAGCCCCAAAGGCGATACCTAAGACATTCAAGATGCCAAACATCCCGAGGTATCATGGAACATCTGATCCCAACGACCACCTCATGATGTTCAGCAACTTTATAAAGGCTAGCGATCTCACCGACGAGGAGATCGAACAATTGAAGAAGTTCGTGGAAACCCTAGCAGATGGAGCTCTATGATGGTACTCAATGTTACCACCAAACTCCATTGGGTCTTTCGCAGAGATGTCTGAGTTGTTCGTGAAGGCACACACAGGCGCTCAGAAGACAGAAACCCGTGTAGAGGATATCTTTGAAATCAAGAAGAGGCCCGACGAGTCTCTCCGCAAATACGTGGACCGCTTTCAAAGAAAGTGTATGATGCTTCCCAAAGTACCGGACAGATGGGCAGCAATCGCGTTTACTAACAGTCTGGATATTAGGAGCTAAGAGGCCACGCGCAGACTTTACGAGTCTCTTCACGAGTTCCCAGCAGCCAGCTGGTCGGACGTCTACAACCATTACAACTTAAAGGTACGTATTGATGAAGATAAATTTATTGGAACAGGTACCCGAGGAAAGACGCAGGCATGCAGTGGTGGCCCCGGCGGAAAGGCGGAGACAGAGAGATCAGACGTACACTACGAGCCATACCCTGATCAGTCACGCAGCAATTCCAAAGGGCGCAATTGCAACAACAAAGGACTGTCCCGGAGAGATGATTCAGAATCAAGCCTCTGAGGAGCCCCGAGCCTGCCGAGTTTTAATGTAGAAATATCCGAAGTGGTGGCAGCACTCAAAGATATAGGAGAAAAGGTCAAATGGCCGAAAGACATGAAGATCGACCCAAACAAGCGAAACCAGGGCTTGTGGTGCGATTTTCATCGCGACCACGGTCACACCACCGAGGACTGCAAAGCCCTAAGGTATGAAAGTGCTCATTTGTTGAAACAGGGATTCTTGAAAGAGTTCCTGACTGAGAAGGGGAAGCAGACTCACGTGAAGGCACAGCAAAACAAACCTGACCCTCCACGAGCATCCTCTCCAAGGAGGACAGTTAACGTTATTTCAGGTGGAATCGAGGTGGATTCCATCACCTTCATAGCAAAGAAGTATGCAAAGGTCTCCATCACAAACACCAAACGCCCACGATAAGAAGGAATAATAACATTTGAAGACTCCGATGCAGACGGTTCGCAATTCCCACACGCTGATGCGTTAGTAATAACGTTACGCGTGGCGGAGTTTGACGTCAAGAGAGTACTTATTGATGCAGGCAGCTCTGCAAACATTATCCAATCATGGGTTCTGAGGGAGATGCAGTTATCGGATAAGATCGTACCAATATCCCGAGTTCTCTCCGGTTTCAACAATTCGAGTTAGAAGACTCTTGGCGAGATTACCCTGACAACTCTCGCCGAAGGAGTAGCAAAGGAAACAACTTTTCATGCTGTTGATGCGGACCTAGCCTACAACATCATCATGGGGAGATCTTGGATCCATGATATACAAGCTATTCCTTCAACTTATCATCAAGTGTTGAAGTTCCCATCCGAATGGGAGGTACATGAGGTCCGAGGAGAGCAGCGCTCTGCCCGAGATTGCTATTCGGTGGCTCTCAAACTGCCTGAGGAAAACAAATAGCAATTACAACGACCGGGACCTGACATGCCGCATGAAGAAATGAAGTACGAGGTCCCAGAATTCATCACGAAGATGGACGAAAGAGAAAACCACATGCCGACCGTGGAAGCTTTGGAACCCGAAGAATTGTTCACAGATAAGCCGGAACAGAAAGTATACTTAGGAACCGAATTGAGCAAACATCTACGAGGAGATATCCTCCAGTTCCTCAACGAGCTTCATACAACGTTCGCCTGGTCTCACACAGATATGACAGGTATTTCACCAGACATTATTACTCACAGGTTGAACGTCGACCCCTACCATCGCCTGGTGAAACAGAAGACGCGCCAACAAGGAGATTTTTGGAACCAAGTCATCAACGACGAGGTCGACCGGCTGTTAAAAATTGGATCTGTACGCGAAGTCAAATACCCGGAATGGCTAGCCAACTTGGTCATTGTACCTAAGAAAAATGGCAAATGGCGAGTCTGCATTGACTTCACAGATCTAAACAAAGCCTGCCCGAAGGATTCATATCCCCTTCCCAGGATAGACCAACTGATCGACGCAACAGCCGGGCACGAGGTGCTTACCTTCCTCGATGCATATTACAGATATAATCAGATACTAATAGACCAGAGGACCAGGAGAAAACAGCGTTCATAACCTGTAGAGGTACGTATTGTTATAAAGTTATTCCATTTGGGTTGAAAAATGCAGGTGCAACATATCAACGCCTAGTCAATCGAATGTTCCATGACCATATTGGAAAGACTATGAAAGCGTACATCGATGACATGTTGATCAAGTCAAAACGAGCAGAGGACCATCTGACGCATCTAAAAGAAGCTTTCCGGATTCTGGATCAGTACAACATGAAGCTGAACCCGGAGAAATGTGCATTCGGAGTCAGATCAAGGAAGTTCCTGGGCTTCATCGTCTCTCAGCGTGGAATTGAAGTCAATCCCGCTCAGATCAAAGCCATTGAATCAATTCCAGACGTACTCCACAATTGGAAAGATGTCACGCAATTGAGAGGAATAGTGGCTGCCCTGCAAAGATTCATTTCCCGATCATCCTACCGATGCAAGAGTTTTTTCGACGTTTTAAAGCAAAACAAGGAGTTCGAGTGGACCCCTGAATGCCAACAGGCATTGAAGGATCTGAAAAAGTACCTGTCCAATCCACCACTGCTCTCTACACCTCAGCAGGGGGAGCAGTTGCTGATTTATCTGGAAATCTCAAAATCGTCGGTAAACGCCGTTCTAGTTCGGGAAGAAAAAGGTAAACAACTTTCTATCTATTACATCAGCAAAGCTCTAATTGACGCAGAAACGGGCTATCAACCCTTGGAAAAATTGGCATTAGCGCTAGTAACTTCTGCTCGTAAGTTACGCCCTTACTTTCAAAATCATTCATTAGCCGTGGTAACAACTTTTCCTTTGCGAAATGTTTTGCACAAACCTGATTTTAGGAAGGTTAGTAAAATGGGCTATAGAATTAAGTGAATTTGATATCACCTACCAGCCTAGGGTAGCAATAAAATCACAAGTTTTAGCAAACTTCGTGGCAGATTTTAGCGTTAATATATACCCTGAGGCAGAAAAGGAAGCTGTTCTTTATACCGGGCAGACTCCTGGTGCGTAGACCCTTTACACTGACGGCTCCTCGAGTGTCAAAGGATCTGGTCTTGGATTGGTTCTCGTCGCTCTATTCGGAGAGACGGTCAGGCAGGCTATCAAGTGCCCATTTATTACTAATAATGAGGCCGAATATGAGGCCGTTATTGCAGGATTGGAACTAGCCCGAAGTTATGGAGCGGCCATCATCAAACTCAAAAGTGATTCTCAGCTGGTAGTCAATCAGATAACTGGAGGCTTCAATGCACGAGAATCTAGGATGCAGGTGTACCTCGCCCGAGTGAAAGAACTCCTAGCACTGTTTGATGAATGGCAGGCACTTCAGATTCCACGGGAAGAGAACCATGAAGCTGATGCTCTCGCGAATCTAGGGTCGGTGGCAGAGATAGGGGCAGCCAGCTCTTCAGCTGTTGTTCAACTCCTCTACACAACCATAGACCGAGAAAAGTTTGAAGTCAATACCATCAATGCTACTTGGGACTGGCGGAATGAGATAACAAACTATCTTCTCCATGGAACTCTACCCGTTGACACAAAAGCCGCTCGCAAGCTTTGGATAAAAACTGCTTGGTATACAATCGTCAATGGCGATATCTACCTCAAAATGTTTGCAGGACCTCTCGCAAAGTCTCTCGGACCAAATCAAATCAACTACGTGATGAGAGAAGTCCATGAAGGCTATTGTGGAAACCATTCCAGGGGCAAAGCGTTAGCCCGAAAGCTGATTCGCGCAGGTTATTATTGGGACAAAATAGAGAAGGATACGAACGAATTTGTTAAAAAAATGTGACAAATGCCAGAGGTTCGCACATCTTCTCCATCAGCCAGCAGAACCGCTCCATTCAATAATCTCTCCGTGGCCCTTCATGAAATAGGGGATGGATATAGTTGGTCCTCTTCCCACGGCGCCGAGAGGAATGCATTTCTTATTGATCATTACTGATAACTTCACCAAGTGGGTCGAAGCGGCAGCATACACAAGGATACGGCAAACAGAGGTTGTCGACTTCCTCTGGCGTTTTGTCGTATGTCACTTTGGAGCACCTAAGGAAATAGTCATGGATAACGGCCCACAATTCATCGGCCAGAAAGTGACTAGGTTCCTCGACAATCTAAACATCAAGAGGATCACTTCATCTCCGTATCATCCTGTTGCTAATGGACAAGCAGAATCTACCAACAAAATCATCGTTGAATCCCTCAAAAAGCGCCTCGAACAGGCAAAGGGGTGTTGGGTAGAAGAGTTACCTGGCGTATTATAGGCTTATCGCATAACGATAAAAATGAGTACTGGAGAGACTCCTTACTCATTGGTGTACGATGCAGGTGCTTTAATCCCAGTCGAAATCGGCGAGCCCAGCTTGCGATACACACATGCTACTGAAGAATCTAACTCAATCAACCTCTCCGAAGAGCTAGACCTCCTCGAAGAACGAAGAGAGCTAGCCCTTGTACGAGTGATCGCCCAGAAAGAACGAATCGAACAATATTACAATTGGGGACTGCGCGTACGAAGCTTCCAGGTTGGAGATTTTGTAATAAGGAAAGTCTCCTAGAGCACACAAGAAACAAATTCTGGCAAACTTGGCCCTAACTGGGAAGGCCCCTACAAGGTAATCGCTTCAGTCGGTAAGGGATCTTATCGCTTGGCACGACCAGACGGTTCCACTGTCCCGAACAGTTGGAATGTGATTCACCTCAAAAGTATCATTTTTGAGTGGTAAAACAGTTAGTTATTTTACGCTTGCCTTTTACTTTTACGAAAGTTCTTGCTTTTATTATATTTTCTCTAAATGGTACTAATGGCCTGAACAAGGTCAGATCCGTTTAGCTCCACTGGTAGAGCTCGAAGTTCTTCAACTTCGCGGCTGTGGTTTCGAATCCCACAACGGACACACTCCTCGTTTGGTTATATGTGTTCTTCTATATACAGCTTGCCTCAACTCTTTTTATGTTATCACTTCCCGTGTTCCAACATCAAAACAAGGAGGGTGGTGAGAGGCTCCTGTAGGCTAGATAAGACCTTCATAAAGGCAAAAGACCTTCATAAAGGCGAAAGACCTCGCCAAAAGGCGAAAAACCTCTTGCCAAAAAGGCGGGTTTTTGAAGTTTTTCAAAATCTGTTACGTGACAAACTTCCACGAAAATAAGAGAAGTCGTTCACAAGGCCAGCGACTTGGCCAGAGCCAATCTACAAAGTCATGCGGCGACTTTCGATTATCAAGACGATAAGCAAAGTTATGCGCCAATGGCAACGATTCGGCCAAAATTCTAACGACCACAACTCGGTCAGAATAAAAACAATCTGCGCATATTATCCACAACTTATGACCTCTTCCTAAGGAAAGGCTAAGTTAAAACATTCGGGCAGACTTTTGGAGACCAGAACTTAATAAAGTTCAAACTTCAAAAAGCTCCTAAACATAAGGCACGAAGGCCACAACACATACAAACAAAAGATCAAAAATTCAGACTAAATATAGTCATTGAATAGATCTAAAATCATACATATAATCCTGTAAAACGATAAGATGCCGAAAACGGCTGACGGAAGTTTACAGAGTGATGAAAGGCCAAATGGAACCGACCATACAGAGATCAGAGAGTCTTTACAAGACCTCTATCCACAAAAAATTAAATCCGGCTCTCGCCAGATAAACAAACCCAAAGATTGGGGAAAGGCATCAGCTTTTGGGGCTACGATCAGAACCCGACGCACCAACTGTGTCGATTCTGCCATCGTCCCCCGAATTCTCGCCATCGTTTACATCTTCATCCTCATCTTCACCTTCAGACTCCTCAGAAGAGAGATTCAATGCTTGTCTTACTCCACGAACAACATTTTTTGTCTTCTGCAGCATCTCTTCAACATTAATCTGCTTAGCTTGGACCTGCCCAAGCAATAAACGCTCAGCTTCGAGCGCAACAAGCTTGGCCTTAATTTCAGATTGATCGCGCAGGTTTGCCAAGTCTTTGGATAGTGCGATCTGAGCACTCATTGACTGAGCAACCTGATCCCTGGCAGCCTGGAGCTCAGCTCTGGCCCTGACGGATTCTTCGTTAGCCCTTTGCAGATTCATCTCAAGAGATGTGCGATCATCAATAGCACTGTTCAGTGAAGCCTTACATTCTTCAAGTAGACTCTCCAGACCCTGGGCGGAGCGTGCGAACCCTTCTTTCTCTCTAAAAAGAAGGTTCTTCTCCTTGGTGAGTTCGTTAATCTTCTCAAGTCGCTTATTGCTAACATCTGTTAGTCGATTAACTTCACTCCCTAGGAGACCACACTGCTCTGCCAGGATCTTGTTCTCCTTCAGAGCATCCAGCAACTCTTTCTTTACCTCGAGTACTTGATCGACGTTGTTGATCCTGGAACAGAACATGAGTTCGGCAGCCACCATACTTGACTGAAAAAACAAAGTAAGCAAAAGTTAGAAATCTGAGGTCGAAGTTATTCCCAACGCAAAGCGGTGTTTAACCTAGATCCGATTTTAGGCCAATTAATAATTAAATTTGTATTTACGGGGTCACGATCAATAGCTGAGATTAAGAGTCTATGTGATGAGCTGAGATGATAACAATATGCACGTATGAACTAAAAAGTAATATGCAAAATGTAAACAAGGAGAAGAAACCGTATCATATTACTCATCCTCGGGGAGAGTTCTTCGATATCAATTGCTCTTCCGGTGAATAAAGCAGAGAACTAAGTAAGAGCAAAGAGAATAACTGAGCAAGATCGAGAGAGAGAGAGAGAGAGAGAGAGAGAGAGAGAGAGAGAGAGAGAGAGAGAGAGAGAGAGAGTATTTTATTGATATTTCAGATATGAAGTTCCAGATGATACAATCGATTAAGATGAGTGCTATTTATAAGCCTGGTAGGCACCCGTTGGGGGTTTTTGTAACCGCTGGGTGTGGATCCGTTTGGATTAGTAACTGCCGGTCACCTATCCGTTGGAGTTATAACCGCTGGGTTGATTGTCTTAATGGCCATTAATAGGTTTGATCGTGGGTGATCGTGTTAATTACTGCTTATTTAAGCTGTGTTGACCGTTGAAATGCTCCATAACTTCTTTAGGTCTATTCGTGATGCACGTCTGCCCGTTGGATGTCTGTCCATTGAAAAGTCTGTTCGTTGAAAAGTCTGTTCGTGCCACGTGGAAGACACGTGTCACCTTCTCAAGCCTGGTCAGCTTTTATCCAATACAGATAGTCCCCGCACTTCTCGAGCAGAGTATCTGTTCGAGGAGTGGATACAGTTTTTGGCGGGAATCCCTTGAGAATTTTTGTCTTTGTGTGATGTATTTTGGTGACGTACGATCCTTATCAGCTAAATGACAAGCCTCCATGACGTACGCATTTAATGCGCCGTAACAAAAAGTAATGCAGCTGGCATGTCTGCGAGACTGCAGGTCATTCCGAAATGACTATTGCGTGCCCCAAGGGTAAAAAGTAATGATTTTAACCGCTTCAGTCACGTGCACACGTCTCCTGTTGATCGCGAGGTGACTGTTCTTTTCCAGGATAATGATGATGCTATAAAGTTTTGATGAACCATATTTAACGGCCAGATCTGATCAAGGTTTCTTTGATAGCCTCCATGTGTCTTGAGGGAAGTTAGTGGGGCTGAATTTTTGCTCCTATAAATAGGGGTTTGCCTGATGGGAAACCTTTTACTCGCCTTTAATTCTTCTCTGCCGTTCTCTGAAAATACTTTGAACTAGCTTTGAATTCTTCCTGATAACTTCATATTTTCCTTGCAACCATGTCTTCACGATCCAGAAGAAACCAGGGTACTGATGTTGTTGGTAGTTCTTTGGCGGCCACTTCTAGGCCCCGGGCTACACAAGCTACGGCTGCGGAGATAATCCCCAAGAAGTGGGGTGAACTCGAAGCGGACTGTAATATTAAGTCTTTTCATAACAGAGAAGGTGATACGCGGAACTGGCCGGCATATAGATATAAGTCTGGGATCACAAAAGAGGTGATCCCACGAGTAAGGGTGGACTCCCACTGGGGCGATGAAGTCCCACTCTCACCGGTCTCTGAGGAGGAGAATATTACTTCTCACAGGGCTGGGTGGACAGCCATGTGCACCTATCCTTTCACCGTGGGGAGCAGCTTACCCCTGCACCCTGTGTTGGAGAGGCTCTGTCGGGAGTACCTCCTCTGTCCGAGGCAGCTGAGCCCCAGTATGTATAGAATAGCTACTCTTTTGGATTGGTTTGCGGCAAAAACCGACCAATCTTTTGGTTATGAGCATTTTATTTCTTTGTATAGTATACAAATTTTCAAGGACGGCTATGTAAATGCCAGAATGAGCGGAAGCAAGGGTCTGGTGCGCAGTTCTGAGGACACCGGTGACCGAGGCTGGGCTCATCGGTTTCTATTTGTGCGCTCCTCGGCCCTGACCTTTGACGACAAGCCCTATCTTCCAGATGTCAAGAATAAGAAGCGTAAGCCCCCGAGTATTTTTTGACGTTTTTCATGCCTTTTCTCCTTCTTATTTTCTAATTCTGTTCAATTTTGTAGCGGCCAAGCAACCCTACGATAGACTCATTTCTGTTGAAGATTTGACCGCGTGGGTTGAGCCAATTTTGAAGGAATTTCCCCCCTGAGAAGAGAGAGTGGATGTATTTTGCCACTCAACAGAGTTTGATTGTACAAAACCATGGTAAAAATGTTTCTGCTTTTATGATCATTCTTCTTCTTTAAATCTCCTTCATATCTGACCTTTTTATCTTTTAATAGGTTTGGGCACTTCGGGAGGTTTCTTTCCTGTTCCTCCCCAAGACGGGCCTCCTGAGCCTGTGGCTGACCCAGAAGCTGAAGCTGAGACTATACTAGCTTCAGTGGGTGCTCTGCGCAGCAGGGAGGGCGGCGAAGAACTCTTGTCCGATGGACTGGGCCCCTTGAAGAGGAAGAAGAGGATCTAAGGCGAGGGCGGAGCACGGAAGAAGTCTGCTCGTAAGACTTCCGTGGCTGCCGGGCAAACCTCGTCGGCTGGCGGTGATCCTTCTTCTAGGGCCAGTGTACCGGTGCCCATGGAAGCAGATGCTGGTGCTGCTGCCGGAGTCCCCGAGTCCGGACGGGGAGAGGATGTAACCGGGGAGGTTATTACTCTTTCGGACATGGAGGTTGAAGAGGATGCTCCCCTTAGGCGAAGGCCTCATCTCCGTAGTGACAGGAGGAGGGCCGAGGAGGAGACTGTCCATACTCCGCAGGGGAGTCCCCGAGTTAGTGTCGGGGCGGAGGCAGGTCCTTCTCGTGTCGATAAGGGGAAGAGAAAAGTTGGCGAAGAAGAAAAAGAAGAAGTGAGGGAAGAAGCAAAAGAAGAAGCTTCCCAAGGGGGTAGCCAGGGTCCTCGCGTTTACCGTTTTAAGGATCTGGAGAACGTGGCTACTGAGGGGGCGGCCCCCATCGTTCTTCGTGAGTGTGAGACCATAGACCCTGGAGCGGAAGGAGATTCCAACCTTTCCTCATCAAGGTTCGTTTGGCGGTTAGCTATTGGTGGTCGGACAGAGCTGAGTGACATCAGGGGAGTTCGTTACAAGTTTGGGCCAAATTATCCCTCTGAACAGGCTTGGAAACCTAAGTTCTGTGAGAGGAAGCATACTTTAAAACTTGCTCCTGATGTCAACTTTGTGACCAGGCCACGCAGCTTGGCTAAGGCAGTCTCCTCGCTAATCGGCCCCCGGGAATAGTGGGTGCTGAGGGGGTTAACCGATGAGGAGTTGGCCTTCCAGATTGCTTCTGATTCTACCCGGGTAAGTTTTTTTTTTTTTGCTTTGTTTTGGGAATAACTCCTAGCCTCGGACTTTTAACCATGACTTACTTTGCTTTTCTCAGTCGAGTATGCTGGCTGCCGAGATCATGTTCCGCTCCAGGCTTAACAATGCTAATCAAGTGGTTGAGGTAAAAAAGAATTGCTAGAAGCTCTGAAGGACAACAAGACTCTGATTGAGCAGTGTGGTCTCCTTGGTGGAGAAGTTAATCGATTAACTGACGTCAACAATGGGCGTCTTGAGCAAATCAACGTTCTCACCAGGGAGAAGGACCTTCTTCTCGAGGAGAAAGAAGGGTTCGCACGCTCTGTCCAGGGTTTGGAGAGATTGCTTGAAGAGTGTCGAAATTCTTTGAACAATGCTAACGAAGACCGTGCATCTCTTGAGATGGGTCTGCAGAGAGCAAATGAAGAATCAGTTAAAGCCCATTCTGATCTCTAGGCTGCCAAGGATCAGGTCTCTCAGTTAATGAGTGCTCAGACCGCATTAACCAAGGACTTGGCAAACCTCCGTGATCAGTCGGAAATCAAGACCAAGCTTGCGGCCCTTGAAGCCAAGCGTGCATTGCTCGTGCAGATCCAGGCTGGACAAGTTAATGCCGAGGAGATGCTGCAGACAACAAAGAACGCTGTTCGAAGAATACACCAAGCATTGGGTCTCTCCTCTGAAGAGTCTGAACGTGATGACGATGATGATGGAGACGAAGATGACGGCGAGGATTCAGGGAATGACGTCAGGACTGACGGAGCTGGTGCGTTGAGTCCTGGTCATGGCCCTTCATGCTAATGCCCTTTTTTCTCAGTCTATGATTGATGTATTTTTTATTTTGTCTGGCGAGAGCTAGACTTGTTTGTTGGTGGACAGAAGTCTAGTAGAGACTTTCTGGTCCTTTGTATGGCCGGTTTGTTTGGCCTTTGAACACTCTGCGAATTTCTGTCAACCGTATTCGGCATTTTATCAATTCACAAAGATGATGTATATATGTTGCTTAAATCTGTCCAGTGACTATATTTAGTTTGAACTTCTTGATCTTTTGTTTGTATGTGTTGTGGCTTTCGAGCCTTGTGATGGGGAGTTTTCTGAAGTAAGGACTTTATTAAGTTCGTATCTTCAAGAGTCTGCCCGAATGATTTTAACTTAGCCTTTCGTTAGGAAGAGGTCGTAAGTTGTAAATGACCGAATATTTTTAACTTAACCTTTCGTTAGGAAGAGGTGAGTTGTCACTGGTCTGACCGAATGATGGTCTTTTTAGAATGTTGGCCGAATCATTGCCTTGTGCGTGTAACTTTGCTTATCGTTTCGATAGTTGAAAGTTATTGCATGGCTTCGTAGATTGGCTCTGGCCGAGTCGTTGGCCTGGTGATCGACTTCTCTTATTTTCGTGGAAGCCTTGTCACACAAAATTTTTGTTTTGTGAATGACTCCTCTTATTTGTTGTGGGACTTTTATCACGTGGTAGTTTTAGATTTGTGAATTGACTCCTCTTATTTGCTGTGGAAGTCGTGTCACGTAAAAGTTTTTGATTTGAAAAACTTCAAAAATTTGCCTCTTGGTAAGGTCTTTTGCCTTTATGAAGGTCTTATCTGGCCTACAGGGGCCTCTTACCACCCTCCTTGTTTTTATGTTGGAGCACGTAAAGTGATAACATGAAAAGAGTTGTCGGTGAGTCGCATATAGAACACATATAACCAAACGAGGAGTGTGTCCGTTGTGGGATTCGAACCCACAGCCGCGAAGTTGAAGAACTTCGAGCTCTGCCAGTTGAGCTAAACGGATCTGACCTTGTTCAGGTCGTTAATACCATTTACAAAAAATATATAATTAAAAGTAAGAACTTTTCACAAAGATAAAAGGTAAGTGTTAGATGACTAACCATCTTATCACTTAAAAGTGATACCTTTTGAGGTGGACCACATTCCAACTGTTCGGAAAAGTAGAGCCGTCTAGTCGTGCCAAACGATAAGATCCTTTCCCGACCGAAGCATTTACTTTGTAGGGCCCTTCCCAGTTAGGACCAAGCTTGCCTGAATTTGTTTCTTGTGTGCTTTGGGAGACTTTTCTGAGTACAAAGTCCCCGACTTGAAAACTTCGTACGCGCAGTCCCCGATTGTAGTATTGCTCGATTCGTTATTTCTGGGCGATTACCCGTACAAGAGCAAGCTCTCTGCGTTCTTCGAGAAGATCCAGCTCTTCAGATAGATTGACTGAGTTTGAACCCTCAATAGCATTTGCGTATTGTAAGCTGGGCTCTCCGATTTCAACCAGGATTAGAGCGTCTGCACCATATACTAATGAGTAAGGAGTTTCTCCAGTGCTCATTTTTATTGCTGCGCGATAAGCCCATAGTACTCCAGGTAACTCTTCTACCCAATATCCCTTTGCCTGCTCGAGGCGCTTTTTGAGGGATTCAACAATGATTTTGTTGGTAGATTCCGCCTGTCCATTTGCAATAGGATGGTATGGAGATGAAGTGATCCTCTTGATGTGTAGATGCTCGAGAAATCTAGTCACTTTCTGGCCGACGAATTGTGGGCCGTTGTCCATGACTATTTCCTTAGGTGCCCCAAAACGGCATACGACAAAATGCCAGAGGAAATCGACGACTTTCGTTTGCCGTATCCTTGAGTATGCTGCCGCCTCGACCCACTTTGTGAAGTAGTCGGTGATGATCAATAGAAAACGCATCCCCCTTGGTGCTGTGGGAAGAGGGCCAACGATGTCCATCCCCCATTTCATGAAAGGCCACGGGGAGATTATTGAATGGAGTGGCTCTGCTGGTTGGTGGAGAAGATGAGCGAACCTTTGGCATTTGTCACACTTCTTGACAAATTCGTTCGTATCTTTTTCCATCTTGTCCCAATAATAGCCTGCACGAATCAATTTTCGGGTTAGTGCCTTACCTCCGAAATGATTTCCGCAACAGCCTTCATGGACTTCTCTTATTACGTAATTGATCTGATTAGGTCCAAGGCACTTTGTAAGAGGTCCTGCGAACATCCTCCGGTAAAGCTCGCCGTTGAGAATTGTGTATCGGTAAGCTTTCACTTGGAGTTTGCGCAGCTTTCGCATCTGACGGTAGAGTTCCATGGATAAGATAATTTGTTATCTCATTCCACCAGTCCCAAGTAGCGTTGATGGTGTTGACTTCGAACTTCTCTCTATCCATGGTCGTGTAGAGAAGTTGAACAACGGCTGAGGAGCTAGCTGCCCCTATCTCTGCCACTGATCCCATGTTTGCAAGAGCATCGGCTTCATGGTTCTCTTCCCGTTGAATCTGGACTGCTTCCCATTCGCCAAACTGTGCTAGGAGCTCTTTCACTCGGGCGAGGTACACTTGCATCCTAGATTCTCGTGCAACAAAGCCTCCATTAATTTGATTGACCACGAGCTGAGAGTCGCTTTTTAGCTTGACGAAGGCTGCCCCATAACTTCGGGCTAGTTCCAATCCTGCAATAACGGCCTCATATTCGGCCTCATTGTTAGTAATAAATGGGCACTTGATAGCTTGTCTTACCGTTTCGCCGGACGGAGCAACAAGGACCAGTCCAAGGTCGGACCCTTTTACGCTCGAGGAGCCATCTGTGTATAGGGTCCATGTGCCGGGAGCCTACCCTGCATAAAGAATAGATTCCCTTTCTGTCTCAGGGTATATGTTAGCGCTGAAGTCTGCTAGGACTTGCGATTTTATTGCTACTCTAGGCTGATAGGTGATATAAAATTCAGATAATTCTATAGCCCATTTCACCAGCCTTCCTGAGAATTCAGGTTTGTGCAGAACATTTCGCAAGGGAAAAGTTTTAACCGCAGCTATCGAATGACTTTGAAAATAAGGGCGTAACTTACGAGCATCAGTTACTAATGCCAGTGCTAATTTTTCTAAAGGTTGATAGCGTGTTTCTGCATCAATTAAAGCTTTTCTAATGTAATAGATAGGAAGTTGTTTACCTTGGTCTTCCTGAACTAGTACAGCGCTTACCGATGATTCTGAAACTGCCAAGTAAATCAGCAGCTGTTCACCTTCCTGAGGTGTGGAGAGCAGCGGAGGATTGGATAGATACCTTTTCAAATCCCTCAATGCTTGTTGGCATTCGGGAGTCCATTCAAACTCCTTGTTTTGCTTAAAGATATCGAAGAAACTTTTGCAACGGTCAGATGACCGGGAGACTAACCTGCGTAGAGCTGCTATTCTCCCTGTTAGTTTCATGACATCTTTCCTACTGTGAAGTACATCTGGGATGGATTCAATAACTTTAATCTGAGCGGGATTGACTTCAATTCCACGCTGAGAAACAATGAATCCCAGGAACTTCCTGGATCCGACTCCGAAAGCGCATTTCTCTGGATTCAGCTTCATGTTATATTGATCCAGGATTCGGAAAGCTTCCTTCAAATGCATCAAGTGTTCTTCTGCTCGCTTAGATTTTATCAGCATGTCATCGATGTACACTTCCATAGTCTTCCCGATATGGTCGTGAAACATTCGATTGACTAGACGCTGATAGGTTGCACCTGCATTTTTTAGTCCAAAAGGCATAACTTTGTAACAGTACGTACCTCGACAGGTGATGAACGCTGTTTTCTCCTGGTCTTCGGGATCCATCAATATCTGGTTATATCCAGAGTATGCGTCGAGGAAGTTTAGCACTTCGTGTCCGGCCGTTGCATCGATCGGTTGATCTATCCTGGGAAGAGGATATGAATCCTTCGGGCAGGCTTTGTTTAGATCTGTGAAGTCGATGCAGACTCGCCATTTGCCGTTCTTTTTAGGTACGACAACTACATTGGCTAGCCAGTATGGATACTTGACTTTATGTACTGAACCAATCTTCAGCAGCCGATCAACCTCGTCGTTGATGACCTGGTTCTGGAAGGCTCCTTGCTGGCGCGTCTTTTGTTTCACCGAGCGGTGATACGGATCTACGTTCAACCTGTGAGTGATGATGTCAGGAGAAATACCTGTCATATCTACGTGAGACCAGGCGAATGTTGTATGCCGCTCCTTGAGAAACTGGAGGATATCTTCTCGTAGGCGCTTGTTTAGCTCGGTCCCCAGATACACCTTCCGTTCTGGCTTGTCGGTGAACAGCTCTTCGGGATCCAAAGCTTCAATGGTTGGCATATGGATTTCTTTCTCGTCCATCTTCTTGATGAATTCCGGGACTTCGTACTCAGCCGTCTCGGGTGGTATGTCTGGTCCCGGTCGCTGTAATTGCTATTTGTTCTCTTCGGGAAGTTTGAGAGCCACAGAATAGCAATCTCGGGCAGAACGCTGTTCCCCTCGAACTTCACGTACTCCCCATTCGGATGGGAATTTCAACACTTGATGATAAGTAGAAGGAACAGCTTGCATGTCGTGGATCCAAGGTCTGCCCAATATGATATTGTAGGCTAGATCCGCATCGACAACATGGAAAGTTGTTTCCTTTGCTACTCCTTCGGCAAGAGTTGTGAGGGTAATCTCCCCGAGAGTCTTCTCATTCGGGGTTGTTAACATTTACCTTTGAAATGTAACGGCCACAGACGTCCGTCCAGCTGACCACTGGGAATTCGCGGAGAGATTCATATAATCGACGCGTAACTATAGAGCTTCCCCTCTCTAGACCGTAGGTAAACGCGGCTACTGCTCACTTGTCTGGCATCTCGGGGAGTGTTGCTAGCTTTTCCTGGAAACGATCTATATACTGGCGAAGAGACTCGCCGGGCTCCTGCTTCACTTCAAAAATACTCGTTATACGAATACTTTCTCGACTTCCTTTCGCAACGACTTGTTGGGAGTTGCTATCTGCCATGTTAGTTATAGAGCAAAAAGGATAGACAAAAGCAGAGATAATAGCAAAGATAAACTATTAACCTACGAAGGCTTATTGACCGGCTTCCACTGTGGTCGCCAAATTGTTTAACCTAGATCCGATTTTAGGCCAATTAACAATTAAATTTGTATTTGCGGGGTCACGATCAATAGCTGAGATTAAGAGTCTATGTGATGAGCTGAGATGATAACAATATGCACGTATGAACTAAAAAGTAATATGCAAAATGTAAACAAGGAGAAGAAACCGTATCGTATTACTCGTCCTCGGGGAGAGTTCTTCGATATCAATTGCTCTTCCGGTGAATAAAGCAGAGAACTAAGTAAGAGCAAAGAGAATAACTCAGCAAGATCGAGAGAGAGAGAGAGAGTATTTTATTGATATTTCAGATATGAAGTTCCAGATGATACAGTCGATTAAGACGAGTGCTATTATAAGCCTGGTAGGCACCCGTTGGGGTTTTTGTAACCGCTGGGTCTGGATCCGTTTGGATTAGTAACTGCCGGTCACCTATCCGTTGAAGTTATAACCGTTGGGTTGATTGTCTTAATGGTCATTAATAGGTTTGATCGTGGGTGATCGTGTTAATTACTGCTTATTTAAGCGGTGTTGACCGTTGAAATGCTCCATAACTTCTTTAGGTCTATTCGTGATGCACGTCTGCCCGTTGGATGTCTGTCCATTGAAAAGTCTGTTCGTTGAAAAGTATGTTCGTGCCACGTGGAAGACACGTGTCACCTTCTCAAGCCTGATAAGCTTTTATCTAATACAAGCGGTAAAACACTTACCCGGGCAGAATCAGCAGCAATTTGAAAGGCTAGCTCCTCATCACTCAATTCCCTCATCACCCATTCTTTCCAAGGGCCGATGAGTGAAGAGACAGCCTTGGCTAAGCCACCCGGCCCGGATATGAAGTTAACATCAGGGGACAGCTTCATGGGATGCTTCCTCTCACAGTACTTGGGTTCCCAAGCCTGTTCAGAAGGATAGTTTGGCCCGAACTTGTAACGCACACCCCTAATATCCTTCAATCCGGTTTGGCCGTTGATGACTGACCGCCAAATGAGCCTTGTTGTTGATAAGTTGGAGTCACTTTCCACTCCGGGATCTATCGTGTCACACTCGCGAAGACCGACAGGCGTAGCCCCCTCAGTGGCCACATTTTCCAGGTCCTCGAAACGAAAAACACGAGGACCTAGGCCACTCTCTTGGGAAGCTTCTTCCCTTACTTCTTCTTCTTTTTCTTCTTCTTCACCTATTTTCCTTTTCCCATTGTCCACACGGGAAGGAGCCACCTTTACCCTGTCATCAACTCGGGGACTCCTCTCCAGAGTACGGGCAGCTTCCTCCTCAATTTTCCTCTTATCACGTCGAAGATAAGGTTTTCGCACAAGGGGTTCATTGGCTTCGATCTCAGTATCAGAAAGATCGATAACCTCCTTGTCTAAACCTTCTCCCCGTGAAGACTCGGGGACTTCGACAGTAGTCTTGACATTCTCTTCTACAGACTTTGGTACATTGGCTCTGGACGAAGGCTCACCCCCAGTAGTTGAGGCTTGCCCGGCAGCAACGGAAGTCTTACGAACAAACCTTTTCCGTGCTCCGCCCTCATCCTGGCCCTTCTTTTTTCTTTTCGAAGAACCAAGGCCACCGGACAAGAGTTCCTCGCCACCCTCCCTGCCGCGCAATGCCTCCATTAAAGCTAGTATAGATGCGACCTCAGCATCTGGATCAGTGACAGGTTCGGAAGGCACGTCCTGCGGGAGGGGGGGGGGCGCAGGAAAGAAGTCCCCTTGAGTGCCCAGACCTGCAAAAGGTAAAACAGTCAGACATGGAGAAGTTACAAAGGAGAGGAATAATCACAAAAACAGAAATACACTCACCGTGAGTTATCACGGTCAGACTCTTCTGCACAACAAAATGTGCCCATTCTCTCCTCTCAGGAGAGAACTCCTTCAAAATTGCCTCGACCTACACCGTCAGCTCATCCACAGATATGAGCCCGTCGTAGGGTCTCTTGGCCTCTACAAAAAAGGAGTCAAAAGAAGTAAGCAGATAAGAAGAGGAGGAAGAGCACAAAAGATCTTAAAAATACTCGGGGACTTACGTTTCTTGTTCCAAACTTCGGGAAGATAAGTTTTAGAATCAAAAGTCAAGGCCGAGGTGCGCCCAAACACATACCGATGTAGCCAACCCCGGTCACCTGTGTCTTCAGAACTGCGCACCAAACCCTTGCTCCCGGTCATCCTAGCGTTCACATAGCCGTCTTTGAAAATTTGTATACTATACAAAGAAATGAAATGTTCATATCCAAAAGATTGATCGGTTTCTGTCGCAAACCAATCCAAAAGTGTAACTATTCTATATATACTGGGGCACAGTTGCCCCGGACAGAGCAAATATTCCCTGCAGAGCCTTTCCAGCACAGGGTGCAGGGGTAGTTTACATCCCACTGTGAAAGGGTAGGTGCACATAGTTGTCCACCCAGCCCTGTGGGAGGTAATATTCTCCTCTTCAGAGATCGGCAAGAGGGGAATCCTACCATCCCAGTAGCAGTCCATCCTAACTCGTGGGATCAGCTCCGATGTGATCCCATATTTAAATCTATACGCCGGCCAGTTGCGCGTATCCCCATTGTGGTTATTGAAGGCCTTGATGTTGCAGTCTGCTTCTAACTCACCCCATTTTTTTGGGATAATCTCCGTAGCAGTAGCCTGAGTAGCCCTGGGCCTAGGAGTGGCTACTGAGGAACTACCAGCCATGTCTACATTTTGATTTTTTCTAGCTCTCGAAGACATGATTTCAGAAGAGTTAAGAAGTTCGCAAGAAGAATTGAAAGCTGTTCAAAGATTTTCAAGAATTAACAGAGGAGAAATAAAAGCAAGTAAAAGGTTTCTCATTCAACAAACCCCTATTTATAAGAGTGGAAATTCGGCCCATCAAGTTCCTTCAAAACACATGGAAGTTATCCAAGAGACCACGATCAGATCCGACCGTCAAAAGAAGGAATAGGTTTCGCCAATTTTTATAGTGTCATCATTACCCTGAAGTGCAGCGGTCACCTCGCGATCAATAGTCGACGTGTGCACGTGATTGAGGCGGTTAAAATCATCATTCTTACACTTGGAACGCGGAGTAGTCACTTCAGAGTAGACTGCAAACGCGCAGGCATGCCAGCTGCAGTTACTTTTTTATACGGCGTATTTAATGCGCACGTCATAAGGGTTTGTCACGTAAATGATAAGATACATACGTCACTAAGCTTCGTCACACAAAGATTGGATTTTACAAAGTAGAAATTCCCGCCAAAATTCAAATCCACTCCTCGAACAGATACTCTGCTCGAGAAGTGCAGGGACTATCTATATTGGATAAAAGCTGACAGCACCTGAAAGATGACACGTGTCAACCACGTGACACGGTCAGAAGTTCTACCGGATAGATACCCAACAGACAGACAGTTATCGCGAACAGATTCAAAGCAGTTACGAAACGCCTCATCAGTCAACACGATCTGAATGAGCAGTTATTAACCAGATCATATGCAATCATTCAATTAATGGTCATAAAGGCAATCATTACAACCCGGCGGTTACATATCCAACGGATACGTGTCCAGCGGTTACAAAACCCAACGGACGCCTATCAGACCTGTAAATAACATTTGTTCTGAACCATTGGAACACAACTTTACTTCCTGTCTACAATATCAATAAGAATACTCCCTCGCTCTTGCTCAAATACTACTCTTTACTTTTATACGCTCAGCATTTCGTTCTCTAATCTTCTAAGTATGACCAGTACCGAAGAAATCTCGCCGGGGATAGGCGATACAGCGCGGTTACTTCTATCTGCCTTTATTTACGCATTATCTTTGCTAATTCCTGTTTATATCTCGTTCCCGTATCATTTATGAATCTAACGCTGCTTTAGTTCGTCATTTAAACTCTTAATCTAAACTATTGATCGTGACTCTGCAAATATAAATTTAATTGTTAATTGGCCTAAAATCGGATCTAGGTTAAACACATACAACTGATCAGGAATTCCATGATGAGGACACTTTTGCAAACAACTCTTGAACCTCTCCCAAGCTTCTGGCAAAGTATCTAGCGGGTTCTGCCCTAACATGAGTATCTCATCAACAAATTTCACAGTTTTGTTTGGTTGGAAAAATTTCTTCATGAACTTGATCACCAACTCATCCCACGAAGTGATAGAATTGACTGCTAAAGAATCAAACCAGTCACTAGCATCATCCGTCAAAGAAAATGGGAATAACATCAATCGCACGACCTCAGCCGGAAGTCGAGCATGCTTCTGAGTTTCACACACCCCCATGAACTTTTTCAAATGCTTTTGAGGATCATCAGTGGATTTGCCCACAAAAAGTCCAGCATTGGACAACAGACTGACCATAGTTTGGGTGATGTAAAAACTCTCAGCTTCAAATTAAGGAAGCCGAATAGTAGAAGCCAAGTTTCCATCCAGAGGCTGAGCAAAAGCATTAAGTGCCAAATCTTCATCCATCTCAATTTCTTTGGTTTATGATTTTCTAAGTGTATTTCCAACAATATTCACCCTTTTTAAGGCGTGGAATGTCCTCTCAATCTCTGGGTCAAATGGTTTCAACTATGCAGACTGAGATCTTGTCTTACGCATACATCTGAAACAGACAAATTCCAAAGAGTTAATTCAAGATGACAAAAGTGAAATCAATTGAAAAATAAAACTAGTTATTTTAACAACTAAAATAACACCGTGTTCCCCGGCAACAGTGCCAAAATTTGATCACGCCCAACTACGCCCTATAAAAGGGACTAAGCGGTCGCAGCAAATATAGCTCGGTACTTAAAGTCCCGAAGTCGAATCCCACAGGGGACACTCGAAATCTCGTTGTTATTCTAACTAATTTGTCTAACCAATTAACTCCCAAGGTTTGTAACTAAATAATGGTTTCAATATAACAACTAATTAATACTAAAGTAAGCAATAAATTATTAAGAAATAATTAATCAAGGATGTAAAAGCCTAGGATTGATCTACCCACCTCCTACCTATGTGTTAGAATAATTCATTTAACAAATTCAACTTGGTTTTCTTCCTATTGAACACTTGCTCTAATTATACAACTATTCACTCCCATGTAATAGTAGTAACTTTCACTAACCAATTTTCCAATTAATTAATGAAGATACTTTGGACTACAAGTTTAGTTCACAATCAGGGTCAATGGTCACAAATCACCTTATTGACAACCTAAGTAATACCTTGGTTTTAGGTTGAAATATTGTTTAGTGTTTAACCCAAATATATGAATCTATCCCTAGACACACAAGAATAATGGGCACAATCAATTGGGGGGCCCTTCCAATTAATAGCAATCAAAACATAAATACTTAGATAGGAAGAATTCACAAGTTTCATTCATTGAAATAAATATTCATAACACATAAGTATTGGAGTGGTTCAATCAACCCTAGAATGGGTGAATTAGCCACTCATGTTCATGATTGTCATGTCAATATAATTCATGAATAATTAAATTACAAAAAGTAATGAAGAATTTAGGAAAAACTTTGTTCTTGAAGTCTCCAAAGCTCTAGCCTACTTTTTGCCTCTTTCCCAGTGTATCTTTCATAATGGAGGCAAAAGAAGCTTTTATACCCTGTAGGAAACTAAGCAAAAGTACAAAAATGCCCTTAAAATTTCGCCCATAACACTGTGCTTCGCGTGGCACCCGCGTGCCATGCGGACTAATTTTCTTCAGGCAATTCAGCTCGCGTGGCGCTCGCGTATTTGGCATAAATGCGTTGAAATTTTTAATAAATTCCTAAGCAAATACTCTATTTCTTCCCGTATCACTAGCGCGGCACACAGATCACTTGAGCTCTTCAACATCTTCACTTTTAGCTTCAAAACTAGCACTTTCTTGCTCAATTCACCATGTTCAAATCCTACAACACCAAACAACTCAATTAGTATCAACTCGTGAGAATTTTGCATATAAACTCTTAGGTGTCCTATCATAACATGGTAAAACTACCCTAAAAATATAGGTAAAATAGCCAAATATCATTGACGTACTTCGGTTTGCTCTCCTAGTGACAAGTTACTCCACCAACTAGTTAACAAAGGAGGTGCGCCCATAGTCATTCCAAAACGATGAAATTTTTGACTCATTGTGACATAACAAAAGAAGAAAAATAAAAGGGTTAAAAACCCCCTCTCTTTTAAGAATAATTGGGTAAATCAAAATGCGTTTTCATTCTCGTCTCACTTTTTTTCACTCTCTTTTCTTTTCCTTTCTCTGTCTCTCAAATGCACATAAGCATGTCCAAACGTCCTTTTGGGGTTGAAAACCCGTTTAGGTAGTTTGGACAAGTTGAGGACTAGCCGGGAGGAGCCCCTCCTACGGTATGATGCATGCTCATTACATTAAAAGAGTGGTGTAATCCTAGACACGGTTCCCCAAGGTGGACCGCCAAGGAGTGGGATCACTTGAAATTGTTGGTTGTACCACGGACCAACTATATTCCAAAATGTCCCTCTCAAAAGGTGTTTTGATGGTGAAGCGACCGTGGGATCCACGTAATCGCCGTGTGTGTGTAAAGTGTCGTTTCCCAGAAGTGGGGGAGTATGAGTGAAATATGCAAAATGTCACATCAAGATTCAAATTCAATACAATAAATAAATAAATTAATTAATTAAAAAGAAAAACAAAAAAAGAAACCAAGTTAGTACAATAATAATAATATGAATAGCAAGATAATAATTAAATGAATCCCAAAAGTAAAGACTCGTTGTGGTTAGGACTTTGAGTATCCCCAGCGGAGTCGCCATTCTCTCATACCCGATTTTGGACTCAGCTCGAGGCGAGTCGGGTTTCGGATTTGACTGGGTGAACTCATTTGAGATTAGATGTTGGAGTCGCCACCTAATATAGTTTCTAAGGTGTATTAGGTCACCTAAGTATCTATGGCCAAATTCAATAAGTCAACTAGTGCATTCCAAAGATTCTATATGGGTAAGAAGTCCAAATGACTCGGGGAAGAAGGCGTTAGGCACTTCCCGGAGTCCCACGAAAGATGGTTCCCATCCGAGTCTACATTTTGGGATAAAATTAGTGCATATTATCATAAATACTAACTTGGGAATTAATTTAGCATTTTAGCTCAAAATGTAACATATATATGCAATTCAGAACACATATACACAAATGGTTTTCACATTCGGCCTATATTTAAGCCTAGTCGTATTCTACGACCTCTACTATCAAACGCCTAATCGTAAACAAGCTCAAACATGTAAAGGGTGTTCAATTTCAGCTTATCTATGCAATTCTCACACTTAAACAATTTTGCATAAATGGTCCACTTTTTAAATAGAATTCAGATTTATCAAAAACCGAAAGGGGTGTCATTTTAAAACGAAATGTTGGCCATTTAGGGTCGGTGTGACTCGTCATTAATTGTCAAGCCCTAACCTTAATGTCCGTTTTTCTGTAGGGGTCGGATTTTAGGAGAAATATAGGCGAATGGGCTGCTTTTGAAAACGGGTGTCACAGAAGCACACAAATGCAAATAAGGCTGTCACACATAAAGATATATACATATAGATATAAGCAGGAAAATACATGATTAAATGATAGTTATATCCTTAGAAAAAATATTTTAAAGTGTACAAGTGACCCCAAGTACTTTATACACCCATATACACTGTGTATAGGAGCGTTTTGAGTAGGGAAAACAGTTTAAACATAGACCTAGGCCACATTTTAAAAGCAGTTCTGGGCCTGGATCACTTATGCAAATAAGGGCAGTTTTTAGTTTTGCAGGAATAGTCTAAGTTATGCAGATATTAAGCATCTAGGCCCCCTGTCAATGGATTTTAGATTCAAATCCTCGGAAAAATACATTCTCATAATATTTTAAGTCCAACGCAGTGCCATCATTTGCAGAATCCAACTAGAATATGCAGTATAGATAAATAGCATAGGACTTTCAGTTTTTTAAAACAAAGAATGCTATGCAGGTTCCTAAATGTCATGCTTTGCAACACGTAGGAGTAAAGGGTTAAGAGAAAAGCCCCTGGATGGCTGTACACATAGTGTAGTAAACTGCATGTCCCTGTTTTTAAAGGATACATGCAGGAGGTCCTAATCAATACATAAACAACAAAGGGGAGTATCTAAACTATCACAGAAGTAGTGGAAGGCATAAATGAACAAATGGGCTCAAGTTCTATCTATGTCAATGCTTAAACCCATGGAAATTTCATCCCTGCACATAGCTAGTCAGTAGCATAGGGTACTCGTACCCTTCTCACAAAAACCAGCTTCCCTGTAATGAAAAGAAAAGGGTATAGTCCCTAAGACTATCCCAAAGGTCCCGCAGACAAGGTTAGATGGACAAAAGAGGCCAAGACAGTGGCATATAAATCACATAAACATGCATCATTCTTTTACATGCTATGGGTAAGGAGAAGATTGTTTACCTTCAGTGAATCAGTGAAACAATAAGCCAGAAAGTAACCAGAATGATGCAGCAGTTGAAAGCCTTTTACAGCTCTTCTTTTAGTTTTTTTAAAAAATAGTGAAAAGCCTTTAGGACAACCAAGAAAAGAGAGTATCTTTTAGCCGAGTGGGTTTCTGTATATTTCAGTGTGTCTATTGTGTAATAGAGGTCCAGTTTAAATAGGTGTAGCATAGGGCCTTTTGAAACTCTAATTCCCAGTGTGAAAAGCAGTAAAATCGGTAAAATTTAAAGAAAGAAAAAGAAGAATCATATTGGCAATCAAGAGAAATCAATTTCCATATATTTTCCATAAATAAAGCCCATTCTAAAATCAGAAAAGGGGTAGAACTGATTTTATCACGAAATCAGGGGATGCTAATTGAGGTCCCACTACTGATGGGAGCCTGTTCTGTTAAAAAAAAATTAGGACTTTGTCATTTTGAAAATTTTAAATTAAACAAATAATCTTTCCCCTAAGATGTTTCCCACATGAACTCTCCTCACCAAACAGTCTAGGTTCAGAATCAGCGCAAAGAAACATTTTCCCCTAAATTAAGGTTCGAATTATCTTAACAGTATTCTAATTGGCCCTAAATTGATATTCTACTACTCATGTAATCAAAGTAACATTTGATTTTAGTTTTAGGCAAATCATGCTCACGCAGAGACTACATTTAGTCGACTAGATACAATATTAGGTATACAAGGTGATCACAGTCAAGAAAAAGAATTGTTACCATGTCCTAATGACTCACACTCAATATCAAAGTAAAGAGCATGAACTGCATACTCACTGAGACTAAGGCTACGACGAAGGTTTAACAACGTACTATTACGAATTGGAAAGGGCATAAACACAGTGATACAGTCCTCACTCTTAGTCAATTTAAATGTAATACTTAATTAATCGGTTATGCAAATAACCAGTTAATCAACCAAAAAGGAAACAAATTAAGCACAGGTATCACGAAATAGAGCAGAAAGAAGAAAAATGACGAAGATACCCATTTTCACCAGAGTCGGGTCAGATTGACCCGTCTCAATCGAGTTTGCATGAGGGATTCTTTGCCCTTTTGAGTAGTATCATCACTTTAGAATGCTTTTAGGCAAGGTCGAAGGTATTTTCTGGCAGTAAGAACCCCCGTCGACGAGGGGTCAAATTTGTCCTCATCAAACATCAACAAAAGGTTGTGGGTTTTGTAGCGGACAAAGAGGGGAACGTAATGATGTTATTTGTTTTGCATTTCACCGGTGGGTTTGGCTGAAAAACGGCGTGAACAATGGGGTTTCGCGAGAGAGAAGAGAGAGTCACGACGGCTGATGGTGAGGAGTGGAAATGAAAGGGATTTTAGGGTTTGGGGTGTGAAGTGTAATAAAAATGGAAACTTTAATCCTGGCCGTCAGATTAGTGTCGTGGACGCCCAGGATTTAGCCATGTAGGCGGGGATGTGTAGAAATATGTGATGATGTGTAAATATGAGGTGTAGTGCATATATATGTATTTACGTATATATAATGTATACATAGTGTATATTAAGCATAATTTGATATAAAATAGGCATAAAAATGGTATAAAATAGATGTAAAAATATGAGAAAATTAGGAAATTAATTTTGAAATATTAAAAATAGACTAGGAAGCGTATAAAAGTGTATTTTGGGGTTTAAAATAATTTTGTCAAAAATAGAGGCAATTGTAGAGACTGTAAAAACGACTATGATTTGAGACGATGCCTTTGAAAATGGCCTAGATTGTCAGGCTATTATGAGAAGATAATTCTAAAAGAATGGACGGGGCAAGAGTGGATACACAATCGTGTGTAAAATTTGAAAACTATTGATTTTAAAAATAGGAGGGACAAAATTGGGTGTCAACACAACGTATACTTGGACCACCAATAAGTCTTTTCCTTTCTTCTTCAAGAACAGTGTGTTGTCAATCTTTCCTCTAATAAAACCATTTTTGAACAAGAAACCTGATAACCTCTCATACCAAGCTCTGGGTGCTCGTTTCAGACCATAGAGAGCCTTATCAAGTTTGTATACATGATCAGGAAAATCACTGTTCAAGAGCCCAGATGACTGTACCACATATACTTTCTCATTCAGATAGCCATTTAAGACTGCACTTTTTATATCCATCTGATATAATGTAAATTCCATATATGTAGCAAAGGCAATCAACATTCTTATGGCTTCCATCCTAGCTGCCGGTGCAAAAGTCTCATCATAGTCAATTCCTTCCTCTTGGCTATAACCCTGCACTACTAACCTGGCTTTGTTCCTGGTAACTATGCCATGTTCATCCAATTTATTTCTGAACACCCATTTGGTTCCAATGATTGATTTGTCCTTAGGTCTCGAAACCAGATGCCACACGTTGCTCCTCTCAAATTGATGCAGCTCCTCCTGCATTGCTATTACCCAGTCTGGATCCTCAAGAGCTTCATTCACATTCTTCAGTTTTATAGAGGATATGAAGGCAAAGAAAGCACAGAAGTTCTTCAACGCAGACCTAGTCATAATCCCAGCATCCAACTCAGATAACACATTTTCCAAAGGATGTGAGCTTTTGTATTTCCAGAGTCTTGACTGTATTTGGTGAGAAGAACCTGCAGCTGCACTTTGAGTAGGTCTTTCTTCCTCAGTTGATTCATCATCCTGGTCACCCGTTCCCCTTGACATATTGACTCTTTGTTCCCCCTGAGTCAATTCTTCATTTTCATCGCCTGGCTCTTCCTTTCCTTCTGGATTCTCCAAGCTTTCAGCAGGGTCTTCTCGTGCAATACCTATAGCCTGATCATCTCCTTCCTTTTCAGCAACTGTTTTGTCCGACTCATCAAACACCACATGCATGCTTTCCTCAACTGCCTGAGTTCTTTTGTTGAACACTTTATAAACATTACTCTTGGGTGGAATATCCCAGGAATATCGCTTCATCACTTCTTGCATCAAATTTACCTAAAACCTCATTACCATTATTGTGTACAAAACACTTGCACTCAAATGGTCTCAAGTGAGCAATATTTGGCTTTCTTCCTCTTAGCAGTTCATAGTGGGTCTTGTTAAGAATAGCTCTTATGGAACACCTCTTCAACAAATAACATGTTGTGTTAACTGATGCAACCCAGAAATTTCTTGCAAGACCACTTGATAACAACATGGTTCTTGCCATATCTTCCAGAGATCTGTTCATCCTCTCTACAACTCCATTTTGTTGTGGAGCTCTTGGTGATGAGAAGTTGTGATCAATACTGTATTTGGTACAGTACTTAAAGAACTTAGCATTTTTGAATTCTGTGCCATGAACTGATCTAATGCTAATTAATTCCAAGCTTAATCTTTTCTGCACGATCCTAGCCCCTTTTTCGAAACTGTCAAATGCTTCATCTTGGATGCTAGGAACAAAGTCCATGTATATCTCGAGTAATCATCAACTATCACGAACACGAACTTCTTTCCCCCTCTGCTTCTGACTCTCATCGGTCCACATAAGTCCATATAAATCAGCTCAAGTGGTTTTGAAGTGCTCACCACTTTCTTTGACTTGATGGATGATCTCACATATTTCCCCCTGACACAGGCATCACACATCTTAATCTCTTCAAACTTCTTTGTGGGTAATCCACGAACCAGTTCCTTCGATGCTAGCTTGTTCAGCTTTGAAAGACTATCATGCCCCAACCTTTTGTGCCACATCTATGATTCACTCTCTTGAACATTCAAACAGGTTAAGTTGTTTTCAGGAAGTGATCCCAATGATGCCTTGTAGACATTGTTCACTCTCTTTTCTTTTATGACCACTTCTCCACTTTGTAGGTTCTTCACAATACATCCCACAGATGAGAAACTAATTTCATTTCCTCTGTTATATAGTTTAGAGATACTTAGTAGATTGTATCTGAGACCATCAACACAATATATTCTTTCAATAGCATGATACAAAGATGTCCCAACTTTTCCTATACCAACAATCTGACCACTATTTCCTCCTCCAAAGGCTACTGCCTCCTTGAAATGCTGCGAGTGAGAGAAAATTTCTTCTGTCTCCTGTTATATACCTTGAACACCCATTATCTAGAATCCAGCTTTGGTTGTTCACTCTCACTCCAGCCTGAAAAATAAATCAAGGGTTAATTTAGGAACCCAGACAAGCTTGGGTCCCTTCTTATGAGAGAATGGATGAATCAAGTTCTTAGCCCAATCAGGTAAAACAGATTTTTTATTTTTTGATTTAGCCTTATTCATTTTTACGCAGTTTTCTTTCAGGTGACCTGTGTTACAATAGAAGGTGCAGAGCATGTTGCAAGGCAGACCTACATATTTGCTTTTGGGATTATAGGGAAGCAGTGGTTTCCTATAACCTAGACCTTTCTTTCCTTGGACTTGGTTTTCAAGAATCCAATTTATTTTCTCAGAATATTTGTTCTACTTGGTTAATCTGGTGAGTTCATAGTCAGCCTTTTCAGCCTTTTGTCTAAGAATTATGTTCTTTTTCATTTTCTTGACAAAGAATCTCATTTGTTCTTTTAAGCTCATTCTCAAGAAAAGTTTGAACCTCACTAATCACATGCTTACCATTTGCATTTTTCATTTTATTTAGCTCAAGTTCAAGTTCTGAGATCTTAAAATTAGATACAAGAGCCTGTCCCTTTAGAGAAGCATTAATTTCTTCAAATTCAACATTTGCTTCTTCAAGGTTCTTGCATCTAGTTTTCAAGTTAAGCAACATATCAGATAGCTTATCTTTCTCAGACTCTACCTTTTCATAGCCCTCAATTAGGGTGGCAGTTATTTGTATCAAATTGTCAGGTGAGTATGTATGCAATTTTTCTTTCTATTCTGAGAAACATACCTCAGCTGAGTGGGCAGCTTCCTCTCCATCAGTTGCCATGAGAGTATCTTCCTTCTTCTGACTATCTCTATTGTAGAACTTTTTTAGTTTCACCCAGATTTCCTTGGCAGATTTGCAATCCATCACCTTAGCTAGTACATCAAAAGTCATTCCATTCTTGAGATACAACATAGCTTTAGCATTTGCTTGAAGCCAGTTCAAGTCTTGTGGGTGCAGTTCTTCAACCAATTTTGGAACCAGGGATCCATTTGTAACTCTCTTCACAGGGACATGAGGTCCTCGTTTTACGATCAACCAAAGGCTATAGTCCATGTCCTGGAGAAATACTTTCATTTGCTTCCTCCATCTTCCATAATTCATTCCATTAAACAGGGAAGGTCTGAAAGGATTTCTTCTTTCTCTCATTTCAAGTGAACTAGCCCCATCTGAGTCTTCACCTATTAGTCCTGTCAATGCTAGAGGGGATTCATCCTCAGATTCTTTTTTTCCATCAGACTCACTATCAGTTGGTCCCCATGTTGCATCAAGAGCTTCTTTTCTCTTCCTTCTTTCTGCTCTGAAGTTAGGTGGACGTCTGGCTTTTCTTCTGTCCTTGTCGCTATCTTTGGAAGACTCATTCTCTTTCTCCTTTGTGGCTTTGTTTTTCATCCACTCAACATCCTACATAGGGCAATCCACAACTGCATGATCCTTCTTGAAGCATTTAAAGCACCCTGAATAGTCTGGACTGTCAACTATGTTCTTTCTCCCAGCATTATCTTTGGTGTTTTTCTTGAACCCCTTGAACTTACCCAAATTGAACTTCTGTCTGAGAGCACTGACAATAGCTGCTTCAACTAATTGTAAATCCACGTACTCTTCAGGTTCTTCAGTTGCCTCAAGTGCGAGGCTCTTGTCTTTCTTAGTTACTGATTTGTTCTTCGACTCGTTCATCATCTCATGTGTCTTCAAACTACCCACTAGATCTTCTAACTTGATAGATTTCAGCGGTTTTGACTCAATTATAGCAGTCATCTTTGGTTCTCAAGCGCCAGGAAGAACATTTAGCACTTTATCAGCCATTTCAACTTCTGGGAGTTCCATATCCAGAGATCTCATCTCATTTGTGATGATGATTAACCTTGTCATGACTCATTTTCACCCATTATGAACAACTCAAATTGTCGTTTTAGCATTCTTCTTTTTGAGTCCTTGACTTCAGTGGTTCCTTCATGAGTAACTTCCAAGACATCCCAGATTTCGTTAGCGGTCTTGTAAGATGAGACCCTGTTGAACTCTTTAGAACCTTGTCCACAGATTACAAACCTCTTGACCTTGTGATTCTTTTCTATCATCTTGTAATCAACATTAGTATACTCGGATCTTTCCTTTGGTTCAGTACGAGCAGCAGCTCCTTCACCAACAATTTTGGTCGGAGTCAGATTTCCTTCAGAAACTATTATCCATAGTTGATAATATTCTACACAGATGTAATTCTCAATTATGTTCTTCCACCAAGCGTAACATTGCCCATTGAATTGTGGAGGCCTCAGAGCCGATTGTCCTTCAGTAATTGTAGATGGTGCACTCATGATTTGATCCTTCTTAATGTGTTAACTTAAAACGAGAAGACCTGCTCTGATACCACTTGTTATACTCTAAGCACCTCATATGGACACTAGTGTTGAACCCTCCCCAAAAAAATGCACACACAGGTATGCATCGGGATGTATTTTCAATAAAATGGGACTCCAAAGGGTTTTCTTTGGAGTCGCCACCTAATTTAAGGATTATTAGGAACCTAAGTTAACTAAAGAGTGCAATTAATCCCTCTACTTAAAAGGAATTTATTAAAATCATAGATTCTGAGTAAGTGGTTCTATTAAATTCAAAAGAAGGTCCCTAACGAGAGCACTTTCGAAAATCCGCTAACAGCGGTTAATCCGGCGATTTTCACGAATTTTATTTAAAAATAATTAATTTATGATAAATTTTAAATAAAGATAAATAGATAAATGAATAATAAGATAAGGTTTGATTATGCCAATACTTAGATAAATAAACAACAAAATTTAAGATTAATTAAATGGATAATGAGATAATGGTTGATTGCTTAATTAATTAAATAAATAAAGGCTAAATAAAATTAAGTAAATAAAATAAATAATTAGATAAATAATGATAATTGATTAATTAATTGGTTGGGATAGATAAATAATGAATAGATAATAACTTAATATAGATAAAT
Source organism: Petunia x hybrida (assembly GCA_037355625.1). Lineage (NCBI taxonomy): Eukaryota > Viridiplantae > Streptophyta > Magnoliopsida > Solanales > Solanaceae > Petunia > Petunia x hybrida. The sequence goes on along the minus strand of JBBBVM010001137.1, from coordinate 493,641 downwards.
ATTTATATGAATTCAATTACATGAGGAAAAAATGAATAATAATTGATTAAATAAATAAGTATAATTATAATTAAATAAATGAATAAATTAATAAATTTATTTACTTATAAATAAATACCACTTAAATAATTTAATTAATGAAAAAAATAAATAAAATAATAAATAGGTAAATAATAAATGGATAATAATTAACTTAAATATAAATAATGAATAAATGAGTACGATTTTAATTTTGATTCTTTTGCACTCAATAGTTAATCAAAGATTCCTATTATCTTAAACTAATTGGCGAGTCCCAAAGAAACGGGATAAGCAATTGTATAATCAATTTTAAACATGCGATAAGATAACAATTTAAAATAAAGCGGCTAACCTACCAGGCTTCTATCATGCAAAGTTCTAGTCTGATTTTCAGGGATCCTAAGACATACTTTTCTAAAGGGGACGGGAGAGAGGGAGTTTAGAAGGTAGAACCCGGATAGCAAGCTCAACACAAGCCCTGTATTTCACAAGGTTTTCATTTTTCCTTCTTTCTTTTTACATTTTCGGGGATATCAAAGTCCCGAAAATGCGGAGCGGATCAAATAACTTCCAAATGCATGTCGTCCCAATTTGTAAGTTTTAATCAACTCATTCCCAAGTGTTCATGTCAAAAAAAAAATAGAGAGAGAAGGATTAATACATGTAAGAGGAAAGAGGCATGAAATTGAAATAAATGCTATCAATTAAGGTTGCAAAATCAGGATGTATATTCATAACAAAATATCTGGCAGATTACACACTTCACCCATCAAATTGTCAAATTGTAGACTGCAATGCACGTTTCGAGTAAAGTGATTTTTGTAGTTAATAAAGGATAAGTATTCCCATGGTTCATGGTTCATGATTAAGCGCAAAGAAACAAGTTCTCCAAGTGAAAAGATGAATTAGCACACATAAACAGAATTCCAGTAAAGAAGCGCATCATGGCGTCAGCTAAGCTTAATAAGATTCTTTTCAACTAAGTTAATTCCAATTTATTAGAGGGCATAGCAAAAGTCTTATGAACAAACACTATTTCAAATTTCGTATGCCAACAAGAGGTGGGAGTTACCATGGATCTCAACAACACTAACCTGAGACAACTCGAGAAATCAACATCAAGCAACAAAGAATCCGGAAAATGAACTAAGGGAACTTTGAGGGGCAAATTTAGGATGCAGAACCATAGCAGACAGCTATCCCCTAGATGAAATTGGATACTCCTATCTAAATGTCTTCCAGGAACAAAGAATAAGACAACCAGGGCCTTCTTTTTAAACTGAAACACACCAGGATATCAAACCTTTTAAAACTCGAGAGAAATCAGGAAAAAACTTCCTCCATTACTCACGAAAACATAGAACCAAAACACTCACACTCTTCTCTCTTGATTACACTTACAAAACCAAAACAACTACTGGAAAACAACCTTTAAACCCATTACAAAACTATACCAGGACCTACACTAAACTGCATAAGCTCCTACTCTCCAAACAACCACCTAAAGCACCTGCTGAACTAACTGCTAAACTACCCTGAACCAGCTACTCCTACTCCTGAACAACCTACAAGAAACAATAGCTCTCTCCTATTACTACCAGAGTCTGCAAAAACGATCCTTCATTCACCTGAAACAAATCCCATACAAACTAGCATACACACAGATCCTCTTTATACTCACAAATACCAAACAACCTCACCTGAAATGCTTGCTGCACCTGCAGAGAAACCTAGCAACCTGCAACACTCCCTTTGCTCTAATACTTCTTCTAAGACAACCCCCTAAACTCCTTCATATCCATCTATGCATACACCAGCCTCTGCACACCAAATGAACTAAACAACTACCTACATTCCCTTCTTCAAACCCCTGCATTCTCTCACACTCTCATCCTCACAGAACGCCTGCAAACACTCAACACATCCCTGAATCTGCAGCACCTAGAACAGCCATCCTACTACTCACACAGACTCATACCGGCTGCCTGCAACCTAGATCAACTAGCAAACAACTTGTCACATCCACACTCCCTCAAAACTCACCTGAACTCCTTACACCTGCCTGCCAGCACAACCAGAAACATAACAGCCTCTCAAACTCTCACACGCAGAGCATGCAGCATCTCCATTCCTCTCCTGAACTCACTACCTCCACCATACTCAGGAAGAAGAATCAAAGCAGCAAAAGAAAGACACTCACAAACACATAAGCTGCTGCTAATTAAATTTAGAAAGCGGGGGAAGAAACTGAAGCTGAGGAACTTAAGACAGAACAAAATGTTAACTTATGTCATATTTAAATAATGATAAAGATGAGAGCTTTATTTTGGTGCTATAGCTGGTGTCAAGTTTTATGTATAAGTTCATAATTAGTCCATTGCCCTTCAACAGCTGTTTTGCTATTTTTCTGCTGTTTTTCTTGCTGAACCAAAAAAGACCTCCTCCTGCAAGTAATCAAACATCATATATATAGAAGAAAAATTAGAGTTTTGACCTACAAATGAAAAGACTAAAGTGACCTCTAACTACCTTTACAACGTTCGGATTTCAACCTTTTTTATAAGCATTTGAAAAGAAAAAATCAAAAATCAAAAGGAATCCGAATCAAATCGAATATTCCCTTTCGATTTTAATTTTTTGAATTCAAAGCCTATTTTACCTTCGATCCGCGCCCTTGATGATGAGAAGGAGTAGAAACAAACAGTATAGATCGTGTTTTAACATTGTGGGGTCGCGGTTTTTGGGGGGAAACGAAAGGGGGTCGGGTTTGAATGGGATTTTTGCCATGTTGAGGAAGACAAGGAAAGTGGGGACCGGGTTTGGGTGTGGCTGGAAATGGAAATGGAGAGGGTGACGGAGAGGAGATTAGGGTTAGGGTAAAGGGGAAAAGGGGAAAGAAGTGGGTCGGGTAAGGGGAGAAGGCAAATGGGTTTCTTATTTTGGGAAGTGTATGTATATGTTATATGTGCTTTGCACAAATAGGCTGATTTCAAATCCTAGGAATGATTTTAGCCCTTTCGGATACTTAGACAGAATAAAGGTGTTGCACTAATGAGATAAGATTGAGGTTGTGTATTGCAAAGTTAGCCCTTTTTCTTCAAAATATTCTTTAATTCATTTTAAATTCAATTAAAATTGACCACTGATTAAATTAATTTGACTTTAAAATTTTCGGGACAAAAGTGGGTGTCAACAACTAGAAGGGAGATTGAATAGTGTTCTCCAATTTTCTCCGAAGCACCTGACTCTTAATCGCAAAAACCATGTTCTTGAATTGTTGCCTCCATGAAAAAACACAACCACCAATAATAAACAGCAATCTAAAAGTCACAGTGTTTTTATGTGAAAAACTCCTTGCTCAAGGGAGAAAAACCATGACCCACACTCTGGGATTTTGAAATAAAGAGCAAGTTTTAGATTACAAACTCTGTAACCAAGGGGCTACACTCTAGACCCTAATCACTCAATAAAGCTAAACTAAGCTAAACTCTAGCTTTAAAAAGTAAACACTTAAAGTTCACTTATTACAATGGCTTCTAACATAAGAAGATAGGTAATGCAATCAAAACGTATAAACTGTGACAACTACAATCAAGAACCTAAACTAATTCACTGCTTTTGCTCTTGGTTCTTCACTGGTTGTCTTCAACACTTATACCACTTTAAGAGTTATTGAATTTGCCTTGTGTTTTCTCTCAACTCTCATTGTGAATAACTGAGATCGGCTGCCTCAATTACTTGTAATCCTAGCAGTGTTTCACTAGGAAACCTCATAAACATAGCAAGTCCAGATTCCCTCGTGATACTTTCCTTGTTCAGCACTAACTCTTGTTCACACTTCAATGAGACAGTCCCGACACAACTTCTTTTAGCTGACTATGATGCGTATAAGTTTATGCGCCACTACTCCTAGTTCTGGATGGATTTGTATTCCAAAAAATCTTTTCTACCAGTAATGTCGTTCTCACCTAGGACTAAGTTCTTCTACAAATTACTAAGTCCTTCGTTTGTCATTCTTCAAAACATCCAGCTCCACAACAGTCGACCTTCTTCTCGTCCTCAGGTACCTTCCCAGTAGTCAGGGATTTCATTTAGATCTCAATCATCTAGAGATATGCCACCATCTGGTAGAGGTGGAGAGCATAGTGGCAGTGGTTCTTCAAAAGGTGATTATCAGGGTAGTGGCTCAGCTTAGCTGTAGAGGCAGTTCAATGAACTGCCAGTCTGGCAGGATGCTGAGGCATCCGATGTAGTAGACCCAGAGATTTCTTCTTCCCTTATATATGAGTAAAATTTGATTCTTCCGGTCGATCTAGAATTCGTTTATATTATCATATTTCCATGGTTTCCTGAGATATCATTTATATTAAGAATCTGTTATGGTAGAGGTGTGAGCTTTTGGTATGATTTATTCCTGGCATTGGTGACCCCCTGCTGGTTTATCTGGTTTAAGTGTGAAAGATTTGGGAGTGAGTGTTGGTATTGTCTGCTTGGCATTTTGTTGTGCCACCTTATGTTATTATATCAAGTCAATCTACCTCTCACTTTGGAATTCAGTGCTGGTAGGATGATGGGATTTTTATTTATCACCATCAGAAAGTGTCATTGTTTCTTTCAGTGTAAAATAATTAGTAAGTAATATTCGATCTACATGTCTCCTCTTGGTTTGAGATGCTAGTAGAGTCATGTTATTCTATGAGCTTGTCTCGATTATAAAAGGGTTTTCTGGTAAATTGTCGGAGTTTTCTTCTTATAGGAAGGTTAAATTTGCATGGATGTTGTTCCATAAAGCTCATTTAATGTCTATTTCTTCAAATGTGATTCTTTAGTTAGCCAGACTCGGGAGAAGTCTAGCTCTGGTAGCCAAGTAAATAAGAAGATAAGCTTCCTGAAGCTCTAATTATTCCTATCCTCAGTCCATTGCCATCTCTTCTTCTTCCGATATGAGTGAGCTTGGGTGGTTAGTAGTCGCTTGTGATGTTCCCTGTGTTGAGCCAGAGTGCGTGTCAAGGTAGCCTGATACGCACATTGTTGTTTTTCAAGGCTATTAAGGGAAATGAGAATCGTCATTTGACCCCTAAGTTAATCCATCAGGTGGTGGTGCTAATGGCAAAGATATGGAGTTGTGAACACGAGAGTTACAGGTGTTTGGCAACTCGAGATGGTAATTTGGTAGCTTAGGTTTGAGCCGCGTTATGTTTTTAGCTAAGTCTTCCTTAGTCCAACAAGTTGTACGAGGAAGGCTATTCCTATTCAAATTAGCTGTATGAGATTATGCTCTAAGTGGAGGAGTATTCCTCTAATACTGAATACTAATATTAAATCTCTAAGGCATTGCTGAAGCGTGAGCTAATTCTTAGTTTCATCGACCTGTTATATATCGAAAAGTATATCGACGAGGTGATTCGCCAGCGGAATCATATTAATCTATCAAGAGTTCCGTGTATCTTCGTTCCAAAAAAATGTAGAACTCTCCTCTCGTGATCGAGGAAGGGTCCGCTTGGTAAAAACAAGATGGGCAATGGTATTATGATATTATCCAGATATGTTTTATTCCAAGAGTTTGGTCTCCGTGTTATAATTCTGATTCTGTAATCATGAGATAGTGTCTGTGGAGTAGTTTATGAAGGTCGTGCTAGTTCTCTTGTTATCTGTGTGAATTTTGCTTTAGACTCAAGCTCGTTCGAGGACGAACGAGAGTCTAAATGGAGGAGAATGAAATGACCTTAGGTAGTCGTTTCGGAAGTTAGGACTCCGATTGGCGTACCGATAATTTTAAAATCTTTGTAAGGTTCATTAGGACCTATATGTAAAATTTGAGTTAAAGCAGACCTCGTTTGGTATGTATCGGAAGAAGATTTCAGTTTTCGTTGTCGGTAAATCTTAAAAAGAGGGTTTCGAGCTCGATTTTGGCGAATGAGCTCCGATTCAAAAGCCGGAAGTATCGTTAGGTTCGTATGGTCATTTGTGACCTTTGTGAATTTTGAAAGTGAATTCCAAGGTCGTTCGGATAGTTTCCGCTAGAGTTCCAAAAATTAATAATTTGATCTCTTTCTATTTAATTCACATCTTAAATTTAAGAAATCCGATTCGAGATCCGCCTTAGCAAGTATGTCACATAAATTTTGTATAACTTACTTGGAAAATTTGGAATTATTTTGAATTTCGTAGGGTTCTATTTTACTTTTCGTTACGAAAATAAAAAAAAAAAAAAGGAAAAGATTAAAGAAAAGAAAAGAAAGAAAGAAAAAGGAAAGGAATAGAGGAAGAAAAAGGAAAGGAATAGAGGCGGCTTTCACAAAACGAGATAGAAACAGAAACAAGAAATGAGAAAGAGGCCGAGAACGAACAAAGAAAAAAATCATAATAGAGGGAAAAGAAAGAAAAAAATAGAATTTTTACCTCGAATCATCCAGGTTATGAAGCTAATTCATTATTTTAGTTTATTACGTGTGTTTGAATATTTTTTAACGGTAAAAATCGGGATACTAGACATCATTCTAATAAGTTAAATTGATAGTTTAAAGGGTTAATTGGACCCCGATAATGGAGTTGAATATATATTCGAACTCAGTGAGTTATGGGCAACCCGTAAATATAATTTATTTGTGGTTTGGTTATGTGATTTTGAACCATGTACGTAGGCTTAGACTATGTATCGCATATGCAAATCGGGTGTCGGGTTCTTGACCAGATTGTTCTAAGATGTAAGGAATGAAGCCTTTAGCCTTATTGGATATATTTTTCTGCTTATTGAATAGAGCGGGATCGTTTGGCAATGAATCCAAAGGACAAAGCGGTTGTTGAGTAGCAGTGCTAACTTTTGTACGAGGTAAGTAATTATATCCATTTCTTTGGTGGCCTTTGGTCTTGTGGATATTCTACCACGTGTTCCTTACGTGTGTAGTTGTCGATAGACGTACTTATCACGTCATAGTTTTGAATGTACACTGTATATTATATGGTATGCCTTGTTGTTGGTATTGCATTGAGCATTGAAGCATTGGACTCTGGTTGTGAGCTTGATATGTACTTCCCAATTGTCGATGAGTATCTCGCACTGGTGAAGTGTTATTATTGCATCATATTGAGGGCAGGAGGATTCCGCCCTAGGAGTAGGAGGATTCCGCTCCTTGCATCATATTGAGGGTAGGAGGATTCCGCTCCTTGCATCATATTGAGGGTAGGAGGATTCCACCCTGGAGTAGGAGGATTCTGCTCCATTCATTTTGCACATGTGACCCCATTGCATCATACTGCATTCATTTCATTTCATTTCATTGCACCGGCTGTTGTGTATTCTGTGGCTTAGTGCAATATTTTGTGTATGTTTCATGTATATCTTGTTATTGATACGTTTCTAGCTCGTATCCAGGGTTGTTTATGATTTTATGGTTTCTTACATGTTTCCAGCTATTATCTGGCTCTGCCTTTTTTATAGTTAAAACAAGGTGAATTTGGTTTATCTGGTTTTCTTCTCCCTCACTAGCATATCTATTTCTTCAAGGTGGCTAGCCAGCCCTCACTTACTGAGTTCTTTTGACTCACCCTTGTTTGTTGCTTGTTGTATCTATTCGTTTCAACATGTTCCGCTCCAGGACCGAGTTTGTCGTTCGATTGAGGAGATGAGGCGATTTCAAGTGTCATGGTAAGCCAACTCTTGTCCAGACTGGCAACCATTGGTAGTTTTGTTTTAGTAATCTAGTTTTGCTCCCTTCAGGAGGCGTATGTATTCTTTTGTACGCTTAGATGTCTAGTCTGGATAGCCCTAAACCTAGTATGTTGGGTAGTCAGCTTTAACTTCTTTTGTACAGCTTAGAGGTATTAGTATGTCTGTGCTTTTTCTAAGTCTGGTTCTTATTTATGAGATGGATTTATATTTATTTTCCTAATTCAGTTGGTAAGGATTTGCCCGACGGGTCTAGGGGAGGATGTCGGGTGCCCGCACGGCCTAGCTAGAAATCCGGCTCGTGTCAATATAATACTTGTTCCATTCACTGAGAAGGAGAATGGATTCTGCCTCTTGATGTTACTCCAACAACAATAAAGTCATCTCAGATTGAGATAAGAAAATAACGGAAAAAGAGTTAAGTGCATTACATTAATCGGGGAATCACTTGCGTCAAAGAGGAGAAAAAATAAATTGTTAGCTCACAAAACAATACATAGCCAAATTGAAAGATCAAATTACGTTAAAAAGCACGTGAACATCGTCTCCCCTAATACAAAATTTGTATTCATGTGCTAGGAATTTATTATTTTTGGCGATCAAAAACTTGACAATATAATTTATGTTTAACTTAGAAAACAACTCAATAGATTAAACAATTGAATTTGTTTTGTTAGGCTATAAATAATAAGTGAGCGTAGTACGTTTAGAGTAATTGAACGTAATAAACAAAATGACTTATTTGTGCCCGTGGAACTCGATTTCTGGTCACATAACTTAACTGTAAGTAATGCAAAGTATGTAAAAGAAAAGAGAGAGAATCTTTGTATTGCATTAAAGAATAATACTAGTAGTTGATATCAGATAGTATACATGAGTGTGATATGAGGTTTATATAGTATAAAGCCTTAATGACATAACATTTAATGAGAATTGACGTTTACATCCCTAATTGTAACCGTTGGAGTCATGATTGTGAGAGTAAATGGCAACAAGGCTGTCTTATGATATTATGTCTTTGATGATTGTGGATTAATCGTTTGACATCTAAGAAAGTTGTGGCCGTAATTTGAATAGTTGTGGCTGAATACTCGGGGAATTCGTTTCCTGTATCTTGGAGAGTAACCCAATCCACATAGTCGTGGAATTCGTTTGCTCAATGGAACTGACTTTATCCATCATGCAAAAACTACCCACATTATGAAAAAAAATGTATATTAATTCATTTCAATTTTATAACCTACAACATAAGCTAAATAGAGTAGCAACCTCTTTACAAATTTCTTCTGTCATAATTTCTTCTTGGCAACGGGAGGTATGAAGAGCAAATAGAAAAAGCCTTTTCAGAAGTATTTATATCACATGCAAAATAGGGGTTTAATGGGGTAAGTTTCTTATGTTTTTTATACGTTCCCAAATTTAAGAGAATTCTAACAATAGTTGTTTTTGTCTTTTCTTTTTTAACAAGATACCTGATACTTTGAATCTATTAATCATATTTTATTTAGTCATAATCTTCATGCTATATGAGAATCTACACTGCAAGTTTGATTGTGTGTATATAGGGGGTTTGAAGCATAACGATTAATCTTATGATGATGTCACAATGTATATTAAAGATGAACAAACAATCAGTCCATTTTTTTAAATTTGCTTCAATTTTCGAATTTGAATTATAAAAAAAGATAGCACGATCTCATTCTTGAATTTATCCGTAACTTCTACCTTCTTTTAAAGCATCTTCTTTTTCTTTTTTTGTTCAATTTTCATAGCTAATTACACGCATCTTTTGATTTATATTTTGCAGCAAAGTTCTGATGAATTCAGTTTTTGCTTATACATATCTAATGTAACAAATTCAGCCATACATCCTGTCTTTAAGCTTAAGGTGCAAATAATTAGAAAACATTCTCCATTTTTACTTGCTTGATGTTGAACTTTAATGTTCCAATTATTGTATTTTAGTACTGTTACTTTTATATTTTTTTACTTAATAAAGGTTTATATATTGTATTTCATTGCAAGAACTACAATGATCTCTATTGTTTTGATATTCAAACTATCCAAACTCCTATCAACTTCGTTAATGCTACATGTCTTGAGGAAAATGTTAGTAATTATAGAACATAACCTTTGCTCTCTATTCTTTCGTTTTTTTCCCTTCTATAATTATTCAGATTTTGTGTTATTTTTATGTAGAAGGAATTCAAGATGAATGGGGAAGAAGGGCCGGAGGTAAAAAAAAAATATTAAAAAAATAAAAAAGATGAGGAAACGATCCTGCCTTAAATTTGTGGTTAATTAAACATGGTCTTTTGTGGTTAATTGAAAGATGGTCCAAAACATTCAATGTCTATTTTAATTAACAGTTCTTAATTTTGGATTCAGGCATATGGCTAAGCGAGACTTTTATTCAATTAAATAGTAGAGCATGATATCTGAATCTACCTTTACTGTGACGAACGGTCCTAATACCTGCTAATGCTACATGACAGACAACAAGTAAGTCATCCATCTTCTTGATCCTTATGGTTTCTGGTAATTTGTATATATTTGTGTTGAGATAACAATTCTGTTCTTGGAAATTTGTTGCATAAAAGATAGTATTCGTCTGGCTTACTATGTTGAAACATAAAAAAAAAAAAAAAAAAAAAAAAAAAGGATAAAAAATGGAAAACAAGGTTATGGTTTCCATTAAGGTTCTATAGTCTCTACGTTTTTTTAATTTTTCATGTACTATGCTTCATCATCATTCCTTTTGTTAGCATTTCACAAACAGCTACTTGTAGTATTGCAATTCGAGTTAAGGAATAGATTGCGACATTGCTGGTTATGAATGATGCAGTAATCTGATGAATAATCTTAGTATGTTAGTGCCTTTACACTAATAGGGTAAAATGTAGGATAGTAAAAATATCTTTTATGCCATTTAGAAAAGTCAAATGCTGATTGAGTTTTCATTTTGTGAATTTAGTTCAAAAATATTATTAGAAATTGCCTTATATTTTTTGTGGTTTGGAAACTAAGCATATAAATTTTAGTTTTTCCTATCAACATAGCATGTACTATTCTAAAATAGATTAGAACGTGACAAATTACAATAAATTCTTGGGTTAATTTCAGAAACCTCCCCTCAAATTTGGCTCCATAACACTAGCTTCCCTTTTGGTTTACAATATTAAGTTTGCCTCCCTTATTTTAATTTTTTTGTAACAATTCCTTTAACTTATTAATTTTCAATAAGAGAAAATATGACTTGACTCATTTATCCTTTGTAATATAGTCCTTTTTCTTAATATATTCGTTAATATATTTTTCGAAAAGATCTTACTCTCATGGAAATCTATATCTATTATTAAAAGCAAGGAAGTCTTAGGACAATTAACTAACAAATTAGTTAAATGGTTATTCTGTTAAAATTTTGAAATTTGAAAAAGAAATTTTTTTGGAATGGGTTTAGTTAGTTTTAAAATTTGAATGTAAAGATTAGCGAACTGCTTCTTTGCACCATATATAGCAAACGGCCAGACATATATACTTCAAAATTTTTATATATGAATAATCACGTAATCCCAAGAATAGGGAACTGCTTCTTTACACGATAGGAGTAGTTTTAACCACCTTGGAGTCCTCCAAAAAATCTCTCATGAGATCAGATGAGTCCAAATTAAGATATGGATAAATAACTGATGAGTCCAAATTACATTTGAAACTGGATAACTGATTAGTGCAACAAACATCAGTTAGCATATAGCCTCTATATTCTGAGGGAAAAAAAAAAGATAATGGCAAAGTAGTGGGCGGATAGGCAAATCGTCAGTTACTAGATAACTGTTAAGTAGTGGGTGGATAGTTCAAATCACATTTAAAAGAAAAATGAGAAAGAACTATTTAAAGACGTCCTTCTAAGACGAAAATCAAATTCACATCTCTTGCAGTAAAAAATCCTAACACGTTCTGATCAAGAAAAATGATACTCCTAGAAAATCGATACTGCTAGCAAAGTCAAATTCAGAAAAAGTTGAAAGGAAAATGTTAATACGAATTGCAAGTTCGATACCTTCTCAACAGACAGAAACTAAAATTCTCAAATTCCTAATTTTATATTGCTTCACTCTGTCGTGGCTATTATGATAGTTGAAGTAAGATATATCTTGATAATTTAATTGCAGGTCTCGAATTGGTTGATGAATGCTTGGGTAAAATAAACTATGCTTGTCAATGGTGGATGAAATGTATTTGGAAGAGGTAAAATAATCAAAGTTTTAAAATATGTCTTCCTTATATTCCTTTTTCTTGTGAATAAATTAGATGTCTAAAGGAATGCAAAAATATTTTGCCTCTCAAGTTTTGTTTACATCTATCAAAAAGGTGAAAAAAGAATCTAGGTATGCATAAAAATATTTATATGATAGAATGTTTATACTTGGTCTATTTATGAATAAAACAACGTTGTCCTTTGAAATGGCTTGATTAATGATTACTCCCTCGCTTTTTATTTTCTTTATTTTCGATTGTGTATTTCGGAAAGCATGATGTGTCGATTTTCTCTTGCTACAGATCTATCTTGCATGGAAGATGCCTTCAAGATAAAGCTTTCAAACAGCACTCATCTGCTTTATGTGGTATACAATTTTGCTACACTACTATGAAACCTATTAAAAGTCTCAGATGACAGACACTCTTATAGTTACATGCACATAATCATGGATAAACCGTTGTTTTCCTGTATGCATCGCGTGACAGGAGTAATATCTAAGAAGCCATCTTCACTTCTTACTGCATATACTAAAGGGAATCCTACAGGTAATTAGTTCACCTATTTTTGAATTTGAAAGATAAGTGTAAACTTTTGAAAGATAACTATTTCAAAGTCGTCATTATATTGGAGTGGTGCATCAAGCGAGTAAGATAGCTAGAATGTTCCGACATTACGTAGTCAGAAGAATTAATAGAAATATAAATATTATTGAGGCGGATTGAAACTAGACATTATTTGTTGAAGCCGCTGTCAATGGGAAGATAACCTCAATACTTTCTTCCCTATCGTCGATAGAGAAAGTTTCCGATATTTGTAGATTTCTTCTTCAAATCTATGCGTATTCATTCTCTCCGTCACATGGAAAACTCAAAAAACCAAAGATTAACATGGATAATTTCGAAACGGTAGTCAGCGAGTTATGGAATGTGCAATCCTCCGTAACATCTGTACATTTTCCAGGCAGGAAATGCGGCATCGATCTCTCCTAGGTATCAAGACTCCTTTTGTGATGAAGTAATGTACTTAAGTCAATGGAGGCTGATCAACATACGAGGGGAGAGAAACTACAATTACAATGACAAAGACATTTGTATGATGCACGAAGAATGTTACATGGTTCAGAATGAATTCTTTCAGAAACCTATGTGTTAAAACATCTACACTTTGGATGGATGGTAAATTACTGTCCCTTCGGGGACATCCGATAAAATGGATGATAAATTACTTGTATGTGAAGGCATTATGTAAGATATCTAGAAGGAACATCATTTTATTTCTTTGTAAGTTCTATCAATCTTTGAATGGACAAGGAGAACTCTGTGAAGGGAGTTCTTAAATCCTGGAGACAAAAGAAAGTTATCTAACTAGAATTGATTAGAAAAATCCTCATTTTCTATAGTTTTTATGATATTATGTTTACTTTGGAATGCTTGTATTTGAATTTAAAGATGGATTTTTTTTAAAAAAAGATATTGAATTGAAATCTACTGCGTGTTTTGGTTTTATGGGCATAAGATTGTGAAAAATACAAAATATTAGCTGGAGAAGAGATTTTGTACATGTATGAAGAGTCCCGTAATATTGATTGTGGTTAGTTTTGTTTAAATAGCATCTGTAAAACCTGTTTATCTCAATTATTTATTTATGTATTTGTTATTTTCTCTTATTTCATAATTGTGAACTGCACTTTTTTTTCCTCTTTGAAGGTTGTATATTAATTATTAGTGTCCCTTTGCTCAGTGTGTGCGAATTACCAGAAATATCAAGTTTTCTTAGATGCATTTTCATTTGAAAAATATAATCTAAAATTGTTTATTTAATTACTCTTATTTTCTTATTGATTTCTATAATGCCTATTGTTATCTAAAAATTATAATCCAAAATTATAATGACTATTGTTATCTAAATACTTTTTTTTTTTAAGGCGTTGACCTTATTTGAAGTTGATGTTTTAAAAATAGTGTTGAATTTACCTGAATGTATGTTTTTGTACAAACGATGGCTGATGGAGGTAGTAGTTGAGAAGACATGTAAAGACCATTTCTGCAGGTATATTCAAAATTCCATTGGACCTCGAAATGTAGCCTACCACGATTTCTTTTTCCTGATGAAATTTGTTATTCTTCATCCTCATGTTTGTCACATTTTCTTTCATTTTCCAATATGGATTGAAACATTTACGTGATTCATATTTGCATTATTTCATTTGTTGTGATTAATGCATAGATGGTACTCATTATTCTTCCTAACAAATTTATATATTCAAGGAACTCTTTATATTCCTAACTACAGGGAAGAAAGAAAGGATGTGTGTTGTTTAAGGCATGAAAATATGTCGTGTATTGTTTACTTTATATATAGTGTTCTTTGTGCACATTCAAATATTCGTAGAAATTTGAAATGAATGCAACTTGCGAGACAAGAAGCTATATAATTATTTTTCACTTTATATAGGTCAATATTTTTCATATTCTATACTTGGGTTCTCTTTATTACTTTCAACTACAAGTTAATTATAAGAGAAAAACATAAGACACTCGCATTCGAATTTTGGAACTGTGATATGGGTGTCCTGTGACTTCAGTGATATAAATCGGGACTCGACGAGTTGAGCTGCCATAGACGTTCTATCATTGTTTGCTCACTTGATGTGATGCCATTTAATTTGACTAAAACTCAGTGTCTGCGAATGCAGTTTTGAGCTTTTAAGTTTTTTTTTTTTTTCCATTTAATGTTAACAGTTTAAAAGAATGCTGAGGCAACATCTTCTACTGAGAGTGCAATCAGTTGTCTTCTTATTATTCTATAAGTAATCTGATTATTCAAATTCCATATGTTTTTCTACCTCCAATTCTTGAGATTGCATTAAATTTAATTATTAACCTCTCTGTAGAAAATTTGGACGAATTCAAAATAAAAAATTAAAAAATAAATATAAATAGTGTTTGAATTACACGTGGAATCACTACTAAAAATAAGGCATTTTCAGACCGAAATTATGGACCGAAATTCGGTTGGAGAAGATTGTCCGACCGACGCGGTGGGATAATTCATCGAATTATAATTAATTTTTTTTTTTACTTTTAGCCGACCGCCGTGGTCGGACAAGAATTAAAAATTTTTGTCCGACCGCAGCGGTCCGAGTGCGGTCGGCAGGCAGTGGATATAGCATCACGGGAACAAAGCCCGTTTTTCATTTCACCCAAACCAAAATTCTCTCTCTTTCGCCCCTTTCTTTCTTTCACACCATTCTACCCGATTACAAACCCAAAATTCAACCCATATCTATTAAAAAAATACTCTTAATCTCTTAATTACATTCCTCTACAACTTGGTAAGTTTAATTTTCATAGTTTTCTTCAATTTTTTCCCAAATCCGAAACCCTAACTTTTTTATCTATTTTTTTTGTAGTTCTTCCATCTATCAAAGTTGGGGATTGTACATTAGTAGTGGTGGAGTACAAAACCATCCCTTGAGGTGAGTTTTATGATGAAACACCAATTTTTTTTTAAATTTAATTTTAGCTCGTTTTTGTCATTTTTTCCTATGTTTGAATTTTAGCTCATGAAATTAATCCATGACATAGTAGTTGCTATTTGGTTGTGAACTAGGTTACATTGTGTTGTTGTTTGGTTTGGGAATTGTTGAAGCTAGTTTGACATTTTTGTTGGTATTGTTAAAATTAGGTTGATTGAAAAAGTGGGTGTTGTTAAAAAAATGATTGGGTTATTGAATACACATTTAGAAGATAATAAATTGGAAAGTAACACTTTGAATGAGTTGTTTTAGTGAAAAAGTTGGTGTTCCATTGAGAATAGTACACTTTGAATAGGTTGTTGTTGATGGGTTCCTTTAGTAGTGTTGTTGTTGTTGAATGTTATTAATGGTGTGTACTAGTGTTGTTGTTGTTGTTGTATTGCTTTGAGATAGAATTGTTGGTGTATAGTGTAGTTTGGTAGTTAGATTCTTTGAGGCATTTCATCAAATAAGTGGCGAGCAACAACTAAGTTGAATAGTTTGCAAATAGTTTTAGATTACTCCAACTAAGTATAGATAAGTAAATAGTTTTATCATTTTAAATTATAAATAGATATAAGTTGCAAATGAGAAGTGTTATTAACTACTAAATGATAATCTTAGAGAATAAAAATTGACATTATTATTTGTGACTTAAGGAATTTATGGTTAGAAGGGATCATGCTAAGTGGATCGAATTTATATGATTCATCATAAGCAAGGTTAAGATAATTTGATAGCGGATGCCTTATCTAGGAGGGATGTCATGTGAATATTTTGATTTCTATGTTATTTGGTTTTAAGAACTTAAAGGAGTTGTATCCTATTGGTGTAGATTTTGATAAGCCTATCAAAGAGAACAAATTAGTTAGTAATATAAAAATAATTGACTTAGAAAATTATACAATTACTTAATCTTATGAAAATTGGTAGTGTATCAAAGAAATGTTTGTTTAAATATTTGCAATTTAATATCCATCTCAAACGTGTAATTTTTGTGTAGATATGGTTAATGAAAGTCGTAGTTGGATGTATAATAGAAATAATCCCGGCCGGCGGGGGATGAGGGCAGAATTTGCAGTAGGTGTTGAAGATTTTATTGAAAAGGCGAAAACACTTGATGATTTTATACGGTGGGGCCAGATTAAGTGTCCTTGTGTGGACTGCAAGTGCATAAAAGGAAAAAATTTGGAAGATGTTGAAATGCATCTTTATAGGAAGGGTTTTATGCCAGATTATTTTGTTTGGGTTTATCATGGAGAGTCTAGGGATGTGGGGGGTGATGTTCATTTTCAAAATGCTTATGTCGGTGGGAGTGGTCCGATCTCAAACGAGGATGATCTTGATAATTATCGAATGAACGATATGGTTAATGATGCTTTTGGAATGTACCCAGAGGAGCCATCCCAACCGGGTACATCGATGAGGCAAAACTCTTCTATAAACGGTTGGAGGAAGCTAGTCGTCCATTCTACGAAGGCTCAGTGCATTCCAAGTTGTCAGTTGCTGTTAGATTGTTAAATATTAAATCTGATTTTAGTATATGTCAAGCAGCCATGGATTCCATCATTGACCTTATGAATGATCTCAATCCGACTAACATGGCATTACCAACTAATTATTACCACACTAAGAAGTTGGTTTCCACGTTAGGTCTTTCTGCCCAGAGAATTCATTGTTGTGTCAACGGTTGCATGTTGTTTTATAAGGATGATGCAGAATTAGATAAATGTAAATTTTGTGAGGAGCCTCGTTACAAGCCAGTTTTAAACCCTAAAAAAAAGCCGATACCTGTTAAGTCGATGCATTACTTACCCCTTATACCTAGGTTAAAGAGGTTGTATGCGTCGATGAGCTCTGCTCCTCATATGAGATGGCACCATGATCGTACGAAACAGCCAGGCATTCTAAGCCATCCGTCAGATGGTCAGGCATGGAAACATTTTGATCAGGTGTATCCGGCATTTGCTAGTGAACCAAGAAACATAAGGTTGGGTCTATGTTCAGATGGGTTCACTCCTTTTGATGTCTCGTCTACACTTTATTCTTGTTGGCCCGTATTTGTGACGCCGTACAATCTTCCGCCCGAAATGTGCATGACTAGTCCTTATCTGTTTTTGAATTGCATTATCCCAGGGCCACATAACCCGAAAGCCTCCATTGATGTATTTTTGCAGCCTTTGATTGATGAGTTAAAGTTATTGTGGTATGAAATATATCAATGAAACAGAACTTTCAACTGCATGCTTCTTTGATGTGGACAATAAATGACTTTCCAGCTTATGGAATATTGTCTGGGTGGTCCACTGCTGGTAAGCTCGCTTGCCCTTATTGTATGGAAGATACAAAAGCATTCACTTTGAAAAATGGTGGTAAGTGTACATGGTTCGACTGTTGCCGTCGATTCTTGCCAATGGATCATCCGTTTAGGAATAACAGTAATGCTTTTATGAAGAATCAGGTTGATTTTGAGGAGCCTCCGCGAAGGTTGTCAGGAGGAGAAATATGGGATAGGGTTAAGGTGTATCCTAAGGTAACTGACCAACGGCCATCTAAAGCACCTGGCTATGGTATTGATCATAATTGGACTAAACAAAGTATCTTTTGGGAGTTGCCTTATTGGAAGGATAATCTTCTTCGACATAACCTGGATCCCATGCATATTGAGAAGAATTTTTTTGAGGCTGTCTTTAATACAGTGATGGATGTCAGAAACAAGACAAAGGATAATGTGAAGGCCAGGTTGGACCTTGAGGAACTTTGTAGGCGACCTGAGTTACACTTATCTCAAGTTGGCAACACGATTTGGCTTCCCAAGGCCAGTTACACATTCGGATTGGATGAGAGAAGAATGATTTGTGATTGGGTCAAGAATTTGAGGATGCCTGATGGATATGCTTCAAACTTAGAAAGGTGTGTTGATATGACAGAAGGAAAATTGACTCACATGAAAAGCCACGATTGTCACATCGTCATGGAAAACTTGCTCCCAATTGCATTCAATGGCTTGCCTGATAAAGTTTGGAAACCACTTACAGAGACGAGCCTATTTTTTAAGGAGCTGTGTTCTAAGACATTGAGGGAAGAGAATCTTAAGTCGTTGGAAAGTAACTTTCCTGTTGTCGCGACTAAGTTGACAAAAATCTTTCCCCCTGGTTTCTTTAATGTAATGGAGCATCTTCCAATTCACCTCGCGGAAGAGGCACTATTGGGAGGCCCGGTGCACTGTAGATGGATGTATCATTTTGAGAGGTAAGGTCTCTTAAATTAGTCCTTAACTCATTTTTTTAATTCATCTCAAGTAGATCAATTAATATAATGTATCATGCAGAATTATTGGCAAGTGTAAGCGGGACGTGAAAAACAGGAACCAAATTGAGGGGTCCATATGTGAGGCATACCTGGCTAGAGAAACTTCTCATTTTTGTTCGTATTATTTCGATCAAAATGTGCCATGTTTGCGAAATAGGCCGGATCGACATGATGATGGAGACAACAATGATCCGAATTATCCACCATTTTCTATATTCAATCAACCTGGTAGAGGAAAGTTAATGACCGAAGTATGCAAGTTCAATGACCGGGACAGAAAAGCAGCTACAACTCATGTTTTGTTGAATTGTCCCGATGTCACACCTTTTTACAAGTATGCTTCTTTTTACATTAAAACCTAACATTCAAGTTGCATCAGTAATCTAACTAATGAGATTTTTTGACGCATCATCCAGTCACTTTGTTGGACAATTTGGCGCATCTGCTGTTTATGAACAATTTTCAGATTGGTTTAGAGAATTTGTAAGCATTATATAAACAAATACATAAGTTTTTTGGTATATATATTTATAAATATATATATGTTGGTTTAATGTGTACAACTATCTTGAACTTTATATAGGTACTCAATCCAGACAATGGCATAAACTTTCCATTGTTGCATGATATATCTCACGGGCCTTATTATAAATACAAGAGGATGTCTAAGTACTTTGTTAATCGGTACAAGTTCCATACTAGAGAATGGTCCTTGGGGAAGAAAACAAACAACAGCGGTGCGTGTGTGAAAGGTGGTAATGGTGACCAGGATGTAGACTTTGATTACTATGGTGTGATTGAGGAGATTTTAGAAATAGAGTTTACAGTAGGTTGGCCTCATAAAAGATTGGTGCTTTTTCGTTGCAAGTGGTTTGATCCGAGTCCAAAGGGTACGAGGGTAGACCCATGTTCTAAAATAGTTGAAGTTAATCACAAAAGGTCATATGGACATTATGATCCTTTCATCATTGCCCAGAACGTGAAGCAAGTGTGGTACGTTCCTTATCCACCGACAACGAACAAAGCCAAAGCCAAATCCAAAACCAAGGCCAATTGGTGGGCTGTTCTAAAAGGCAAGCCGGTGGGAAGAGTGGAAGTAGATGATGTATTAGATGTTGCATATCAAAATGAGGTATCTACCATTCCTTGATTGCGGATATTGAATTAGCCGACCAGTTGCAACATAGTGAAGGCATCTATGAAAAGTTTGATGAATCGGTGGTTAGACGTAGAAAAAACACGACTAATTTTGGAGAAGGAACATCTAGGGCAAACGAGGAGGATGAATATATGGATGACGTTGAAACAAGTGAGGAAGAATTTGTTGACAGCGATGAGACGAGCGAGGAAGAGGAAATAGCCGATGACCTTAACGCGAATGATGATGACTGACATGTTCGTAGTTTGTTGTTTTTACTTTACTACAATATAATTATTTGATTATATCGTGCTTATTTTACAGATATGTCATCTTCGGAGAAGGCTAGGGGAAAAAGAAAGGTTCAGAGTACCTCGCCTGCTTCAGCTGATTATACTACTCCTCCTGGACATGTACCTCATATGCTTCCTACACATCCTCCGTCTGCATATGCTCCAGGTTTTTTCACTCCTCCTCCTGCCTTTCCCCCTGGCATGCCCTTTCCTGCATCGCCTTGTTATGCCGTTCGTCCTTATGGCATCGGTTCATCATCATCCATGCCTCATCCATCTTCCAGTCCGTCACCATCCCCTTCAGCATCTACTCCTTCTGGATCTACACCTTCTGATGATCCGAGCTCGGTACCGGTGGACGCTTTGGTCCCACCTACTATACGATTTTATTCAACGGACTCGCCTTATTACATTGGTCCTGCAGGATCATATGATGATGACGGGAGGGTGAGGATTTATCCTGAGGGTAGCCGTGGGTAAGTATTTTTTTTTTTTGTTATTTTTTAAGTATTTAATTCTACTATGAAGTTTAATTTTTTAGTATATTTATTTTAACTATAAATTTTTATCTAGTTTTACTCCCTCGATGGTGGCTACTCCCATAATCACAAGATGCATGAAATCTAGATGGACTGAGCCATGGCCATCCTGGGGTCAGGTACCATTCCCGGTAAAGATGAGCATGTTTGACGATTTTCAGGTAATAACTATATTTTATTTTTTAATAATGTAGTTAAGTGTCACTTTTTTAGAACTCTAATATTCAATAATTATTTCAGACAAAGTGTATATGGCATCCTGCATTTAATAGCATTGCCAAAAGCAATTTCCTTGGAAAATGCCAACATAGAGTGAAAGGTAGCATGTATGATTGTCGAAACAAAGGAAAGAAGCCCGAGTGGATATACGATCACATTTGGGCACAACTTCTACAATATTGGGATACTGAAGAATTTAAGAAGAAGAGCGCCCAAGGAAAAGCCGCATGAGCCTCCGAAAGGGGTAGATCGCTGCACACCGGGGGTTCGGTTAGCGCAGCGACTCAGCGGATGATATTGGTAATTTATTAATTAATTGTATGTATTATTTTATGTAACTCACATTAATTTTCCATCTAACTTGTCATCTTTTTAATTTTGTAGGAAAGGCAAGAAGGGCGGCCAGTTCGTGTGCCTGAAATCTTTAAGAAGAGGCATATATACAGAAACAAAAAAGGAGAGGAAGTGTGGGTCGAAGACCGCGCTAGATAGCTATATGTAAGTTATTAAATTCAATCTTTTAAAGTTATTAAATCTGTCAATATTTTGTCAATCTAATTCTTGTTATTAAATTTTATTTCAGGAAAAGGCTACGGCGGTCTATGAAGAAAGGATGTCGACTCAGGCATCCGAGTGTGGTAGCAGTGCCCCAGCTCAATTGACACTAGAAGAGGAAACCGCAATATGGTTGGAGGTGAATGGCGGAGTAAAGAAGGGAAGTGCTTACGGCCTTGGATCGCAGTATGCCTCAGAACGTCTAAATCCAGGTTTGTTTGGCACTTACACTCCTCCTGCTAGTTCAATTAATCCCTCGGTGGAAGCCGCTTTGCGCAATGAAATCGAAGAGCTTAAGAAAAAGAGTGAAGAAGAACGTTTGCGCAATGAAGAAAATATGAGAACCATGCGGGAAATGATGGAGAACATTATGTGTGGTGGTGCGGACAAGGGAAAGAAGGGCAAGGGCAAGAGCAAGACCAAGAGCAAGAGCAAGAGCAAGAGCAAAAGCCGGGGGAAAGGCAAGAGCAAGAGTCAATACAGCTCTGAGTCGGGTTCGGGGTCGGGGTCGGGTTCTGAGTCAACGGAGTAGTGATAATGGATTGTTGATGTATTAGACTTGTTTTAGACATGTTTTAACTTGTTTGGATCACTATTCGGATTGGATATGTTATGTAAAATGTTAAACTTTCTATTTAAAGGCAATAAGCCTTGTTTAGACTATTATTAAGGCTTGAGAAGCCTAATCTTCTTCTGGGTGCTATTTTTTCTACTTTTTACAGGTGGTGTAGCTCTAATTGCAGGTTTTTTATTGCAGGTACTACACTGCCTACCGACCGCAGCGGTCCGAAATCGGTCCGAAAATTGCCAATTACTTAGCCCAGAATACACTGCCTACCGACCGCAGCGGTCGCCTGGCCCACCGCTGCGGTCGCCCAGTTTTCCTAGTTTTTTTAAATCTCCCACCGCGTCGGTGGGAGAGTTCAACATTATTTTTTCCACGTATAAACTAGGCGACCGATGGCCGACCGTATTTCGGTCCGATGTCCGACCGCGGCGGTCGGAAAGCTGTGAGCGACCACCAATTAGCCGACCGCCTTGTTAGGTCGGACAACGGTCGCCTGGCCGACCGTTGTCCCACCGTATCGGCGGTCGGAAAAGCCCTGATTTTGAGTAGTGAATAGTAAATGGTGAAAAATTAAGTAATCGTATTGGAAAAGTTATTGTATAAATACAAGGTGAAAGATAACGAGAGGCGGGAAATTATACTTTGAGTTAATGTGAGGATACGACTAATCTTATATTTGAGATGATAAAGTCTTTTCTAATCATGATAACAAATATTTTACTATTAATAAGGCCACGTACTAGAAATATTTTTGACAGATAAAGTCGAAAAACAAATATATCAAAATATGGTAAAAAGTAACACATAACAGTATTAAAAATATCATTAATGTTTGCTACTTTGATACAAAATTTAGTTTCTTTTGAGATTATCCGCGCATCGCGCGGGTACTATACTAGTTATATTAAAAGCAAGGTAGTAACCTTAAGAAAAGTAGCCAAGTGGCAGCATAGAAAATAACCATTTGCCAGATTTAGGACAAAATTTAGTTATTAGTTATTTTATTTGAAATATAGTTATTTTTAAGTTTAAATTATGACAAGTGGTACAAGTCTGACAGTTAATATAAAATTTGAATAAAAATCTGTGAAACATTTCTATAAATTGCTAACTGCTTGGGAATATATCAGCAAACCTAAATAGATAAATTTCTTTTTTATGTTTAATTATTATCTAAAAAAAGTTATTCAAAATATAACCACTACCGATAGTTAAAACGTAGTGGCATGAATCAGTTTTTGCGCGAATTATAACTTCTTACACTTTCGGATAGATGAAATAAACTTCTACAGAGTTGAAAAGAAAAAGGCTTTCTTCTTCACAGAGACAATATAACGATTTATTAGTTTTTTCTCTTTATCTTCTTTACGCCATTTTTCTTTTCTACAGGCTGACTCATCTAAGTGAAATTTGAAGGTTAGGGTTGTGCGACTTAAATTGTTTATGTATTGCAAAGGTTTTATATAATCTTTTTAGCATTAGCTCTACATGTATCTTTAGAATTTTTTATAGTAATTGAAATCTGAATTCTCATAGTTTTCTTTGATCTATAGTATTTTCTATGTGGGAATAATGTGATCCATATGTCCGCATCTGTTAAACTCTTTCTAATAATTCTCATAGTTTTCTTTGGTCTCAATTTTTTAAATATGATAAAAGCAATGTAGCGTTTTTCGTGTTTATATTCTTTCTTTCCATTATTTATTTTTGTACAGTTTATTTTTTTTCCTCTTAAAATTGCTTGAAAGGAAAATACTTGTATATGTTATCTTTGCTCTTACATGGTATATTTGTTGGTTCTGCAATTATTGTGGTTTGTTTTGATGACATTTTGATTGACAGTTCGCAAGGCAGTGTGTGAAGAACATTGGGAGGAAATTTGATTACCCCAATTGTTGTGAAACTTGCAGAACATTAAAGGTGTTTGATAAATAACTCAATGTGAATAGTTTATACTTTGAAAGATCTTGTCTGCGCAGTACAGTTCAAGTGACTAATGCATGAAAATCTTAACTTAAAAATGATATCGTGTGTGCAATTGACTTTTGCAGAAATTGTTTAAGGCAATCTTAACTTATTGATGTTGATGCATATGGAAAGGATAGTATACACATTGTATGATCTGAAGCAAAACAGCAGATGATGTATGCGTTAGAGAACAATGACAGACTTGGACAAGTTTGTATGAAAAGAAAGATAACTACAGAGAAAAGTAAAAAAATTAATTATTGATGCACGAATCTGAGTTTTAATTTATGGAATTATCTGCGATTACGCAGTATTTGTTCTTCTTTCTCGAGATACTCACGTCAGAGTCTTTGTACTACTTCACGGACTCATGCTGTCTCTGCACCAGGTCTAGAAATCAGTAAAATTATAATGCTCGAAGGTATGTTTTGTTTTCCTTTGAGATTGATTGATAACCGAGCTTTATTTTTCTCTATACATTGTTTATTTTTATAAGCATATCATAAATGAAGTCTTTTATCAGTTTTTTTTTATGGAGAAAGACATGAAACTTTGAATATAAAATTTTCGTTTTTTAATATATAATTGATTGATATGAAAGGAAATACAACTATGGAACCTTGAGAGTTGTTTCGTTGATGGCCTTTAATCATTAAATTGTTCATAGAAAATTTTTAATATGTGAATTGTTATGCTAGGAATTAATAATACGGGGATTGTTGTGCGAAAGTGGCTTTATGGAAACACAACCAAAAGTCTGAGTTTGATTTTATGGAATTAGCCTTGCTTCTGCATTATTTTTTCTCTTTTTGTTATGATGATTAATTATCTTTCTTCTTTGTCGAGATACTTACCATGTCACATCTTTATCCTACTTCGCATACTCATTTTGGTGCTATGGTTTCTGAAATTGAGTGTTGATCTTGCAAGCACAAGTAAATTAAATACATAGGGACATACATTTCTTTTCTGGGCTATACAAATTTTAGAGATATTGTGCAAAGGAACGAAGCACATTAATTTGGAACAAATAGTGTCACAACCAAAAAAAGAAGTTTCATATCTTTATTATTATTACTTCAGCAATAAAATGAGTTTCACATCCTTATAAAGTTGAAACACGATTATCTATTTGGATGTGCTTATTCCTCAATTGTCATGCTATTAACATTCTTTGTATCAAGTGATCAGGTTGTTAAATTTCAAGTCATCTTTTTCCAATGTCACCTGCAGCATGTTCAAGGGTGAGTTTTAAATTGATGTTTGGGATATAAGATGTTCCTGTTTGTTTGGTAATACTTTTGCCCAAAAGATTGATCTGTCTCTCTTTCCTCTAATACTATTGGTTTTTAAGAATCAATTATTGAGTAGACTGCAAAAGTAAGGAGGATTACGTTATTGTGAGCTGAGTTGCCTTCCCTACAAGTGAATATCCTATTGAGTTTCATTCTAGCGTGCATATGTCACTGTGATATCTAAACTACAAACACTTTAATATTTGCTCTCTTTCTTTTGTTGGGTCTACTTTGTATCTTAAGGAGTTTAACATAAAGAACAAGTTGCTTATCACCGATACTCCATAGCAGATCGATGTTGAAGAACTATGTTAGGAGATCTCCTTCTTATGTTGTATTACCATATTAGATTTTACTTCGAGATTGTCTATTTATTATATCAATGCAGCCGCATATTTTATTTTGAAAATGGATATGGTGTAATGCAAAATCAAAGGACTAAGTTCCTATTCTTCCTGGTGTTGAATCTCTCTATATGCACTTCAAATTTGAGTTGAAGCATAAAGTATATGAATTTTATGTAATATCCAATATCCAATATAGATTTTATGGATTTGTTATATGATGAATGTAATTTGCAGGAAACCATGAGGAGTATGTAAAGTGCATATTCCGAGATGAATTTGGAAAGAACAGTAAGCTGACTTTGACGTATCGGGATGGAGCTTCTAATCCCATGAATTTTTCAAGCAGTTGTTCAGTTTTATCCTTAGTAGAGAAAGATGAGGATACTAATAAGTTAATGCTGGAGCTTGACATACATGAAGGAGAATTTGAGCAATGCTTGCACGAACTCTCAAGAATGAAGCAGGAAGAAGATAGGGTTCTTTCTATGATAAAATCATTTCCAATTTTTAACCATTTTCCAGAGAAAGTACATCAAAATATAACTAAATTTATCTTACTATTTTCTTTTCCTTTATATTTAATCCTCTTCCAAACAAAGAGAAAGCAATTCCATTTATTTTTGTTTCTTATCATTACCAAAATTCATATTACAATAGTGATCATCACATTTTAAAATTTTTATAAACATTGTGCCGTGTTGAATAGGTAATTGTTATCGACACTAAATGAAGAATTTACTTCATGGTGTGTGAGCTTCATTATTTAATAGCGTAGATATACCATTGATGTTGGATTTCTCTTTGTTGATCGAATGATGCCAGTTTGGACTTTGACGATTATCTTTGCTCTATATGAGGTGAAAATTTATTGAGTTTGTAGGACGAAGTAGCTTCTATTTAAGTTTATTTCGTTATAACTGTTGGTTAATGGGTGGTGTTTGGTTATTAGCAAATGTAATGTGGTTATCGTGATAATTAATATGGTTATTAGCAAATGTGTGGTAATCTATTGTTAACAAACTTTTACTATTTAAAACTAATGAAGGATAAAAAAATTTTAAACATACAGGTAGACTACTTAAATAAATTTAAACATGTAAAGTCTTTCACTAGATTGCAGCATTATTCAAATCTTTCCATAGTTTGCTCCTCGGTGGTTTTCGATAAAGTTGTAGATTGATAAAATTACTCTACTGTCGTGGATAATGAAAATGTAAATTGAAAGCTTGACTAATAACTTTTATAGTATTAGAAAGATGTTAAATTATTTGTTATATCAACCTAAATATGATGATCTGACGCATGGTATAAAGACTATCTCATTGCAAATAAGAGTATAAAAGGTAAGCTTCTTTTCAAATGAATCTTATCATAAGCTTTTCTTTTTGTTTTTTGATTTTTTTCTTCTTCGTCTTTTATTTTGAATTTTACGCCTCAATTTATCTTAGAGCTTTTACCTTCGATTTATTGTTTCAACGTTATGAATAGTAGCATTTCAAAATTGGAATAATGAAATATTTTTATATTTACTACTTTAAAATTTAGAAATTTTAGTATATTTTATATTTCCGCGCATCGCGCGGGTACTATACTAGTTAATGTACAAGCAGATTCACAAATGGGAATTCAAATGCCCATGGAATCTTGTCCTCCTGGGGTGAAAAGCTTATGTCAAGAATTCTTGACCCACCATAGTTACCCAAGCTAATTTGAGAAAGGATTCAAACAGAAAACATTAATCTTTTATCAAATCCAAAACACTTTGCCTCATTGCGTTTTTTATATAGAGGACGATGGTGAAAGCTCATTTGCAAAAGATAAGAATTCAGAACTAAAAAATTATATGAACCCTAATTTGCTTGAGTTCTTTTTATATCATCTATCTTTCTCCTATTTTTGATATCCCAGCTTGTTTTCCTACGAGAAGAACAGTAGGAAGGAGGGAAGATTCACAACCCAAAAGCCAGCATCCAATATAATTTTGAGGTTAGCTTGATCAAGGAAATAAGTTAAAGATGAATTTTAAGGCGAAGAAGAAAGGAATGGTTAAACAAATGGGGCCGGATATGAATATTCAAGAAAAATATGTTTACAAAAATTAAATAATGAAAAACGTATGTTACGAAGGTCAATGTTATGGAGCCAAACTTGAAGGGAGGTCTCTGAAATTATCCCTAAATTCTTTTATTGTTGTTTTTGAGGAGATATAAAAGAATATTGATATCGACGATAGTTCCTAATTCATCTCTTTTTTAACGCCAAACGTTTTTGCAAACCTTATCTTCAACTCTATGTGAGTTTGTAAGTCTGTATCCAAATTCACATCCTAAACCATTGAATTAGAATTGAAATATCAAAAGTTTTGATTTTGAATATAACAACACATTGAAATAGAATAAAAGGTGGAATAATTTACAAGTAGGTCTCTATTTCAGGCGACTCAACTTTTCTTATTTCTTTCGATATCAATTTTAGCAGATGTATCATATCTTCTTTCTTAGGAGTATTCTAATTCTTATTATGGTGAATATTATTGTATTTTCCTTATTTTGTCATATACTACATTTTTTGCTTCAATCTTGATGATGAATATGAATATATGATATCCCACAATTTTGTTTATTTTTCGCAGGGTAGCTCATGCAAGAATACATGAAATTAAAGTTAGATTCATATACATACTTAAATGATGACACTCAAAATTTTATTTTGGCTACTAAACACACATGCTCTTTGTCAGGCGAGTTACTTCATGTCTTAAATTTGATTCTTCTTCATCTACTCTTTTGAATACTAATGGAGTTGTAAATCTTGAAATAAAATGTGGGAAGGAATGTAATTTTAAGTCATGAATTGAACTTCCTGTGTACTTTGACGTCCCAACTGAATCTCATCTTAAGATTTCTTTTTGTTCTTGAGTTTATTTCTTCTTCGTCTTTTCTTTCAAATCTTAGACTTCAAGTTATGCTCGCGCTTTTCCCTTCAACTTTATTCGTTCAAGTTTCTGACTATTATTGTGGATGAATAACACCGATTTAAGACTCAATAATAAAAATTTACATATTTGCTACTTAGATATATTTAATTTTAGTTTCTTTTTATATTATCCGCGTATTCCGCAGATACTATACTAGTTTATGTTTAAAATTTTAAAGTTTCAGTCTTGTGTTTAGAACCTATTGTTTAAAAATAATGGTAACTTTAATATTTGAAAACTAATTTTTGTTTAATTAAGTCTCAATGTAGGACTTTCACTCTTATGTTTATGGATGGATTATACCATGCTAAACAAAGGAATTCAGTTGTTTGAACTCCCAGAATATTCACCTCTTGGAGTTCTTTTTTAGTGGACAGGGGATCGCAATTATCTTATTACTAGTTGCGTGTGCCTGTGCTTAGATTATTGGGTTCTTTTTCTTCATTTTCTTTTACTTGTTCCTCTTCTACTCCCTCTGTCATATTTTAGATGTTTGGAATTAATTGGGCACAGATTTTAAAGAATAAGAAAGATTTTTTAGTTTCGTGATTTAAAATTAAAGGTATATGTTATGTGGGTCATTGCCTTTAAATCCTATGGTCTAACAAATCTTGAATTTAAAGAGTTACTATATATGAAAATAGACACTCTATTTTAGACAAATTAAAAAGAAAAGATATACATTTTATTATATTCTAAGCACCTCCTATGGACACTAGAAGGGGAGGGGGGCTGAATAGTGTCCTCCAATTTTTCGTCGAAGAACCACATTCTTAACGTCTAGAACCTCGTTCTTGTCACAACAGTTTTCACGAAAAACACTGCAACACACACAAACTGCAACCTTAAAGAACACGATGTTTTTACGTGAAAAACTCCTTGCTCAAGAGAGGAAAAATCACGACCCACAGTCTGGGATTTTAGAATCAATCCACTAACACCAAGAGCAAGTTTTACATTACAAAACTCTGCAACCAAGGGGCTACACTCTAGACCCTAATCACTCAACAAAGCTAAACTCTAGCTTTACAAAGTAATCTCTCAAAATTCACCTATTACAGTTGCTTCTAATCTAAGCATGTAGGTAAAAACAATTGTAGCACAAAACAACAACCACTCTAATCAAGAATCTAGACAGAATATCTAAATTCAACTCTTTAAACTTCAACAGTTGTCTTCAGCAGTTAAGTCACTTTAAAAGTTATTGGATTGCCTTGTGATTACTCTCAACTCTCGTGGTGAATAACTGATCTACGGCTGCCTCAATTACTTGCTTTTATAAGGGCTTCGTAACCCTAGTAGTATTCCACTAGGAAACCTCGCAGATATGGCAAGTCAAGATTTCCTGTTATCTTTTTCTTGTTTAGCTCCAACTCTCATTCATACTTCACAGACACAACCACTACACAACTTCTTTTAGCTGACTAGGATGCACAATAGTTCACGCGCCATTATTCCTAGTTCTGCATGGATTTACACTCCATAATCTTTTCCATCAGTCATGACCTTCTTCATAAGGACCAAACACCCCCAACATTCCTTCTTCCCCCTTTTGGCATCATCAAAAAGATTCAAATCCTGAGAGAACAAGTTAGTATAGTTCCGTCTAAAGCACAAGGTAATTAAGTCAACTAAATACACATGAATGAAACTAAGGGTCCAACCAGAACCAGATATATCATAAAAGGACCCAAATATCAAACAAAAGAAATTTAAAACCAATCATCCAGGGCGTGGCAAACACACAGCCCAATAAGTACAGAACCAAATATCAATTGTCTTGAAAACATGCATCAAAGGAAGACAGGAAGGAAGGGAAAACAAGGATTTGGACAAGGACACAGAAGGAAATGGGCAGGACTCGAGGATTCAGGTTGAAGTGCTTGACAAGTGCCTCAATATTCTTTAAATTTTTGGCCTTTTCTACTACTAACTCGGCCTCATGCTTGTGACAGTCAATCTTCAAGCGATCAATTTCTTGATCCTTCACCTGTAGCTGCCTCTTCAGTTCAGCATTTTCTTCATCTACTTCCAGCACATGCTGCTCCAGTTCCTTCATCACTGCAATGGCTTCATTAGGTCCAAAATCTTCACTTTCCTCAGGCTGCTCTTGCTTAACTGGCATTGGCCTCTTGGATGTCCTCTTCTCCTTGAAGAAATCACAGTTCTTCAGCAAGTTTTGACCAAACATCTGATGCAGAGTTGGCTTCTTTCCACCTTCCAAGGGCACCCCAAAATGCTCAAAGACCTGCTGCAGGATATAGGAAAGCACTAAGGAGTGTGGCTTTTGGTCAGTATCTGCAATCCTTTTGATATGTCTGATAATCAGACCAGGCAAATTGATCTTTGTTCCTCTATCCAGTAGATCCATGTATGTTAAGTCAAGAGCACATGCCTCACTATTTCTCTCCCCTCTAGGTAGCAGGAATCTATGGACAAACTCAAAGAGCAACTGATGTGTAGGTTCCATCTCCATCTTCTCAACCTTTCTTTCCTTTCTGAGTCTAGTTTTGCTGAGAATTTCTTCACAACACTTAGAGGAGTAGCACAATCAGTTCTCTTAGGCCATTTCAGCTTAATGTACCTGCAATATCCTTCAGCAGGAACATCAAGAATGACTCATAGCTCCTTCCTTCCAAACTCTAGCTCCACCCCTTTCACCACAGAGAACACCCTTCTTGCAGCTACTCTGCAATTTACGTAGAACTCTCTTATCTCTTCAGCATATAGGCATCTGTTCTCCTTTGTAAAGAGGTTTGGCCAACCTTGATCCTCTAGTTTCCTCAACAAGGGCCTCATGTTATGCTCTTCCAGGTCACTCAGTATGCTCCCAACCAGTACTTGGTGCCTAACAAAGAAGGCTGCCCTGTCAACCTCTTCATTACCCTATTTTTTCTCCTTGGCTTCTACTTCACTATCAGTGTCAGAATCACTTGGATCAACATAATCCCCATCCTCATCACTCTCCACCTTTTCTTCAACAACAATTTTCTCCTGCTCCTCTTCTACCACATTTTTACCTTGCTTCTTATCAAGCTTTGCAAGTTTTTCTACCTGTTATTTCAAAGCAGACCTAGTAGCCACCCTCCTAGGCACTGCCTTTACAGCAGGTTCCTCACTACATTCATTTTCACTGTAAGGGTCTTCATCACTCTCATCTACTAGCCTACTTTGGGACACGACTCTTCCATCTTTCACCAGTCTTCTTCTCTTTTCTATCATTGGCTGTGTTTCACTAACAAAAACTAATTCCTCTTCTTCCTCTTCTCCCATCATCTTCTCATCCTGCTCACCAAATTTTCTCTTCACACTTTTCTTTGATTTTTCCACAACCTTCTCACTACTACTGTCATCAGCCTGAATTTTCTCTTCTTTGTTTTCCTCTGAATCAGCCCAATCAAGTTCTGCATCCTCAGCTACAGCAGGAGCTGAGGAAGAACCAGGTTCTTGACTCAATTTCTCGGTAGCTTCAACAGAACTAGGTCCTTCACCCACTGGACCTTCCAACACATACTCCACTTGAACTTTCTCGAGGGGAGCAGCCTCCGAACTAGGTTCGTCGACTTGGCCCTTTTGAGATTCTACATAATCCTTCTCTCTTAATCATTCTAACATATTTTCAACCACATCAAGCTCCACCACCCTGTCAGTTACTTTAGGGACATGAAAACCAACCCCAGGTACAAAATCCTCTAAAACAACTTGTACATCTCCCTCACTAACTTTCCCCCTATCAGTTGTGCAACTAGGCTCTACTGTTTCTACAAGTTCATCTAACCCTTTAACTAAATTTTAAGTGCTCAATTTTCCAGGGCTTTTGACCAAATCTAAAGCAGTAGAACTATTTTGGGTCGAATCAGGTCTTACCTCAACTGATTTTACATCGGGAACTAGTGATGCTGACGTCGGAGGAGAGGGTTTCGCAACGGCTTTCTTGGGAACCTTCTTTCCCATCTTTTTGTGAAATTTCAACCTCGCCTTGGCAATTCTTTCAGCAAGAGTAGAGGCGGGGGGTTAAGAGAGGACTCTTTGGAGGTGTGGGTTTCTGAGGTTTTTTCCGGAGAGGCGGATGATGATTGTGCTTGAGACATGGTGTGAATTTTAGGTAGAGTTATGAGGGAAAGGGTTTTCTAGTTTTGAACTTGAGAAAGAGAAGAGTAGAGAGAATAGGGTGGATTTTTCTTTTCTTCTTACTTCGGATGAATAATGGAAGAAAAGAGGGTAACAGTGTGTTTAAGCGAATCTAGGGAATAAGCAGTAATGATGGTGCCGTAAAGTAGAACAGCTTTTTAGAGTTTTGGGAAACCGAGAAAGCTTAGGATTTGACAGTTATTTGAAAGGCTCATTAAGACTTCTAGAGCAAGTGGGGTAGGTTTAAATTTAAACATGTAACGACAAAAGAAATTTTCCTATGATTTTGGGCGATTACATAAACATGGAAAGTTTCCTTGATGCACGTTCACAAGTCAATCAATTCTAGCTATAGTACTTATCATAAATAGTTGTATAGATGTACCTGGACATGGTTCCTCACGCTTGTCATGGTTCCTTCTACGTACTCAGTTGGTTCTTCTATGGGAACTCATTAGAATACTCAAGTGGTACTTAGTTGAACAAGTATACTTAACACATTACAAAATTAGACTGGACAATAGCAACTATATTTACAAGCAGAATAATGAACACTTAACTAGCCAAACCTTGGAAAGCAGATGCTGGATCACCCATGTATTTTGGTCATCCCTAACTCCAACCCATTCCTCTCAAATTGAATTTTGTTCAGTGCTTTGGTAAAGATGTCAGCAATTTGGTCCTCAGTCCTGCAAGAATTTATGGTGATTAGACCATTTTCTACATTATCTCTAAGAAAGTGGTGTCTAATATCAATGTGTTTGGTTCTTTTGTGTTGGACTGGGTTCTTCGCAATATTCACAGCACTTGTGTTATCACAGAAAATAGGCACAACTCCACACTTAATTCCAAAATCCTCCAACTGTTGTTTGATCCATAACAGTTGAGAGCAGCATGACGCAGCAGCTACATACTCAGCTTCTACAGTAGACAAGGCTACTGAATTCTGCTTCTTTGTAGCCCAAGAAACTAAGCAAGGACCAAGGAAATGAGCCATTGTTGAAGTGCTTTTCCTGTCCACCTGTTGACCTACATAATCAGCCTCAGCAAAATCAATCAATTCAAAAGTGCCACCTCTAGGATACCATAGACATAGATCCTGAGTACCCTTCAAGTATCTCAAAATTCTCTTCAGAGCTGTCAGATGTGACTCCTTTGGCTTTGACTGAAATTTAGTACATAGTCCCACACTGTATACAATATCAGGTCGACTAGCTGTGAGATATATGAGTGAACCTAGAATTCCTCTATATTTTGTCTCGTTTGTCGAATGACCTAGTTCATCCATATCCAGCTTTGTTCCAGGAGCAATAGGAGTAGACATTTCTTTTGCTCCCTCCATGTTGAACTTCTTCAAAAGCTCCTTAACATACTTCTGTTGGTGAATCATAGTTCCTTCAAGGGTTTTTTTTAATCTGCAATCCTAGAAAGAAATTGAGTTCTCCCATCATACTCATTTCAAACTCACTGCCCATCAACTCAGCAAATCCCTTGCATAACTCCTCATCAGTAGCTCCAAATATAATATCATCAACATATACTTGAACCACCAATAAATCCTTTCTTTTCTTCTTCAAGAACAGTGTGTTGTCAATTCTTCCTCTTGAAAATCCATTTTTAAGCAGGAACCCTGATAGCCTCTCATACCATGCTCTAGGTGCTTGTTTCAGTCCATAGAGCACCTTATCAAGTTTGTATACATGATCAGGAAATTCATTATTCAAGAAACCTGGAGGCTGTACCATGTAGACTTCTTCATTCAGATATCCATTCAAGAATGCACTCTTCACATCCATCTGATATAATGTAAATTCTATGTATGTAGCAAAGGCAATCAACATTCTTATAGCTTTCGTCCTAGCTATTGGGGCAAAGGTCTCATCATAATCAATTCCTTCCTCTTGACTATATCCTTGGACTACCAGTCTAGCTTTGTTTCTTGTCACTATACCATGTTCATCCAGTTTATTCCTGAACACTCATTTAGTTCCAATAATTGATCTGTCATTTGGCTTAGGAACCAGATGCAAACTTTTCTTCTTTCAAACTGATGAAGTTCATCCTGCATAGCTAAGACCCAATCTGGATCTTTCAAGGCTTCTTTTACATTCTTTGGTTCCATAGATGATTGGAAGGCAAAGAATGTACAGAAGTTCTTCAGGGTAGATCTAGTCATTAGCCTAGTATCTAACTCAGATAACACGTTCTCGTTCTCCAGAGGATGAGAGCTTTGATGTTTCCATGGTCGAGGTTGTATGTGATGAGAAGAACCTTCAGCGATAGTTTGAGTGGGTTCTTCCAGATCATTTGATTCAACGTCGTTATCAGCTGTTCCCTCTGACATATTGACTCCTTGTTCCCTTTGAGTTAGATTTCCATCCTCTTCACAAGTTTCCTCCTTTTCCTCTGATATCTCAGTGTTACCTGTACAATCTTCTCGAGTAAGACCAATAGCCTGATCATCCACTTCCTTTTCAGCAATTTCATTATCTGACTTATCAAACACCACATGCATGCTCTCATCTACCGTTTGTGTTCTTTTGTTGAACACTTTATAAGACTTGCTTTGGGAAGAGTAACCAAGAAATATTGCCTCATCACTTCTTGCATCAAATTTTCCCAATGGTTCCTTGTCGTTGTTGTGGACAAAACATTTACATCCAAAAGGCCTCAGATGTGCAATATTTGGTTTCCTTCCTCTAAGAAGTTCATAAGGGGTCTTGTCAAGAATGGCCCTTGTGGAACACCTGTTCAGCGAGTAACATGCAGCGTTTATAGCTTCAGCCCAAAAATTTCTTGCAAGACCACTTGATAGCAGCATGGTTCTTACCATATCTTCCAGAGACATGTTCTTCCTTTCAACTACTCTATTTTGTTGTAGAGTACTTGGTGCAGAGAAATTATGATCAATACTATGTTTTGTATAATACTCAGAGAATTTTATGTTTTCGAATTCCGTCCCGTGGTCAGATATGATACTGACCAGTTCCAAACTCAACCTTTTCTGCACAACTCCAGCCCAGTCCTTGAAGCTATCAAAGGCTTCATCTTTGGATGCAAGGAACAAGGTTCATGTATACCTTGAGTAATCATCGACAATCACGAACACGAACCTCTTTCCTCCTCTACTTATTACTTTCATGGGTCCACATAGATTCATATGTATCAGCTCCAGTGGCTTTGACGTACTTACCACCTTTTTGGATTTAAAGGATGATCTCACGTGTTTCCCCTTAACACAAGCATCACACATCTTGATGTTTTCAAATTTCTTATTTGGCAAACCACGAACAAGTTCCTTCGACACTAACTTGTTGAGCTGTGAAAGGCTTGCATGTCCCATCCTTTTGTGCCCAGCTGAGAATCACTCTCTTGGACATTCAAGCATGTTAAATTATTTTCAGGCAGTGATCTCAGTGATGCTTTGTACACATTATTCACCCTATTTCCTTCCGTGACGATTTCTCCACTCTGTAGTTTCTTCAAGTACATCCTATAGATGAGAAGCTGACTTCATTTCCTCTGTCACATAGTAGAGAAATACTCAGCAAATTGCGTCTGAGACCATCAACACAGTATACATTCTCAATTGCATGATCTAAGGATCTCCCAACTTTTCCAATTCCCACAATCTGGCCACTCTTTCCTCCACCAAAGGCTACACTGCCTCCTTGAAATACTGCGAGTGAAAAAAAGTTCCTTCTATCTCCAGTCATGTGCCTTGAACAACCACTGTCAAGAATCCAGCTTGGGTTATTCTCTCTCACTCCAGCCTGCAAAATAAATCAAAGGTTAGTTTTAGTAACCTAGACAAGTTTGGGTCCCTTCTTATTAGAAAATGGATAAATCAAATTTTTCTTAGCCCATTCAGGTAAACTACTCCTCTTGTTTTTTATCTTTGCCTTGCTTTCAGCCATGCACCTTTGTTTGTAATGCCCAGTTTTGCCACAAAAGGTGCACAACATGTTACAAGGAAAACCCACATACTTACTCTTGGGATTGTATGGAGGCAAAGGTTTCTTGAATCCTAGCCCTTGTTTTCCTTTGTTCTGGTTTTCAAGAACCCAGTCCATTGCCTCAGAGGATTTGTTCCATTTTTTTAATCTGGTAAGCTCATAGACAACTTTTTCAAACTTTTGTTTAAGAACTCTATTTTTCTCAGTTTCCTGATACATGATCTCATTTGTTCTCTTGAGCTTATCTTCAAGAAAAGTTTCAACTTCACTGATTACTTGCTTACCATTAACACTTTCCTATAACTGATTTAATTCAATGTCAAGTTCTGAGATTTTAGAGTTTGACACAAGAGCCTGCCCTTTCAGAAGAGCATTAATTTCTTCAAGTTCAACATTTTGCTCTTGAAAGCCCTTGTGTCTTCCTCTTAGATCACTTATATCTTCAGTTAGTTTGCCTTTCTCAGCTTTTACCTTTTCATAACCCTCAATTAAGGTGGCAGTTATTAGAATCAGATTATCAGTTGAGTATGTGTGCAAATTTTCTTTTAGTTCAAAAAGGCATACCTCAGCTGAATGAGCAACTTCTTCTCCATCAGTTTTCATGAGAGCTGATTCCTTCTTCTGGTCGTCTTCAGTGTAGATCTCTTTCAAATTCTCCCAAATTTCTTTGGCAGACTTGTACTCCAGCACCTTTGCTAGTACATCAGTCGTCATCCATTTTCTCAAGTACAACATATCTTTAGAATTTGCTTGCATCCAATCCAAATCTTGAGGATCGAGTTCTTCTACCAGCTTTAGAACCAAGGATCCATTTGCGACTCTCTTCACAGGTACATGAGGTCCTCGTTTCATAATCAACCAGAGGCTGTAATCCATTGCTTAATGGAAGACTTTCATTTGTTTCTTCCACCATTTATAACTTGTTCCATTAAACACAAGTGGTTTGAAAGGATCTCTTCCTCCTCTGAACTCCCGTGGATCTTCTTCATCTGAGTTCTTACCAGACAATCCTATCAATGCTAGTGGAGACTCATCCTCAGATTCCTCTTCTTCATCAGATTCACTGTCAGTTGGTCCCCATGTAGCATAGAAGGCTTCCTTCTTCTTCCTTCTTTCTGCTCTGAAGTTTGGAGGTCGTCTGAATTTCTTCTTGTCTTTATCATTATCTTTTGATGCCTCCTTCTCCTTTTCCTTTATGGCTCTATTCTTCATCCACTCGTTTTCCCACATTGGACAATCCATAACTGCATGGTCCTTCTTGAAACATTTAAAACACCCTGAGTAGTCTGGATTGTCAACTATGTTCTTTCTACCAGTGTTTTCTTTGTTGTTCCTTTTGAACCCCTTGAACTTTCCTAGATTAAACTTCTACCTCAAGGCACTAACCATAGCAGCTTCAACTGATTGTAAGTCAACATACTCCTTAGATTCCTCAGTTTCTTCAAGTGCAAGAGTCTTGTCCTTCTAGGGTAATGGTTTACTCTTTGATTCCTTCATCATTTCATGTGTTTTCAAGCTTCCAACTAGTTCTTCGAGCTTGATAGACCTGAGAGGCTTGGACTCAATAATGACAGTCATTTTGGGTTCCCAGACGTCAGGAAGTACATTCAGGACCTTGTCCACCATTTCAACTCCTGGCAACTCAATATCTAGAGACCTCATCTCGTTTGTGATAATAGTCAGCCTTGTCATCATGTCTTGTATTGACTCCTTCTCTCCCATAGTGAACAACTCAAATTGTCTTTTCAACATTCTTTTCTTCGAGTCCTTAACTTCAGTCGTTCCTTCATGCACAACTTCCAGGGCATCCCAAATTTCTTTTGTCGTCTTATAGGATGATACTCTATTGAACTCTTCATGACCAAGCCCACAGATTACCAATCGTTTGACTTTGTGATTCTTTTCGACCATCTTGTAGT
The DNA here is from genome assembly GCA_037355625.1 of Petunia x hybrida. Lineage (NCBI taxonomy): Eukaryota > Viridiplantae > Streptophyta > Magnoliopsida > Solanales > Solanaceae > Petunia > Petunia x hybrida. Next base: position 454,956 of record JBBBVM010001137.1, on the reverse strand, counting down.
CAGTTTCGTTGAACTCCTCTTTTGTTTTGGGTTCTTCTCGAGCAGTAGCTCCTTCGCCAACCACTTTGGTTGGTATTAAATTTCCTTTAGAAACAATCAACCAAAGTTGATAATCTTCCGCACAGATATAGTTCTTCATCTTGTTCTTCCACCAAGCGTAGTATTGCCCATTAACCTATGGGGGCGTCAGAACCGACTGTCCTTCAGTGATAGTAGGTGGTGCACTCATGATTAGATCCTTCACAAGGTGTTAACCTAAAGCAAGAAGATCCGCTCTGATACCACTTGTTATACTCTAAGCACCTCCTATGGACACTAGAAGTGGGGGTTGAATAGTGTCCTCCGATTTTTCGTCGAAGAACCAGATTCTTAACGTCTAGAACCTCGCAGATATGGCAAGTCAAGATTTCCTGTTATCTTTTTCTTGTTTAGCTTCAACTCTCATTCATATTTCAAAGACACAGCTACGACACAACTTCTTTTAGATGACTAGGATGCAAAATAGTTCACGCGCCACTATTCCTAGTTATGCATGAATTTACACTCCATAATCTTTTCGATCAGTCATGCCCTTCTTCATAAGGACCAAGTTTTCCTCCAGAACTACTAGGTCCTTCGTTTGTCATACTTCAAAATGTCGCACCTCATTTTTTCGACCTCGGAGCGAGTTCAAAAGTCGAGTTTGACTGGCTGACTCGGTTGGAACGAGTTTTGGAGTCGCCATCTAATAAATTTTTCTAAAGGCGTATTAGGTCACCTAAAGCGTCTAAATTTCTAAACTAACTCCGGGTAAGTCTTTTGTAAGAGATTCTATGGGTAAGAAGTCCTTGTGACTCGGGAAGAAGGTGTTAGGCACTTCCCGAGTCCCACGAAAGGTGGTTCCCGACCGGATTTATATTTTTTTGGGATTATAGACCAATCATGCAAATAAGTTTTAAATGCGCAAAGTATTCGAAATAATTCTTAACTAAGGCCATGATGAAGCACAAACTAAATTGAAGGCTAATAGTGCAAGACAAACTTAAAGTATCTAAACCATAGAAAATGAAACTAAAAGACCAAGACAAAAAAAACTAAAGAGGACATTTGCGCAAGTCCAATGAAGAACGGGCTTACTGTAGCAAACCATTACAAGCAGAGATTTTTGTATGAAGATTTGCGCAAACATCCTGCAACTACTGCCTAGTCGCAATTTTAGCCCTAATTTCAGATTTTAGTTTTCTGAAGGCTAAAGAATGAAATAATGACTCAGAATTCGATCTTCTTCTGCAAATCTAAAATGAATTTGTTTCTGAAAAATATTTAAAACAGTAAGAAAACTTTAAACAATTTTGACTTCCATAATATCATAACCTGAATCATAGAGACAAAAAGGATTATATTTAGAAAATGTAGCTTCTTTTGGAGGGATCTTTTGACATTAATTGTCAAATATCTATTCCAAGTAGCCTTTTCTTTTGGGGTAAACAAGGATTATATTAAGAAAAGATTTTTAAATGAAAGCAAGAATTCTCCTTTTTATTACTTAGCTATATGCAAGAAATAGAAAACCACACACAATCACATAACTATTAAATGGTGTTGATATTCATGCAGATTCATGAATTAAGTGAGACTTTTACCATATTTCTTTTTAAAAGTGACCTTTTATAGATATCCATTGCATGGCTTGACCCCCAAAGCTTTTACTCTCCCCTTTCACACTATTAATTAGTATGTAGAGGATTTCAATTCATTGTAAAAAAAATTAGTTTTCCACTGTTTTAGAAAAAATCAGGCGTGAATTAAAACTGGACAGTTTACACAGTTTTGCAGAAATGTTCCACATTATGGCAGAATTGCGGAAATAGCCTCTTTTCTATTTTTTACGAGAAATACTCCCTGCCTATTTTGACATAATGCTGCCCTGTTTTCAGTTTCAACACACAAATTTATAAATAGCACTGTTTCCCAGTTGAATGGCATTTTCAATCACAACAGCATAAAAAATAAAAAGAAGGCTAAGAAAGGCTCCTGTTTAGCCAACATATGGCGGCACCTCTGCTGCTCATTTACAGGCTACTTTGACAGTGTTTTGCTGACACTTCGAGGCAGTTCGTGTGCTTCTTTTACCACTGTTTTACTTATATAATAAGTACAGGCATGATCCCTAATGAATACATTACATATAGAGTCTAAGGGGAAGATAAGAGAAGAAAGAAAAGTGCTTGTATGCACTGATGTGAACAAATTAGTTCAACCCTTGCTTGATGCTTCCCACCTTCAATCAAAGTATATCTTGGGCAAAGCCTAAAACCCTGCAAGCAATCTTTATTAATGGTATAGTCTTCTCAGGACTATCCAATCACGAATTCGAACCTGCAATAGAAGTTAGCAGAGGGCCAGAAGTGGCCAAACAAACCAGTATATGTACAAGACAATTGCATATGGAGCTAAAGCCAACATTAGAAACATAAATTATTAATCTGAGTGTCATCCATTTGGTCTAGATTATATACCTTAGAGGAATCAATCCAGCAAATAAGAAGCAGTGAGGAAAGGAGTATTGAAGCAACTAGACTTGAGACAACAGGTGCAGCCAGAGAGTAGCAGAGAGTACTGTAGTGTGTGAGTTCAGTGTGTCTAAGTGTCTGAGTGTGTGAATATTCAGCTGTGTGTATTCAACTGTGTGTGAGAGGTGTAGCAAGTGTCTGTAGTCTGCTAGTCAGTGCTTTTCAGAGATGCAGAGAAGGATAAGGGAGAAAGAAGCAGTGGTAAGGGTCTCTCTGTTTCAGTTTGTATCCCTGTATTTTAGTGTGTGCCCCCTTCTTTTATAAAGGGAGGAGGGGACTGGTATTTATAGGTGTAGGATAGTCTGAATTAATTTCAAATTTTAAAAAGACAGACAAGAATCAATTAGCTCATCCTAGGAAGGAAAGAAAGTAGTATTTCTAATCTAAAGGCAGCAAGAATCAAGCAAGCAATCACATGAAATCAGGAAGATGTTACTGCCTAAACACTTCCATAAATAAGGCTGATTACTTCCATTTTGCAATTAAAGAAACTAATTTCCTTTTCAAACTTAGGCAGCCAGATTGCATACATATGTAAATATATCTGTGCTATTATACACGATGGCTATACCATGTTCAAAGCGTGAGCCTTCGACAGCATACTAACCATTGACACTAGCTAAACCAAACGAGCAGACATGTAGGACTCGAATTAAGCTAATATAATTTTGTCTTAGCAGAACAATGTTTCTCAGTCCATTGGATCAAATAGTCGGGCATTTCTTGCTGATACCATACTCAACTTATCTTGAAGCAGTCCAAATGGCTCCAGAACAATTCAATTTAAATTGTCAAATAGCAAACTATCAAATATTTCAAACAAATAGGTTTAACGGTGATGATTATGAAATCTGATCCGAAACAATTAGACAAAGTAGACGTGGCTTTAATCAAGTCAATAACATGCTATTTTCATAGAAATTCAAAGAATCAAGTTGTATAACTAAACACATAAAAGGAGGGCTATTACCCGTTTTCCATTTCCGGGTCGGGTCGGGTCCCCTTATTCTCGGCTGTTTTCTGCTCGATTTGTGATGATTCCCGTTTAATTTCCATGATACTTACCTTGTTTGTCGAAGATTACTCAGATTTTGACGAGATTCATACGATCCCCTACTTCCTTTTCGGTTTCCATAGAAAGAGGGATAAGAGGGATTTGTCTCCCCTTTTCTGTGCGAAAACGATAAGGGAGAGAGGGGGATGCGTGAGCAAGGCGTGACTGGTGGAGAGAATGGCGGAGGAGGTATCGATTTGGAGGAGATATGGTGGAACCTGGACTGATTTTGAGCCAAGGGGGGAGAGGGGATATGAAGGGCGACGGCTGAGTGAGTTTAGGAAGGGAGATGAAATGATTTTAGGGTTTTGGTTGGTAAGGGGTGTGTTTGGATATTAAAAGGTGAGAAGTGTTTTGAGCCATTGGATCTGTGGGATAGAGGGTTGGGATCGTGCCACGTCAGGCGCGTGTGTGTGTATGTAGATATTATATGTGTAATTATATATGCTGAAGTGTAAGAAAAATGGGGCTTTGATGGGTTGTACTGCGTGCAGAAGTGAGTTGTACGCGTGCTTTGGAGAGTAGTACTATGCTTATGATGAGTCGTACGTAGGCTAGGAATGTATATAAGTGAGGTGTAGGCGTAGGTGGCGTACACATGGACAAAAAGGTGATGACGAGGACTAGGTGTAGTAGAAATAAGTTATAACATAACAAATTGGCCATTATTTAATTAAAATACTTATAAATATAAATAATTAGTACAAAAATAGGAAGTTTTGTAAATAATTTATAAATAAATGTATTTAAATATAAATAAATATAGATGACCACAAATAATATTAATTAGATATAAATAGCGACAAATAGTTATTAAATAATGTCATAATACGCTAATATTGCATAAAATAGCATACGTAGTTTTGAAAATGGCCTAAATAAATGTAATTACGTAATATAGTCATAATTAAATAAATATTATATAAATAGGGGATAAAAATAATTTTACACATGTAAAATGCATGTCATCTAATGCAGTTTTATTTCAAAAATTACTATTATCGATTTTAATTAAATATAACCAAATTGCGAAAAATGGAGGGACAAAATTGGGTGTCAACAGCTGCCCCTCTTTGCCCGGGGATGATAAAAGAATCTTCGGGCAAAGATAGTTGACGGAGTAGCCAATTTTGTCACGACGGGCGGGAAAAATGCTTGAAAGAAAACGAGGGTTTTGGGGGTGTCTTGGCCGAACTCTGGTCTCTGAGTTGCCTACATATCTCGGGTTTCATGAGAATCAGGTCGTGTGTAGTTCTAGGATGGCGTATCGCCTGTGTGAGATGTTTATGACGCACGATTGAGGTGTCAAGAGTGAATTTGTCCAAGTATGTGAAATTCACATTTGTGTATGCTTTGAGATTTGATGACATATTGAGGAGTGAGCATGGTAAATTCGCACAAATGAACACGATTAGGCACGAAAACACGCACGATTAACAAACAGGCAAGATTCACACGAGGTAAGTACCAATCAGAAGGAATGCAAACTGCCTTCTCTATAAAGGATTAGGCAGATTACTTTTTTGCATATGAGAGGTTTTAGATTTGAGTGGGAAACAAATAATTCGATGAAGTGGTAAAAGCATAATCGAAGGGACTAAGCTTTTCGATTGGAGTTTTAAAATGGTGTATAATAAGTATTTGAAAATTTGTGATTGTATGGTCTCCGTATAGGGAACTGATTTTGAAAGCGAGTATGAGAAAGTGAGGAAGGGCTCAAAGAGATTGCTGGAAAGTCGAAGAATGTCTTGTGGCGTTGCCCCATATATTGTCGTGTTTGTTGTTGTAATTATTATTTTGTGCCTGCACTCAAAGAAATATTTGTGAGTTGTGGGGAGAGGGGAAGGGTTGATTTGTACTTCTTCCCCATTGTTGCATCTCGGGTTTGTGGATGTCGATTCAATGAATTTTGAGGGAACCTCAAAATTCTGCCCCAGTGTCGTCTTGCATCCTTTTGGAATTTTTGAGAGGATCCTCACCTTACTGTAAATAGTTCCTGTAAAACAAAACATACGTGTATGTCCAATTTTAAGGCGGACAAGCCTAATAATATTGCTTGCAAAATAAAATATATGTGTATATATCCAATTATAAGGCAGATGGGCCTATTATAGTAGTGTCTGCAAAACGAAATATATGTGATGTCCTATTCTAAGGCGGACAGGCCTAATAGTCATATTCTAAGCCTGATGGGGCTCATCGTCATATTTTAAGCCTGGCGAGGCTATTTGTCATATCATAAGCCTGTCATATTTTAAGCCTGACGGGGCTAGTCGTCATATTTTAAGCCTGACGAGGCTATTCGTTATATCATAAGCCTGTCATATTTTAAGCCTGACGGGGCTAGTCGTCATATTTTAAGCCTGACGAGGCTATTCGTCATATCATAAGCCTGTCATATTTTAAGCCTGATGGGGCTAGTCGTCATATTTTAAGCCTGACGAGGCTATTTGTCATATCATAAGCCTGTCATATTTTAAACCTGACGGGTCTAGTCGTCATATTTTAAGCCTGACGAGGCTATTTGTCATATCATAAGCCTGTCATATTTTAAGCCTGGCGGGGCTAGTCGTCATATTTTAAGTCTGATGAGGCTATTCGTCATATCATAAGCCTATCATATTTTAAGCCTGACGGGGCTAGTCTTCATATTTTAAGCCTGACGGGGCTAGTCGTCATATTTTAAGCCTGACGAGGCTATTCGTCATATCATAAGCCTGTCATATTTTAAGCCTGACGGGGCTAGTCGTCATATTTTAAGCCTGATGAGGCTAGTCGTCGTATGGGAGGTGCCATGTCCCGAAACTTGTAAGTGCGTTCCTCAAGTGTTTATCAAGTAAAAGATTTGTGGTAGAGCTATCGATTGTTTTGCTTGCTGCTCTAGTGTTCATAAAAAGTATCTGCTATCAAAAAAAGATTTGTTAGTTGAAAACAAAGTGGCTGCCTTGCATTGAACACCCAAGTGTCGGCTCGAATCTGCATTTGTCCTTTGATGTGATATCTTGAAAATCTTTGTTACCCAATCTATCATGCGGATACTTCTTCCATTTTAGATTGAAAACTTTTGTGTGAGTGTATTGGATTAGGAGGATGTCCCAAAAATTGTGCTTATCTTGGCTAGGAGAAAATGAAAATTTTATTATAACGAAACCCTGCCCAAGTAGGCTGCTTACATATCTTTTCAATACAATAATCAAGTCATACGTAGTTCGGGTACAAAGTAGGGATAAAGGGCAAAAGAGCAGTCAAATTTAGAGATGTTAGATTCTGCATGGTGATGGATTGCCTTCATGTGTTGCGCTTTCTCTTCAAATGCCTCGGAGCTATCTTCGATGGATTGCCTTGAACATAGACTGTGTTTGCAGCTTGAGAGCTGGAACTGTCATTTGGTGGTTCTTGTTGTACCGTTATCTTGCCTTTTTCAATCAAGTTCTGAATTTTGTGCTTCAGTGCTGGACATTCTTCAGTGTCATGACCTTGAATGTTCGAATGATATGCACAAATCTTTGCTGGATCAAAATCTGAACGAGGGGTCCACCCATTTCTCGGCTGCAATATCCCTTGATCTCTTAGTCTTTCAAATATACTTGTCAAAGATTCAGCTAGAGGAGTAAATGTGCGAGACTTCATCTTTTTTGTCTGGTGCTGATTGCGTTGAGCCTGATAAGGTTGTTGTTGAAGACCCTGATAGTGGGGAGGTTGTCTACTGTGTAAGTCAGGGGTATCATGAAATTGTAGATTCCGTTGATTCTGGTTGTACGGTGGTTGGTGCCCAGTCATGGCGACTAATGTGTTGTCCTCTTCATTACTTTGCGAATTCTCACGTGCCTCGGGTTGAAAATGTTGATTAACATAGTGCACTGTTGAACTTCCAATGATCTTCCTTTCTTGAATGCCAATTTCGAGTTCTTTTATTATTCGAATCAGACTAGGAAAGTCGTGTGCCTGAACGCCGAGCAATTTCTCATAGTAGATCCCCTCTTGGATTTGGACGAAAGTTGAAACTAACTCTTCTTCAGGTAAAGGAGGATGTATCTTGGAAGCTTTGATTCTCCATCGGGTAGCATATTCTTCAAAAGACTCGTATCGCATTCTTTTAACTTTGTATATCTCATATAGGTGCACATCCTTTCGGATGTTGAACTTGTATTGCTCCACAAAATCTCGGGCCATATCTTCCCAAGTGTGCCATTTTCTGAAATCTTGTTAGGTGTACCAAGTGAGTGCTATCCCAGATAAACTTTGGATGAACAATTGCATTCAGATAGCCTCGATGTGACCAACTCCAATTAATCTAATGCAGTAGTCTTTCAAATGATAGAAGGGATTTCCTTTTCCATCAAAAGTACTAAATTTTGGAATTTTGTATCCATACGGTAGCTCGACATACGGGTGTAGACACAAATCATTATACCTCAAACTTTGAATGTTTCTTGAACTCATCTCTTTTTTAATGACCATTTCCAAATCATGGAGCTTTATTCAGACCTTCGTGTTCATTTGGTTGGACTTCTTTTATGTGCTTCTTATATGGGTATACTGCCAGCTGATTCTGCTTGTTTCTTGCCACAACTTGCATAGTAGTAGAATCAGGATTGTCAGATTTGTCTGAAATGTCCTGTTGAGTCTTGTTTTTCTCAATGCCATATGTCTAAGGTTCTGAAGACTTTGCTCCAAAAGTGAATATTTCATCTTGGCTTGTCATCTCGGCTTCTTCTTAATGCAGATTCTTTGCCAATTTAGGTGTTCAAATGCTAGGCAACCTTTAACAAAATGACAAAATATACAAAATAGAGTTAGTATATTATAAACTTTGAGACGAAATAGCACATAAAGTTCAGATATGCAGCTGAGAGGATGCCTAGAAGGCATATAATAGACTAATGCTTGAACTAGACATTATGAAAAATGGTATAGAGATTATAGAGGATTGCTTGAGTGCTTTATGTAGCAGTCAAAGCAAAGATTTTGGTTGATGAATTCATTGATAAGGATGTTGCGATGAATTGTGCGAAGTCAAGGAATAAGGTTGGACTTTAGGTGACCAAAAGGGAGGTCGCTCTTTATCAAACACCAAAGACTTGGGTGCGATCACCATTTCCTTTACAAATTTGTCTGTCGTGATCTATGTCTTTTCATGATTGTCAACCAACTGCTGTATTTCAAACTTTGCACCAACTTTCCTTATTGGGCAAAATAAAATTTTTATTATAAAGGGACCGAACCCGGTGTGGGCTACCTACGTATCCTGCTACTGACAGGAATCAGGTCAAGCATAGTTCAAAATACATAAAGGGAAAATCTTAAAAACATGTGCCATAAAGCTTGTTTAGAAAGTAAAATAAATGTCTCCAAAGATTATGCAACTTAGAAGCTCTCTTCTTGTATTCGGATGTCTGTTATTAAACTGTTGCCTCTTTGACCTAGTCATCTGCAATTGCTTCGTCATTAGCATTTTCAATCTTGATTTGCCCAGACTTGATCAGCCCTTCAATCTTCTCTTTAAAAGCAAAACATTTCTCAATATCATGTCCCAGCATGCCTGAATGGTAAACACATGACTTGTTCATATCTGCTTTCCACGGTTCCTTGTAAATTTTCCTTTCAATAGGGTGCACTATCCCTACATCCTTCAACATTTTTCGTACAAACTTGCATATGACCCACCACCAATAGGAATGAACTGGCGAGAGGCCTCATGAGAGCAATTCTTAGTGTTATTTATTGGGTTCTGATAAGAAACTGGGTTAACTAACTGTGAGGAAACTTCAACTGTTGGCATGAAGGTCAGAGGTTGGCACCACATAAGTTGAGGTTTTCCCTTTGGCACTTCGACTACCTAGCCATTTTCCACTAAACTCTGAATCTCCTTCCTCAGAGCGGTGCATTCATTGGTGTCATGACCTGGTATGTTGGAGTGAAATGCACAATGTTTGCTTGAATCAAAATGAGGTGGTAGTGGGGTAAAGACTTCTCCACGTTGTGGCTGCAACATCCCGATAGACTTAAGTTTCTCAAATTGAACAGCCAGTGATTCATGCAAAGGGATGATGGCTTGGTTATTAAGAGATATTGGGATAGGGCTTAGGGTTTTGGTAACGGTAGCTTTCCCTTTCTTTGTAACGTTCATATCCTTGGATTGTGCTTCAGTCATATTATTACCCAATACCTTTTCAAAAATCGATTCTATAACACTTTTCCTTTTCAACAAGCTATTGCATGCACGATGGTCGCCATAGGATTTATATCGGTTAATAAAGGCTTTGACCAGGTCGCTCCAAGAATTCCATTTGCTTGTGTCTTGCCCTATGTACCAAATCAATGCTGACCCTGTAAGTGTCTTACTCGTCGTTGTGTTCCATACTTTCTAGTTGGTGTAGATATGCTCCCAAATGTACGTAAGGATTTTTAGTTCCATCATACAATGGAAGTTTCGCCGTCATGCTAATATCTGATTGTTGTGCGTAAACTTTTGCAACATTTGGTGGATTCTCCTCACTTCCCATCTCCTGATTGCCTCCTGCTAACCCTTTGAATGCTCTTTCAACCATGAACGAATGCAAATTTGGAAAATGCTTTGGATCACACTCATGTATTGCGGGAGGTGCAATAGTGTAGACCGGAGCACTAGAGTGATCCTCGAACATTGGCTTCGGGAATTCTTACGGCATGTCAGAGGTGCCCTTGAGGCCGACCATCACTCCTCTTACCCTGTCAATTTTCTGCTCCATACGCATAATACTTGCTGCAATAACTCCCTCTTGTTTTGACAAATCACCAATAATTGCACTCCGCTTAGCCATGTCTTTTATTTTGGTGTTCAACTTGAGCCGACCTTTTGGAGAGGAAGTCTTTGAGTTAGCAATAGGAAATAATCAGAATGTGCAAAAAGATTTCGAATGTCAGGATTTGAGTATTAGCTTGGAAAGAAAAGTAGGGTTATATGCATTGGAGAGATATTGAATTTGGGGAAAAGATTCATTCAGATAGAGAGAAAGAGCAACAGACGAATTCATGCAATGCACACATATCAAGTAACGAATGCATCCTATAATGCAAAAGACTATTTTACGCACGATTATTTTGAAAAGCACTTTGTGCCACATGTCTCATTTCATTTGCTAACAAAATAGGGAGCCTAAGAGATAATATTGAATTTATTGGATTTTATTACATTTGATAATAATGAAATAGTGTAAAAGGCGGAAAAGACTAAATATTGCTAGGAAATTAGATCATGGCCAAGTAAACATCTTTCATGCCGATCCATCCCCAGAAGATTCTTCTTCTTCTTCTTCTTCAGATGAGTCTTCCTCGGCCGAACTTGCCCCTGATGAATCTCCTTAGAAGATGATATTGTCTGCATCAGTTAAGAGCCGGGATATGTCAAATGTGAAGTTCTTCAATATTTCCCAAGCCTTTCTTCCTTTCTCCTCTATTCCTTTGTTTGCCACAGAGCTCATTCCTTCGCTAGCCCATATACCTATAGACTCTATGCGTTTTGTCAATAGTTCTGCCTTACTGCGCCATTTGCCTTTTTCTTTGTTCTTTACTTCTACCAAACTCTGCTTTTTCACTATTTTCTCTCGTGCTTTTGCCAGTTGTTTGTGTAGTCTCTTGCACTCAGATTCCAATTCATCGGCATTTCTTTTCCTTTTTCTTGTTGCTCTTGGTTGAACTGCCTTTGTATGTCTTTCCTTAGCCAGTCCGGATAATCTTCATCACAGCCTGCATCAAACATGTCTCGTCCAATAGTCTCAAATCCCATTTGTCGTCTTTCTTTCCAAAGTTCTAATATCTTGTCTTTAAATGGTATCACTCCTCCGGAAATATCTGCTTTGAAACTGCTGATGTCTGCAATTTGGGGTACAATCTGCTTTCTCCCCGCTTGTCTAAGTGCCCTCAAAGGAGTATATGGGTAAACTCCTCTAAAGCTCACTAAGATGAGAAACGAGTCTCTTTCCGACCGTGTGATCACTGTAGTGCTGGGAAAGTAGTCAAACATCCATTATATATTTTCGGACGTCAATTGAGAAAGCTTGTGGTGCCAACCTTCGGTGGTTGTTGGCCGGTCCCCTTTCTCGAGAGTGTTGTCCATGCGGGTGGTATGAGTGAAGATGTAGTTTTCTCTTGGTATGGAATGGAAAGCTTGATCTTTGTTATCCATCCTTTTCAAATGTTCCTTCAGCCAGATTTGTAAAAGCAGATTGCAACCTTCAAAGAAACCAGCTCCCTTCTTGCATCTTTCTAAAGCTCGGTACATCTCTGCAACAATCATCGGTACCAAAGTGTATGTCTTGTTAATGTCTTTGAGTAAGGCATCAGCAATTGAGACCATGTAAATATCAAGTCGTCCTTTGTGTTGTGGAAAGACGACGATCCCTAAAAAGCTGGTGACAAAAGTAAGTACCCTTCGCTCTTGCCAATCTACCTGGTCAATGTTGAAATAGCCTTCAGATTCCTGAAATGCTTCTTCATACCCAAATTTGATGTAGAGGGAAGTCAAAGAAATTCCCGACTGCCTTATACTGTCTGTGCATAATTTGGGCTTAAACCCTACCATTCCGAAGAACTCCTCGGGTGTAATGTTCTTAGGCATCAAGACTTCCTCACTTTCAAATGGTAATTGACTTAACCCGCCTATTTCTTCCAGTAATGGTGTCAACTCTACATTTCCAAAGTGAAAAACTACTCGACATGCATCCCAATAGTGTACTGCTGCTTCTACTATCCCTTCCATTGCCGTATGCTCCATCAGTGAAATAAGGTTCCCCAACACTGCCTTAACTCTGTCTTGTTGATCTATACTTAGGTTTCTCCACCAATCTTTGAGTAACTGAGGGGTTTCAGCGACCATGTCAAATGTTTTTTTGGCCATGATCTTTTGGAAAAGGTGAAGGAAGGAGAAGAAAAGGAAGGAATATGCCTAAATTTAGGTTGTAAGCAAATGATTAACGTGTGGCACGAGCTTTTGAAAACAATGCAGTATGAAATATGAAGAGAAGTGTCGTTATGGATTGAGAACCCTTTAGACACTTTAGACAACAGTTGTTAATGGTCTTTTGACATGCCAAGAATGCCACGTCGTGCGTTTTGTGTCATCCCATCTATCGAGTGGTCATTTCTACTTTGAAATGGGCTTTTAAGGCCTCTTCGGTTACCATTTAAGCCTTTGAATAGCATTGAATACAGAATGATTTCAATCTTTTGGGAATAAACGGTCGTTTCTGATTCAATTTGGGCTTTAATGCCCCGTAAGTTACCTTCGTGCCTTTGAATGGCATTGAATACAGAACAATTGTGACTGTTTATGAATAAACACTCATTTCTGATTAAATTCGGGCTTTTGACGGCTATTAGGTGAACTTCGTGCCTTTGAATAGCATTGAATACAGAATAATTCCGACTGTTTATGGATAAATAATCATTTCTGATTTAATTCGGGCTTTTGACGCCTATTAAGTAACCTTTGTGCCTTTGAATAGCACTAAATGCAGGACAATGCCAATGAATGGTCCACATTTTCCACGTTCAACCCTTTAAGCAAATACATCATAGTTGTGAAAGAAATGCACAAGTTTTAGAAAAATGCACATATTTTCTAAAAAAACTTCAGTATTGTAAATATGCACATATGAAACAAATACGTTAGTTTTGAAAAAATAGAATTAATAGAATCTAGACAATATTAAAATTTAAAAAAAGAATCAAATTAAGTGAAAATTATTTGATTTTTTTTTTTTAGCAATTTTATGAAAATGATGCACATATTGAAGCATTTCAAAAAATAATTTTTTTAAAAGCAAGGAGTGAAAAAGAAGAAACGAAATAAACAAATTAGTTTTAAAAGTAGGATCATAGAAACTAGACAATAATGAAAATACAAAAAGAATTATGAAGTGAAATTGTTTAAAAGAAAAGGATTTTGCAAAATTTATAAAAGATTCGAAAAAAAAATAGTAGAAGTATGGGACGTATTGTAAGAATCTTCCAAGAGTGGGTTTGCTAGACAAGGACATGGACCCCCAGGCGGACAACCAAGGGGTGGGAACGTTTAGAATTGTTGGTTGTACCACGGACCAACTACATTCCAAATCGTTTCCCCTAAAGGGTTTTTTGAAGGTGAAATGGCCGTGAGATCCACGTAACCGCTCGTGTGTGTGTGCAAAGTGTCGTTTCCAGGAGTGGAGGAGTATGAGTGAAAATGTCATAAATATTACAAGGATACAAACATAATATTAAAATAAAGAAAGAAAAACAAAAAGAAAACAAGTTAGTAAAATATTAATAGTAATAAAACAAAGCAATTAGTACAATAATATAAATAAATAATAGCAATAGAAATCCCAAAATAGAACCCGTTGTGGTTAGGACTTTGAATTTCCCAGCGGAGTCGCCATTCTGTCGCACCCCGTTTTTTCGACCTCGGAGCGAGTTCAAAAGTCGAGTTTGACTGGCTGACTCGGTTGGAACGAGTTTTGGAGTCGCCACCTAATAAATTTGTCTAAAGGCGTATTAGGTCACCTAAAGCGTCTAAATTTCTAAACTAACTCCGGGTAAGTCTTTTGTAAGAGATTCTATGGGTAAGAAGTCCTTGTGACTCGGGAAGAAGGTGTTAGGCACTTCCTGAGTCCCACGAAAGGTGGTTCCCGACCGGGTTTATATTTTTTTGGGATTATAGACCAATCATGCAAATAAGTTTTAAATGCGTAAAGTATTCGAAATAATTCTTAACTAAGGCCATGATGAAGCACAAACTAAATTGAAGGCTAATAGTGCAAGACAAACTTAAAGTATCTAAACCGTAGAAAATGAAACTAAAAGACCAAGACAAAAAAAAAACTAAAGAGGACATTTGCGCAAGTCCAATGAAGAACGGGCTTACTGTAGCAAACCATTACAAGCAGAGATTTTTGTATGAAGATTTGCGCAAATAGCCTGCGACTACCGCCTAGTCGCAACATTAGCCCTAATTTCAGATTTTAGTTTTCTGAAGGCTAAAGAATGAAATAATGACTCAGAATTCGATCTTCTTCTGCAAATCTAAAATGAATTTGTTTCTGAAAAATATTTAAAACAGTAAGAAAACTTTAAACAATTTTGACTTCCATAATATCATAACCTGAATCATAGAGACAAAAAGGATTATATTTAGAAAATGTAGCTTCTTTTGGAGGGATCTTTTGACATTAATTGTCAAATATCTATTCCAAGTAGCCTTTTCTTTTGGGGTAAACAAGGATTATATTAAGAAAAGATTTTTAAATGAAAGCAAGAATTCTCCTTTTTATTACTTAGCTATATGCAAGAAATAGAAAACCACACACAATCACATAACTATTAAATGGTGTTGATATTCATGCAGATTCATGAATTAAGTGAGACTTTTACCATATTTCTTTTTAAAAGTGACCTTTTATAGATATCCATTGCATGGCTTGACCCCCAAAGCTTTTACTCTCCCCTTTCACACTATTAATTAGTATGTAGAGGATTTCAATTCATTGTAAAAAAAATTAGTTTTCCACTGTTTTAGAAAAAATCAGGCGTGAATTAAAACTGGACAGTTTACACAGTTTTGCAGAAATGTTCCACATTATGGCAGAATTGCGGAAATAGCCTCTTTTCTATTTTTTACGAGAAATACTCCCTGCCTATTTTGACATAATGCTGCCCTGTTTTCAGTTTCAACACACAAATTTATAAATAGCACTGTTTCCCAGTTGAATGGCATTTTCAATCACAACAGCATAAAAAATAAAAAGAAGGCTAAGAAAGGCTCCTGTTTAGCCAACATATGGCGGCACCTCTGCTGCTCATTTACAGGCTACTTTGACAGTGTTTTGCTGACACTTCGAGGCAGTTCGTGTGCTTCTTTTACCACTGTTTTACTTATATAATAAGTACAGGCATGATCCCTAATGAATACATTACATATAGAGTCTAAGGGGAAGATAAGAGAAGAAAGAAAAGTGCTTGTATGCACTGATGTGAACAAATTAGTTCAACCCTTGCTTGATGCTTCCCACCTTCAATCAAAGTATATCTTGGGCAAAGCCTAAAACCCTGCAAGCAATCTTTATTAATGGTATAGTCTTCTCAGGACTATCCAATCACGAATTCGAACCTGCAATAGAAGTTAGCAGAGGGCCAGAAGTGGCCAAACAAACCAGTATATGTACAAGACAATTGCATATGGAGCTAAAGCCAACATTAGAAACATAAATTATTAATCTGAGTGTCATCCATTTGGTCTAGATTATATACCTTAGAGGAATCAATCCAGCAAAGAAGAAGCAGTGAGGAAAGGAGTATTGAAGCAACTAGACTTGAGACAACAGGTGCAGCCAGAGAGTAGCAGAGAGTACTGTAGTGTGTGAGTTCAGTGTGTCTAAGTGTCTGAGTGTGTGAATATTCAGCTGTGTGTATTCAACTGTGTGTGAGAGGTGTAGCAAGTGTCTGTAGTCTGCTAGTCAGTGCTTTTCAGAGATGCAGAGAAGGATAAGGGAGAAAGAAGCAGTGGTAAGGGTCTCTCTGTTTCAGTTTGTATCCCTGTATTTTAGTGTGTGCCCCCTTCTTTTATAAAGGGAGGAGGGGACTGGTATTTATAGGTGTAGGATAGTCTGAATTAATTTCAAATTTTAAAAAGACAGACAAGAATCAATTAGCTCATCCTAGGAAGGAAAGAAAGTAGTATTTCTAATCTAAAGGCAGCAAGAATCAAGCAAGCAATCACATGAAATCAGGAAGATGTTACTGCCTAAACACTTCCATAAATAAGGCTGATTACTTCCATTTTGCAATTAAAGAAACTAATTTCCTTTTCAAACTTAGGCAGCCAGATTGCATACATATGTAAATATATCTGTGCTATTATACACGATGGCTATACCATGTTCAAAGCGTGAGCCTTCGACAGCATACTAACCATTGACACTAGCTAAACCAAACGAGCAGACATGTAGGACTCGAATTAAGCTAATATAATTTTGTCTTAGCAGAACAATGTTTCTCAGTCCATTGGATCAAATAGTCGGGCATTTCTTGCTGATACCATACTCAACTTATCTTGAAGC
Source organism: Petunia x hybrida (assembly GCA_037355625.1). Lineage (NCBI taxonomy): Eukaryota > Viridiplantae > Streptophyta > Magnoliopsida > Solanales > Solanaceae > Petunia > Petunia x hybrida. Next base: position 438,274 of record JBBBVM010001137.1, on the reverse strand, counting down.
AGTCCAAATGGCTCCAGAACAATTCAATTTAAATTGTCAAATAGCAAACTATCAAATATTTCAAACAAATAGGTTTAACGGTGATGATTATGAAATCTGATCCGAAACAATTAGACAAAGTAGACGTGGCTTTAATCAAGTCAATAACATGCTATTTTCATAGAAATTCAAAGAATCAAGTTGTATAACTAAACACATAAAAGGAGGGCTATTACCCGTTTTCCATTTCCGGGTCGGGTCGGGTCCCCTTATTCTCGGCTGTTTTCTGCTCGATTTGTGATGATTCCCGTTTAATTTCCATGATACTTACCTTGTTTGTCGAAGATTACTCAGATTTTGACGAGATTCATACGATCCCCTACTTCCTTTTCGGTTTCCATAGAAAGAGGGATAAGAGGGATTTGTCTCCCCTTTTCTGTGCGAAAACGATAAGGGAGAGAGGGGGATGCGTGAGCAAGGCGTGACTGGTGGAGAGAATGGCGGAGGAGGTATCGATTTGGAGGAGATATGGTGGAACCTGGACTGATTTTGAGCCAAGAGGGGAGAGGGGATATGAAGGGCGACGGCTGAGTGAGTTTAGGAAGGGAGATGAAATGATTTTAGGGTTTTGGTTGGTAAGGGGTGTGTTTGGATATTAAAAGGTGAGAAGTGTTTTGAGCCATTGGATCTGTGGGATAGAGGGTTGGGATCGTGCCACGTCAGGCGCATGTGTGTATATGTAGATATTATATGTGTAATTATATATGCTGAAGTGTAAGAAAAATGGGGCTTTGATGGGTTGTACTGCATGCAGAAGTGAGTTGTACGCGTGCTTTGGAGAGTAGTACTATGCTTATGATGAGTTGTACGTAGGCTAGGAATGTATATAAGTGAGGTGTAGGCTGAGGTGGCGTACACATGGACAAAAAGGTGATGACGAGGACTAGGTGCAGTAGAAATAAGTTATAACATAACAAATTGGCCATTATTTAATTAAAATACTTATGAATATAAATAATTAGTACAAAAATATGAAATTTTGTAAATAATTTATAAATAAATGTATTTAAATATAAATAAATATAGATGACCAAAAATAATATTAATTAGATATAAATAGCGACAAATAGTTATTAAATAATGTCATAATACGCTAATATTGCATAAAATAGCATACGTAGTTTTGAAAATGGCCTAAATAAATGTAATTACGTAATATAGTCACAATTAAATAAATATTATATAAATAGGGAATAAAAATAATTTTACACATGTAAAATGCATGTCATCTAATGCAGTTTTATTTCAAAAATTACTATTATCGATTTTAATTAAATATAACCAAATTGCGAAAAATGGAGGGATAAAATTGGGTGTCAAGACAAAATATTCAGCTTAACACATTTAAATTGGAACATAGGGTATATGTCATAATTCTACCATGTAAACAATAAAAAAAAATTAGACTGTAGTTTAGAGATGATTTTCTTTAGGAAATAAATAGAAGTATTCACTAAGGGCTCATTCCCATTTATCAAATAAGAAATTTGATTTATTTAGTTACTCTCTCCGTCTCATATTAGCTTTCCCTAACAAAAAGAATATGTTCCAAATTAGTTTTCCCTTTAGGATTTCAAGATATTTGTTCTTTCCAACTATTTCCTTAATAATCAAAAGAGTTTTTAAAAAACTAATAATCATACACTAAATAGGGGTAATGTAATAATATATACATCTATTTAATAGTCTCTCTACTTTGGTAGGGGTAAAGTCTTCGTACATCTCACCCTCACGTGTGAGATTATATTGGATATGATGTTGTTGTTGTTGTTGTTGTTGTTTAACAATTTTCTTGATGTGCGTCAAAAAACTAAAGGAGACAATTAATTTGGTACGAAGGGAGTATGTAACATGAACAAGAGTATATGGTTTTGATTATATATATTGAACATCTATTGGTTTCTTATGTGATGGTGTTGTACTTTATTTGTCACAGGGAGTATCTTCGCTTGTTTTAACAATTGAACCCTGAGCTCAGTAATACTGCATGGAAAGAATAAGTAGTTTTATATAGTTTATTAATGTTTTTGCTACTAAAAGATAAAAGAATTTATATCTAAACTCACAGTCAAATTTTAAAAATATGACTCTTCAATCTGAACAATAGCAAATAAAATGGGAGAGAGAGTGTATCATTAGTGGGTAACTACTCGACAACTTCAAGTAAAATATAAAAGCATTATACTGTTATTTGAATTAGTTTGGTCTAATTAGTGAGTTTTTTGTCTTGCAATTAACTGTAATCTTGCGTAGGAAATATTATTTCAAGCAATAAAATTAACACACAACTATAAGCTCCTTCAAAAGCATGTGTTTATTACGGTGGCGGACATAGGTGCATGGAAGGGTACTAATTGATACCCCTTCATCGACTAATCACACTATAAATATAGGTAGAAGATTATTTTTATAATGGTACTAATTTTGGATCCACTTAGCAAGTAAAGATTCTCTAGATCAGTGGTGAAGGAGTATCAAATTTTAAATGTGTGCCCTTAGTTTGAATCTCATATACAACAATATTTTTTGAATCCTCATGTCAAAATCTTGCGGCCGACCACTAGTTTATTGTGAGAAAAAAGGCATAAGGACCTCTTGAGTTTTAAAAGAAGGAAAGAGGACAAATACTTAATTAACTTAAGTGAGGACCGAATTGTAATATTAAAAATTTGTGGGTAAAAAAAAAAGAATTCGAAATTTACAAAAAACCTCACAATTCAAAAAAATTCAAACATTTCATTTTCCCTCCCTCCCACCTACTTTTACTCTCTCACATATTCAAATCATTTTAAACTTTTATTTCTCTCTCTTTCTTCTTTCTCCCTCTTTTTGTTTCTTCCTTCTCCTTCTTTCTTCTAGATTTCTTTTCAAATTTCACTCCATCACCATTCTTGTTATTTTTCTTTCTTCTTCTTTGTCTCAATTTTTTTTCTTCGTATCCATTTTATTTTTTCTTCGTTCTTCTCATTTTTCTTCTTCTTCGTCCCCGTTTCATTCTTTTTCATATTTTTTTTAATTCTAGTCATTTTACACATTTTTTTCGGATGTGTAAACATATTTTTTATATGTTTATATAATTTTAGAGATTTTTCACAGCTGAAAAAGATGGGTACACATCTCGTCAGATGTATACACATATATATTATTCTATATGCATAATATGTGTACACATATAATATTTATGTGTACACATCTCGACTGATGTGTACACATCTTTTTATTAGAGTGGTAGAGGGCGGTGGGGGGGTGGTTGAGGGTGGTAGAAGGTGGTGGTTGGTGGTGGAGGGTGGTAGAAAGTGGTGGTAGGTGGTAGGAGGTGGTGATGAGTGGTGGAGGGTGGTAGAAGATGGTGGTGGGTGGTAGAAGGTGGCGGTGGAGAGTGGTGGAGGGTGGTGGTGGAGTGGTGGAGGGGCAGAGGAGTGGGGGCGATGGGGGTGGGGGTCCGAATGGGGGGTGGGGGAGCTAAGAGGGGAGATGATAAGGTAGGGGGCTTTATGCAAATAAAAAAAACTTGGGGGCTTTTATAATATTAATCATTAGTATTAATTTTAAAAGTGTCCCTCTCACCCAATTTTTAAAGACTTTGTCCCCTTTTCTTATTTAAGAGACTGTCGCCCACAAAACCTTAGTTTATTACATTTAAGTACATAGAGATTGATTTAGTCTTTCAATGCGGATACCATTGCGTATGCACTCATAAATTTTTTGACAACATTATATTCCTTGGTACTCCTCTTCTTTTACATACATGAATCCAGAATCAATTTACTATAGGAGTATCTTATTTTAGTACTTTTTATAAAAGAATTATTCTGTTGAATATATAATTTGGTACATGTGTGAACCCTCGTGGCATATTCATAACAATACATTGTAAAGAATAACCTCGAAGATGAGCAAAAAAGATTTACAGGGAAAGAAAATCTATAATAAGATAAAATTTTAGCAGTGTGTGGGGCTGTGTCAACAAGATTGGACCTAAAGTCAATCTTTACAGATTGTTCCTAATATATATTTTTTTTGAAAATAAAGATCGGTACACGAATACATATATGACTATTTAAAGTTTACTTTTCTAAATATGGACTTTATCTGTTCTAAATATAAAAATACTTGTTAGGAGGAGATCAGTGAGCACAATAGAGAGAGCGACCGATGAAGAAGATGAATTTACTGCGTCAATTCCAAAGAAGATTAAGTGTTAACAACATAAAAAGACTATGCTACCTTACAAGTAAGACTAACAGGCAAAAGCAGCAAGGGTGTAAAAGGCATTTCAGACCAAACAGGTATGTTGACGAAGTCCTGCCTGCTTCAGCCCATTCAGACGCTTCTACAGTAAAAAATTTGCTCAGAGACCACTTTTAATACCGGTATTTAGTTTGAGGCCACTATTTTCATTGGCATTATACTAGATGCCACTTTTGGACCACTACACTAAACATGGGTATATGTAAAAGACCAAATTACCCCTCATCTTTTCTGAATTGACAGGGTTTTTTCAAAACTGTTCTTCTTCATTTAACCGTTCTTCTTCATGCATTTGTATCTTTACTTCACTGTATCTTCATGCAAAAAATTGCTCAGTTTTTCAAATACCTCTTCAAGTTGCATTACGTACGTTGAATAACATTTCTCTCTTCACCTTTGCAGTCTGAAATTTGTATTGGCAGGTATGACCTTTTTTTTTGTGTTTTTTTTTTTTTTTGTGAAATATGTGGTTGTTAAGTTAAGTAACGTTATTTAAGTTTAAATTTGTATGTTTTTTTCCGTATTTAGTAGTTACTTTTTATTGAATTTAAGTGTGTGTGTGTGTGTCTCCAAGGATGGAAGTTCATCCTAGTGGACTGAAGTTTCATCCCCCACATATGTGTGTGTGTTTTCTTAGTCCACTAGGATTGAACTTCTGTCTCCACGGATGGAAGTTCATTCCTAGTGGACTGAAGTTCATCCCCCCACATGTGTGTGTGTGTGTGTGTGTTCTCAGTCCACTAGGGAATGAACTTCTGTGTATGTGTGTGTGTATTCTCAATCCACTAGGATTGAACTTCTGTCTCCAAGGATGGAAGTTCATTCCTAGTGGACTGAAGTCTATTCCCTACATGTGTGTGACTCTCTGTGTGTGTGTGTCTGTGTGTGTGTGTGTGCGCGCGCTCTGTCCACTAGGACAGAAGTTCATTCCTAGTGGACTGAAGTCTATCCCCCACATGTGTGTGACTCTCTGTATGTGTGTGTGTCTCCAAGGATGGAAGTTCATCCTAGTGGACTGAAGTTCCATCCCTTACATGTGTGTGTGTGCGCGCGTGTGTGTGTTCTCAGTCTACTAGGATTGAACTTCTGTCTCCAAGGATGGAAGTTCATTCCTAGTAGACTGAAGTCTATCCCCCACATATGTGTGACTCTGTGTGTGCGCGCGCGCGCGCGCGCTCAGTCCACTAAGACAGAAATTCATTCTTAGTGGACTGAAGTCTATCCCCCACATGTGTGTGACTCTGTGTGTGTGTGTGTGTCTCCAAGGATGGAAGTTCATCGTAGTGGACTATCATTCCATCCCCCACATGTGTGTGTATGTGTGTGTTCTCAGTCTACTAGGATTGAACTTCTTTTTCCAAGGATGGAAGTTCATTACTGGTGGACTGAAGTCCACCCCCACATGTGTGTGACTCTCTGTGTGTGTGTGCGCGCGCGCGCTCAGTCCACTATGGAATGAATTTCTCTCTGTGTGTGTATGTGTGTGTATTCTCAGTCCACTAGGATTGAACTTCTGTCTCCAAGGATGGAAATTCATTCCTAGTGGACTGAAGTCCACCCCCTACATGTGTGTGACTCTGTGTGTGTGTGTGTGTGCGTGCGCGCACGCGCTCAGTCCACTAGGACAGAAGTTCATTCCTAGTGGACTGAAGTCCATCTCCCACATGTGTGTGTGTGTGTTATGTCAGTCCACTAGGGAATGAACTTCTCTCTGTGTGTGTGTATGTCTGTGTGTATTCTCAAACTTGTATTTGTTTATTTTGTATGTGTGACTGATAGTTTGTTTTTATTGTTAGCTTTTTGCAATATGGATGCTGGAATGGAAGGGAATCTACTGCATCCATTTGACCGCTGGTTCAACATGAATGCATATTGGCAAGGGGAGCACAATTTGGATGATATAATTTCAAAGTTCAGCGTAGCACAGTATAAGAAGCTTTCAGATGGTGTGTTTGGAAGCTTTCTGAAGTTGCAGTCGTACAAAACTTCCATGAGGTTACTACATTGTTTATTATTGCCACGTACTGTGAGCAGTGATCCGAACAGATTAAGCTTTAATATTTTTTGTCATCTCATACATTTTGGTCCTGAAGAATATCATCTTTACACTGGTTTGAGGTTTTTTTGCAAACCGTGAGGAATTGTTTGATGGACCTGCTATGAATATGGGTCAGAGGCTTCTGAAGCAGTACTTTGGTGGTAAAAGAAATCTTCAGTTGGCAGACGTTCGTAAACTTTTAGTATCAATGACCACGGCATCTCTGGTCGATGAAGATGATGCAGTGAAGATTGCAGAGTTTTATATTTTTCAGTCAATCATTTTGTGTTCTAACAAAAAAACCAGCTTGGTTGAAGTGCATTACTTGGATATCATTGACAACAAGGATCTTTGTGGAGTTTATCCTTGGGGGAGTGAGGGTTTTGAAGCACTTGTTAACTCTGCAATGAGACCTCTTAAAAGTGGTGTAAATTATTATGTGCTGGGATTCCTGTTTGTGTTGTGCGCTTGGTTTCTTGATTTATTTCCAACAGTTCGTTCTAACTTTTGTAATGTTAATAGTGATGGCTTCCCAAGGATGGTTAGGTTTATTAGTTTCAAAAATCCTCAGTATAACACTTTGGTTTAGCAGTATTTTCATAATGTAAATGTAAGTTTCTATATCTCTGTGTGTGTATGTGTGTGCACATAAGTTCTTTACCCTCATGGACTGAATTCTATCCTAATGTACTGAACTTCTTCAGCCTTACTGAAGCTCTATCCTTATGGGCTGAACTTCTTTTCCATCTCTGTGTTTGTCCTCATGGACTGAACTTCTAAAATAGTACTAATTGAAGTTCTGTCCACATGGACTGAACTTCATTACCCTCATGTACTGAAGTTCTACCCTCATGTACTGAACTTGTTCAGCCTTACTGAAGTTCTATTCATAAGGATTGAACTTCTATCTCTGCATATAGAAGTTTTATTCTTATTTTACTGAGGTGCTAATATATTTCTCATGGTTTCTTTTTGTTATAGAGTTTTGACAAATTTAAAATGGTTCCGATTGTACTGTCTGAGGAAGAAAAAAGGTCGGTGGAATTGAATGTAACATAAGCAAGTCCTGTTTTACCTGTTGTTGCATTTAAACATTTAAAAGAAAAAGAAGTTGTTGAAGAGAGTGGGGATACTTGTGATGAGAGTAAGGTTGGTGGTGCTCAGACTGATCTTGGTGGTGCTCAGACTGATCATGGTGGTGCTGAGAGTGAGGATGGTGTTGCTGAGAGTGATGATGGTGGTGCTGAGAGTGAGGATGATGGTGCTGAGACTGAGGATGATGATCATGAGAGTCCGGGTACTGGTGATGATAGGCATGATGTTCCACATGGTGTAGAACTTGATCAAGATTTAGTTAATGCAATTGTTAAAGTGAGTTTTCAAGTACCATGTGCATTTATCTTATTGTGTTTTTATTTTAATTGAATATTTTTATCAGTTCTATCGTTTTTTTTTTCTGCAGAAGGTGAATATGAAATTTCGGAAGAGGTTGTGTAGTCAGCGATGGTGCATAAGGAAGTATATTAGGGAGTATATTATGGAGTATATTCGTGGTGTAGATAAGAAGGTTGACTGTGTTCTTGATTTTATGAAGAAGTTTGCTATAAATTTTGAGGAAAAGGAAGGAAGTTGGAGGAAAGATGTTAGTGGAAGAAGGGGCAAGGAACATTCTGACAGCTTTCATAATTCCTTAAACTTGTATTCATGTGGAGGCAATGCTAGTGATGGAAGGAAGAGAAAGTCTCCTCCAGATGTAAGAAAAGACTTCAGTCATGGCGCTGTATCCGGGAAATCAAAATCTCCTTCATATGAAAGACAAGACTCCAGTGAAGGCAGTGTAGTTAGGAAATCAAAAAGCTGTTCAAATGTAAGAAAAGAAGTTAGTGGTGGTGGTGCACGTCTAAATTCAGCTAGACAATTGCATGGAGCGTCGCAAGGTGTGTTTGTCAATGAAACGCCTAGACAAATGCATGAACGAATTGACAGTGAATTAGACATGTTTGGTGAGTTGATTGTGGCACAGATGGAGGTGCTTGAAATTCAATTGCAATTTATAAGTGGAGACCTTGATATCAACACCACGCTTGGTCCCTCAGGATATGATTGTGGAGAAATCAGGTGCAACTTCTACTTCTATCCAACAAAAAACATATGAAAGGAAAAGGAAGAAGTTGAAGAAAAATAGTTCACATGATGATATGCCTAATTTTAATATAATGCCACCGACTCAAGAAAGTGGTAGTGGGGGTTCATCTGATGCAGAAGATACACCAAGGGTTGAAAAAATTCAGCAAGATATGTCAAAAAATCAGCGACAGGGTGAACTTGGAAAAGAACAAGGCATAATTCTGCAACAGGAGAGGATCGATAACGTTGAAATGGATAATGTTGATGTGACTTATCAAGCAACAAGAGAAAACCCAGGAGAGGCATTCAAAATTCTCTTGGACAAAGGGCAGTCGGTCAACGAAACAGTAGAAGAAGAGGTGATTTCGCAGGGAAAGGAGATGTCTGTTGATGTCGTTATGGAGAATGCTGATAGAAGTAACCAAGTTGAAAGAGATGGGGATATGACTGAAGATCAGCAGGCTCTTGGCTGTCAGTCAATTGATGAAGCACCCAAAGAAGAGGTTATGACACAGGAACAGGAGATGCCTCTTGAGATTGTTATGGAGAATGCCCAGGCTATTGAGCAAACAAGAAGAGAAGTTGATTTGACGAAACAACAGACTTTTGAAAGTCTTGTGGACAAACAACAGTCAGTCGGTATAGCGGGCAAAGAAGAAGTAATGACTCAGGAACAGGAGAAAGAGGAGCTGAATGAAGAACAACAGGCTGACGGAATTGTTGTGGGCAAAGGTCAGTCGGTCGATGAAGCAGGTAAACAAGAGATGCTTGCACAGGAACAGGAGAGGCCTGTTCTGATTGTTAGGGAGATTTCCAAGGCAAGTGACCAAGCCCCTGAAAGTACTAAGGTAGAACAGTCGGAGCAGCAAGTTCTTCTGGGGAAAAGGGACTGAAAGCCCAGTCAGTGGTTGCTATCTCCATATGATAGCACAAGGACTAAAAAGAAGACAACTGATTGGAAGGATAATTATAGACGTAGTTGTCCATTCCACTACTTGAAGATTAGTCCAGCAGTGTTGGAAGAGTTTAAATCTTTTTTGCTATTTCAAAGAAATGACACAGTAACTTGAACAGTTAGTCTATTTGTACATTTTTATGATTTCTTGTCTGTAGTTTTTTAAGTTCAGTGCATAGTGGATGAATTTAGAAACCTATAGTTCAATCCCCTATGGACTGAACTTCTTATCCCATGAGTTCTGCCCCTGTGGATTGAAGTTCTGTGCATATGGACTAATTTCTATCTATAAGAAATGAATTTCAATTAAAAGGCCATGGACCTTTTGTCCACAAGGATGTAGAAAGTTTTGTCCCTATAGGATTGAACTTCATTGCCTATGATATTCTTAAGTTCATTCCTTATGGAAAAGTAACATGTGTTTTGTATTTTGTATCTTTTTAATTAGGAACAACCGTGCTTGTTATATACGCGATAATGATTACGACGGTAATCCATATCAGTTGGAAACAATCAAACCAGACAAGCAGTGGTTTTTGGAGTTTGTAGATGTTGCCTACCCTATGACTGATAATGTTAGTACATATTCTGTTCTTTGGTTTGTTCTGTGTTCCTTATTAGATTTTTGTGTATTGACTAAACAGGTTCCTTTTTTTTTTTTTTTTGCAACATATCGATGTTGCTATGTATTATCTTAGGAAGAGGGCACTACCATTTGTTCCAGTTTCCTCATACACTGTCAATTACTGGTATCGATTTTGATAGTTATATGTGCTCTATTTATAAGTCAGAATTCAAAAATAAAAAAAGACCAGGTAATGAAATCTGGCTTGAAGGTTTTGGACAGTATATCTGCAATTACCTTCATGTCATGGAACGGAGGTGTTCAATTCCCTGGAGTGGAGTTGATAAACTCTATTTTCCATGCCGATTGCAAGCAGCACCTAGTGAAACGGTGACACATTACTTTTTGGCAGTCTTTGACATGCACGAGAAGAAAATACGTGTATATGATTCAATGGTCAAAACAAAGAAGCCACCACCAAACAAATTCGACCACGTCAGGGGTTATGTTGTTATGCTCCCACATCTTTTCAAGTATGTCAACTTTGGGGACCTACATGATTCTTTTAAAAACGATAAATTCAATACAGCCTATAAAATCCAGTATGGTACTATCACCGACTCAACTAGATCGGTAAGTCTTGTCATTTTTGTGCAAGTTTTAGTGCAAATTAGATATAATTGACTGAATTTATAACCCCCTGCCTACTTATATGTCTTACTCTTTGTTTTGGTGCCTCATTTTTTAGGACTAGTTGTGGCGCTTTTGTAATATGGTATGCTGATCTACTGACCGGAAGTAAAAATGTTGAAGATGTTAAACCAAATCAAATTCATCATTACAGGATGCGTTTGGTTGTCAGCTTTGGGCTCATGATCGTGCAAAGGCTAGGGATGGATTTGAGACTCCACCTGAATTTGTTGAGCATGATTATGGAGAACATAATGAAGACATGTGTCAGTTATAGATATTTTTATTTTTATCTTCAGAATTACTAGTAGTATTTTTTGTAAAGTTTTTTGGTAATATATGGTGAAACAGATATTATGTACAGATGAACAGATTATTATGCACAGATTTATGTAAATGCCATTTTTTTGCAGTGATTTTTTTTACTGTTAAGGACTTAAGTTCTATTCTCATGGAGTGAAACTTTTTTATCCCCCTATGTTTTGTGTGTGTGTGTGTGTGTGTGTGTGCGTGTGTGTGTGTGTGTGTGTGCGTGTGTGTGTGTGTGTGTGTGAGAGAGAGAGAGAGAGAGAGTGTGTGTGTGTGTTCAGTCCACTAGGGATGAATTTCTGTCTCCAAGGTTTGAAGTTCAAACCACATGGACAGAATTTCTACCCCACATTGATTGGACTTCAATTTATATGCCCTCAACTTCCATCTACTGGATGGACTGAAGTTTTATCCTTAGGGACAGAAGTTTTATATCAACTCTGTGTGTGTGTGTGTGTGTGTGTGTGTGTGTGTGTGTGTTCAGTCCACTAGGGGGGAATGAACTTCTGTCTCCAAGGATGGAAGTTCAAACCACATGGACTGAATTTCTACCCCACATGGATTGGACTTCAATTTATATGCCCTCAACTTCCATCTACTGGATGGACTGAAGTTTTATCCTTAGAGACAGAAGTTTTTATCCTCATGGATGCGCTGAACTTCTATCATCATGGATTGAACTTCATTACCCTCATTGTGATTGTTCAATATTTATTATACCTGTTATAGATTGGTGACTTTTGAACTATAAGTTGCAACTTTTACAATGTTATTGTGCCTTTTGAACTATAAGTTGCAACTGTTAGTATTTTATTGTTCCTTTTGAACTATAAGTTGCAACTGTTACAATTTTATTGATTTTTTTCTATAAATACATAACTGATTGTTATATCATCTTATTATTTAGGATTATCTATTTTGAGATTTCTAAACTTCAAGTGCAAGAATGTCTGAAAGTAGTGTGAATCAACCACCACAAGCAGAACAATCAGGTGCACCACCATCAGCACCAGGATTTGCCCCAGTACCAGGAGGGATTCCAAATAGTATACAAGGGGAGATTGCAGTCCTAAGGCGTCAGATGCAGGACCAGGAGAATGAAATACAGGAAATGCAAAATATGATATTTTGCATATGCGTAACGTCCAAAGGCGACAAGTGCGAATTATCACCCAGGCTATTGAAGCTACAGTAGCACATGTTCGTTTTGATCTTTCTGCTCTTCCACCACCATCTCCATAACTGAATATGTATGAAGTTTCTATGGTGTAGATTTTTTTATAAGTTCTGCAACTATATATGTAACAGCAGTTATTCATGTATATTGTTAATTTTTTACATTTACATATATTCCAAGTATAGTTTTTTTTTTATTCTGTCAAAGCAGAGAATCAAATGCAAGTGGCTAGAACTTCAATCCTCATGGACTGAAATCTTCAGTCCATAATGATAGAAGATCTGTCCATGATGATTTGTGTTTACTTAAAGACAGAGCTTCTACTTCAGTTATTTCAGTTTGCTAGTGGCTAGAACTTCAATCCTCACGGACAGAATTTCAGTCTATGATGACAGAAGTTCTGTCCAAGATGATTGAAGTTCTGTGTTTACTTAAACACAGAGCCTCTACTTCAGTTATTTCATTTTGCAAGTGGCTAGAACTTCTATCCTCATGGACAGAAGTTCAGTCCATGATGATAGAAGTTCTTTCCATGATGATTGAAGTTCTGTGTTTACTTAAACACAGAGCTTCTACTTCATTTATTTCAGTTATTAATGAGAGATGCAAATATATAAAACACAATTAGATTAAAGTTCATACATAAACATATACATTATAATAAGAAAACAAATAGTACTACTTAAATTAAAACGACAAACAACTACTAAAAATGATTCAATTAAAATTGGATTGTCTGCTGATGCTCCACCATCATCATCATCATCATCATCATCACTGCTTAAATCATCATCAGCAGCTCCTTCACTAGCCTGATTGTTTATGAGAGAAACACCAAAAACAACAGATGGAACACTGTCGATCATCTCGTGCCATAGGTGATCAAAACGAAGTGTATCACCTATCCTGAAGCCTCTCTTAATAACCATATCCTTCCAACCATTACACAACCTTGCATGTTTCCCAACTGTGAAGTTCATCAAATGTACATCATCATCTCCATCATCACAAATTATGCATGCCAGTCCATTTATACTTGGCAGCCTCTGCTTCCAACTGTCTGAAAAGATCTAAAAGCAATAATATTTCACAGTTAATAAACAAAATCAGAAAACACTAAAAAAATTAAATGAAATATATAAAAAAAATACTCTGGTCATTTGTTTTAACATACAAATTCATCTCTATAAAAGTAAGACGATGTTATTTTCTTGTCGAAACTGCCTAGTTCCTCCACACGATTGTTTTCATCTGCCATATTTTCTTTTCTCAAAAAAAAAAAAAAAAAAACTATGCAGTATATATCAGATGAAGTGTCAATAAATTTTGTAGTTTCCTTTAACTGCAAAGGGGTATTTATAGTCAAAAAATTAGTAACTACTAAGTGGATGGTCTTACAGTTTCTGTACAATTATGCTTTCTATGGTCATTAAATGTAGTCAAACAAGTTATGTTTTCTATGTTGTTACAGTTTCTGTACATTTATGTTTCCTATAGTCTTACAGTTTCTGTACAGTTATGTTTTTTATAGTCTTACAGTTTCTGTACAGTTATGGTTATTAATTGCAGTTTTTGACCTGAACTTCACTACCCTCATTGACTGAACTTCACTACCCACACATGGATTGAACTTCACTACCCCTCATGGACTAAAATTGCAGTGTAGTTTGTTAAATCCTACTGAAAGTTATGTATTTTATTTTTATTAGTTACAGTTTTTGCTAAACTTCACTTCCCTCATTGACTGAACTTCAGTACCCACTAATGGACTGAATATTACTACCCCTCATGGACTGAAATTGCAGTGCAGTTTTTAAATCCTACTGGGTTATGTAGTTTTTTTATTAATTGTATTTTTTGACTGAACTTCACTACCCTGATTGACTAAATTTCACTACCCCTCATGGACTGAAATTGCAGTGCAGTTTTAAAATCCTACTGGGTCATGTATTCTGTGACCTGTGTTGGATAGACTACAAAACAAAAGAAGAAATAATCTTTAGGTTTATCCAACAGTAAAATGACACTACACAAAAAGACAGGATGTCTTTTCTATAATTATTGCAATAGAAATAGACCTCTTTATTATTGAAGAGAACAACCAAATAATTTCTAATTCTAATATGGCAGCACTCATTGATGCAGTGTTGACTAAATTGGCTACTGAATCAGATCAGTTTGTAAGTTATTCATACCATTTTTGTCTTTCAAAAGTATTATTTTTGTTATTTGTTATTATAAAATAACAGTGTTCATTTTTGTTTTTGTTGCAAAGGTTTTGCCAGCATTGTTGGCAATTATGCTTCCCAGACGTAATGTTCCAGCAACTGTAATTTGCCATGGTACTCATTTCCGGATGAACTACCTAAAAGTGGGAAGAGAAAGGTGGTTCTCTAATGGATGGAGGGAGTTTGTCCGTAGTAATAATATCGGAGTAGGAACTAGGATACTTTTTGGAGTTGTCGAATCCTCAGATCGTGTGGTTTTAAGTATGGTTGTCCACCGGCCCGGTCCGGTCCGGTTCCGGTGCGCCTACGCCGGTCCAGTCCGGTGTTAACTTTAAAAAAAAATCGTACCCGGTCCGGTCCCAGTCCGGTCAAACGGTGCATTTGCACCAATGCCGGATCGGCACCGGAACCGGCAAACGAAACCGTTCCGGTCCCGGTCCGGTCCGGTTTCGCTAATTTTTTTTGTTTTTTAAGTTATATTTTTTATTGTTTAAAATAGAAAAAAAAAATATTGGTAGACTAAAATCTAAATAAACAACACAAAACACACATTTTATTCAACAATACGATTATACACAGTACATTAAGTTGGAAAATTGAAATGCATAATTAGAAAATAAAAACTAAAAAATAGATTAGAAATTAGAAAAATACATAAATCTTCAACTTCAGCGACTCAACACTCAATTATCACGTGGTTGCAGATATATGCCACCACCACGAGCTGCCCATTCGGGGGCATGATGGTATTTCAAGTGGGTCTTAACTTCATTGTCCCTCCATTATTTGATTCATCATCCCAATTCCAAACTTTCTGACAAAGAGTACATTGAGCTTTGCCGATATCATTATTTTTTGTGATAAATTCCCAAACTTCGGATCTTTTAGTTCTTCTTGGACTAGACGGACCTGCTGTAGTAGCACCTTGAACTTGATTAGGATTATTTGCATTTGCAGCCATGTTGGTAGAAAATTTATAAAAATAGCCTTTTGTTAGAAATTTTTTATGAGAAATGAATATAAAATATTGAATTGTGATTAATTTGATGAAATATGGGAGTATTTATAGGAAAAATAGGTAGGGGAGGGCTGTAGGGGCGTTTATGGGTGTGGAGGTGGGAAAAATAGCCGTTTATGGCCGTTGCCAACGGTTATTTTTCAAAAAGGAGCGGATTTGGACATGTTGCAGTGGGCCGGTCCGGTCCGGTCCGGCCTGGTTCTGTCATTTTTTTTTTTTTTTGGTTATTTTTTTGTTTTTAATAGCATTTGTAGTTTTTGAATTTTAAATTAAAATATAAATTGATAGCAAGACATCTATTTTTTATGTAATAACTTATATAATACTAGTAATCTAGTATTAAAGTATTAACTATTAAGTAATGTAGTATTTTAGTATTTAATATTTAAGTATTAAATTGTAAAAGTATAATTGAAAATATATAAAACAATGATTGATAACTTAGTAGCAAGACATAACACTTGTTATTTTTTCAAACCTAATACTAAGTTAGTAGTATAATAGTATTTAGTAATTAGTATTTAGTATTTAGTATTTTAGTATTTAGTATTTAGTATTAGTATTTAGTATTTAGTATTGAATTGCAAAGAGGTAACTTAATAGCAAAGGATAATTGAGAATATAACAAAGGTTTATAATTTACTTAATAGCAAGGCGTAACGCATTTTATTGAATAATGATTGATTTTTTTTTTTTTTTTTTGCAAAGTACATAGATATTAAATTGCAAAAACTACATATTAATAAAAAAAACTTCTCATTTTCTGAATAATTTCTTCTGGCACCTCTGGAGGAACTGGTGGCAAAGAGTCATCTTCTTCATAATCATTTTCATTGTCCACACTTCCATCGCCTGATAAAATTTCTGTTGCTGCTTCTGCATCGGCTAGTTCATCTTCTGCAAATCCAAAATTTCTTCGCTCCGATCTAATCCAATCTCTGAATAATACGGCCGTCTCCATTACTTATTCCTTCAATGAATGTCTATGATCTTCAATTTGTAATCTTCCTTGACTAAACGCGCTTTCTGAAGCAACTGATGATGCTTGAATAGTTAGAATATCCTGCGCCATTTTTGCTAAAACTGGAAACTGTGCTTGTTGATCCTTCCAAAATGGCAGTAGTTGCTCGCTTCCAAAATAATCAATTTCCGTGCAAGCATGAAGTAAATAAACATCAAGCTCGTTGAAGCCTCCGCTGCTACTCGAATGCCTGCTAGAAAGCCTTTGATTAAGGCTGGAAAAACTTTCCAATCCGGCGGCAGCTCTTTTACTCGCCTGCGTTGAACTTGATCCAGCTCCACTTGGAATACTTGGAACAACATTATCAGCTGCACTCCTATACCTTTCATAAATCAGTTGGCAATCTACAATTACCTGCGCACAAGCTGTTTCTACACTTGGTGTTTCTTCATCGGTAATTCTGAAAGTCCGATAAATTTCTCTAATTAGCATTTCCGTATTAAAACGTTTAAAACAGGGATGTAATACAGAAGCAATGCAATAAAGTGGTGGAATCGGAAAAAACTATTTTTTAATTTTTTCAATCATTGCTTCTACCGCAACTGCATAAGCAGGCACTACTCTATAATCGTTAAGTAATTCTGCTATTCCAGCTATAAAATATAACATGGTGGTGATTGTAGGATAATATTGACCGAAAAATTCTTTAGTAGCATAAAAAATATTTCTAAAAAAATAAGAAAACGCTCAATATTTAGCCAATCAAATTCTTCTAGGTGATACTCTACAGCCACTTTGCGATTAAAATAATTAGTAATAGGCACTCGTAAAGTGTAAGCAACAGTCAAAGAGTCATATACAGTGTTCCACCTAGTTGAAACTTCCTTAAGAACTCTTCTAGGCCGCAAACCTTCATTCACACACTCTACCTAAAAGTCCCTCCATCTATCCGGTTTTTTAGATTTAAAAATATAACTAATTGCGAGTCTAACCTTCATAATAGTAGGATCAAAGAACTGAAGGCCATCTTTTACAACTAAATTATATATATGACATGCACATCTAACATGAAATAATTCTTCAAAAGGAGGATGCAATGCGGGTCTTAACTTACTAATAGCAAAATCATTGTTTGCAGCATTATCAAGAGTTATACTTAAAATTTTATCACTAAGAAAATACGTCTTACAAATATCAGAAACTTCTCTCTTAATAAATGCTCCCGTGTGTGGTTCATCGACAGCGCAATATGCTAAAATTCTTTTTTGCATTACCCAGTTAAGATCTATCCAATGACAAGTAACTGTTAAATACTCATACCCATTAACACCACGACCCAAGTCAGTAGTAAGACAAACTCTACAATCAAAGTGATAAAATATATATCGTAAATATTGTCTATATTCATTTTTAAATTTTATAATATCACTTCTAACCATAGTTTTTGGAAAACCTTGAAAAGATGGATTATATACGGTTTGAATATAACGAATAAAACCTTGACAAGAAGCAAATGTAAAAGGTAAGCACTCTACCGCAATCATTTTTGCCATTTGTTCCCTATCTTTCTTCTTATCATAATGCATAAGCTCCCCCCCCCTCCTCCTCCCCCCGTCACTAGGTTAATTTCCTGTTGGACTCCACTACCTTGCGATGGAGCCATTCTGTTCCCTGAACGAGTGCCACCCGCCCTCCTTTCCCATTCATCCTTATGATGGTGTTCTAAGTGTGTTCTCAACTTTCCCGTCCTACTATTATGCTTGCCGGTTTTAAAATCCCAAACTTTTTTACAAAGATTACATTTAACGGTCTGAGCCGGAACATTTTTAGTCATAAATTTCCACACATCCGATCTTTCGGGTCGTACCGCTGGTTCTCTACTAGGAGGCATAGGTGGTAATTCAGTTTCTTCAGGTTCACCTTGAAATTGACTAGTGGGTGTTTCATCATCTAAATTAGCCCCTTCGGTATTTTCTTGATATTGTGTCTCTAACATATCATTATCTAGTGGTTGATCAAAATCTATATCATGGTAAAATTGCGTGTCATCTTCCTGAGTAAAATCATCTAGATGAAAGGAGCGCTAGAAGTACCAATTGGTCTTTTACCTATAGCACGACTGCGTCTATCATCCCCCCCTCGGTTAGAAGCACGTGATCTACGACCACTACCCGTACGCCCAGTAATTGATCTCCACAGTCCAGACATTTTTATAATTTATAAGTAAATCAAGCAAACAAATTACTAAAATATGCTACAAACAATAATATTGCACAAAAATAAAATAGATGATAAAAAGTAAGAACGAGTTTACTTGAACTTAGAATGTAGATTGTAGAACTTAGGAAGTGAAAGTTGAAACTTGACCGGAACCGCACCGAACAATTTTCCACTTCACTCCAAATATTTTTTTGTAATGCAATTTAGCACTTAGACCCTTTTTGCAAGAGCAACTTTGAATTATTTAGCAAATAGCCTTTGTAGAAATAAGAGAGATTGAGAGAGATTTAGAGAGAATATTAGAGAAATTGTGAATAAATTGATGAAAAATGACGGTATTTATAGAAAAAATAGGTTGGGGGGTATGGGGGCGCCTAGGGGGGTAGGGGCAAAAATAGCCATTTTTGGTCGTTGGGCCAACGGCTGTGCGTGAAATAGTCGTTGCCCAACGGCTATTTTTTGCTAGAAGCCCACCAGTTTTTTTCTTTTTTTTTCCCGATCCGGTCCGTTCGGTGCATTTTGGGGGTGCCGGGTCGGGGAACGGGCCGAATTTTTTTTTTATTTGGCCCGGCTGGCGCCGGTTCGGTCCGGTGCAAATCGGGCCATTAGACAGCCTTAGTTTTAAGTGCGACTATTTGGCAGGATGTTACAGAACCTTTAAGTTCCAGTTCTAGTAGTGGGTCTGATGTTGAAGATGCGTGATAAGATAATATCTATGTGTTGTCTCTTATGTTTTGTTGGTAATAAATTGTGAGATTTTCAGAATTTTTTGTTTTCATGTTCACCAATGCTGCAACAATGAGTTTGAACTTTTGTCTCTAAGTATTGATTGAACTTCTGTCTTTTTAAGGTTAGATGTTTTTAATTCATGAGATCAAACTTCTACTCACAAGGATGGAAGCTCAAACTTCTGTGTTTTGGTGTGTAGGATATAGTTTGAGCTTTCTATCCACTAGAAATAAATTTTTGTGCTCCAAGTAAGGAAGTTCAAACCACATGGACTGAAGTTCTACCCCCACATGGATTGAACTTCTTTTACGTCCATTGACTGAATTTCTATCCTCATCTCATGGACTGAACTTTTTTATCTACATGGATTGAACTTCTTTTTTATCAACTCTCTCTGTGTGTGTGTGTGTGTGTGTGTGTGTGTGTGTGTGTGTGTGTGTGTGTGTGTGTGTGTTAGTGTACTGAAGTTGTTAGTAGTTCTACCTGCATGGATTGAACTTCTTTTTACCCTCATTAACTGAACTTCTATCATCATAGACTGAAGTTCCTATATCCAGTATTAACTTTTATCCTCGACGATAGAATTTTAAGTTTAACTTCTATCCCTGAGGACAGAAGTTAAAGGCTGCACGTTCCTCCATAAGTACTGAAGTTCAATTAAAAATGTAAATTCATGAATCGTAAGGATTGAAGTTTTTCATATTGAAAGGGTGAAGTACACTCCAAAAGTACCTACAAATTCAGTCTTATATGGACTGAAAGTGCTTCAAATTCAAATACTAGTATCAAACTTATTAAAAATTGTTAAAGAATATGAAATAACATACAAACAGATAAAAAACTAAACTGCAATGCATTTAGAGTTTGAATGTCTTCATTATCTTGAATGTTGGATAAGAAACTATCAGCAATTTGAATATCTTCATGTATTTCTGTACCATCATTCACAGCCAAGTAGTTTCATGAACAAAAAGAAGTTAAAAAATCAAATTAGTAGGAGTGAAATATTTAGTAAAAAAAAGTTTATGGATAATGAAGGAAGTAGCAGTACCTATATATCCTTGAATAGGGTCGAACTACTGGAGTATTTGTGCATGTGGTTCTATCATGTCCTCTGATTTTGCATCGACTATATTTGTTTGATTTGACTCGTACAGCCTCAGCAATTGAGATGTATCTCTTTGTTTTCCTTCTCCCTAGTTGTTTTTTGACATTAGGAGTTTCTATCCTCTGGCTTTTCACGGTATCTGGTACTGTCCAAGAGCTTTTGTGCCCTATCATATTCACCTCACCTTGATATGCTTTTAACCAAAACTCTCGTGAATACCATTTTGAGCAGAACTTCGATTTCAGCAGGCGTCTTTTCTCAATGCATGCAATTGCATGTACACATGGGAGTTCATCAGTCTGGAATTCAAGACAGTCACAGGTCCTCTTCTTTAAGTCAACGTTGAAGCTTTTTCCTTCATCTTGCACATTGAATGTTGCTGTACCTGTGGGGAATACCTATTTGAAATGAAAAATAATAACTTTTGTGAGTCAGTACAGATGGTATTTAAAATCGGCTATTACTAAGTCAGAGCAAGAGTTCATGAGTACAGTTCTAATGGACTGATAAAAGTTCAAATCATATGGACTGAAGTTCAATGCCACAATAAAATACTGGTTGAACCCCCTCTCCCCTTTTTTATTGAAGTTCTATCCACAGTCCTGAATTTTCAGTCGACGTGGACTGATCTTCACCCATCTTTATCTGTATTTTTTAGACACTATTAGGATTGCATATTTGGCGCGAGTCTAGTGCTGTATACTTACATTTATTGTGAAGGCCAGTTGAATCTTCTTGTTCATTTCATCTTCTGCCCACCTTGATAAGCTATGAAAAGTCTCTTGAGCAGTAGTTCTTCTTTCACAAAACCATTTCTGCTTCTTAACAATGATTAAATCTAAAAGGCTTAAAATGGGCAACTCTCTTGCTTCAAGTAATGCAGAATTCATCGACTCAACCATATTTATTATAAGCATATCATATCGTCGCGTTGGTGAGTAAGATCTAGCCCATCTTTCAGGTAGTTCTTCCATTATGTAGTTGAACATGTTTCTATCCATTCCCTCTAATTGGGACATGAAATAATGAAAGTCTTCACGCTTATAAGCTCTTGCAGCAGTTTGAAACAGAATTATCACTGTGGTTCTCACATTCTTTTTGTTTAGATTCTTTTCAAAGTGGTAGATGCATATACCGTGGTGGCTATCAGGATAAACTTGTGCAATTCCATGCGCGATTGATTTGTTTCTGTCTGTTAGAAACACCAGTTCAGGACGAGTACCTATTGTCTTTCGCAGCTCAGTGAAGAACCAAGTGTAAGCTTCATTATTTTCAGAGTCTGCAATCCCATAAGCTAGAGGGAAGAGTTGATTATTTGCATCTTTTGCTACAGCAATGATGAGAACACCTAGATATTTCGCCTTCAGAAATGTTGCGTCTACTGCTATCACTGGTCGACAATACCTCCAACCGTCTATTGATGGCTTGAAAGCAACAAAAATATACATAAACCTGAAACGTTTTAAAATAGGACAAAGTTAATTCTTAGAAAGGTTTGAATTTCCATATAGCAATCGAACTCTCTTTTGAGAAATGCTTACTGATTAAGACTGTCTATCTTTAGATTTGTGTAAGCGCCTGGATTTCTCTCTTTCAGCACATGCAAGTATGAAGGGAGGAGATGATAATGCTCATCAGGTCGTCCCCTAATTAATGCGTTTGCTGCTTGAATAGAACGCCATGCCTTGTTATATCCTATTTCAACCCCATGTATCCTTCTCATTTCATTGACAATAAATGTTGGTCTAACTTAAGTTCTGTTGTCTCGGATGTTTTCAAGAAAGTATTCACTTATCAATGTTGACGTGGCATATTTTTTATCAGCCTTCTTAACGTCAACGGAGCATTTATGTGTATTCTGAAACTTAATTACCTTAAACAGTGAGGAATCTTTTATCCTTCTTGCTCGAATGTTCCAATCACATTTTGGATCGATGCATTTCAGTTCATATCTCGTTCTATTTGATCTGATAACCTTGAACTCAAAATGCTCATTGATTGCCATCTTGACAAAACACTTCATCATGGTTTCCTTGTTGTCAAATGTTGAGTATGCTGCTACATCTTTCGATGATACATCTCCTGTTAATATTATCGCTGGAGATTGTTTCTGTTTTACCCTGGACCTTTTCCGTTTGCTCTTGGCAGCTGGTGTGCTACTAGGGCATTCAACTGTTGGCGCTGGTGACTGAAATTGAGTATTATTTGGTTGCAGTGTCTCAGCAATGCCAGGTGTTTCAATTGCTAGGTTGGAGTCAATCTGCATTATCAAGCCCCCCTCTTATTGTGGAAGCTCTGTGCATGAAGTATAATTATTTTCAATTGCTTGAATGTAGTTGATCTGCATTATCAGGGTCCCCTCCTGGGTGAAACTTCTGTGCGAGGAGTTTGATTCTCTAGCTTGTCAATCACAAAACGACTATTCTTGAAAGTCGGATCATTCTTCAACAAGTGCATGCATGTCCTGAGTTCTTCTTGTGTAGTTACAAGCATTTCTTTTCTCGAATCCATTCTAATATCAAACCATATATTCACAGCGCCAGTGAAATGTGTTGCTTCATAAATCTTGTGCATGAAAGTTCTGAATTTGATCATTTCATTAACAAGTAGAAGTTTTGTTTCATGATCCAAGTACTTGTAATCTTTTATCCAATTCCTATTGAAAGCAATAACCAAACAAAATGTAGCCATTCTGCAATGAATAAGTAAACCAAAGAAAGAATTGTGTTAGTATGAAGTTCAGTCTTAATGACAATGGCAATAAGTAATCATAAAGTCTTGAGGTTGCTTCTTTCAGCTTATAAAATGAATTTTCAGTCCTTAACCACTGAAGTTCAGTCTGAATGGACTTAAGTTCTATCCATAAGGATTGAATTAAGTCCTCTCTATATGGCGTTGAACTTCTATCTGTAACGCTGTTTGAAAGCTCTCCCCCTATGGATTTGAAGTTCAGTCCATATGGACTTAAGTTCTATGCATAAGGATTGGAGTAAGTTCTATCCATAAGACCATTGAAAGCTCCACCCTATGTTGATTGAAGTTCAGTTCATGTGGACTTAAGTTCTATCCATAAGGATTGAACTAATGAAGTTCAGTCTTAAGAACTAAAGTTCAGTCCTAATGAACTAAATTTTTAGTTCAAACTTCGTGCTAGTGTGCTGATACTTAACACGGCAATGGCAATAAATAATCGCGAAGTCCTGAGGTTGCTTTTTTCAGTTTATAAATGAACTTTCAGCCCTTAAGCACTGAAATTCAGTCATAATGAACTGAATTTTTAGTTCAAACTTCAGTTCTGGTGTGCAAATACTTAACACGGGAATGGCAATAAGTAATCGCCAAGTCCTTAGGTTGCTTTTTCAGTTTATAAATGAACTTTCAGCCCTTAAGCACTGAAGTTCAGTCATAATGAACTGAATTTTAGTTCAAACTTCAGTGCTAGTGTGCTGATACTTAACACGACAATGGCGATACTGAAGTTCAGTCATCAACGGCACATCGAGGTATTAAAACTACTAAATTTGAAACTAATTTCTCTAAATTCAGTTCACATGGATTGAACTTAGTTCAAACTCAGTCTTAATGCAGCATAACGTAAAATTTAAACGTAGAATACTTAACACTGAAGTTCAGTCATAATGAACTGAATTTTAGTTCAAACTTCAGTGTTGGTGTGCTGATACTTAACACGACAATGGCGATACTGAAGTTCAGTCATCAACGACACATCGAGGTATTAAAACTACTAAATTTTAAACGAATTTCTCTGAATTCAGTTCACATGGATTGAACTTAGTTTAAATTCAGTCTTAAAGCAGCATAACGTAAAATTGAAACATAGAATACTTACAATTTTTAAGCGAAACTTGTGAAGAAAATTGAAAAGTGAGATTGGTGCAGAATTGAATGAAGAGAATTCAGCAGCAGCAGTCACAAAGTAACGAACAGAGAATAACGAACTGGTTGTTTATATATAAACTGAGGGGTAATATAGTCTTTTTCTTTTTTCATTTATGGTGGGTGTAATGTAAGTGGCCAAAAAGTAAATATTTTGGTTTTAATGGCCTTTGCCCTAAGACCAATGGCAAAACTGGTCTTTTGTGCACTTAGCCCGCTTCTACATAGTAGAAACTAAATAGGCAAGCCCATGCACACCATGGGCCCAACATGGGGGGTCTGATTATTGTTACAAAAACTATATTTTCAATCCTCCCGTTGGAGCATGAGGAATAATGGTCATTCATTGATGATATATAAGGCTGGAAAAAGCCGGATATTTTTTCGGGTTCAACATGGGGGGTCTGATTATTGTTACAAAAACTATATTTTCAATCCTCCCGTTGGAGCATGAGGAATAATGGTCATTCATTGATAATATATAAGGCTGGAAAAAGACGGATATTTTTTCGGGTTCTTTGCATAAATAGCAGCTCATATGAAAATATTTACAATCCTTTAGCCCTTACTTTTTATAGCCACAACATTGCACTAAAATAATTTTTTTAAAAATCTTATTGTTAATAATTATTTAATATAATTTTCCTTAAATAAAAAGATATACATCAATGCTAAAAAAATAAAATAATATTAAGTATTAGTATTGATATTTGATATTTATTTTTTTTCTAAATTTAAGAGATATTATTCAATTCAAAATAATATGCCATGAGATAAATTTGGTATATACCAATGGACACTCACGTTTTAGGGATGATTTTTAGGCGATCTTTTTCTTCTTTTTTTTTCCTTTCAGTTGCCATGTTTAATATTTGCATAAATGAAATACATATCACCTAAAAATAAGAATAAAAAATACTAAAATAAATAAATATTGAATACACAACAGATTCAAAGAGTGATATATTGTATTAAAATAATAAATATTAATATTTATTTATTAGATATTTAATATTTCATTACAATATTGTATATTTAATATTTAATCACTTAATAGTTTAACATATGTATGTAATATTTATTTAATTAATATTTTACATATTAATATTTATTAGATACACGATATATGTACGGTATTTGATATTTATTTTATATATTAATATTTATTAGATACACGATATAGGTATGATATTAATATTTTTTATATTTTATTAGATATTTATAAAATATTGATATTTTATATATTAATATTTATTAAATACGCGATATATGTATCATATTTTAATATTTATTTTGATATACGATATATGTATGATATTTATATTTTTTTTTTGGTCGAAGCAAACAATTTTATTCAACCAAGTATAAGTACTTACAACACCTAGTTCGAGTTTGGACTATTCGAATTACATCTTCAAAGAAACAAAATAACCTATCTTCTACCGTTCAGCATAATTAGTTAGTTACATAAATCTAAGTACTACTGGCCTATCTCAGTATCTAACTAAACTGCATGTGCTTTATCCTCTTCACATCTCATGTCCCAATTCTAGCAGGGATACACGTTTAGTTTCTCCATAATTGGTCTCTATTTGGTACGGGCCTGCCCCCTGGTATGCACTTGCAAAACAATCTCTCTCAGTCTCTGATTTGCAGTTGCTACCTGCGCTTGAAATCTTCTATTGTTTCTCTCCTCCCAAGTATGGTATACTGTTGCAGCAAACAGGGCCTTTAGGATGTCAGCTCGAGGTCTTCTTAAGTTCTAGCTTTGCCAACCACTGTACGTCTTCTTCCCATCTTTCCAAATTTCTATACAC
Organism: Petunia x hybrida; assembly: GCA_037355625.1. Taxonomy (NCBI): domain Eukaryota; kingdom Viridiplantae; phylum Streptophyta; class Magnoliopsida; order Solanales; family Solanaceae; genus Petunia; species Petunia x hybrida. The sequence goes on along the minus strand of JBBBVM010001137.1, from coordinate 412,145 downwards.
TCCCAGCCACTTCAGCAGAGTAAGTCAAATATGATGTGCGAATGGGCCGATAAAGAACAAATGTTCTAGTGTTTCTTCAGCTCCAGAGTTGCAAAGTACACATGCATTGGGGATGATGATTCCCCATTTCCTCAATCTATCAACTGTTGCTAATCTACTCTGCAAGGCAAGCCACATAATAAAATGATGCCTTGACACCATTCCTTGTCCCACATTCAGTCCCTTCCATAGCACCTCTGGAATTTAGGCATAAAGTACGGATAAGCTCTCTTGATACTGAATTGTCCTTTGAGGCAGTACTGATTCAGCTCTGTGTTAATGTCTTGAGATGTCAACCACTTTCTTATATCTATCACCTTCCTCACCAACCAACAGGTTTATTTAGGGGTATCCATTGTGCCTAGATCCCTATTTTTTTACATAATATGTGTGGATCCATTGTAACCACAATGTCTCTTTTCTCGCACTAATTACCCATAGTATCTTGCACAGGGCAGCTTTATTCCATATTTCAAAGTCCAGAAGTTGTAGCCCTCCTACTGATTTAGGTCTACATAGTTAGTCCCAAGCTACTACAGCCCTCCTTGATTTCTCTTCTCTACCAGTCCATAAGAAAGTTCTATAGATGGTAATTATCAACTGAATGACCTTCTTTGGTATAAGAAAGACTTGTGCCAAATATGTTTGCATTTCAAATAACACACTTTTAATTGGTTGCACCCTACCACTGTATGACAAGAGTTTGGCAGTCCAGTATTTGATTCTGGCTATCATCTTCTCCACTATTGGTCTACACTGGTGCACTGAGATCCTCTTTGAAGATAGAGGTACACCCAAGTATTTGAATGGAATTTCACTCATGGTGAAGTTGAGGTCCTCAAGTATATTCTCCTTGAATTCTAAGGTACCCCAGTAATATACAAAGAGCTCTTCTCCATATTGGCTTTCAACCCAGACACTTTAGAGAAATAACTGAATGCCTCCATCAATAAATGAATAGAGGCCTCATCTGCCCTGCAAGACATCAGTAAATCATCTGCAAAGCAGATTTGTGCTGTTTGAAGTTTGCCACATCTTGGATGGTAATTGAAGTTAGGATTGAGTCTTAATTGCTTCAAGGATCTGTGCAAATATTCCATGCCCAAGACAAAGAGATAGGAGGACATAGGGTCACCCTGTCTCAACCCTTTCTTTGCTTGGAATCTAGGAGTGAGGCCTCCATTAATCAAGATGGAGTAACTGACAGTTGTAATGCACTCCATGATTAAGCTTACAAACTTGGTTGGGAAACCATATTCAAGGAGGACCATTCTCAAGAAGTCTCATTCCACCGAGTCAAAAGCTTTTCTGATATCAATTTTCACTAGACATCTAGGAGATACTCTTTTCCTTATATACCCTTTGACTAGTTCATGAGCAAGAACTACATTGTTAAGAATATTTTTACCCTCGATAAAGGCTGATTGGGAGGGCCCTACTAAGTAGTCTACAACCAACTTGAGCCTATTAGTTAAGACCTTAGAGATGAGTTTGTAGATTGTAGTACAACATGCTATAGGTCTGTACTCTTTGACATATGTGGGGTTGGGGAATTTTGGAACAAGGGTAATAGTGGTACAGATCACAGCTCTCAACAGTTTCCCAGTTTCAAAAAATTGAACAATGGATTGCATTATATACTAACCTATCACATACCAATAGTACTTAAAGAACTCAGCTAGGAAGTCATCCACTCCAGGGGATTTGTCATTTGCTAAGCTGTGCAGGGCCTGTTCCACTTCATCTTTAGTGACTGCCTTGATGAGGCATAGTTGATGGTCATTAGTGACACAAGGACCATCTCTTGCTATCATAGGATTCAGACAGGGTAGTTCTGCAGCTCAGATTCCCAGCAGACTCTGGAAAATAGTAGCAAACTCTTGGTGAATCTGTTCAGGGTCAGTAATGATCTGCCCCTGCTCATTTGATATTGAGCTTACTTTATTTCTAGACTATCTTGCTTTTAGATAGGCATGAAAGAATCTGGTAATGGAATCTCCTACTGCTATCCATGTGGCTCTTGATTTTTGTCACAGAACCTGCTCATGTATCCCACTCCATATTTCTAATTGTGCCAGTATGTTTCTTTCATCTTGGATTAACTGTTGATTGACTTTGTCTGCTTCAAGTTGATCCTGGATCTGTGTCAGCTAATGCTGCATGTTCTGAATTATTTTTTCTGCTGATTTCATTTCCTTGTTCATGTGCCTAGCTTCCTCTTCTATCAGTTTAAGTTTTTTCCATACTCTGTACAACTCATGACCTTGAACACATTCTGCCCACTTTCCCTCTTCAATTGTCTTGAAGGAATCTTGTTGTATCATAACATTATAAAGCCTGAAAGGTTTGGTATGCACTAGGGTTGAGATATCTATGTTGATCATAATGGGGGAATGATCAGAGCAATCAGGGTTGAGGAACCAAGCCTCAAGATCATTGTACTGTATGAACCATACATCACTACCCAATGCCCAATCTATGAAGTTGTATATTTTGTCCTCAGCATCCCTTTTGTTGCACCAGGAGAATTGAAAGCCTTTTCTATTTAGCTGCCCTAGGCCGATATCTTCTATGCATTGTTGAAAGTCTAGCACTTCCTGCTGATGCACTGGGGCTCCATTCAGTCAGTCATTCACTGATAGCATTGTATTAAAGTCCCCTATAATCAACCAAGGTCTTTGGGTTTGGCAGCTGATAAGCCTAAGTTGATCCCAGAGAGGTCTTCTTTCCACTACTGTATTCTTAGCATAGATAAAAGTGATATTGCAAGCAAACTTTGTCCCAATTTCTTGTATTGCACAGTGCACTAGCTGAGAATCTGAAAACAATATTGAGACATTTACCAGATGTTTCCTCCAGCATATCCACAACCTCTCATTGTATGAGGGCCTCCTATTGTATGAGGTGCTATAGTCTGCATATACCTCCAATTCTATGCCTAGTTTCCTTTTTATTTTTTGTGATTTTATCTATTTTACCTTTATTTCAAGGAACCTATTAATGTTACACTGTGTTTGAGCAGAAAGGATTTCAATTCCTTCTGCTTGAAGGGCTTATTAAGCCCCCCTTATATTCCATGAACACACTTTTATGGTGGGTTATTTCTGATTCCACTGCCCCCTTTTGAATCATCTTTATCTTCTCTTTCTTGAATCTTCAGAACACTGAAATTATTCTGATTTAATAATTTATCCACATCAATACTGTCAGTCATCAACCCCTTAAGCCTTGATGTTTCATGTGCCTTCTTCACTGTTTTTCATTTATCTTTGTGGTTAATCTTTTTCTGCTTTTTATGTTGACTCTTTTCATTGACCACTGTACTAGCTTCCTGATGTTCTATCATTGTGTCATTCTGAGGATTGACCAGTTTCTCTGGAGTTTTACCCTGCCTCTAATCTGGCTGCTTTGCTTTAGGTATTTTTTCTACTCCCACTGTCCCTTGCTCATTGCTTGAAGTTGCTCTGATCCAGGCTTGTTGAGGCTTTTTATACGTTGGTCTCTATTTCTTTTTAAGCTTGGGTTCCTCCTTAGCTTGAATCATCTTACAATTATTAGCATGTTTTCCTATTTGAAGACAGTCTTGGCAAAAGCTTGGTTTCAACTCAAATTCCACCAGCTGAATTCTTTGGTTACCCCTGGCTCCTCTATTACCACAACATCAACTAGAGGCTGTGATATGTCTACTTCTATCAGCATCTGGGCATCAAAAATTCTTTTTTCATTTGATGTTAGTTTATCAGTACATATGGGCTTTCCAATATAACTTGCAATTCTGCTGAGGTTTTCAGTTGCCCAATAGTGTATTGGTAGACTAAGGAACATCACCCATATAGGAATGTGTCGACTAGACTCTTTGGTAATTTGATAATTAGGTTCCCATTGTTTTAAAATCATAGGTCTACTGTTAAATGTTTATGGATAATTCAACATTATCCAATCTTTATCTTCAATAGATTCAAATCTAAAGATAAAATAGCCATCATCATGTAAATATACCTATAGGGTCGGGATGCTGCTCCACACACTATAGATAAACTTTAGCATCTCCTTGAACGTAGGGTTTCCCCTAGTATATATCCAATCAGTACTGAATTTCATCTGGATGCCTGCGCTTGTATATCTCTAGGGTTTAATTTGACAACTTTAACCCCATCCTTCATTACCGGTGGGAAGTACTCCAGCTTCAAACCCATTTGTGGAGATCTATTACCTCTCACCACTTCCGCCATTGTTGGCTTGTGTTTCTCCAGTTGTTGCATTAACTTTGGCTCTTGTTCATCGTGTCCCAATTGAGCTGGGGTAGAATTTGCAGAGAATGTTAATTTCCTTGTCGGATGAGTTTCTATATCAATCTCTTTAGTTGTTCTATTCTCTATTGTTTCCCTTTTGTATCTCCATTCAGCGTGTTGTAAAATCGTTGGTGTGCTACCCATTCCCTGGATCCAATTTGGCAATTGCAATGGGGGAAGATTTTGGGCAACCCCACTTTCTGGTGTAACTTGTTGTGACTGAACATTTTTAGTGTTTGGCGATTGCGATCCCGGTCGATTTTGACTATTCCGGTGATTCATGAGTGTTTGGTGCATGTTAGCAGACTGCGCTTATCATGCGCCTTGAGAGCATGTTCGCCTTTACTTTTCCATCCTATTCCAAGCACTTTGTTGGTATACAGATTGGTGCATGTTATATTTTTTATTATATATCGTGTATCTAATATTTAATCACTTAATATTTGCATAAATGAAATACATATTGCCTAAAAATAAGAATAAAATACTAAAATAAATAAATATTGAATACACAACAGATTCAAAGAGTGATATATTGTATTAAAATAGCAAATATTAATATTTATTTATTAGATATTTAATATTTTATTACATATCATAAATTTAATAGTTAATCACTTAATATTTTAATATATGTATGAAATATTTATTTAATTAATATTTTATATATTAATGTTTATTAGATACGCGATATATGTATGATATTTGATATTTATTTTATATATTAAAATTTATTAGATACACGATATATGTATGATATTAATATTTTTTATATTTTATTAGATAGTTTATCACGACCCAAAATCTGAATAGGTCGTGAGGGCACCCAACTAACCATATTGGGCGAACCCACTTGATTGCGAATAATTAGTATAAATTTTACTACGAAATGTATAAATATTTCAATAACAACCCACAAAAGAAGTAAGGAAAGTAGAATTATCCCAACAACAAAAGATTTAAGTACTCCCCAAATCATGAACATCGAAGAGTGTCGAATAAGTTATACAACTCCAAAATTTCGGAAATATATCAAAGAGAATATAAACTATATAGGTGGCCACCACGGACGAAGGGTCGGCTCACCGTTAATAGAGAGATGCTCCAACTGGGTCAACCTCAATGTCCACTAGTAGATGGCGTCGAATCTGTAAGACATAAATAAACCAACAAAGAAAAAGGAAAGGGGTCGGTGGAATGACTCAATAAGCGGGGACGGGGCTCCAAGTAAACTAGTAAACAAGGTAAAATAACTCAAAGATAATCGAAAGTAAGAGAAATCGTTCAATTAACTATCAAGTAATATTCGTATTCCGTCATCAAGTACCACGACACTTTCATTGTAACTCGGGGATAAATACATAACCACGTCATACTACAACAATATGCACGGAACTACATCGTGCTATGATAATATGTACGGAACTACATCATACGTCAATAATATGTACGGAACTACATCGTACCACAATAATACGCATGAAACTACATCATTCCTCAATAAATTGTACGAAACTACATCTTACCACAATAATATGCACGGAACTACATCGTACCTCAATAATATATATCGAAGGATATATTATACATAGGGTGTGGAGCAAGTCCACCAAGAAAGCGAAATACACTTACCTCGATCCGAAGCCCACTAGCAACTCAAAAATGGTTTTCCTTTTCGAATCTCCTCCAAACGGTTCCGCTCTATGCAAAATAATGTATAATACAATTAATACCAAAGCTAATGGCTATATATTTCAAACTTTAGCTAAAAGAGTTAATGGTCAACCTAAAAGTCAACCCTGAGCCCACGGGGTCAAACCTCGGAATTGAACTGACAATCGTATTACCCATAAATATACAAGTCTAAATATATAATTAAGTCTCGATCTTGATAGGAATTGGGATATCAAATCTCTATTTTACTAAATAGATAACTTAGGGTCAAATACTATTTCCTACTTCTCAAGTACCATACCTTTAAGGATAAAAATATACTTCAATATAGTCAATAATTAATTAGTTATAATAATGATATCATTTATTAGTCTCTAATGTTAGTTATAACAAAATTGAGGTTTCAATTAGAGCAGTACATTTCGCATCGAAGGAGAAGCTCAGGAACAGTCACATTCCTGGTAGCAACTAGTGAACATAAGCTCACTATGAATGAACTTCCTTTCAACCAATCATTACAAAATAATCATGATTCCTCATCATTTTCTAATCATTAAACTGGTGGTAACTTAAAAAAGCTAAAGAAATGAAATTTCATACCTGAATCAAATCATGTTGAGAATCTCAAATACTAGTACTGCATTTGGTATTCACGGCCATGATCTTTAATATTGGGATAAGAATTTATAATACGATGCCAAAAACAACCCCTATAGAATCCTCTTTTATTTCTATTTTTTTAGGTTTCCATTCCTTAGTTCTTCCTCTACCTTATATGGAAAGCTAAGATCTTATGAGCCCTAAAGTATGGGCTAGTCAATAATTTATGGGCTAGGTCCATTAGTTTACCACTTAGCCCAATTTATATAACCATATGGTCCAATAGTTTATTTCTTTTATAATTTTCCATCTCACGTAATTACTTTTCTACTCTTAATAACTTGCTAGATAATTAAACCATAGGTAGAAATTATCAGGCTGTTACATTCTCCTCCACTTAACATAAGTTCGTCCTCGAACGACACTTTAAGTCTAACATGATACCAAGAGTCGATCCAATATACTTGCTATCAATACAAAAAGCTCTCCCACTCACAACAAAACTTCATTGGAACTCAAGATTTGGCTAAGTGCCAAATTTTACAAAAATTTCGGTAGTTTCTTTTGTAAATTGGAGTATCTAAAAATAATCTCTGTCTCAAATACCAACAACCACCAACTACAATATAACAATCCATTCATAGGCACCAAACGTAACTCAAAGTAATCAATACCACTCTGACAAGGAGGTAAATCTCAATAACGAATAAAACATACTCCGGCAAGGAGTTAAACCACTCTAACGAATCAACTACACTTCGGCAAGGAGCTAAATATGAAATAAACTACAATAAACAAGAGAAGTTTAAAAGCAAGAACCTTAAAATTCACATACCTAATCCCTCAAACAAGTGGGGGTGTCTATCCCGCATGCTCGACTCGAGCTCCCAAGTATCCTCCTCATGCGGACGGTTATGCCATCGCACTTTTACTAATGGAATCTCTTTAGACCTCAACTTTCGGGTGTCTTTTCCTATAATAGCAACTGGAACTTCTTCATAAGCTAAGTTCACATCTAATTGAACTGGGTCCACCTCTATGACATGAGTAGGATCTCGAACACATTTCCGGAGCATAGAAACATGAAAAACGGGATGAACAGGCATAGACTCTGGCAATGCAAGTCGATAAGCAACCTCACCGTTACGCTTCACAATCTTATAAGGACCAATGAACCTAGGACTCAACTTGCCCTTCTTCCCAAATCTCATCACTCCTCGCATTAGTGACACCTTCAAGGAAACCATGTCACCCTCTTCAAGTTCCAACTTCCGACTCCTCTTGTTCGAGTATGATATCTGCCTACTCTGAGAAGTTCGAAGACGATCCTGGATAATTCGAACAGTATCCAAAGACTGACGAACAATATCAGGACCAAACACCGCAACATCTCGAGACTCAAACCAACAAACTGGAGATCGACATCGGCGACCATATAATGCCTCGAACGGCGCCATCTGAATGGAAGACTGATAACTGTTATTATAAGCAAACTCTACGAGAGCCAAATGATCAACCCAATGATTGCCAAAATCCAAGGCACATGCTCTCAACATATCCTCCAAGATCTGAATAGTCCGCTCAGAATGTCCATCAATCTCCGGATGAAATGCGGTACTAAGCTGGACCTGAGTACCCAACTCTCGCTGAAAAGCCTGCCAATACTGAGAAGTAAATTGAGAGCCTCGATCAGAGATAATAGAAAATGGAGTACCATGCAGCCGAACAATCTGCTCAATAATGATCCGAGCTAACTTCTTTGGTGTATCAGTTGTCTTCACCAGAATAAAATGAGCCGACTTGGTAAGTCTATCAACAATGACCCAAACTAAATCATGATGCCTCAACGTCTTCAGCAAGCCAACTACAAAATCCATGATAATCCTCTCCCACTTCCACTCCGGAATGGGTAGTGCCTGGGCTAAACCTATGGGTCTCCTATGCTCGTACTTGACCTGCTGACAGTTCAAGCACCGAGATACATGATCAAAGACATCTTTCTTCATCCCCTTCCACCAATACAACTCCCGAAGGTCCTGGTACATCTTGATGATACCAGGATGAATTGAATATCGCGAACTATGAGCCTCATCAAGAATCAACCGCCTCAAATTACCCACATTAGGAACACAAAGACGACCACCAACCCGAAGAATACCATCACTATCCAACTCAAAAGGAGGGGCTCCTCCACTTTGAATACGCCCTCGCAACTCAAGAAAGTAAGGATTCTCGAACTGTTTTTCCTTAATCTGGCTAATTAAGGAAGACTGAGCCACCATACAAGCAAATACCCGATTTGAGTCCGAACTATCAAATCTCACCCTCGAATTATCTAGAGTCTTCAACTCTCGAGCTAAAGGTCTCATCTCAATATCAAGAAATGCAAGACTACCCATAGACTTCCTACTCAATGCATCGGCCACCACATTGGCTTTCCCCTGATGATAATGAATAGTAAGATCATAATATTTGATCAGATCGAGTCATCTACATTGCCTACCATTCAAGTCCTTCTGAGTAAGCAAGTACTGCAAGCTCTTATGATCGGTGAAGATCTCACAAGGCTCGCCATAAAGGTAATGTCTCCAAATCTTCAAAGCAAATACAACAGCTGTTAACTCCAAATCATGGGTCGGATAGTTCTGCTCATTCACATTCAACTGCCTAGAAGCATAGGCAATGACTTTACCATGATGCATCAAGACACATCCCAACCCAACACGAGAAGCATCACAATACACTACAAACCCTCCAGCTCCAGAAGGAAGAGATAATACTGGAGCGCTAGTCAACAAGGACTTGAGCTTTTGAAAGCTCGCCTCACACTCTTCTGACCAACGAAATTGAACCGCTTTCTGAGTCAGGCGGGTCAATGGAGCAACAATAGATGAAAACTTCTCCACAAATCGCCTATAATATCCAGCAAGACCAAGAAAACTACGAATCTCTGTCGGAAAAGTAGGTCTTAGCCAATTCTGAACGGCCTCAATCTTCTTATGATCAACTTTAATAACCTCACTGGACACAACATGTCCCAAGAAAGCCACTGAGTCCAACCAGAACTTGCACTTTGAGAACTTAGCATAAAGCTTACGTTCCCGAAGTGTCTGAAGAACCAATCTCAAGTGATGCTCATGCTCTTCACGGTTATGTGAATAGACTAAGATGTCATCAATGAAGACACTAACAAATAAGTCTAGATAGGGCTTGAACACACGGTTCATCATATCCATAAAAGCTGCTAGAGCATTCGCAAGCCCAAAAGACATAACCAAGAATTCATAGTGACTATAACGGGTCTTAAATGCTGTCTTCGGGATATTGGACTCCCGAATCATCAATTGATGATACCCAGACATCAAATCAATCTTGGAAAGAACTTGGCTCCTTGCAACTGATCAAACAAGTCATTTATACGAGGCAAATGATACTTATTCTTGATAGTGACCTTGTTCAGCTGCCTATAATCAATGCACATATGCATAGAGCCATCTTTCTTCTTAACAAACAATACTGGAGCTCCCCAAGGTTAAACACTAGGTCGAATGAACCCCTTATCTAATAAGTCTTGCAATTGCTCCTTTAACTCCTTCAACTCGGTTGGAGCCATACGATACGGAGGAATAAATATAGGTTGAGTTCCGGGCACCAAATCAATACCGAAATCAATATCCCTATCCGGAGGAAGTCCAGGAAAATCATCGGGAAACACATCAGTGAACTCCCTCACAACGGGAACAGAATCAAGAGACGAAACCTTTATACTAGTATCACCAATCATGCCAAGATAAGCATAACACCACTTATTCACCGTCCTCCTTGCTTTTATAAAAGAGATAAATCGTCCCGTAGGTGGCAAACAAGAACCGTGCCACACTACCGGTACTGAGCCAGAAAAACAAAAGCCGAATAGTCTTGGCATGACAATCGAGAGTAGCATAACATGATGCCAACCAATCCATACCGATAATAACATCAAAATCCACCATGTCCAGAACTAATAAATCAACTATGGTCTCACGCCCCCCAAAGATACAGTACAACTAGGATACACCCGCTCCACCACAATAGACTCTCCAACAGGAGTAGAAACACAAAATGGATCACGAATACACATATAATCAATATTAAAATCCGAAGCAAAATAAGGTGACATATGAGAATACGTGGAACCTAGATCAATCAAGGAATAAACATCACGTCCACAAATAGAAAGTGTACCTGTAACCACTGCATTGGATGCCACAACATCCTGTCTGGCTGGCAAAGCATAAAACTGTTTCTAAGGCTGAGCTAAACTAGTACTCTGATGACCACCCCTCGAAGGGCAACTACCACCACGTCCACGACCTTTGCCTGGTGGTGGTGCACTCCTAGCTGGCTGAGAACCTGATGTAGTACCATAAGTCTGCACAGATGCCTCGGGTCGAGGAAAAGACTGACTACCTCCCTGAAGTAGTCTAGGACAATCCTTAATATCATGACCAAGCTCACGACAATGATAGCACCCAGAATTGGGTCTGCGCGGTATGTGCTGCTGAGGTCGTGAAACAGACTGGCCTGGCTGAGAAAGCTGAGAGAATCGAGTCTGCTCATGATGGGGTACAAATGTGCTCCTCGAGCTGTGAGCCATAGACTGAGCTGGCCTATCAGAAAACCTCCCCTGAAACCCCTTGCCTCCAGATGAGGCAAAAGGAAGTCCACCATATCCACGAGATCTCTTACTATCTCTCTCCAACTCTTCTTGCTCCAGAGCTCTATAAGACTCATATCGGCGGGCAATATCCACCGCTACATCAAATGAAGTACCAGCCTCTATCTCACGAGCCATACTAGATCTCAAAGTAGCAAAAAGACCATCAATGAACCTCCTAACCTTTTCTGACTCCGGACGAACCAAATCAAAAGTATCACGAGACATGTCTAAGAATTGAAACTTATACTCAGATACAGTCATATGGCCCTGTCTCAACCTCTCGAACTGCATGCGCCTCTCATCCTGCTGGCTACGCGGGAGGAACTTTTCCATAAACCTCTGAGAAAACTCACTCCAAGACAGCTTCGGCAAGCCCTGCCTAGCTAGAGTAAGTGTACTCCACCAAGTCGGAGCAGGACCCTCAAGCTGGAAAAATGTATAATCAACTCCATGCTTCTCAAGATAACCCAAAGAACCTAATATTCGTTGGCAACGATCGAGAAAGGCTCGTGGGTCTTCGGATGGAAGTCCTCCGAATTTCGGGGGCAATAACCTAGTGAAGTGAAGAAGTCTGACTTAGTTCACCTCCGGAACCACAATCTACCCTGGCTGACCTGCCTGAATAACCTGGGGTACACTACCAAAAGCCACTACCTCTGGAGTTTGCATAGCAGGAGTAACAAACTGAACTGGGGTCTGCATACCTCGCATCTGAGTACCCGTTTGTGGGTCAACATGAGAAGCTACCTGGGTCGCGGGAGATCCCTATGGTGCAAGAGTCTGCAGGATACCCAAAACCCTCAACATAGTATCCTGAAGTACCGCTGTAGCAATAAATCCCTGATCAACCTGAACCTCTGACTGATCCTCAATCTCTGTATCATCATCATGATCTAACACTCTCGTGGCCCTAGCAGCTCTAGCCCTAGGCTGTGCGACTGTACGAGTCTGAGCTCCACGTCTGCCTCGGCACGCCCTCTGCCTCCACCTCTCGCTCGGCCGACACCTCTAACTCCACCTTTTGCGGAAACTGGTACATCAGGTGGTGCCTCCGGCTCCACCTCCGCCTCCTGAGCTGAAGAACGAGTCCTCACCATCTGCGCGTTACAAAGTGGAAAAGATTAGTCTTGTTATGGAAATACTACGCGCGATAAGGAGGGAAAGAAGTGAAGTTGCCTAAATGTCACCATAGCCTCTCGTAGATAGGTACATACGTCTCTGCCCGATCAGCAAGACTCTATTAGACACTGTTCATGATTTGTGAGCACTCGAAACCTGGCTCTGATACCAATTTGTCACGACCCAAAATCCGAATAGGTCGTGAGGGAACCCAACTAACCATGTCGGGCGAACTCACTTGATTGCGAATAATTAGTATAAACTTTACTACGAAATGTAAAAATATTTTAATAACAACCCACAAAAGAAGTAAGGAAAGTAGAATTATCCCAACAACAAAAGGTTTAAGTACTCCCCGAATCATGAATATCTAAGAGTGTCGAATAAGTTATACAACTCCAAAATTTCGGAAATATATCAAAGAGAATATAAACTATATAGGTGGCCACCACGGACGAAGGGTCAGCTCACCGCTAATAGAGAGATGCTCCAACTGGGTCAACCTCAATGTCCACTAGTAGATGGCATCGAATCTATAAGACATAAATAAACCAACAAAGAAAAGGAAAAGGGGTCAGTGGAATGACTCAATAAGCGGGGACGGGGCTCCAAGTAAACTAGCAAACAAGGCAAAATAACTCAAAGATAATCGAAAGTAAGAGAAATCGTTCAATTAACTATCCAGTAATGTTTGTATTCCGTCATCAAGTACCACGACACTTTCATTGTAACTCGGGGATAAATACATAACCACGTCATACTACAACAATATGCACGGAACTACATCGTGCTATGATAATACGTACGGAACTACATCGTACGTCAATAATAGGTACGGAACTACATCGTACCACAATAATACGCATGAAACTACATCATGCCTCAATAAATTGTACGAAACTACATCGTACCACAATAATATGCACGGAACTACATCGTGCCTCAATAATATGTATCGAAGGATATATTATACATAGGGTGTGGAGCAAGTTCACCAAGAAAGTGAAATACACTTACCTCGATCCGAAGCCCACTAGCTACTCAAAAATGGTTTCTCTTTTCGAATATCCTCCAAATGGTTCCGTTCTATGCAAAATTATGTATAATACAATTAATACCAAAGCTAACGGCTTTATATTCCAAACTTAAGCTAAAAGAGTTAATGGTCAACCCAAAAGTCAACTTTGAGCCCACGAGGTCAAACCTCGAAATTGAACTCACAATCGTATCACCCATAAATATACAAGTCTAAATATGTAATTAAGTCTCGATCTTGATAGGAATTGGGATATCTAATCTCTATTTTACTAAATAGATAACTTAGGGTTAAATACTATTTCCTACTTCTCAAGTACCATACTTTTAAGGATAATAATATACTTATTGTTATACTAATGATATCATTTATTAGTCTTTAATGTTAATCATAACAAAATTGAGGTTTCAATTAGAGCAGTACATTTCGCACCGCAGGAGAAGCTCAGGAACAGAGTCACGTTACTGGTAGAAACTAGTGAACATAAGCTCACTTTGAATGAACTTTCTTTCAACCAATCATAACAAAATAATCATGATTCCTCATCATTTTCTAGTCATTACACTGGTGGTAACTTAAAAAACCTAAAGAAATGAAATTTCATACGTGAATCAAATTCTGTTGAGAATCTCAAATACTAGCACTGCATTTGGTATTCACGGCCATGATCTTTAATATTGGGATAAGAATTTATAATACGATGCCAAAAACAACCCCTATAGAATCCTCTTTTATTTCTATTTTTTTAGATTTCCATTCCTTAGTTCTTCCTCTACCTTATATGGCAAGATAAGATCTTATGAGCTTTAAAGTATGGGCTAGCCAATAATTTATGGGCTAGGTCCATTAGTTCACTACTTAGCCCATATTTAGCCATTAAGAGCAGTGGCCCTACATCAAAATGGCCATTTGGCATTTTACACTAATGCTAGCCAAAATAAAGCCAAGACTTAAAAGAGAATAAAATTATGTGATAATTATAATCCTAAAAAGTAGCTAAACAAATGGAAATCTCATGCGTGTCAATGAACTAAAAACATGCAGAATCCAAACAGAGTAAGGTAATTTTATTTTCATTACCTTGTCTACAACGAATATCATGGAATTAGGCATAAAGACCCAAACGTCTCCTCCTTCTTCTTCTTACATGAATATCTCCCTATTTGATTTTAGGGGAACAAAAGGAAATTTTCAGTGGAAGCTTTATTTCTTCAACATAAAAATAATAAATATGTAGAATATATCACACTCATATCAGCAGAATATGCAGAATATGTAGAATATGCAGAATATATTTCACTTGTATTAATAGAATATCCTATATATAATATTACCAATATATTATCTATTGAAATAATATCTCATAAATATGCAGAATATATTGCACTTGTATCAACAAAATATTTTATGTATAATAATATCAATATAATATATATTTAAATAAATATCATAAATATGTAGAATATATCACACTCATATCAATAGAATATTTTATACATAATATTATATATTTTGAAATAATGAATATGCAGTACATGGTAGATGAATGACGTGTGAAAGTTGGGAAATCGTTTATGTTGTATTCATGATTAATTGCTAATATTTAAGAATAACTAAATAATATTCATTAATGTTTAAATCATTTAGCAAAAAATTCAGTGATAGTTATCTATGTATTTAAGGAAGATAATCATCTATCTTCCTATAATTTAGGCACGATTCCCTCTATCCAATAAACTAGGCACGATAGCCTCAACATGTAACCCAAAAAACATGGCTAAAAAAAGAGGACTAGGATTCGTTAATGTTCATGGGGTATAATAAAAAGATAATGAGTTTATTTTATGTTTAAACACTTAGTAAGTGTTTATATCACGTAAAATTCCCTTTATATAACCATATGGTCCAATAGTTTATTTCTCTTATAATTTTCAATCTCACGAAATTACTTATGGTCCAATAGTTTATTTCTCTTATAATTTTCAATCTCACGAAATTACTTTTCTGCCCTTAATATCTTGCTAGATAATTAAAGGGTTTTTTACAAATATATACAAATATACACTCCTTATTACAAAGAAATAGCAATATTATACAAATTACACCACATAGCAATATTTTTCCTAGCAATAATTTTCAAAATTTCAAATTTTTCAAAAATCAATCAAATGCAATATAAAAAAATGCCAAAACAAAAAACAGGAGAATACATATGGCAATACATCTGGGAGTTACAAGTAACCCGCCGGATTCTCTCAACGCGCCAGGTTCCACCGTCAACCACCGCAAACTGTCGGCTAATACCTTCTTTTACGATCACTCATCGTTGCATAATCCATGTCTGCATATTATTCACCTTCATATCATTCAACATCCCCTTCTCAGTAGGCCCTATATCGACTCATTGAGTTGACTCAGCGCGTCATGAAACAAACTCGTGCAATCCTTCAACGCGGACACAGTTTCCGGGTCATTGACTTTGGGAATCAGTGATTTCGGTAGCGTAGAAGCTTTTGTTAGTTCTTTAACCGCTGCTTGAATTGAAAGATTCAAGTACTGTTCCGGGTCGGGTTTGGATTCGGGATCGGGTAAGGAGGATATGAGTTGAAACAGGATTCGGAATGCTGAGTTATGGTGCATATGATTTCGAGGGAATTGGATGAATGAGATGATGGTGGGGGTTGGGTTGAGAATTGGGCGCTGACTAATGCGAAGATGAGTACAGTGACAGAAATGGCGAATGTGCCTTGTCAATTCCTCATGGTAGCCATGTCATTCTCTGGTAAATGGTAAAGCAACAAGGTTAGTTGTGTATGCTTGTATAGTGGAATAATTTATCCTTAAAAACATGAATTGTGGTAAAGGTGTGAATTCATTAGGATTTACTAGTGTACTGCTTCTAAAGGTTCTCTCGACTAAACATACTGGACTTCTTGTATTTATACATCCGTTGGCTGTCACATGGACACACTACTTTAAGGAAAAAAATACTATTGATGAACGTACAAACAAGATTAAACAATGTTAAAGCAGTCTAGAAACGATTAGATACAATGCATAAATAATGATACAGTTTGAAATGGTGTTGAAACAGTTAGATACGGTGAAAAAATCAGTCTGAAACGGCACTGAAACAGATTGAAATGGTGTTGAAACATTTGAAACGGTGCAGAAACAGTTAGATGCGGTGCTGCAGAAACAGTTGCAATGGTGCAGAAACAGTTAGATACGGTGCAGAAATAGTTGAAATGGTGCTGCAGAAATAGTTGAAACGATGCAGAAACAGTTGAGATACGGTGCTGCAGAAACAGTTGAAACGGTGCAGAAACAGTTGAGATACGGTGCTGCAGAAACAGTTGAAACGGTGCAGAAACAGTTGAGATACAACGAGATACATCGAGGATGGGATAAGGAAAAGTGAAATTGGGGGAAATGATAGGAATAAAAGTAAAATTGAGGGAAATAGTGGGAGGAAAAGTGAAATAGAGAGAAATGGGAGGAGCAAAAGTGATAGTGGGGGAAATAGGAGGAAGAATGTAAGGGTTTGGTATGTTATGGAAAAATATTGCTATGTTTTTGCTATATTTGTAATTAACTTGTGTTTTCCTCTATATAGGGTTATTTTGCTAAAATGTTGCTATGTTTGGTAATTAAGTTCTAAAACTTGTACTTTTATGTAAAAAAATCCATAATTAAACCATAGGTAGAAATTATCAGGCTGTTACGTATTTATAAAAATATTAATATTTATTAAATACACGATATATGTATGATATTTTAATATTTATTTTGATATACGATATACGTATAATATTTAAATTTTTTTATTACATATAGTATTTAATCACTTAATATTCTAACATATTCTGTATGTAATATTTATTTTATTAATATTTATTCAATTTTAAATAAAGAGGGGGGACTCCTATAATAACTCATGTCTTTAATTCCTAAAATAACATTAATAAATATGAGATAAGCATTAACTAATCCTTAAATTAAGGGATGAAAATATGATGTTTGTTAATTTATAAAATAGATGAATTAATTTATAAATTACCTAATGGCTAGAGAAAGAAAGGGAGTGAAAAGTGAGGCTAAGAAAAGTAAATAAGTGCTACTCAGGTGCTTATGGGGTAATTTTTTCTAATTTATTTCTGATAACATAAATACCAATCTGGTTTCTCATATGATTTGCTTTTTATTTACCTCAAAAGTTATTCCAAGGGCATAAGGAAGTTTCCAGGTTGAAGCTTCTACTTTACTACCATACTATGATAATGTTTGTCATCCATTTTAGACTATCAAGATTGCAGAGGTGAAGGATTAGGCATCTAATTAATCTACCAGGAGCATTGTATATATGTGGTCTAGTGAAACCATTCATATTTACATATTGAGTAGTGCTAAATGGCCAAACGAAATATGGCCAATCTGAGGGCAGTTCGGTCTTTTCCTTGTCAGAGTAGGGTTATTCTCGCCACTTCACCACTTTTTTTTTACAGTCATACACTTGTTCAAAATTTCGTATTTTTATTCATTTTAAATTTCCCTCTCCTTTTAAATACACACATTTAATATTCTTTTCTTTTACTTTTTCTTTTTTCAACAGAACATTTGTTTGTTTATTTCTTTCTTTTCTTATTGCCTTATTTTTCTTTTAACATTTTCTATAATCTTTCTTTTAAAGTTTAGCCAATAATTGATTAATTAAAAATCAAAATTCACGGCTCCTGCACTAACTCTAACTTACTGTTTTCCACTTCCTTCGTGTCTCTTCGCTACTTCTTCGCCTTCCTTCATCTTGATTTCAGCGGCCGGCGTTGATGTTTGAGGTATGCACTCTCTCCGTCATTTTTCCATATAAACATAACAAAACAGCCTGGATACATTATGTACCAAATCCAATTTTACAACCATAAACAAAATCTAACTTCTAGATAACCGGAGAATATAACATCACAGAAATTTCAAAAATATTCCATATGAACGCCAATAGCATTTAAGAACGCATAACTTCTCCCATGAAAACCAACAATCTTTCCACTAGCTGCACCAGAACTAAAGTAAGTCCCAATATTACTTCCATAAGGGTCATGTCTTCTCTTTTTTGTATAAAATGTAATCTGCCTTAAAAAATCTAGGCCGCTAAGAGCTGGCTCCTCCACTGGACCATAAAATCCATCCACCGCAATCAAGAACTCGTCATGACCATTTATCTGCACTTAAAGTCGGAAAAAGTTATTGCACACTTCAAAATTAAAAAATAAAACAACTACATCTCGATTCCTAGCTACTAAGATAGACTATTTGAATTTTACATATCCATTTTTCTTTATTAAAGTTTACATTTCAGCATTTAGTTTAGTTATAGGCTACTTTTACAATTTACGGAGTCAAAACTCATGCCAAGGAAAATTTGTTGGGTTTTTTGGAATGTGAAGAGTGTGAATGGGAAATGGGTGGAAAGGTGAAAAGATTCCTTTTACTAGGAAAATGCACTTTCTTCCACATTGGTAAAGGAAAAGACTTTTGTTGGGTTTAAATAGAGATTTACTTCTCTTAGCTCTTAAAAGGGTTGAGAAGAAGGGAAGCCTCGCGCCGTTGTCGTCGCTCGCTCGTCTCGGCTTAGTCTTCGGATTCGGTCAATTGATATGATTGATTGACTTAATTTTTTGGACCAACAAAAACTAAAAATATTAATTAATTAATAATTTATTATTAATATTTAATATCAATCCGTTTGTGTAACGGGAATCTGAATGATTAAATGGAATTCAGATTCATTCCTTCTCCACATTTTTCCATTATTAAAATCAGCCATTAGTAGTGGTCGTTTGTAACAGCCACAAATGAAAGGTTGTATCTCTTCATATTCTGCCTTTCCCTTGGCTATATATATTTATTTATCGTCAGTCTTTCAACACACTGAAAACACATAATATACACAGAGCACACAGAAACTTAACCCCTCTCTTTCTGCATACTAAAATAAGTCGTGTGATTTACTCCGTTCCTTTGTGTTCGCAGTGTTCTACCGTTTGAAGTGCCGCTACGGTAGAACTGTTATCCCGTTCCATCCTGGGAGAAATTAACCCGTAACCTTGGGCAACTGTGAGGGGGTTAGATTTCTTAAGGAGACACAAGTAACTTGTGGGCTCGGGATCGTCCCTAAGCACTGGTTATATACATATCTGTTTTGTATTTTCTGATTTATTTGAACGCAGGAACAACAAGCTTAAGAAATCTAATTATTTATTTTTTGCGTTTAAAATAAATATTATTTAAGGAGACTGATTGTGGAGACTAAAACCTTTGTGGTTTTCTACTCCTATTTACTGTAAATTAATTTGGTTGTGGAGACTAAAACCTTCGTGGTTTTCTACTCCTAATTGCTGTGAACTAATCTGTTTGTGGAGACTAAAAGCCTTCGTGGTTTTTCTACTCCAACTGTTTAAACAGCTTGTTGATATTGTTTCTGCTTGTGTCATTTTGACAGAGAAGACAAACGGAGTGGATCCAACTGTCCCTGTTGTGAGTACTAATGCTACCACAGTTTCTGTTGCTGCAGGGCCTAGCCGTGCTGCTACTGAATGGTTATGCCACCTACAGAAAAGCCGGGGAAGTTTTCTAGTGTGGATTTTAAAAGATGGCAGCAAAAGATGTTCTTTTATCTGACCACTTTAAAGCCTGCAAAGGTTTATTAAGGAGGATGCTCCGGTCCTGACTGATGAAACACCTGAAAACGAACGCTTCCTTGTGATTGAGGCTTGGAAGCATTCTGACTTCCTATGCAAGAATTATATTCTAAGTGACTTGGAAGATGACTTGTACAACGTTTATAGAAATGTTAAAACGTCAAAGAAACTGTGGAATGCATTGGAAAAGAAATATAAGACTAAAGATGCTGGACTGAAGAAATTTGTGGCTGCCAAATTTCTGGATTATAAGATGGTGGATAACAAATCTGTTGTATCCCAAGTCCAAGAAGTTCAAGTCATTATCCATGATCTCCTTGCTGAAGGTTTGATCCTGATTAATACTTATGTTAAAAGTATTAATTATATTGTTGCTAACAAACTTTTCTTTGAAGGTTTGATGATTAATGAGGCGTTTCAAGTTGCAGCCATGATTGAAAATTTACCTCCGTTATGGAAGGACTTTAAAAATTACTTGAAACATAAGCGCAAGGAGATGACCCTTAAAGATTTGATTGTACGCTTAAGGATTAAAGAAGACAACAAATCTGTTGAAAATAAGGCTCGTGGAAATGCTACAATAGCGGGAGCAAATATTGTTGAGCATAATCCAAATCAAAATAAGAGAAAGAAGCCTTCTGGAGGGAAGACCAACCCTAGCAAGAAAAAGTTCAAGGGAAATTGCTACAACTGTGGCAAGAGTGGACATAAGTCCGCAGACTGTCGTGCTGCAAAGAAGGACAGGAAAAAGGAAAAAGGTCAAGCAAACATGGTTGAAGAGAATAAATTGGCCCAAGGAGTGCAAGACATTGATTTGTGTGCTATGGTTTCTGAATGCAACTTAGTTGGAAATCCTAAAGAATGGTGAATTGATTCAGGAGCCACCCGCCATGTTTGTGCTGTGAAGGAAGCCTTTGCTTCATATGCTCCCGCTGGACCTGATGAGGCACTCTCTATGGGAAACTCTGCAACGGCCAAAATTGAAAGATATGGAAAGATATTCCTCAAAATGACATCTGGCAAGGTTATGACTCTGAACAATGTTCTTCACGTTCCTGAAATAAGGAAGAACTTGGTGTCTACTGCACTTCTCATTAAAAACGGGTTTAAGTGTTTTTTGTTTCTGACAAAGTTGTAATAACTAAGAATGAGTTGTATGTAGGAAAAGGTTACCTGACTGAGGGCCTTTTCAAACTCAATATAATGGTCGTTGACACTATGAATAAAATTGCAGGTTCTTCTTACTTACTTGAGTCAAATAATTTATGGCATTCTCGTTTGGGACATGTCAATTATAAAACCTTGCGTAAAATGATCAATTTGGAAGTATTGCCTAAATTTGATTGCGAAAAGTCAAAATGTCAAATATGTGTTGAGTCTAAATATACTAAGCACCCTTACAAGTCAATTGAAAGGGATTCTGAACCATTAGACTTAATTCATACGGACATTTGTGACATGAAGTCAATACCATCTCGCGGTGGAAAGAAGTATTTCATAACTTTTATTGACGATAGCACTCGTTACTATTATGTTTATTTACTTAGCAGTAAAGATGAGGCAATTGATGCATTCAAGCAATACAAAAATGAAGTTGAAACGCAACTTAACAAAAAGATCAAAATGATAAGAAGTGATAGGGGCGGCGAATATGAATCTCCTTTTGAACAAATATGTTTGGAATATGGCATTATTCATCAAACAACTGCCCCTTACACGCCTCAATCTAATGGGATTGTGGAAAGGAAAAATCGAATATTAAAGGAGATGATGAATGCCTTGTTAATAAGTTCGGGTCTACCCCAGAACTTGTGGGGGAAGCTATATTCACGGCTAATCAGATACTCAATCGAGTTCCCCATAGCAAAACACTTTCCATTCCATATGAAAAGTGGAAAGGAAGGAAGCCCAACTTGAATTACTTCAAAGTGTGGGGGTGTTTGGCAAAAGTGCAAGTCCCAAAACCCAAAAGGATTAAGATGGACCGAAAACAGTTGATTGTGTTTTCATTGGATATGCTATAAACAGTAAAGCATATCGATTTCTGGTTCATAAATCAGAAAATCTCGACATTCATGTTAATACGGTGATGGAATCTGATAGTGTTGAATTCTTTGAAAATATATATCCGTATAAAAGGGAATGTGAGTCAGTTGGTGAAAGACCCAAACGACCTCGGGAAGGAACCAAAGGAAATTCACCAAATGAGGAAGAACCAAGACGGAGCAAGCGTCAAAGAATTTCTACTTCATTTGGAGATGACTTTGTCACTTTTCTTTTGGAAAATGAGCCTCGGACGTTTAAAGAAGCTATGTCTTCTTCAGACTCTCCTTTTTGGAAAGAGGCAGTCAATAGTGAAATAGAATCTATTTTGAAAAAACATACTTGGGAATTGTTTGATCTTCCTCCTGGAAACAAACCATTAGGTTCTAAGTGGATTTTCAAAAGGAAAATGAAAGCTGATGGCACTATTGACAAGTACAAGGCAAGGCTTGTTGTTAAAGGCTATAGACAACAAGAAGGTCTTGACTACTTTGACACATACTCGCCGGTAACCAGAATTACATCCATACGTATGTTAATAGCGTTAGCCGCCGTGTATGGTCTTGAAATCCATCAAATGGACGTTAAGACAGCGTTCTTAAATGGGGATTTAGAGGAAGAAATTTACATGGAACAACCTGAAGGGTTTGTGGTTCCAGGAAAAGAAAAAATGGTGTGTAAACTTGTTAAGTCGCTTTATGGACTAAAACAAACACCTAAACAATGGCATGCGAAATTCGATCATACAATGTTGTCAAATGGCTTTAAAATTAACGAGTGTGATAAATGTGTTTACATTAAAAACATTCCTAGTTATGTAGTCATTGTTTGCTTATATGTGGATGACATGTTGATAATGAGTAATGACATTGCCAATATAAATGCTACAAAAAGCATGCTAACTAGCAAATTTGATATGAAAGACTTAGGAGTTGCCGACTTAATTCTGGGTGTTAAGATCCATAGGACTCCTCAAGGTCTGGCATTGTCTCAATCTCATTACATCAATAGTGTGCTTGAAAAATTTAAATATTTGGACTTTAAAGTTTCAAAGACTCCTATTGATGTAAACCTTGCTCTTAAGAAGAACAAAGGTCAAAGCACGTCGCAACGGGATTATGCTCGTGTTTTGGGAAATTTGATGTACATCATGAATTGTACTCGTCCAGATATAGCTTGTCTATAAGTAAACTAAGTCGGTACACGAGTAATCCCAACCAAACTCATTGGATGGCAATGAAACGTGTTTTGGGATATTTGAAATATACCCAAGACTTTGCATTGCATTATAACAAGTATCCTGCGGTCATTGAAGGATATTGTGATGCCAATTGGATCACCGGCACAACTGATTCTAAGTCCACAAGTGGATATATTTTCGCACTTGGTGGAGAAGCGGTATCTTGGAAATCGTCCAAGCAAACCTGTATTGCCCGCTCTACAATGGAAGCTGAATTTATAGCTTTAGATAAAGCCGGTGAAGAAGTTGAATGGCTTCGGAACTTTTTGGAAGACATTCCGTTCTGGCCTAAGCCATTGACACCAATTTGTATAAATTGTGATAGTCAATCAGCTATAGGTCGAGCTAGGAATGTCATGTATAATGGTAAGAATCGTCATATACGATGAAGGCATAAAACCGTTAGGGACCTACTCTCTAGAGGAATTATCACCATTGATTATGTGAAGTCAAGGGATAATGTGTCGGATCCTCTTACAAAAAGGCCTAACTAGAGAGGCGGTTGAGTGTTCATCGAAGGGAATGGGACTATGGCCAAGGACAAGTCATTATGGCGGTAACTCTACCAGGAGACTGGAGATCCCAAGAACTAGGTTCAAGGAGAATACAAAGTTGTGTATGACGGTCCAATATTGTCAATTAAATTTTTGGTCCATTCTCGTGATGAGACAGTGTTCAAGTACCAAGGATAAAATGCTAGAGACATTTTTTAATGATTATCTAATTTTGATATTGTAATTATCAAACAGTGTACATCTATAGGATTACACGTTTAGAAATCACCTATGTAAGTGTGAAGTGGAAGCCGCTTCAAGGAGAATTATGTATGGCCAATTCTTTAAGCACTTATGAAACCAGGCGGTGTTCATGGCTGAAACGAACACAACAGTGAGAACCAAAGACGATTAAGGGTTAGTTATGTGACTTATGTTGTTTAGGTATACACCAAAGCTCAACGGTTCAAAGATATTAAATCTACCGATTGACCGAGTATATCCGATGTATGTTCACTACGGAAAGTTCAACGGGAAACCTACTTATCTCGATGCAACTAATTCTTTCTTGCAAATCACACAAGTCTGTCATGCATATTTCCAATATAGCCATTCCCCATTCATGTGGGGGATTGTTAAGTTTTTTGGAATGTAAAGAGTATGAATGGGAAATGGGTGGAAAGGTGAAAAGATTCCTTTTACTAGGGAAATGCACTTTCTCCCACATTGGTAGAGGAAAAGGCTTTAGTTGGGTTTAAATAGAGATTTACTTCTCTTAGCTCTTAAAAGGGTTGAGAAGAAGGGAAGCCTCGCGCCGTCGTCGCCGCTCGCTTGTCTCGGCTTCGGCTTCGAATTCGGATTCGGATTCGGATTCGGTCAATTGATATGATTGATTGACTTAATTTTTTGGACCAACAAAAACTAAAAATATTAATTAATTAATAATTTATTATTAATATTTAATATCAATCCGTTTGTGTAACGGGAATTTGAATGATCAAATCGAATTCAGATTCATTCCTCCTCCACGTTTTTCCATTATTAAAATCAGCCATTAGTAGTGGTCGTTTGTAACAGCCACAACTGAAAGGTTGTATCTCTTCATATTCTGCCTTTCCCTTGGCTATATATATTTGTTTATCGTCAGTCTTTCAACACACTGAAAACGCAGAATATACACAGAGCACACAGAAACTTAACCCCTCTCTTTCTGCATACTAAAGTAAGTCGTGTGATTTGCTCCGTTCCTTTGTGTTCGCAGTGTTCTACCGTTTGAAGTGCCGCTACGGTAGAACTGTTATCCCGTTCCATCCTGGGAGAAATTAACCCGTAACCTTGGGCAACTGTGAGGGGGTTAGATTTCTTAAGGAGACACAAGTAACTTGTGGGCTCGGGATCGTCCCTAAGCACTGATTATATACATATGGGTTTTGTATTTTCTGATTTATTTGAACGCAGGAACAACAAAATCAATATTAAGTACTAGGAGTAGTAAATTCCTGACAATGAAATAGAAAGAGAATAGTAATTCACACCTTAAAACCAGTTGTCTGAAGTGATACATGTACACGACCACCAAGTCTACCAGGTCTACCAGGTCCATCAAGTTCACCATGAAATTCTGACCCGTATAATTTTTGGTCTTTCCTTTCATACACAACTTGCAATCCACATATGAATTTGTAAAATGTGTCCAAACGAATGACCACTTGCTTAACGGTAGAAAATACTCTGTCGTCCCAACTTTTTCCCATACATCCTCTCCCCAAGGTCCAAGGCTTCGCGACATAATTCTCTTCATCATATACATGTTTTGTCAGCAATGCAGTGATACAAGGCAAAAAAATTGTATAATCAACATGATTTACATACAACTTACCAAAAAAATGTTAAAAATATAAGTTCATACTCAGAGCTAGTACTTACCCCACGAACTCCAGTTACTACAAATTCAGTTGGAATAATTTCTTCAGCCTTGGGCACATTTTCCAAAATGGGAGAAGTAACATTTTGCAAATAAACACCAACATCATCAAGGTACAACGCAACACGACCATGAAATCCAACAATAGCTCCACCTTCATTCATAGGAGTGAAGATGGGTTCCACCAGCCTCAATCCCAAAAAGTCCATAACTCTTGTAATCAGTACTAAAGCATAGAGATTGTACAACCAAATGGCCACCATAATGTCCACCATAATGTCCCAATGTCTCGCTGATCCCTGTCAACCACTCGTTGGGTGCCCCTTCAAAATTGACCTGGCAGTTAATCAACCAACAAAGAATACTTGCAGCTTGTTTGGATGGTTGTAACCTATGGTATAGTATTGTATTGATACTATGGGTACGACGTTTGTTCTGATTGTTTGTTATGTAACCATGAAAACTTTCACTTTATGTAACGACTGATTTGGTGGGGTCGCGTCGTTATCTATTTTTCTTATCCATCATGTCCTCACTTATTATTTAATATTTCAATATTACCCTTTACCTTATTTTCAATTATTAAACTACCAATTATTAAACTACGGTAAACAATACACTCTGTCCATATATTGTACAACACAATACGATACAGTATCCAATACAACACATTATGGAACGATGGGTAACAAGTGTTAGACTTAGAACTAAAATAGCGAAAGCCCGTATTTCCCTTTTAATTTTAATTGCGGAAGTTTTAATTTTCAACCCAAACGATATACAATTCACATCTATTTTCATCGATTTTGCAAGAAATAAGGTATGATAGATCTTCTTAATTTGTCACTGATCTCATGTCTTGTGTTTGTTATTGCTACAAACCATAATCTGAAAGGTTATTATACTACTGTCAAACCATAGTAAAATGCCATTTCTTCGCATTTGGAATCTGATTGTCAAAATTAATTCTCTACTTTTTGGTTGTCAAATTTTAGTAATTGAATCTGCAAAATTGTCATGTCCACTTCCCAGCGCAACAAGGATATTTAAAGGTTTAAGGTAACAATATTGTCTAAGTCACGTTTTAGTGTTTAGCATTGTTGCTTCTGCTTGTTGAAAATATTGAATGGAGATGGCTGACACTTTTAATTAAAAGATGAAATTTGACTACGATTATAATTTTGAGAATCTATTAGGTTACATGGTTGGCTGTTTAGGATTTGGCATTGGGAAATGCATTGGGGTTTACTTCTAATTAATAAATTTCTTACCATTTCAAGTTATTTGGTGTTGCTTCGTTGATAAGCTTTTGTCAAGGATTTGGACTTGAATTCCTTTATGCAGGAGCTACTTAGTATTCATATCCGACGTGGCGGACTTGCTTTTGGTCAAAGTCACAGCCAGTGGCTTCCTACTGGATCACAGTCTCCCAATGTCATATCAATGTCATTTGTCCCTATTGCTTCACTTTTGAATGGTGTAAGGGGCAGTGGAATTCTAAGCCATGCAATTAGCCTTTACCTGCGATGTGAGTATGTTTATTTCTCTGTCATTGCTGTACTCAATCGGTGGAAATGGTCCTCTTGTTGTATGAACCTGAGTTTTTGGCTATTTCTGTGAATAGAGTGAGTATCAAAATGTCAACGATGTCTAGCACCTTTATTTATCTAGCATTTGATAGTAAAATTAGGTTTGAATTTATGTGATCCAACAGTTCTAAGTGCAGACTGCATAGCGTGCTCTATTTAGGCTTGTGAGATCCGGTAGTTTTACTAAAATTACTGATTCTGAGATTAGTAAACATATGTATGTTATGTTTAGTTCCCCTATGATAAACAATATAACCAATAAAATGAACCATACAAAATCTGCCTACTGTGAGAATGCTTCATGTGACCTTTCCTACGGGCTTTCAAGGCGTTGTCTATGAATAAAAGTGAATTAGCATATGATACGTAGAGATATAGACATCCTTAGTTGTAGTATAATTATTCAAGGTATTAGTTAACAATAGCGTCCTTGTTGCTAGTGAGTCTATTGTATATGAGGTCCGGCAGTCGAGGTGAATTGAGTACACGGTTTAGGTTAATTTGTATCTCCCTTTAAATGTGTACACGGTTTAGGTGAATTGAGTACTCATGGAACACCTTGTATCTCCCTTTAAATGTATTTTATCTCCCTTGTTCAGTACACGGTTTAGGTTAATTTGTTGATTTGTTAGCTCTGGTACTTATAATTCATTTGATATAATCAAATGATTTTCCTTTTTTAGGTTGACATCCTGAAGGAACACTTTTCCCCTTTTGGTGATCTTCCTTCTGTTAAGCTTGAAGATTTCGAGCCTCAACATAGTAATAATTGCTCAGATGTGCAAAATATATCTGCTAGGATATCATTTGGATCACGACGGTCTGCTGAGAGAGCTTTTCTGAATGGTAAATGCTGGCAAGGCCAAGCTCTGCATTTTATCTGGTTGAAATCCAGTAATTCTACAAAGAATATTGGCGTTGGAGAAAATGTTATTCCTGTTAAGTTAACCTTTTCAAAAGAAAATGTCATTCCTGCTTCAAAGCAACCTTCAGATGCTAATGGGAGATCTAATGCAAATGATTGTCTCACTGGTCGACAAGAAGGAAATGTGTCAGGGAACGGTGAACCTGAAATCAACAAAGAAGAGAAGATGAATGAAGATTCAAGCCAAGCTCAACTTCTGTGTCTGGTTAATAGTTAGTTCAATGTAGAGTTGTACAGCGAGCTAAATTTTAAATCATTTTAAATTAATTTCAGGAGTTACTAGCAATTGACGATTTAAGTTTCAATTTTGCTTTCACATCATCTGCAAATGTAATAATGGAATTTTTTTAACCATCAGCTAGTCCTATTTGTTTGTTGTACTGGATTCTCTTTAGTCATTGACTGCTTTGAGTAGGACTGTAGTTCTTAAAAGAAAAAAAATTATGCAGATGAGATAATGCTATCTACCAGAATTTGGGTTCTTGTAGCATTATTCGTTCGAGTGCCTAACTTTTTTGGAAGGTCTCTAAGCCTTTTAGTGCTTTGGACATAAAGTGCAGATGTTACAAGTACTACTCATATTGATCACACTTGATGTTAATTTTCTATTTGCCTCTAAGCACTACGTTCTAGATTGTTATTGTATTGTGACCAAGTCTGTTTTTGTTATAATCGCACGTACTTTTATTCGAACATATTTTATCTGTTGTATGAAACTTAGAGAAGTATAAAGTTGTGTTAGCTGCAGGACGAGAAGGTTAATCTGATGCCTCCTTGTGCTTGGAGTAATGGATATTCTTATTTTGAGTGCTGAGATTCTTACCTCGTATATGGGCTAACCCTGAGTCCTGACTGCTACTAAGAATATATGATTTAAAATTGTAAATTATGACTAATTTTTAGCAGAACCGTATTTAAAAATTATAATTGTTCCATGTATACGTTCTCTAAATATGTTCATACACGTCTAATCTCGGATTAGTAAGCTTATATCAGAATTCGTTCTGACTCAAGCTTGCACAGCTTTAAAATTGCCTTTGGTAAATTAGTACTAACATCTCACTCTCTATATCAATTTCTCTTATGAACTGCGACTTTTTCATTTTGCACAGAAGGAAGAAACATGGTATGCGCATTCTTAAGGTTAGCCACGACAGCACCTAATATTCAAAAAGTCGTGAAATATTTGCCGAGAGAATTGTTGCAAAATAGAGAATACCAAATAGATTTTCTTGTTTGTTTGAAAGGAAAACATTAAATAAGAAAACATAGGCATTTCTTGTAAGAAAAGCTTTCAACTACTTTCTCCAAAACTTCTGTGTAAACGCAGACGAAGCGCATTGATCTTATGTTCAATATTTTTCATTACTACATTACTGAGAAAAGTTTAAGTACATCATCGTTTGCCGATAAATACAGTTCCCAGCTAGGCAGCAATTTCCACGCAAAAGATTCATGACAACACAAACAGAGACACATACTGCTGGCCATCGATTGAAATGGATTGATCAAAATCCCGTTATCCCCCGAAGTTTCAAACTATGTGCCATCTTGGTTATTGAAAAAATGGATTCGGTCAAGGGCTCAAACCAGCGGTGGAGTCTTCACATTGCAATACAACCTTGGTGCAGCTTATGGACATCAATATTTGATGGTACCACCATGTTGGCAAGCTGAAACTGCTTCTCTTGAGGCAAATGGTCTTTCAAAGAGACGCATGCTTGATGCATCACTTGTAGGAGAAAGCAGGCTATATCAATTTCACTTGCGTCAGTGGGCTGTGTTTGAGGTAAATAATCCCCACGGTGTTCTAATTGTTTGTTCTACTCATATATCCGCTATGCCGACTTCAACAAATAAGAAGCAACAGTATCTGCTACTACCATCCAAGTGCTATCAGAGAGGAGGGACATGAGGGTGACTGGTAAGTCAGCTCAAGACAGTGAATTTGTCAGCAATTAACACAGGCTTATATATACAACAGCTTCCATGTTGAAAGTACTCTAATCAGTTGCATAGTTAGTTACACAGAATATAGTTAGGAATAATTAATTATTGTAATTAGTTACATAGTTGGTTGGTTAGTTAGTTAGCTTAGGTGGCAAGTTAGTTAGTTGGTTGTTAGTTAGTATATATATATTAGAAGTCAGGATATTTTGTATACAATTCAATAATGAAGAAGTTTCTTCTCCACAAATCCTCTCTCTAGAATTTGTCCTAGATATTTTAATATGGTATCAGAGCTATGGCTCACGGCGGAGGCTCCGGTAGCACACGGCGGTGCTGGTAAGTTATTTCTTTTCGTTACTGCTTGATTCAGCTGAGAACTGCTCTTCTGAAGGTGGGAAAAAAGATAAAACTAAATAAACGGATTATTCATCCAAATTTAAGTTTTCTGCTTTTCTGCTTTGCTTGCTGAGCTAAGATCTGCTTTTCTGCTTTGCTTGCTGCTTCCCTTTCTTCATTTTACATTTATCATTTGCCCTAAAATTACCCTAGTTTAGCAAATTTGAGCTTTCTGATATGGCTACTACTGAGAACATTGGGGATTCTACTTCTATTAACAATGGAGCTTCTTCTTCCTCCATTAGAATTGATCCAAATGATCAATTATACTTACATCCCTCTGATGTTCCTGGATCGATTCAAGTGCCACAGCAGTTAATAGGCATGGAGAACTATGCTATGTGGAGCAAATCCATGCGAATTGCTCTTTTAGTTAAAAATAAAATTGGTTTTATTGATGGTACTTGCAAAAAGGAAATGTATACAAATCAATTAGCCTATCAGTGGGAGAGATGTAATGCATTTGTTCTGTCATGGATCATGGGTACACTCTCTAAGGAATTAGCAAATGGAATAGTGTATTCGACTGATGCACACAAGGTGTGGGTGACCTTGAAAGAGAGATATGACAAAGTAAACCTCATTAGGATCTACCATCCGCACAGAGAGATCTCTACAATGAGTCAGGGTACTTCTACTGTTTCGAGTTATTTTTCCAATCTGAATATGTTGTGGGATGAATATGAGTCCCTTGTACCCCCACCATCCTGTGCTTGTGAGCAATCAAAAGAGTTTGTTACTCAACTGGAGAGGCAAAAATTAATGCAGTTTCTAGGTGGACTGAATGAGAATTATAATCAGTCCAGAAGTCATATTTTGATGATGATACCTGAACCCTCAGTGAATCAAGTTTATTCCATGATCATTCATGAGGAAAGTCAAAGGGTTCACTTGAACATGGCAACACAATCTGTCCCTAACAAGTTGGGGCATGATGAAGGGGAATCTAGTGCCTTAGTGTCAGCTAACTTGGTGAACAACAGCAACTATCGTGGTAACAACAATCAGAATTACAAGAGCTATGGTAGAGGAAATAATGCAAAGAGGGGTAACAATAACTACAGGAAGAAGTATTGTGACTACTGTCATACAAATGGTCACACAAGAGAAGGATGCTACAAGTTGAATGGATAACCCCCCTGGTTACCAAAATAACACTGAGAGAGACTAAAATAGCCAAAGAAATGGGCACTATATGGCTAACAATGTGAATGTTCATGCTGGAGAGTTTCCCATAGGGCCTCCTTATATGCCTAATTCAGGACCCTCTGCATAGCCTCCTGCTCAGGCTCATTTTTCTCACCCTATGTCCACACCAAGCCTCCAGTCTCCAAGTTTCCCGTCTCCATGTTTCCAGTCAGCACAAACTACATATCAGCCTGCACCTGCATTCACCACAAATCAATATCAGCAATTGCTCAAACTGATTAACAAATGGGAGTTCAGCAATGATCACACAGCCAATATGACAGGTACATCTTTTTGTTTTCTTGCTGGTACTGATGCTATTTCTTGGGTGATAGATACAGGAGCTTCAAACCACATGGTTTCATCAAAGGATCTCTTATCATCCTGTACTGCTGTCTCTGAGAGTAATTCAAACAAGATCCACTTGCCCACTGGTGCTCTAGCAACCATAACCCATAAAGGAACCTGTAACCTTATTCAAGATCAAATCTTAACTGATGTCTTCTTTGTCCCACGGTTCCAATATAACCTTTTGTCAGTTTCAAAACTCACTAAAGATCTTAACTGTACAGTGGTTTTTTATCCTGAATTTTGTGTCTTTCAGGACCTCTTCAATGGCAATGTGAAGGGGATTGGTAAGGAAAGGCATGGACTATACATCTTGACTACCAACCTACCAACACATGTCAAGTCAGTTTCAAATTCCAGCATTGGTTCAGCACATCATTCTTCTGCACATACTTCTGTTTCTCCTGTATCATCTGCTGAAGTATGGCATCAAAGATTAGGACATGCTCCACTCCATGTCCTGAAACAAATACCTTCCATTAGTGCTATTGTAAATAAAAAACAAGAGTGTACTTGTCATGTATGTCCTGTAGCTAGACAAACTAGGAGTCCATTCCCGGTTCATCACAGTGTTTCTACTGCACCACTCCATGATTCAGCTCCTCTAGTCTCAGACACATTACCACCAGTCTCATCTTCTCCCTTACCTGCCTCATCATCCTCCTCTGATAAAACACTTCCACTCTCTCTTTCTCCCAATCCAGCTCCCAGGAAGCTCACCAGAGCAACCAATCCTCCTATCTGGCTCACAGACTACATTTACAAATTACCAGTGTCTAGAAATACCACTCTCTACCCTATTGATAAAGTTGTCTCCTATGCCAATTTGTCCTCACCCTATCAAGCCTACCTCAGTGCCTTTTCTGCTGAAAAGGAACCTACTTCTTTCAAGGATGCAGTCAAGGATGATAGGTGGATTCAGGCTATAAAGCTTGAGATAGAAGCTCTTGAAGCAAATCATACCTGGGATGTAGTTGATCTACCAGCAGGAAACATCCCATAGGCTGTAAGTGGGTATTCAAGATTAAATATCTGGCTGATGGCTTTGTGGAGAGGTTTAAGGCCAGACTAGTGGCCAAGGGGTACACACAACAGGAAGGCCTAGACTACCATGACACCTTCTCCCCAGGTGCCAAAATGGTTACTGTTAGGTGTGTACTTTCAATAGCAGCTATGCATGGTTGGCATGCTTTCCAAACGGATGTTTTTAATGCCTTTTTACAAGGTGATCTTGTTGAAGAAGTTTACATGGTACTGCCTCAAGGTTTTGGCAGTAAGGGGGAGTTCAATTCTACTTCTTCATCATTCTCCTTCTCTCCAAAGGTATGCAGACTTAGGAAGTCCTTGTATGGCCTTAAACAAGCCTCAAGGCAATGGAATATTAAACTTAAAACAACTCTGAAGCAGTCAGGCTTCATTCAGAGCAGACATGACTACTCATTGTTTACTAAACATCAAGGAGGGAAGATGGTGCTGATTCTCATATATGTAGATGACTTACTGATTACTGGAAATGACCTGACAATGATTCAGGAAGCAAAGACTGCATTACACAGTCATTTTAAAATTAAAGATCTTGGAGATCTGAGATACTTCCTTGGATTAAAGATCTTAGATCTGAGATACTTCCTTGGGATTGAAGACCTGAGATCTAAGAAGGGGATTCTCATGACACAAAGGAAATATGCCTTGGAACTGGTTTCAGAATGGGGTATGAGTGCAGAAAAACCTGCCTTGACACCACTAGAACAGCACATGAAGTTTACAAGTGTGGAGTATGACAAAGTAGTTGGCATAACAGGTGATCCACTGCTAAAAGACTCCACAGGCTATCAAAAGTTAGTAGGAAAGTTACTCTACTTGACAATGACTAGACCAGATCTTTTCTATGCTGTACAAACCTTGAGTCAATTTATGCATGCACCCAAACAGTCGCATTTGAATGCAGCTCTACATGTAGTGAGGTATATCAAGGGAAAACCAGGTCTGGGGTTGTTGCTAAGCAGTGAAGGAGAGCATACTCTGACAGCCTTTTGTGATGCAGATTGGGCATCATGCCCAGTCACAAGAAGATCCATCACTGGATATTGCATGAAGCTGGGAAATTCATTGATCTCATGAAAATCAAAGAAACAAGACATAGTCTCAAGAAGTACAGCAGAAGCTGAGTATAGAAGCATGGCAGCATCAGTGTCTGAAGTCATCTGGCTGGTTGGGTTAATGAGGGAGCTAGGAGTGAGAGTAAGACTGCCAGTAGACTTGTACTATGATAATAAAGCAGCAATTCAGATAGCAGCTAATCCCATATTTCACGAGAGAACAAAGCACATTAAGATAGATCTTTACTTTGTTAGGGAAAAGCTGCAGCAGGGGCTTCTCAGAATTGAACATGTTTCAGGCACAGAACAAGAAGCTGATATTCTTACAAAGGGGCTTGGAAGACAACAACATGAGTACTTACTGGACAAGTTGAAGATGTTAGATGTATTCGAACCTTCAACTTGAGGGAGAGTGTTGAAAGTACTCTAATCAGTTGCATAGTTAGTTACACAGAATATAGTTAGGAATAATTAATTATTGTAATTAGTTACATAGTTGGTTAGTTAGTTAGCTTAGGTGGCAAGTTAGTTAGTTGGTTGTTAGTTAGTATATATATATATTAGAAGTCAGGATATTTTGTATACAATTCAGTAATGAAGAAGTTTCTTCTCCACAAATCCTCTCTCTAGAATTTGTCCTAGATATTTTAATTTTCCACATAGCAGACCGATGAATTGCAGAGCCTATAGAAAAGTAGGGAAGAAGCAATCATGAACTACCCACATATAGCAACTAACAGCTTCTACTACATCATGAACAGAATTGCAAAAGCAGTTTTAGCACAGTAACATTTGAAAATAACTTGAATAGGAGATACCTAACCCGGAGCAAAAGTGATGCAGCTATTCTGAAAGAGGAGAAGGTCCGGCAATATAGTTCTACCTCAACAATTAGTGTTTAGTGTTTTAACTCTAAATAGTATTTTCAAAATTGGGTCAGAAGATGCCTTTAGATTGAGGTACCCCAAGGAGTCCCTCCGTAGACATGTCGGCTCACAATGGGGCATATGCTCACCAAATATCACTAGTTGCCACATAACTATTCATGGACATTCTTACTAGATCTAACTTCTGCAATTATCTTTAAGGAAAACTACTAAAGATCTCACTATCAAGTGTGCCATACATATATAGACAACAAGTGTGAAGGAATATTAGCCTTATTTTGCATGAATGTGACAGTGTAGGAAAATCTCGTAACACGACTAATTTCCAGTGCTTCAACAAGCTATTGTCTTTTGGCATTCCCTATGTTGTACAGCTATCGAAACTTCAGTTAGTGCATCCCAAACATCTGCGAAGAAAGCTTGAAGTTCTTAGAGACAACACCAAAGAAGTTAGCATAATGCACTTGACACGTCGGTAAATGAAAATCTCAAGACTAAAATGTGCTAATTATTATACATACCAACTTTAAAAGCCTTAGTAGAGTTCTAACCTTGAGATCTGCAGTCCAAAAGATAAGCTTTCAGTTTACCAAGCACAGTCAATGGCAGGGAACCACTTTGAGCTAGTTTTGCTTTTGCTTGAACCTTTCTCACAGTTTCAAATGAGAGACAGTTTGTCTCTGTGAATTTCACCTCTAAAACCGACATGGAGCATAGATATACGTAACAAGTAAAGCACGACGCAAGTGCTTGATAAGCAGTGACTTCACTAATCTAGGAGATGATGTAATTAGCCCTAATAAGCAATTAACTAATGTAACTTATGTATCAATCACGAGTAGCATGAAGTGATGAGTCCACGTATAATGGTGACCAATAATACTGGATCACCAAGTGCTCCCACAAAGAAGTTACACGAACAAGTCTAACAATTATCATCCAGTATCAGATATTCAATGAAGCTATTTTCAGTGTAGCAAAGTACTAAAACTCCCTTGCCAACTCAAAATCTCTTCCTAAATAAAATAATAGATAGAAGGAAAAGGAGATGAATGGAGGAAAAAAATTATGCAACAGATCGAGAAGATCCAATAGCCATCTTGGATATACACTTAAAAACTCTGATTTCAATTACACGATTAACATAATAAATGATTACACAGATGCGTATATAATTTCAGCCCAATCTAATTAACCCACACAACAGTTTTTCCCATAAGAAAATCTCACAAAAACTCATTAAAAATTAAGTCTAGTAAACTTCTAATAAAATGCCGATCGTGAGAAATCATTTTTCCCACTTCTAAGGTCAACCAAAAAAAATAGTAGGAAACTCATAGCAACGTATCGCGGAATTTGAATATGGTTGATTCGAAATCAAGCACAAAAAATTAGACCTATTTATAAATGTATTACAATACCTTTTCATCTTGCAGAAGCATCTCTAGCTAGATCAGATTGTATGCCTTGTCACGATCTGGAACTCCACCAATGAGCAGCACCACTCTCCCCGTTAGATCAAATCTTAATCACTAAAAATCACTCAATACTTAATAAATTGTGCAACTCATTCTAGTTTTGCTGTAAAGTTATAACACAGAATCATCGAAAATATTGTAAGCTTACATATAAATGGTCATACCAAATAAACATCATTTTGCTCCAGGTTTAGGAATGTCTTTCATCTTTCCTCCATAGAAGATGAAATCAGAATCGCATAATTCCCCCAGCATGTTCTAACAGCAGGGAGTTCATTCCAGCATAATAAACTCAATTGCAGAACGTTCTGTTTGTTTACAGAGTAATACCAAACACAACTATTCTAAAATTATTTTTTGTATAGAGTACTATACTATAAAAAAATTATTCATTATTCAAATTGTAACCAGCTAACCTCACTCCACCCTTATCATATCCTACTGCTCATATCTCTTACTTTTTATATTTTTTGGCCATAAAGGTTCTTGTAAGAAATATCATAGTTCATGACAAACCTTCTTCCTAACCTGTAACATTCAACCATTTATGTGTCAATTCAAATGAACAAAAGTTATTACTCAAATCAGCTTTACATATTAGCCCAGCAACAATGGCCCTTATAGATAGAGCTTTGATATTTGCAGCCTGCAGATGGAGTAGCCATCGGCTTCTTCCTCTTGGTGATGGTCCACACTACCAACTAAAACCTTACTTCCATAATCTTTCAAAGTCTCTACCATTCAGTGCCACATTTTCTAATCATACAATAAGAAAAGGAATTACTTACAGTTATTTATGTTCATTTCCATATAAAGAGTCAAAGTATTCTGCAGCTGATTACAACAGTTCTGCTAAACCTTCAAGCCCTATTATTACCAAACCATTATTTATACCAAAAGACCAAAATTAATATCTTATTCTCAACTCTTGTTATGGTATATGAATAAGCAAGTACACTAAAGAGAAATATGCACAACTATATTTCATTCAAACCCATCAGAATTAAGAGCTAAAAGAATATAGGTCTTATATTAGAAAAATAATTAAAGTACTAACTCTCATTAGAGCCGCTAACAACCACAACTAAAATAGAATACATAAATCATTTAGTTTATATACCCGTGTGTTTCAGGAATTGATTCGTTGTTTCTCCTAGCCCACTTTATTTTTGCTCTGTTGTGTCCTGTCATCCTTTTAAATTTACAATGTTTAGTTTTGCAGCTCTAAGTCTCTCTTGGCATTGTTCACTAACTTTGTTCAAGATTTATATCTAGCTTCACCTTTATATATAGCTGCTGCAATAAAGAAATGAAAGCATAACAAACTTAAAGAGTCCCCGTATTATCTACTCTCCACATAAACAGTCCATACATTATAATTCTTGTATAACTAACCCATCAACCAAACGGCCCCTTAATGTACAATGAATTTGATTATGATTACAGAATGAAGATTCTACCCTTTTAACGTTCACATGATTTAAGTTTTAAGTTTTACCTCTGAGCGATGTCTAGTTAACAACATTGACATCCAGTGCAATGCTTCCATACGTGTTGCCTCCCATTCACTTGATATCTACCTCATAAAGATACAAGTATACAAGAAACCTAAATAACTTAAGTTACAAAAGCCACAACATTGATTGCTAACAGTGAATTGCAACATCAAAGGGAAACTATTTCAAAATATCAAAAATCATACTCCCCTCTTTAGCTTCGTACCTCCTAGCAATGGAGAGAATTGCTCCTACATCAAATCCCTCGATTGGATCGGCCTCAATTCCTCGAAGTTGTTCATTAGTTTCACGAGCAACCTGATTGGCCCAATCAGAGAAAAGGATAAAAGTGAAAAAAGAAGACACTGGAGGCATACCAAGAAGCACAAATATCAAAAAGAAAATGTGGCATAAGAAAGGAAAAAACCTAAATTACTACAAAAATAAGAAAACCTAAATTAATAAGACTCTGTACTTGCAACTCTTATTTTCTCTTCAATCCTAACAAGTCCTCGTCAAATGTTAGCTTGAGTTCACAACACTTTGCTGAAGTTGATGTTCATGAAGTGTCTTGATGGATTGAATTCAATCAAAATAACTACAAGAAAGAACATCAATTTGTCATCTTTTATAACCAATATAAGTACAACACAATAATTAATTAATGTAACGGAAAAGGACCATATTTGCCCCTCTAGTAATCGATATATCAATTAGTTACCCTATGTTATACTTTCCACATTTTCCTATCCCCACCGTTACACAAACTAAAATATATAATCCCAAGTTTGACGGCCCCCCAAAAGCTGGACACGTGGCGCAAATCCGGAGGGGCTTGATTAAATTAGTCACAAACCCCTCCCAAACGGATCCCACCACGACCCAACTTAAAAAATCTACCCGATTTAACACATAAATAAAACAACCCCAATATTATACTTCATTCAATTATATATCTAACCGTTCACTATAATCAGCCTCATTTTTCTATTTAGGGTTCTTCATTTTGGGTACTATTTTGAAGTAACGGGTATGTCGGCTGGTAGTTGTTGTTCTCAACAATGTCGGAGAATGTGTGATTGTGGCTTGACTGCAAGTCATTTTACTGCTTGGACACACTCTAACGCTGGAAGGAAGTTTTATAGATGTCCTAACCCCGATGTGAGTAAATGTGCCTTTATCGTTTAATTATATTTTGTGTTTTAATTTGTTAAATTGAAACTGTGTTAGTGTAGTCGTTTTAACGGTGGACTATGGTGACTGTAGAGGTATTCGTGTGGGTACTAGGAATGGGGCGATGAAAAGTTCCCTGATAGAGCTGTGATTGTCATCAAGGAGTTGAAGACTTCATTGGATGTTGCTGTGAAACAGAATTGCAAACTAAAGGAACAAGTAGAAGCAATGGAGTCGTTGAATCAGTTAAAAGACATATAGATTAGAAATCTGGAGGAAAAATCACTGAAGTTGCAGAGAATTACACTGATGTTGTGGGTGTTTATTGTTAGTTTTATTGGTGCTCGCTTGATGAACTAAACTAATTCCAATTGTATGTATTTTTAATTATCTTGTTTCCAATGTAATGACTGGATTTTGAATTTTGGATGAACAAATGTTGTTAAATTCAAATCTTGTTGGTGATTTTCTTAAGCATTGATTTAGGATAATTGAAGAACATAACATAACATTCTCTTTATAACAAAGGATAATTCAAGAACATACTAGTACATTTGATTCTTTACTTAGACTAGTAGAAATGTAAAATAGCATAAAAACTGCTCCTAGATCCCTAAGCATTTCCTCCAGCATTATTTATGAGTACCATGAGCATTTCCTTGACATGTTCGATAC
The DNA here is from genome assembly GCA_037355625.1 of Petunia x hybrida. Classification (NCBI taxonomy): domain Eukaryota; kingdom Viridiplantae; phylum Streptophyta; class Magnoliopsida; order Solanales; family Solanaceae; genus Petunia; species Petunia x hybrida. The sequence goes on along the minus strand of JBBBVM010001137.1, from coordinate 372,083 downwards.
TTTCTTGGAAAAGTTGTCTCAAGCTCCAAAGTTGTTGTTTCAACTCTTCCATACCTTCCTTCAAATCTGCTACTTGATGCTGCAAAACCGCTGTTTCCCATTGTCCTTGCTGCCTTGTTTGGTATCCATTTGATGGTATTCCAGGCATATTGTTGCCTTGTTCTATCAATTTTTGTACATGTATGGATAATGTCTAAGTTGTTGGTATTTTATAGTGTTATGATATAGTTGAAAGGTCACTAACGAAAGGTCACAAAGAATGGTGAAAAGTCACAACATTTAACTAGTACATTACTAATGTTAATAAGGAACATAACGGTAGGGAATTGAACCATGTATAGAATACGCTTGAAGGGTCACCACTGTTATTGAAAAGTCACAAACTTTAAGTTTTAATTACAAAGCAAGGAACATAAAAGAGGGATTTGAAGGCATCAATTAAAAGTCACAACCTTTAAGTTGTAACTATACAGCAAGGAACATAACATTAGGGATGTGAAGACAACAATTACTAATTACGGCAGTCTTCATTAATTTCAACTTGCATCATGTATTTACATGTAGAAATGACACTATGGATGCCAAGTTATAACCTCAAAACAAGTTACAAAGTAGGTCATAAAATGGCATCCCACTGTCAGCACTAATCACTAAAGTGATAAACTTAAAAGTGTCTAAATTGTACTGCCATACATAAATTAATACAGAACTAAAATGTCTTGACAAACCAACTGTCACAAAAATAACAAAGCCTTAACATTCACGGACCCTTCTTCCTTGGCTGTAATTTCTGAACTTTTAATCTTGCTTGCTTGAGTAATTCATTAGTACTTACTGCATCTGCTCCATTCCATGTGAGGCCTCTAGGTGAGTATGGCAGGTTGGATGGTTCAGCAACACCAGTTAATGGATCACCTCTGAAGTTGATCACTCTTGTTCCCTTGGACCTAGCTGGTAGCTTTCTAGCCTCAAGCCTAGTCGACTCTGAAACCACCTTTGGCCTTAAGCTGAGGTCTTCTTCTTCAGGAGCATAAAGGGTGTTGCTACTGGACTGACCATAAGGGGGCTGCTACTGGACTGACCATTATGGAATCCTGGAGTTGGCATGAAGGCAAATGTAGAGGCTTAACTGCTTTGAGACACTTGCGGTGCTGATAGCTGAATGATTGTTTCATCATGCACAACTCTCTTAGATCTTGGAGGCACTACTTCATTTGCAGCCCTTTTTTTCTTCATTACTTGTTTTCCCTTTGTTGTCTACAATCATAGTAGTTAATTTAAGTTAATTATACAGTAGTATATAATTAAGGAATACCATTAACAGAAAGGTTACCTTATGACAACCTCTTGCATTGTGGTTTGGCTCACCACAGTTCTTGCAAAACATAACCCTTCCATGCCTAGATGCTGACCATTCTCCCTGTCTCTTGCTAGCTTCATTTTTCTGTCTAGTTCTCTTAGTCCTTGGTCTGCCAGCTTGTTTCACCAACTGTGGTGGTTCCATTGCTTGGGACTCTTGCGCTTTCCAGAATTTAGGCCCCCTGACAGGCTGCAACTGGTATGAGTATGTTTTCATGAAAGCCTCTTTGCTGTACCACCAGTGCATCTCAGACAGTGGGTTAATTCTCAGATGCAACAATGCTTTAATTGTATGTGCATATGGAATCCCACATAGGTTCCATGTCCTGCAAGTACAAGTCTTGTTGTCCAGCCTAACAGTGTGTGTAGTTTCCTCTTCATTTATCTTAAAGCCATGATCACCATTAAAATTAGCCACACACTTATGTGCTATGGACAAATAGTCTGCAAACAGATCCATGCTTTGTGGGCTGAAATGATCCTTCCACTTGTGCCCCTCCTACTCATGTTCTGTCAACATGGTCATAACCTTGATTCTAATGTCCTCAAGTATCCTGATTATTGGCTTGTACCTTGCATCTAAAATCCATGAGTTGAAGGACTCAGTGAAATTATTGTCAACTCCCATGTTCTTGCACACAGTATCAAAGTAAGCTCTGCACCAATTTGAAACAGGATAATGGACCAAATCCTTTGTAGCTGCACTAGACATTTGCCCAATGGAATTGAGCTGTTCATGAAAGTCTTCTTCATATGTGCACCAAGCACACCACCACATCAGCTTCTTCATTTCCTTTGATCTCCATCTTTTGCACCAATTTGCTTCAATATGTCTAACACAAAACCTATGCCTTGCATCAGGTAACACATCCTTCATTGCCAAGTCCAGCCCCTACAGAAAACCAAAACATGTAATATGTAGTTATTATCCAGAAACAGTTATATAAAAGATAAAATAAAAATAAGACAGAAACAATTACCTTTTGCATGTCAGACATGAATGTGTACCCTTCTCCTATGTTCAAGACCAATGACTTCTGTAGCCATTTCAAGAACCATGTCCAAGTGGTCTTTGTTTCTCTATCCACTACAGCCCAAGCTATAGGATAAAAATGATTCATTGAGTCTTGTCCAATTGCCACTAATATCTGCCCTTTGGCCTTTCCTTTTAGAAATGTACCATCCAGTCCAATGAAAGGTCTCACACCTGCCTTAAACCCTTTCTTCAAAGCATCAAAACAGATGTACATCCTCAAAAACTTCCTCTTACCTTCAGCAAGAGCATCTTTTGACAAGTTTATCACTATGTCACTACCAAGATTACTCTTGATCAACTCATTGGCACAGGCCTCTAGCTTATTGTATTCATCTTTAAAACTGCCTTGTAGCTTCTCTAGAATCAGTTGCTTGGCCCTCTAGCATTTACCATGACTAGCATTAAGCTCAAATGCAGCTTTTAAATCAGCCCTCATTTCTTTAACCCTATATTTTGGTTCATTTTGCAGCTTGTTCTTAAAGTAATATGCAATAGTGAAATAGTCAACCCTCTTGTTATCATAAGCAATAGTACAGTTATGTTCAGATATCAATGTCTTGAACCTAACCCCTGGACAGTCTCCATCCCTAGATATTAGGCAGACAAATGGACAGCCATCAACACATTTGTACCTTAGCCTAGTCCTATCACTTTTAAGAAGCACCAACCCCTTTTTATTTGCCAAGGCATAAAGGTTCATGTGTTTCCTAGCTTCTGCAATGTTTTTCCAAGTCATATTTTTGTCCAGTTCCATAAAATCCATCAAATTAGGAGTAATACAAATCTTCCTTTGACTAACAATAGACTCTAATTCTTCAAAATCATAATCTGAAGATTCAGTCTCATTATGGCTATCACCATCCCCATCAGTAGAGCTACAATCAGTGCCTACCTCCTGAACATGATCAAACCTAGGATCATACTCATCATCAGCAGATCCATCAGCCTGATCATTATCATAAATGTGCACTTGATCATGCTCAGACATAGGCACTTGATCATGCACAGAATTAGGCACTTGATCATGCACAGAATTAGGCTGTTGATCATGCACAAGAAGAGGCACAACAACATGCTCATGCTCAGAAACAGAAGCCTCTACACCATGTTCAATAATATTTGGTACATAAACAGGCATCTCACAGTCCTCTACAACATATAAATTGATAACAGTATGTTCAACAGAAACTAAACCCAGCAGCTTCTTAATACCCTCATCCCCTACAATTTCATAATAGTTACCAGAGGTTTCTACTATTACTTGTTGAACCCCATCAAACAGCAAGTTCTTACAAAACTCATCTACAATGTCTATGAATGAGAGGTGATCAGAGTCATAACCTGTCCATGAGTGTAGTAGCTTCTTAGTATACTTGACTTGAGGCTCTCTAGTCCATTCACCACCATAGTTGAATATTAAGTCCAAAGTAACCATCTTAAAATAATCTGCACTAAGTAAAGAAATAATAATATGACTCAGCCTAGTAAACAACAAAAGAAACTCTACATACCTAAAATAAACTAAAGAAAAGATGCAGGGATATGTATAGAATAAATACACAAGCTAGTGGAGGGGCTAACCAAAAAACACTATATTATTACTAAACAATGTCTGTTATACAGTCCCAATGACAATATGTTATACATTACTTGGTTCAATGACAATATGTTATACATATTCCGGGCATGCAATTCCAAACGACCCTAAACCCTAAATTTTAATACCAAAACAATCAAGAAAAACCTTAAACCGCCCATATTTATGCCAAATACTACACCAGACACGACCCTTGGCAAACCCCAAACAAGAGACCCTACCCTATTAAATTTTGGACACAATCAGTCACAATAAATTGAACCGGGACCACATTTTACAAAACAACAAAATTCTACACAAACATTTACTACAATAACACAAGTATTGTTAAATTTACAGTCATGCACAAATAATGGGTAATAACTAAAACCCTTAATAACTAAGCTTAAATATAAGACAAATACAACTCTATTTTATGAATAATGAAGTAAAGTTGATAAAAAAAACTCACCTCTTATACTATAAGGTCTTAACGCTTAAACATCGGTTTTATCGCCGGAGAGAAACCCTAGAACTGCGCGGCCATATTTTTTTGGAGAAAATGAAGTATAATATTGGGTATGTTTTATTTATGCGTTAAATCGGGTGGATTTTTTAAGTTGGGTCGGGGTGGGATCCGTTTGGGAGGGGTTTGTGACTAATTTAATTAAGCCCCTCCGGATTTGCGCCACGTGTCCAGCTTTGGGGGGCCATCAAACTTGGGGGTATATATTTTAGTTTGTGTAACGGTGGGGATAGGGAAATGTGGAAAGTATAACAGAGGGCAACTAATTGATATATCGATTACTAGAGGGGCAAATATGACCCTTTTCTGTTAATGTAAATGCTTACAGATAGGTGAAAGGACGATGACAATGCCAATTGGATATAGGAAGAATATTGTCCTTTCAAGAAAGGGTAGTAGTGCGCAGGGAGAAAAATAAATTCATTAGCCATGTATACAAGAAAGGGTGAAGGGAAATGTCTACAGGGGAAATGGCAAAACCCTAGGGTCTCTTACCCCCTTTGGCTGATTATAAAAATCAACAAATAGTTTAGGTAATTGTGACGTGCCAATCTATGATTGGTGGAGGGTGGTGACAAGGATTGATGACTAGGATAGGCAAATTGTAAGAATAAGTATGAATTAGGCTTATGAATTTCGATTTTGGCCCTTTTATGTAAAATCAAGTAATCTACTCATTTTCTACGATTAATTTAAATTGCTTTTACGCTCAAATAAATCCCAGAAAATTTCCAATGTTAACATAAAGTTGATTCTAAAATTATAATTGAATACTATGACAAGTTATTTAATTAAAATTGATTGTGCTTAAAAGGATTTAAAATACAATTTTGATCAATTAAGTTGAATTATCAAAAATTGATACATTGTTGTGATTTTGCAAACCCTTTTAAAATTCGATGTCTTAACCTCATATTATTATAACAACTTTGAAGAAATTTTACCTTACTCTTATTTGAATAAGAAATTCCAATTAATCAAATAAAGAAAATACTGAGCCAAAATTTGGTGTCAAATCTAAAATTTAATTGGACAATGACGCGTATATGCTTTAAATTATTGTAAAAAAGAAATTACATTTCACATGTCTTTTCGAGGGTGGCATTATTTTTTGCTAGAGTGAATTACAGAAATCCATTGAACCCAACTTGTTAACATTGTCGTACCCATTACATTTTATACCCACAACTTTTTTGCATGCTGATGCGGGTAAAATCGGGCCAAGACACGAACCATCAAGAGCCAAGAAAGAAGGGTGCGAGGATGCAAGGGAAAGAGCTTCGGAGATGAGTCAAAGGCCCAAGACGCTGAGGAGGAGCACCCAGCCATAGCCCAGGGCCAAGCAGAGCGCCCCAAGGCTGAGGAGGACCGCCCAGATACCACTAGATCCAGGTGGAGCGCCACAAATTTTAGGCGGAGCGCCTATCTGCTACACTGCTTGGTCAGCAAACCATTTGGACGGAGCGCCCATCATTTAGGCGGAGCGCCCGACGCTGAAGAGGAGCCAAATTTTGGTGTGAAGTTCCTATTTTACCCCCTAAGTATTCTCTTATGTTTTAATTCGTCTTGGGGGCATTTTAGATATTTCACCATGTCTTATGAAAAACTATAAATAGGGCACTTAGCCATTTTCTTTCATTAGCTTTCTTTTTAGTCTTGAATAGAGAAGAGAGAACGCAGAAGAGGCCGAGCCTTTCTAGTTCGAAGCTTGAAGCTTTGTGTATGTCTCGACTTGGAACCGATGGAGATTCATCGCTACTATGAAACTATTGTAAGGCTCGAGTTTCAATTCTTCCTTTGTTGTGAATCGTGTATCCGTTCTTTCTTCTATTTCTTGCCTTCCTGGTCTTGAATTTCTCGATATCGTTTTGATATCACGTTGTCTCGTTTTACTTGCTTCCGCTCGTTTATCATTATTTGCTTCCCCGTATTTACCCCGTATCAGTTGGTATTAGAGCATGGCTCGGGTTATATTCTTACAAACTCCTGTTCCTTGTTCATCATAATAGTATCGTGTTGTTATTGCTCTTGTTGTTCTTAAAAAGAAGAAAAACAAAAAAATTGAAAAGGTTGAAAAAAAATTGGTAGATCGGGTTGGATTCGAGTCCCCAAGTGTTTAAAAGTATCGAGGATTTTTCCATTATGTATTTCCGTTGATTTGATACCTACATTACGTGTTTTGGTATTACGATTCAAAAGTTCGAAAATCAAAATCCCAAAATTTGAAAATTTCTGAAAACGCTTCAAACTTGAATCGAAGCTTGTTGGTATTTATTGGAGGTTGAAAACCATTGGGGGTTGGTTAGAATAGTTGAATACACCTTTGGGTATCGTTGGTTTTGTGTATCGGGTGGCCAAAATTACCAAAACCTGTTCTTGGAAGCTGCTGAAACGTGCTTCAGGCGGAGCGCCTAAAGCCAGGCGGACCGCCCAACTTCTTGGGTAGAAACCCATCCAGCCGGAGCACCCACTTGTACTGGGTGGAGCGCCTCCTCCTCTGGGCGGAGCGCCCACCCTGTAACGGGTCCGAGAGTTTTCGTTTCGTCGTTTTTTGTGTTTCCGTTGCTTTCTAACTTCTTGGTTAGTGTTTCTAGGGTAATTGGCCTACTCGAAAGACACTAACTCTTGAGCGTATTAGGACACTCGTGTGTAGAGGATATTAGAATTTAAAGAAGAGTCGTAGAACTTTTATTGGCCTCAAGCGCACACTTGAAATAGCTGTCCATACATCGAGCCCCATTAACTCCATTCCGAACTTTAACTTGGACATACTAGTTGTGATCACCGTGGTTTCTAAGTTATTAAGGCCTCGCCCTTGACTGTTCATATATTGAGTCATACACGTGAGGGAGTGATTATGTGAGGTTTTCTCTTGGTGTTGCAACTATATCGGATGAAGATTGTGGAGGGTATAACTCGTGTGGAGACGAGGGAGACTATGGTTCCTACGATGGTGATGGGTATTGTTATGATGAATCGGGGAACTATGGCTCGTATAGTGATGAAGCGTGTTACTATGATGATCATGATACGCGAGGAGACTATGAAGCTTGTGAAGATGAATTGATGACTCTTATGCTTCAAGTCAAGAAGTCAAAGATGGTAACGCTTCAAGGTTTGATGTTCCTGCTTACTCTCCTTGTAATGAATTTGAATTTGAACATAGTGACCTAGAGAATGTTGATGAAGATTGTTGTAGTGATTATTCATGTGCATCTTCTTCTCTTTGTGTTGCTCTATATGAACAAGGAAGTAGTAGATGTCCTTCCATTAGTATGGGAGGAGGTGGTGGTTGTTCAATGGGGAAGAAGAAGCTTCCTTCTAGGTATGCTAAGCGACCTAATGCTTCTAATTCCCATGAGGAGGGTGGTTTGAGAGATGGTGCTGCTCTTGCTACAAAAAGCTTGTATTTTTTTATCAATGTCGTGAAGGGTAGTAGTAGTAGTAGGAGTAGTACTATGGGCTATGGAACCAAGGCGAGAGGAACTTATGGGTTCCATGGCAAGGGTCCTTCCTCAACTTCCAACAACATTTCTAATGTTTGAAGAGTGACGGGAAGTGGAAGTTACTTTAGAAATCTTGCTAGGAAATGAGGGATAAGGGAGACCCAAGTTGATGGTGATGCTACTTTTGAGCGTCCAAGTTCTCACTTGGATGCAAATATACAAAACTTGGGTAGGCGAAGGTTCGTTGTTGAGGTAAATGGTATTGGAGGATACTTGCTCAAGATTGGTGATATCGATGTCAGTTGCATTAGCACCTCTTTGGTTGATAGGCTAAGGATACCATGTCATGCACTAGAGCATCCTTATGAGTATGATGGAGTGTGGGTTTCCAAGGAGGCTCGAGTACTCATATCTCATAGGAACTATAAATGTTATGTATGGTGTGATCTTTATCCCATGCATCATATTGATGTGTGGATAGGTGAGCCATGGTTGGAAGACAAGAAGGTGCAATATAGCGCTATGAAGGATGTGTATCTTGTGGGCATATGGCAACGGATTTATGACTTTGTACCTTATCGGTCAAGAGGCCAATTGCCTACTAGTACACCTTCTTTGGCTATGAAAAGGAGCAAGGAGCGAGAACTTCATTCCATGAGTGAAAATGTGCAATCAAGGAGTCCTCCAATTACAAGAAGTGGTGGGACTAGTGCAAGAAAAGAGTTGACAAGTATCGACAAGGTGAGCTTCAAAACTACAAGTGTCAAAGCCAAGTGGTTCACCAACAAAGAAGAAGGAGACATCAAGTGATGAGTCTCGAAGTCCTAGATTCTGGGTTGATGTTAAAAGTCCACCTACTCCGGCTATGGGTATTCTTGGGCCTCGTCCCAACTCATCCGAATATGAGAGACCAGTGACATTCCTCGAGTGGAAAAAGTAGAGGATGTGATGAGTGATGTGAGTGGGATATCACCACCCGAATCTACACCCGACCTTGAAATGAAAATGAGGGAAAATAGAGGGAAAAAAATAATTGAGAGTGAGGACACATCTTATTCTAACCTTAACCCTTTATCTTTTTCTTCTACTTATGTGAATTCTTATGTACGAATTCTTGGAGGCAAATCGATGGAGCCTCAATCGTGTTTCACAGTCGAAAGACAAGGTGAAGGTGATTCCAAATGTGAGCTACAAGGTGGAGGAGCTAGCCATGATACTTCAAATACATTGAGTGAGCAAGATGGCAACTCAAGTGTAAGTGTTAGTTCTTCTTCCCATGAGCATATTACTTCCTTATCTTGTGATATTGTTTGTGAAAACTCTATGCTAGTTGATTATTTGTATGAATACAATGTGTTTGAAACTAGTGTAGAGCCGATTAGTCAACTTGTGAGTGAATGTGAACCACTAGTTGAGAGGGTTGAAAAGACACATCATGATGTGAGCTCGGTTTTCATTGAACCTCTCTTTATTGAGGATATTGTGGTTGACCTTGCTAGTGAGCCTTGTTATGACACCCCACCCATATTTGATAAAGGAGAAGATGAATTGCATGAATATCCTACTCTTCCCTTTAATTGCTTAATTGATAGTGGTGGTCCCTTGTGTCGTAGTGAGGAAGGTTGTGACCTTGAGGAGTCTCTAGTGTATGAGATGGATCGACTTATTTTCGATGACTCTTCAAGTGCGAATGTTGTCTCTAGTTTGGATAAATCACCTTTGATTGCTATGGAGCTTGAGAAATTTGCCTATACTAATCCTTTATATGAGGGCGGCTTCAATGAAAATGGTGATTTATATCAAACTAGAGTAGAGTGTGAGTTTGAACCTCCATGGATTGGAATGCTTAACTCTATAGATAATCCACTGTTTGAGACCTCCCTTGGGAGTTTGTCTAGCGAGGAAGGTTGTCTTGGAGGTAAATTTAGAGGTGAGGAGGTACATCTTGGTATGTGTAAGAGTGCTCTTAAGAAGGGGAGTGGAGTATTTGATGTAGTTGTCGCTTCAACTATTTTACTTACTCCATTCCATATGTTGATCATACCTTGAGTGTTGGGCATGCCAAAGCCATTGTGTCACCTTGTGATAAAAATACTTTAAAGGCTTGGTATGTTGGTCATGAGCTTAGGGGTCATAGGGGGATTGATTGCTACATCTTGCATGTTTCATATCCTATTGATTTCTTTACTTGTTCTTGTGATGAATGCACTTCCTTATTGAGTCAAGTACTTGTTGTTTCCTTGGGAGACATGAGCTTTTTACTTGCTATTGACGCTTGGCTCTATCATAAGAGTGTGTTTTCCCACACCTTTGAGCACTAACCTACTCTAGTAGTAGGAAATTTTTTGTTTATGTTGCCTTTGGACGTAGGCTTTGATGGTTTGATTTCGAGGATGAAATCTTCTCAAGAAAAGGAGGATGATGCGGGGCAAATCGAGCTAAGACGCCAACCATCAAGAGCCAAGCAAGAAGGGTGGGGGGATGCAAGGGCAAGAGCTTCGGAGATGAGTCGAAGGCCCAAGACGCTGAGGAGGAGCACCCAGCCATAGCCCAGGGCCAGGCGGAGCCACCCAAGGCTGAGGCGGACCGCCCAGACACCACTAGGTCCAGGCGGAGTGCCCCAACTTTTAGGCGGAGCGCCTAGCTGCTACACTGCTTGGTCAGTAGACCATTTGATAGGAGCGCCCATCATTTAGGCGGAGCGCCCGACGCTAAAGAGGAGCCAACTTTTGGTGTGAAGTTCCTATTTTACCCCTAAGTATTTTCTTATGTGTAAATTCACTTTGGTGGCATTTTAGACATTTCACCATGTCTTGTGAAAAACTATAAATAGGACACTTAGCCATTTTCTTTCATTAGCTTTGTTTTTAGTCTTAAATAGAGAAGAGAGAACGTAGAAGAGGCCGAGTCTTTCTAGTTCGAAGCTTGAAGCTTCGTGTATGTCTCGACTTGGAACCTATGAGGATTCATCGCTAGTATGAAACCATTGTAAAGTTCGAGTTTCAATTCTCCCTTTGGATAATAAATTCACGTTGTGAATCGTTTATCCATTTTTTCTTCTATTTCTTGCCTTCCTAGTCTTGAATTTCTCGATATCTTTTTGATATCACGTTATCTCGTTTTACTTGCTTCCGCTCGTTTACCGTTATTTGCTTCTGCGTATTTACCCCGTATCACATGCTGATGCGTGAACATTTTGCTTACAATAACTTGCTTAAACTTTTGTCTTTGAATTCAAAAGCAACCGATCAATAGGGAAAACTAATGTGTTTTATTTGATTTCAGGGTTTTATGTTATTTTGAAGTGAAAGAAAACAAAAGGAGCAAATTACCCTAATAAACAGAAGCAATTTCAAGAAGTTACAGAAACAAGGAACGTGTGGCCGCCCATGACAAGTGCAACCGCCCCTCCTCTGTATGAGAAGATCGTGCCAAGTAGAAGGGCAGCCAGAAGGGCTCCCAACTCAATGGAAGAAAGAAAACTTCAGCACAGTATGCAAGAAGGGTTGACGCCTATTCAAAGGGCGGGTGCCCAATCAGCCACTTAAGAAATCACAGTGGAGAAAAGGGAGACCTACCAAGAAACGGGGCCTTAGCCTTCTCATAGATGAGGAAGAGAGGGCAGACACCCAATCAAAGGGCTAATTTCCTACTTATATCCATAACTTATTCACATAATATACCCACTAGCTAATCCCCTGCCCTTACCTCCTGCCTCGACCTCCACTCTACCTTTATTTTTAGATTGTTAACACTGTATACCCTAACTTATTTTTAATTTGTTAGATTTTTATCATTGTATATCCTAATGTATTCTTCATTTTTGTATTGTTAACATTACATACTATAAGAATATACTGTAAACCCTACTAATTCTTTATTTTTAGATTGTTATCATTGTATTGTTCACTTTTAGATTGTTATTACCGTATACTATAAGAGTATATTGTATACCCTAAATGTATACATTATACTCTAAATGTATACAATAATAACAAAAATATTTGCAGTATATTATTTCAAAACATATCATTCTTCAAATGTAAATGGAAACATCCATTTATTTGATAGCATCTCACACTTTTATCCAAATACAAAATGATACCCAAGATTATATTATAAAAAATATATACTTTGTCTAGGACTACGAAAACTAAAACTTTCATTGTTTGATAGCATCCCACACTTTGATTCAAACACAAAATGGTATATCAAAAGAGTATCCTATATACAAAGAAGGTATACTTTGTCTAAGACAAGAAAAACTAAAACATCCATTTGTTCGATATAATCTCACAGTTCGATCTAAACAAAAAAAATTATACTAAAGAAGTACACAATGTGTTGGGTATAAAATGGCTTGATTACGTGGTCCCTCGGGCACATGGCTCGAGGGATGTTCATTTTAAGATACAAGGCATGATTATTGCACGGGAAGCTTGGTTCTCGATGTGAATCCCCAAGGTCGAGGTTCAAGGCGTGCCTTGAGGGAGTCTTACCTCGAGCCAAAGGGTTCATTCTCCCCGAGGTGAATTGGTTAAGCCTCAAGGGAACAATTATATTTCAGAAGAGGAGAAGTTTTATAACGGTCATCCATTAATTTGGCATTCAATAGAATAATCATGGGCTAGCCACGATCAGAATGTGGAAAGTGGGTACTTATTGCTTAATTAATACATTAATTACCGTTGTATTTACCGGCCTATAAATATAATATTGTATCTACCTTGTAAGGATCATCCAAAAATACATACTTCAACTTTATTTCTTTACTGTTTTTAATATTTTGTCTTTGTCACTTATTTCCTTGAATTAACCAACAACTTTGATACAACAAATTTCTTGATAACTGCATTACAAATTCGATCGATTGACCTAAATCGATTTAGGCCAACACATACAGTATACCAAAAAGATACACTTTGTTTAAACTAATAAATATTGAAGACTCAATTTGTTCAACAGTATTTCATATTTCGATCTAACACAAAAATGTATACTTTATTTTAAACAACATGCATTAAATTTTAAGATTATTGACCAAAATTGATCATCTCATAGCTAATATTGACCAAAGTATATAGTATACTCTAGGGATATACACTCCATGGATATACAATATACTCCAAGGGTGTACGACAAACAAAAAATTGGTGTATACTATTTTAAAACATAGCAGACATCAAAGAAAATAAACACCTTATACTATAAAAATATACATTATACTCTAAATATATATAGTCATAGCAAAAATATTGGAGTATATTATTTCAAAGCATAGTATTCTTCAAAGGATAAATAATATTTTATACTATAAAATTATACATTATACTCTAACGGTATATAATGATAACAAAAACATTTGCAGTATACTGTTTTAAAACATATCATTCTTCAAAGGTAAATTGTTTAAAATAATAAATATTGAAGACTCAATTTGTTTGACAATATTTCACACTTCGATCTAATACAAAAATTTATACTTTGTTTTAAAGAACAAAAAATAAAAACTTTCATTTGTTTGATAGCCACTCACACACTCTAATCCAAACTTTAAAGGTATATCCAAAGAGTATACGGTATACAAAAATGTATATTATAATTGAAACAAGAAAAACTAAAAATATCTATTTATTCGATAGTAATACACACTCCGATCCAAACACAAAAAGTATACCAAAAGAGTGTAAAAATAAATTAAACATTAATTTTAAAGTTATTGACCAAAATTGATCATATAATATGGTAATGTTGACTAAAATTAATAATTAGACATAAAATGTGATCAATTTTGATAATGTTAATCACAATTTATGATATCATTTGGTAATGTTGATTAAATTTCATTATTAGAGGTAACATGTGATCAACTTGATAGTGTTTTTACAAAAATTAGTCATTGGTCAAATTTTATAATTAAAAGGATATATGTATTTAAGTTTTAAGATTATTGACCAAAATTGATCATCTCATTTGGTAATATTGACTAAAATTGATCATACGTTTGATAAGATTGTTTGAATTTTATAATTAAAAAGTAACTTGTGGTCAATTTTATTTACATTGATAAAAAAAAATGCGACCAACGAATAAAAAGCACTTTGACCCTAGCCCTCTTAAAGTCAAAGACCATGGAGGAAGGCAATTTTCACGTCAAGTTGGCGAATGGCAGGGCTGACCTTAGAACTGGATGGTTTGCAGAAGGAATGAAAAGCCCTTCCCAGCTCTAGCTGAGGTACCTCATCGAAGATGAGCATCCTTCCCTAAGGACCTATTTCAGGTATCATCTCATTTGATAATATTTACCAAAATTCATAATTACATATACATGTGATCGATTTTGATAATATTGACAAAAATTGATAATTTGATCAATGGCAAAAATTGATATTTTATTTGGTAAGATTAATCAAATTTTATGATTGAAAGGTAACAAGTGGCTAATTTTGATAATGTTGAACGAAATTGATCAATCCGTTGTTAATGTTGACTTAAATTCATAATTATATGTGACATGTAATCAATTTTGAGAGTGTTGACATAAAATGATCATCTATTTGGTAAGATTCATCAAAATTTATTGTTAAAAGGTAACATGTGGCTAATTTAATAATGTTGACCAAAATTGATCATGTCATTTTATAATATTGACTAAACTTCATGTAAGTTGTGATTAATTTTACAATGGCGAGAAAAACTAATAGTTTATTTGGTGCGATTGATTATTTTTTGTACTTGAAAGTTAATGTGAGGTCAAATAGGGTCAAAATCAAAATTGTAGAAGTCGACCAATTCTATACATGGATTACCTAGTACGATTAAAGCCACCACTTAAGGTTAAAGTTAAAAAATAGAACTTAAAAAGTGTCCAAACATGTAAATAATTAATTACATCAATTGGAGGAAAAAAAACTAGTTTTGGTGGGAAAACAAATTGGAGGAAAATAAATTGGAGGGAAAGTAGTTAGTTTTGGGGGAACAAATTGTAGTGAAATAAATTCGAGGGAAAAGAGAGAGCTTTGGAGCACAAAGTAAAGAAGATGCGTGATTTTGTTCATTTAATTATTATTCTTTACCTTTCAGATGTCTTTTAATCATCTGGTTAACCATATATTAAATGCACGTTGAATATTAGCTTAGCACATAACCTGTTAATAATAACTGTAATTAAAAAATTATTTATGAATAATTGGTGGATACATGACTGATACTGATAGAATACATCTTAACATATTAAATGAACAAGTATTAAATACACTATAGCTAAAAACTAGGACATAAACATTTTTTTTTTAATTTTTTTTATAAATTATAAATCGTATGAAGTTATGGGGTTTTACTAGATAATATCGTCGCTTTCAAAAAATATTAATTAAATTTAATCTATATAAATTATTATCTTATAATGATGGTAATATGTAGATGAAGGAGTGATAACCAACAAGTAAGCCATTTGTCATCGTAATGGTTTATGTAAGAATAAATGTGGTGTATTCTCACTATTTTTGAATTCGGTAAATTATCCGTAATAATTAACCGATTACCTTTAGATTAAACATGGTAAATACTCAGTTACTAGTATTGTCTATAACTAATGCTTAGTAAAGGACCACTATACAAATATTAAATATATAAAAAAAATGCATTAACTGCCGGAAAAAGAAAAAAATGAAAATAAGTCTAAAAAGTATAAAAACGATGTGAGTGTTCACGCAGGATAAAAAAATCCATTAAACTAATGAATTTAAACTAGTTAAGGTTAGAGATTTAAAAATCTTTTTCTTAAAATTATATAAGTCTTATATAGTAAGAATTTCAATAAAAATATTAATGTGATTAAAAGTTTAATTTTTATCTAAAATCTTGAAGTGATAAATAATCATTAAAAGTTAGCATGGTCAAATATAATAATTACGTTTTTCTGGAGGAAAATTTTGGAGGGAAAACTACTGCAAGGATATAATAGACATTTCACTGTGTTTGGCCATTTGTATTTGGTCCAGTAGCATTTCTCTTACATACTAATGGCAGACACAGGCCCAACGAGACCCTAATTGTGTCTTCTTCTTTTTTCTGGGTAATAATTTGGTTTTTGATGTCATTTGGTTTTTAAGTTATCTTTTTGTAGATTCTTTTAATTCACTATTTTTTTTTTTTGTGTGTGTGTTGGATAACATGATTATTTATTCAAATTGCGTATTTATTACTCCCTTTATTCTATTTTATGAGCAGATATTTCCTTTTATGTCAGTCCACAAAAGGAAAGACAATCTTTTATATTTAGTAAAATTTTAATTCACAGCCTCACAAAAACTTTGGCCGTAACTTCATCATTTTAGCCAAAATATTAGAATTATGATTTTGCATTTCTTTTTATCTTTCGTTTTGATGCAATGACTATTCATTGAAACTGTGTATTTCTCTTTTTTAACCAACTTTTTTCTTTTATTGGTCAAGACAAATTAAACCTGGCTAGAGCTTGATTGTATTATGCCTTATAGGAATACGAAACATAAAAAGTTTATCCAATAATTTCAACTATTTCTTTCTTCTTTAAATGCAACAATGTAATACCTCCGTTCCAAAATGGTTGTCATAGTTTCCTTATTAGTCCGTTAGAAAAAGAATGACACAATTTTAAATTGGAAATATTTTTGAGTTGAAACTACTACTTTACCCTTAATGAAATACTTTATAGCCACATATTTATGTATGGTTTATTTTGTACCACAAGTTCCGAAAATCTTACCACATTTTTTAAACTCCACTTCAAGTCAAACTATGACAATCATTTTAAAATGGAGGGAGTATTTGCTTATTTTTTTGGATTGTTTCATAAAATTTCGGGACAGAGTGCACATGTTTCTACATTAGTTGTTATAAAAAGTTGATCAATTTTTTACGTTTGGTTGAGCAACAATAATTTCAAAAATAGAAAAAAATTTGGATTTGAACAGAATATTATAACTTACGTGATACATCTGTTTAAGAGACTAAAAAGTTAGAATACTCCTAGCTTGGCAATGGGAAAAAATTGCTAGGTAGTTATTTAGAGGTTCTGACCAAAGGCGTTCAAACATACATTTAATGAAAATTTTGGATTGGAGTAGACTGGTAAACAATGACACAGTAAAAACATGACTGCACTGATTACTTACACCAGGTCATACCAACTAACTAACGTTAAGTGATTTAACAATGTGGTATAAATGTTAATTAATCATGCTTGAATGAAAAAAAATGTGTATATAATTGTAAACAAGTAAATTTTATTGGATTTAAATCCATGAAATAATATGGCTATATGTTAAATTGAAGACATATTGGTCCAAATAAGTACTATGGGCTAATATAATTGGACTAATTATTTAAATATAATAAAAGTCAAATCTTGCTAGGCTACCCCAACTAGCTTATGGCCCAATGGATATAGGTTTTCCTAAAGGCCCAACAATGTGCCACATGACAAGTGACGTGGCGCCAAGTCAAATACAATAGCCAATTGGACCATGCCACACGTCAAATGATGTGGCAATCCAAGTCAAACCCCAAGACCAATGAAAATACGCCATGTGGGCATGTGACATGTTATGGCCAATCAAATACGGTCTTGTCACTGCTTAAATCTGATTGGCCGGTCCACGGGCCAAGGCCCGTCAGGGTTTCTTGGTGGCTACTCCACCCTATATCTATATAAAGGGGTCAAATCTCTCATTTACAAAGGAGAAGAAATCAGAAGCAAGAATCCATAACAAGAAGCAAGAAAGAGCTCGTGGATCAAAGCAAGAGATTTCTACAAAAGCTGCAAGTACTCAAATATTTCTCTACAAAGTTCTAGAGATCAAGACGAAGATTCAAGATCAAGCTTCAAGCCCTTGAATCCAAGTACAAGTTCAAGATCAAGACCAAGTTCAAGATAAAGCTCCAAGCTTTTGAACTCATCAAGTCAAAGATCAAGATCAAATCCAGAGCCAAATCCAAATCCAAACTTCAAGATCAAGCTCAAAAGCCCTTGAAGTTATTATTTTGGAAAGACGAATCAGAGGAATCATAGAGATTGTAACACTCATATTTTGATAAATAAAATATATTGTTGCAATATTTTCCTGTCTCGATATTTATTTTCTTGACGCGAATTTAGTTGTTACAAATTCTGGCACGCCCAGTGGGACAATCTCCACCTCTCATCTCAACTTTTCAACTCACAAAGTTCAGCAACATTGAGATGGCTTCCAAGAACACCAACTCAAAATCTATCGTTGCAAAATCTGTCTGGCCTCATGACCTTGATGCCAATTCCAAGTTCTCTTCTGAGGTTCAAAGCTGCATGAATGCTACTAAGGGAAGCTTTGGACCAGTTACAAGAAACAAAGCAAACTTGATGGGACAACAAGCACTTCAGGTGCCGCCCCCATCAACTCCAACTTTCGGTTCTTTATCTTCCAAAGGAGTAGGATCATCTACTGAGCCATTGGAAAAAGGGGAAAATATCGCTGAGATTATTGAAAACACTTTGGCTCGACTTAGGCTCTGCAGATCCAGAAGTCCAGCAGCGAAGAAAGACGATGAAGTTTCAAGCCTTGGGTCCTCTCCAACCACGTCGCGCGAGTCATTCCAATCAAAGATCAATCTATGGGAGAATCCATGTTATTCTCCATCATCTCCAACAGCAGTGCATGCCATGGCGACTAATACTTTAACAGTGGAGGAACAACTTGCAAACTTGACAAAGGCAATTGATAGCTTATCAAACTATGTCAAGGATCAAGACGCTCGCATCAACAAGATGGAAAGCATGATGGAGGGAGAATCTAGCCATACACCAGGAAAACGTCCAGAAGTTCAAGAGGTGATTAATACTCCAGCTAAGCAAGTAACACATGCTAAGGAAATCCAAGTTTCTGCTGATGGGGTAATTCAAATTGACCAACTGAAGGAGTTCATTATGGGAACAATCAAGGATAAGTACGAGGTTTCTTCCAAGTCTTCTCTTGCATATGAAAAGCCATACACCGCAAGAATTGATAGCTTGAAGATGCCCATCGGTTATCAACCCCCAAAATTTCAGCAGTTCGATGGCAAAGGAAACCCAAAGCAGCATGTGGCGCACTTTGTTGAGACATGCAACAATGCTGGAACCTACGGCGATTATCTCGTCAAGCAGTTTGTCCGTTCCCTCAAAGGGAATGCTTTCGATTGAGTCTGGTTCAATTGATAGCTGGGAGTAGCTGGAACGGACGAACTTGGTTTGAAAATCCCTAAAAATAATACGAAGGCCTTATGTTGTAATGCTGATAAACTAGAGGAGAACAATGAAAGTCCAGAGTCATCATCACCTGCGAAGTCAGAAAAACTCACTGAATCTACAGCCGGAGAAGCAAAGACTTGTGAAGCAAAGATCACATTCACGAGTGATGATATCCTACTTGGGGAAGTTCCTCACAATCGTCCATTGTTCATGGTTGGATATGTGAATGAACAACGAGTGAATAGAATCTTGATTGATGGAGGATCCGGAATCAACATCCTGCCTATTCACGCAATGAACGAACTTGGCATCTCAAGAGAAGATTTGATTGAAAGCCGTTTGATGATCCATGGATTCAACCAAGGGGGGCAAAGGGCCATAGGTGCTACAAAAATAGACCTCACTATTGGAGAAATGACTTCAAGCGCATGGTTGCATGTGATCGATGCAAAAACTTCCTATAACATCTTGCTGGGAAGGCCGTGGATACATGAGAATAAAGTCGCCCCATCCACTTATCACCAATGCCTTAAGTATCACGAAGAGGGTATTGAGAAGAAAATTGTTGCTGATAACAAGCCATTCACTGAATCTGAAGCGTACTGTGCTGACGCTAAATTTTACTTGAAGAATATCATGAATGCAGTCAGGGTTGATAACATCGCCAAGACATCGGATCCTAAGATTGCAATAACAAAGGCTGAGATTGCAGCTAGGGAAGCGAAAGTTGTAGAGAATGAAGATAGAAGCCACTCTATTCAAAGGAAATCACATAAGCAATGCTTTGCATCTTCAGGCAAAAAGACGGGATCTACGCTCCGCTATGTTCCAAAACTGAAGGAGAAGAAAGACCAATCATCCGACCTGCAAAGTGACGTGCTGAATGGATTAACCCTTCCTATCAAGCGGCTTGATGCTTTGAAGTTATCCTCAAATTTGCTTGGAAAGTTTGTGGCCCGAAATCCGCCGGAGAATAGTGCACTCCCCACAAAGCGCACAAACGAGGGTTTTGATCCGAATGCTTATAAACTATTTGCAAAGGCTGGGTACAATCCCAACGAGCCATCTAAGTTAGGGAAGCTCCTACCAGAAGGTTCAATGAAGAAATCACGTGAAGGCTTGGGCTTCGAAAAACCCCCACCAGTTCGCATCTCTATAAAGAGGGTAAGCATCAATTATGTCGGTGCCGAGGATGAGTCTGTTCCTTCGAACAAAAGAAAGTCCGTCTTTGATCGGCTCGGAGAACCAACTGCAAGAACTTCTGTCTTTGATAGATTGGGACCATTGAAGAAGAGGAACAAGCTCCAAAAGGGTGATGTAAAGGCGAAGATAACCATTTCTCCTAACGCCCTAAACCTTTCCAGAGATTGTCAAAGTCTGATCCCTTCAAGGATGAAGCGTCAAACAAAACTAGTAGTTTCATGTGGTGAAGTGTTAAAGGCAAAGACTCACACTATAGTCCACACAAAGGAGCGTGAGGAAGATGAAGAAAGTGTAGGATCTTCATATTATGTCGTCGCAGAAGAAGAGCAGAATGCTTCATATCCAAATAATGTCAAGAATGAGTCGGAGGATATTTCTTGGTGTCACCACATATCTTTCAAAGATAGAGACCTGCAGGAAGATGAAGATGCTAAAGATGCCCCGCCTGAGCTTGAAGAAGGAGTGAAGGCGACAGTTGACGCATTGAAAGAAATGAACCTCGGCACAGATGAAGATCCAAGACCCACATATATAAGTGCTTTGCTGATGAAGGATGAAGAAAGTGCCTATGTAGAGCTGCTGAAAGAGTATAGAGATGTCTTTGCTTGGAGCTACAAAGACATGCCTGGTTTAGACCCCAAAGTAGCGGTCCATCATCTGGCGGTTAGAAATAGTGCTCGGCCTGTTAAGCAAAGCCAACGCCGCTTCAGGTCAGAGCTGGTACCCTTGATCGAGAATGAAGTCAACAAGCTTATCGAGGCTGGTTTTATTCGGGAAGTCAAGTATCCTACTTGGATTTCAAGCATAGTCCCTGTAAGGAAGAAAAATGGCCAAATTCGAGTTTGTGTTGATTTTAGAGATCTCAACAATGCATGTCCAAAGGATGAATTTCCACTCCCCATCCCAGAACTCATGATTGATGCCACTACTGGATATGAGGCAATGTCCTTTATGGATGGCTCATCTGGCTATAACCAGATTCGTATGTCTCCTAAGGATGAAGAACTCACAGCGTTTCGAACTCCTAAGGGAATTTACTGCTACAAGGTGATGCCATTTGGCCTGAAAAATGCTGGAGCTACCTATCAAAGAGCTATGCAAAATATCTTTGACAGCATGCTTCACAAAAGTGTCGAGTGCTATGTTGATGACTTGGTGGTGAAATCAAGAAACAAGAAGGATCACCTACAGGACTTGAGAACAGTGTTTGAATTATTGCGAAGATACCAACTTCGGATGAATCCTTTAAAGTGCGTATTCGGAGTTACTTCTGGTAAATTCCTTGGTTTCATTGTTCGACACCGAGGGATTGAAATTGATCAAGCTAAAGTCGATGCGATTTTGAAGATGCCTGAGCCTAGAAATATTCATGAACTAAAGAGTCTACAAGGAAAGTTGGCGTATCTTAGGAGATTCATTTCAAATCTGGCCGGAAGATGTCAACCATTCAGCCGTCTTATGAAGAAAGGTGTCCCTTTCGTATGGGATCAAGCTTGCAACAACGCATTCGAGAGCATCAAGTCGTACCTGATGAAACCTCCAGTTTTAGCTGCACCTATACCTGGAAAGCCGCTGATACTATATATCGCAGCGCAAGAAAGGTCTGTTGGGGCACTTTTGGCTCAAGAGAATAGTGAAGGGAAAGAAAATTCCCTTTACTACTTAAGTAGGATGATGACACCAAATGAGTTGAAGTACTTGCCAATCGAAAAGTTGTGTTTGGCGCTAGTCTTCTCTATTCAAAAGTTGAAGCATTACTTTCAAGCTCACGTCGTCCGACTCATTTCCAAAGCAAATCATATAAAATTTGTGATGTCAAAACCAGTTCTTAGTGATCGTCTGGTGAGATGGTACCTCTAGTTTCAACAATTTGAGATTGTGTACGTCCCTCAAAAAGCGGTGAAAGGACAAGCATTAGCAGACTTCTTGGCAGACCATCCGATACCTGATGATTGGGAGCTCACTGATGAATTACCTGATGAAGATGCAATGGTCGTCGAAGTTCAACCATCGTGGAAGATGTACTACGACGGTGCTGCACGTCGTGATGGAGTTGGGGCTGGTGTGGTTTTGTAACTTCCGAAGGAGAGGTTTTCCCATATTCTTTCACGTTAATGCAACGTTGCTCTAATAACGTCGCAGAGTATCAAACACTCATACTTGGTCTTGAAATGACCGTTGACATGAAGCAGTTACAGTTGCAAGTATACAGAGACTCTAAATTGGT
Source organism: Petunia x hybrida (assembly GCA_037355625.1). Taxonomy (NCBI): domain Eukaryota; kingdom Viridiplantae; phylum Streptophyta; class Magnoliopsida; order Solanales; family Solanaceae; genus Petunia; species Petunia x hybrida. The sequence continues at coordinate 349,462 of JBBBVM010001137.1, read as the reverse complement.
AATCAATTAGCTTCTAGGTAGCTATGAGGTAAGGAAACCAGAGTTACAACCCTATCACAATTATGCACAGAAGTTAATAGGATGGCTTGGGGATGTAACTCTCCAGCATGTGCCGAGGAAGGAAAATAAGAAAGCCGATGCCTTAGCGGCTTTGGCGTCAACATTTGCCTTGCCTGAACAGACGCAAGTTACTATTTGCCAAAGGTGGGTAGTACCACCATTTGATGAAGGCGTGGATGGTGAAAATGAGCTTCAACGTCTTGTTGTTGTTTCTGAGGCTGAGAAGGAGGACTGGCGGAAACTTATAATTGATTACCTCAGTCATGGAACCCTGCCAGAAAATCCGAGAAGAAGAAGCGAAATTCGTCGTAGAGCACCCCGTTTCCTTTACTACAAGGACACTCTATATAGAAGATCATTTGAGGGAGTACTTTTGCGATGTTTAGGAGATGATGAAAAACTTCATGCTCTGGAAGAAGCACACTCTGGGGTATGTGGATCACATCAGTCTGGGCCGAAGCTTCACTTCCATATAAAAAGGATGGGGTACTATTGGCCAACAATGGTGAAGGATTGCTTGGACCATGCTCGAAGATGCAAAGCTTGTCAGCTCACTGCAAACTTCATACATCAACCACCTGAAGTGATGCACCCAACGGTCGCGTCTTGGCCATTTAATGCTTGGGGACTAGACATTGTTGGACCATTGCCGAAGTCTTCTGAAGGACACGTGTTCATATTAGCTGCAACTGATTACTTCTCAAAATGGGCAGAAGCTGTCGCTCTCAAGGAAGTAAGAAGTTGCAAACTTCATTCGAGTAAACATTATTTACCGCTTCGGTATCCCTCGTTATATAATAACGGATAATGGCAAGCCATTCGATAATAGACTGATGAATAAAATATGTGATCTCTTTGGCTTCAAGCAGCACAAATCTTCCATGTACAATGCTGCCGCCAATGGCCTAGCCGAAGCATTCAATAAGACCTTGTGCAATTTGTTTAATAAGGTTGTTTCCAAATCCAAGCGAGATTGGCATGAAAGGATGGAAGAAGCTTTATGGGCGTATAGGACAACTCACCGCACACCAACGCAAGCAACTCCTTACTCGCTTGTTTATGGAGTTGAAGCTGTGTTGCCATTGGAGCGTCAAATACCATCCTTGAGACTTTCTCTCCAAGAAGGGCTCACTGATGAAGAAAATGCTCGCTTACGCCTTGAAGAGTTGGAGGCTCTCGATGAGAAAAGACTCGAAGCTCAACAAAGCCTTGAATGTTATCAAGCTCGTCTATCTCGTGCTTTAAATAAAAAGGTTCGCCCGAGATATTTTCAGGTTGGTGATCAAGTTCTTGCAGTAAGAAGACCCATCATCACTTCCCATAAATCTGGGGGCAAGTTCACTGCAAAATGGGACGGACCGTATGTTGTGCAATAAGTCTATTCGAGTGGTGCTTATAAGCTTATTGATGCTAAAGGAAAAAGACTTGGTCCCATTAACGGGAAATTCTTGAAGAAGTACTATCCTTGAAGTTGAAATGCTCCTCAACGCACGAGCCTAAACTGCAAGTTGAAATGCTCCTCAACGCACGAGCCTAAACTGCAAGTTGAAATGCTCCTCAATGCACGAGCCTAAACTGCAAGTTGAAATGCTCCTCGATGCACGAGCCTAAACTGCAAGTTCATACGCTCCTCGACACATGAGCCTAAACTGCAAGTTGACACGCTCCTCGACGCACGAGCCTAAACTGCAAGTTGACACGCTCCTAGACGCACGGGCTTAAACTGCAAATCGCCACGCTCCTAGACGCACGAGCTTAAACTGTAAATCTCCACGCTCCTCAACGCACGAGCCTAAACTGCAAGTTGAAATGCTCCTCGACGCACAAGCCTAAACCACAAGTTGACACGTTCCTCAACGCACGAGCCTAAACTGCAAGTTGACACGCTCCTAAACGCACGAGCCTAAACTGCAAGTTGACACGCTCCTAAACGCACGAGCCTAAACTGCAAGTTGACATGCTCCTCGACGCACGAGCCTAAGCTGCAAGTTGACACGTTCCTAGAAGCACGAGCTTAAATTGCAAATCACTACGCTCATTCGATGCACGAGCATAAACTTCATAAAACTCCTGGCCCGCAAGAGTCTAAACTGTGCACGGCCTAAAAAAAAAAAAGAAAAAAGAAAGTCCGCTAGGTTGAAAACCTCGAAAGAGGCGGCCTAGGCAAAATTTAGGACCAAAAAAAAAAGAAAAAAGAAAAAAAAGAACACACCTCTTCTCCTATGAACTACGTAATGATTTGATCCTCTTCATGGAGGTACGTAGGCAGCTTAGAGCTCAAATTCTAAGTCCAGTCGCCCAAAAAGAAGAAAAGTTCTTTTCCTTGTCAAGTTTCACATTGTTATTTATAGATCAAGTTTAAATTGTTAAAGCTTGCAACCTAGAGAGAAAACGTGATTACCTGCCAGGATGTTTCAAATTCTGAGTATTATTATTCTAGGAAAGTTTAGAGAGATTCAGCTCAAGATATTAGATAGTGGAGGGAGGATATATCTTCTGCTCTCTCGTATACTTCAAGCATGGCAAGTGAGAGATGGCCCTCGGGATTCAAATAGTGATGGTTTGATATGGGCAACCCTCCAAAGAAAAATGGTGGCTGTCCTTCAGGCTACCAAGTCTTCATCTTGGAGTCTTTGAATTCATCAAGTCTTCAAGTGTGAGCCTTCAAATTCGCCAAAGTCTTCAGGCTGGGATCTTCAAATTTGCCAAGTCTCCAAGTTGGAGTTGGTCAAGTCTTCAACTGGAATCTTCCTCAAAGCTGGAGTCTCTAAATCTGCCAAGTCTTCAAGTTAGAGTCTTCAAATTTGCGAGTCTTTAAATTTGCAATTCGTCTAGTTAGAGTCTTCAAATTTATCAAGTGTTCGGGTTAGAGTCTCCAAGTCTTCGAGTTGGAGTCTACAAACTTCAAATTTTCCAAGTCTTCAAGTGGGAATCTTCATATTCGCCAAGTGTTCAAGCTGGAGTCTCTAAATTCTCCAAGTCTTCAGGCTAGATCATTCAATTTCGCCAAGTATTCAAGTTGGAGTCTCCAAATTCTCCAAGTCTTCAAGCTGATGTCTTCAAATATATGTCAAGTCTTCAAGTTGGGGTCTTCAAGTTTGTCAAGTCTTCAAGTGGGATCTTCAAATTTTACAATCTTTCAAGTTAAGGTCCTCGACTCTTCCAAGTTTGACAAGTCTACATGTTGAAGTCTTCAAGTCCATCGGTCTTAAAGTCTATGTCATTCAAGTACGGAAAGTCTTCAAAGTTGAAGTACTTAATTTAAAGAGCCTTCGAGTTTATCAAGTCTTGGGATGGAGTTTTCATATTCGTCGGTCTTCAAGTTGCTCTTCCAAATGGCTTCTTCCATGGGATTGTCGTCATTAAAGTGGGAGTGCGTTGCCACTCCAATCACCTTAAACTTGACTTTCCTATGAGTATCGCTCCAAATAATTCTTCCATGGGATTGTCGTCGTTAAAGTGGGAGTGTGTTGCCACTCCAATCACCTTAAACTTGACTTTCCCACGAGTATCGCTCCAAATAAGTCTTCCATGGGATTGTCGTCGTTAAAGTGGGAGTGCGTTGCCACCCCAATCACCTTAAACTTGACGTTTCCATGAGTATCGCTCCCAAATAAGTCTTCGATGGGTCGTCCTCATTAAAGGGTTGACTTCTTTAGAATCATCTTTTGGCCTACATAAAAGAAAAAGAAGAGCAAAGAAGAAAAAAAATTACAAAAGGGAGAAAGTATTTTTACCTGACAAGAGAAGAAGAAAATTCAAGCGCAGAAGTCCTCTTTTACTTGCTGGAAACAAAAAGGAAGAATGAATAAATAAAGTTACAAAAAAAAGGGTGCACGTTACGAAAAAATAGGCGCGCAAAGAAAATTGTGTAAACATGGGAATGAGAGTGAGCTATGTTAGCTGGAAGAAACTAATGCAGTAGATGGAATCACGGCTCTTCAAACAAATTTAAGTGGCCAAAATACAAGGATGAAATCTTGTCAATGACACCTGGCTGGTCAAATATAGTTCCACAAATTTAATTTATTCTTAAAAAAGAGAGAAAGCAGGGAAACAAAATAAAAAATAATGAATGTTATTTGTGCATTGTTTGGACGTAGAGAAAAAAGGTTGGTATGATGATAGGTTACATAAATTCCATTCATGGGCCGAAGGAAGACGCAAACTTTGCAGAAAATACTTTCAAGAAAAAAAAAAGTGCTAATTTATGTAGAATGTTTTCTCATATGGAAAAAAAAAGAGCACAAAAGAACAAAGATACTTACCTTGCAAAAAAAAAAGTAGAAGAATTAAGTGCTCTTCTTTTGTCTTGCTTTGGGATATCAACAGAGCCTGTTTGGTGGAAATTATTGATGTTGAAGGGGGTATTTATAGAGCTTAGAGGCGGTTGAATTAGACCTCCGAATTAGTGTAGAATTGGAATGGGAAGCTAACGATGTTTTGTCCCAATTAACAAAGGAGTACTCCATTATTTCCTTAAAAGTGACCAAGTACAAAAGGGAATGGTAAAGTCCAACGTTGGAAATATGTATCCTACGTGGACAAAAGTCCTTGTATAGCAATATTACACAAAGAAAAAGTCGGTGCTTTATTTTTGATCTACCTGTTCGATTTTGGTCCAGTGACATTGAGGGTGATTTTGACGAATGGCCATCTTTTAACGCCAAGAACTGAGAAGAAGCCACTTCTCTTTACAGTGTTGACAGCTAGCTCTTTTTGTGGGCTATTAACTGGAGGATAGCCAGTTGTTTGCACGATTTACTTATCAAATAGCCACATTCTATGCTGCTAATTGGCACCTCATGACCAAAGAAATTACTTCAAGCCTAGTCTTCGGGTGCAAAAAAAATTAAACCCCAACAAGCCTTGAAGTAGGGGGCATTTGTAGACAAGTAAATTTTATTGGATTTAAATCCATGAAATAATATGGCTATATGCTAAATTGAAGATATATTGGTCCAAATAAGTGCTATGGGCTAATATAATGGGTTTTTTACATTAATGTACAAATTTTCAACCTTAATTACAAAAAAATAGCAATATTTCTTTAATTACAATGCATAACATTATTTTTCTAACACATTTAACAATAACACATTTCACTTCCCATTTTTCCCAAATTAAAAATTCTCTCACTCACTCTCTCTTTCTCCCACCACCCCACAACCACCCCCAACGCCTTATTGAGATCGAAAACCATAAAATATACTGCCGAAGCACCGTAGTCTAAATTCTATGGAAAAAGAGCTGCTTCTCATTATATCAGCCATGTACTTAACCCAGATAATTCGTATATCACAACTGTGTACTTACCCATCAATAATTGCATCCAACCATTTTGTATATGTTTCAGTTTGACGGAGATCATTCAATGATATCACAGCCATGTGGAAGAAGAAAAAGAGATCTCAGTAGAAGCTTCTGACACTGAGGTAGCTTTCTAGTTAACTCAGCAACTAAGTTTTATTTTGATGAACTAAGTTTCATATCACGCAAGTATCCTGCTCTTGTTCATTTAAAATGAATTAGCTAGACATAAATTGTTGCTTTTATATTCAGTACCAGATGAACTGAACTGCAGTGCCTGCTTAACAAAATTACAGGAAAAGTAAAAAGGTCTAGTCAATTACCAAAATTTATTGAAGAAACAATAATCTCACAACCCCCAAATCTTCACAATTTGTTGATGAATTCAGAAACTCAAAAATCCTTCAGAATCAGTAATAGATAGTTGAAGTTTGGTATGTTATGGGAAACAATTGAAATGGTGCAGAAACAGTTGGATACGGTGCTGCAGAAACAGTTGAAACGGTGCAGAAACAGTTGAAACGGTGTAGAAACAGTCAGATACGGTGCTGCAGAAACAGTTAGAAACAGTTGAAACGGTGCAGAAACAGTTAGATACGGTGCTGCAGAAACAGTTGAAACGGTGCAGAAACAGTTAGATACGGTGCTGCAGAAACAGTTGAAACGGTGCAGAAACAGTTATATACGGTGCTGCAGAAACAGTTAGATACGGTGCTGCAGAAACAGTTGAAACGGTGCAGAAACAGTTAGATACGGTGCTGCAGAAACAGTTGAAATGGTGCAGAAACAGTTAGATACGGTGTTACAGAAACAGTTGAAACGGTGCAGAAACAGTTGAGATACGATGAGATATTAGGGGAAATGATAGAAATAAAAGTGAAATTGGGAGAAATGATGGGAGAAAAAGTGAAATGGGGAGAAATGGAAGGAGCAAAAGTGATAGTGGGGGAAATAGGAGGAAGAATGTAAGGGTTTGGTATGTTATGGGAAAATATTGCTATGTTTTTGCTATATTTGTAATTAACTTGTGTTTTCTTCTATATAGAGTTATTTTGCTAAAATGTTGCTATGTTTGGTAATTAAGGTCTAAAACTTGTACTTTTATGTAAAAAATCCTAATATAATTGCGCTAATTATTTAAATATAATAAAAGTCCAATCTTGCTAGGCTAGCCCAACTAGCTTATGGCCCAATGGATATAGATTTTCCTAAAGGCCCAACAATGTGCCACATGACAAGTGACGTGGCGCCAAGTCAAATACAATAGCCAATTGGACCATGCCACACGTCAAATGATGTGGCAATCCAAGTCAAACCCCAAGACCAATGAAAATACGCCATGTGGGCATGTGACATGTTATGGCCAATCAAATACGGTCTTGTCACTGCTTAAATCTGATTGGCCGGTCCACGGGCCAAGGCCCGTCAGGGTTTCTTGGTGGCTACTCCACCCTATATCTATATAAAGGGGTCAAATCTCTCATTTACAAAGGAGAAGAAATCAGAAGCAAGAATCCATAACAAGAAGCAAGAAAGAGCTCGTGGATCAAAGCAAGAGATTTCTACAAAAGCTGCAAGCACTCAAATATTTCTCTACAAAGTTCTAGAGATCAAGACGAAGATTCAAGATCAAGCTTCAAGCCCTTGAATCCAAGTACAAGTTCAAGAGCAAGACCAAGTTCAAGATAAAGTTCCAAGCTCTTGAACTCATCAAGTCAAAGATCAAGATCAAATCCAGAGCCAAATCCAAATCCAAACTTCAAGATCAAGCTCAAAAGCCCTTGAAGTTATTATTTTGGAAAGACGAATCAGAGGAATCATAAAGATTGTAACACTCATATTTTGATAAATAAAATATATAGTTGCAATATTTTCCGGTCTCGATATTTATTTTCTTGACGCGAATTTAGTCGTTACAATAATCACATGACATACTATTAATTTAGTGTAAATACTTGATGTGCTAAGTTTGTTATCAATTCTGTCATTTCATTTCATCCGATTTGTCTCATCCCATCTAAAGCCCGCGAACATAGGGTGGTCTTGCAACTTGCAAATATCTTCTTTGTAGAGTAAATGCTCAGAAACAATAAGAAAAATGATTCAGGTAAAAGGCCCTTAGCTCGCTAAGGGTCACTCTAGTTTGATGCTTAAGTCAAAATATTTGTAAAAGAAAGTCGATAAACAATTTAAAAGTAATGTAACAGAATGCATATTAGCCCCTGTAACAGAATGCATATTAGCCCCCATTTGTTTATAGTTTTTGGGTCACTTTTTAGAGAATTTTTGAAAAAAAAATTGTTTGTTTATACAACTTGGCCAAAATCTGAAATCAAGATTCGCAATCAGTTTTTGGGAATTTTTGGAAAAAAATATTTTTACGACTCACAAACTTCAATCTTTTTTTCAAGTAAAATGTATGTCCAAACACAACTTCAAGTTCTAAAAATTCTTTTTAGACTCAACTTCAAAAACTCAAATTCCCAAGTTTCAACCAAATCTATGTCCAAACGCTAGCTTAGAAAGCTCAAATAGAGCATGTTTGTGAATAGTCTTTGCGAATGTTTTTGTCATTATAGCTGCTCGTCCACGACGCCAGTATGTGCACACAGATTTGAAATTCTATAGCAAAAAAATGAAATATTTTGCCACAATATATGACTTGGGAAAAACTTGCACAAATATTTAACACCAAATCATACTTATTAATCATGCAAATGAAGAGTAAACATGTATATTTAAAATTTACACCAATGAGTTGACCGTGGGGATTGTATTTTGAGAACCGAGGAGGTATAATATCAGACAAAACTAAAATCAAAGTGATGTGGCCAATAATCATCCTCAAACAAGAAAATGAATCGAAATCATCAAAGAAGATTTCCTCCACCAATATACATAGGCTTGTTATTATATCTCCTGCTGCTACTCCTTCACTTTTTTGAATCAACATCATCGTTGTTTTATTCCCAAGCTTAATGGGGTTTCTTTAAATTCACAAATTTTTGCTCCCAGTTTTCCAATGTTGGGTTTCATTCAAGAATCAGTGGTTGTATGATTAATGTATTGAATGAAATTGTATGCTGGAATGATTATTCATGAGTTGATTGGAACCTTTATCATTGTTTATAGTTGAAATATCATATAATGAAAAACACCTTTAATGCTAACGACGCACATCAAGAACGGTTGTATGGGCCTAAATCAGTTTAGGATTACAAGTAGAATTTGGATTCGAATATAAGCAATTCTTCGTATCAAAGTTGAATAAACACACGAAAAAGATGTAAATGTGGAAAAATAACTGTATTTCAATATATGATTGTGAGTACAAATTTGGGCAGAGTTGCAGGTCTATGATACAAAATGAACTACTATTTATAGGCCTAAGGGCCTTGCCCACGTTCTCCACCATCAGCTAGTGCCTTGTCCCACGACCTTGACATTAAATGGAGAAGTTAGTGGGGTAAAGTAGTGGGCTGCAAAGCCGCTGGATCCGAGGTGGTCATAGAAGCTTGGTCACAAGGCTTCGGTGATACAACCTTGCTGTTCGGGTAAGAGGACGTGTCACCGAAACTCAACATTCAACTCGCCTTCTGTAGTGGCGTAAGAACTTGAGTTTGGTGACTTAGTCGCGGGTTTAACCATCTCTCTTCGGAGCGTCGGCTCGCTTTCTCTTCGGTCCATCATTCCGAGGTGCTGACCGAGCACGTTAATTTTTACACAATACAGATAGTCCCCCACTCCTCGGATGAACGCCGAGGTTGCCGAGGACTGGAATGAATTTGAGCGAAAAATCGACGTGGCGAAACCCTATCCAAGGATTTCAAAAAGCTGCACGTCTTTCGGGTTGCCGTTCCGCGTTACGTGGCGGTCGTTGATAGGTCACCGAACGGTCGCGCCGTCTTTTTGTTTTCCCCAACGTTACAGTCATCATTGCTTCTCCAACTTGCACGTGTAAGTCTCCTATAAATACCTCATTTCCCCTCCTTCCACTTCACTTGAAAATCTTGACATTCATCAGAATTTGCAAAGAAAAATTTATTTACCCTCCAAACTTGTTTTTCTGATCGACTTCTTCTCCCATTTAGTCATTATCATGTCTGCTACAAACTCCGGTCACGGTTCAAGTGATTCTGGCGAGAGGGCGGAGCGCTTTGCCGCCATGGCCATGAATGACGAGCTAGTCGCCTCTGTGCCACCATTGCAGGTGGTTGAAGCGGGAGGCGGTGGCGAGGCCACGTCTGCGACTCCTGCCCCTAAGAGACGTAAGGCGAGGGCTGGTCGTGATACGGCGGAAGTCAGTTACGACGTAGAGCTTGACGTGGGCGATGACGATCGCGACAAGGACAGGGGTGACGTCGAAGGTGATGACGTCACCAGCGCCAAGGAGGCGGGCGGTTTGGTAGGCGGGGCCGAAGTGAGTGGGACAAGTGTCCAAAAGGGGGAAACCGAAGCTGGCCCATCAAAGAAGTCGAAGAGGAAGATTCCTCTCGAGGTTGAGATTGATCCTCGGTTGGTCATCCCCTTAAGTTTCAATAATGATAAGGACTTGAAGGTTCATGCTCAGTCCGATGCCCATAAAGGGAAGAAGAGGAATATTCTAGTTCACGTTACCCCAAGCATCATCACCGAAGATAGGCTTGACGCTGTTTGGGCTGACTGCCGTTTGGGGCCCGAAGTGGAGATTAGGATCCCGGCGCCGGACTCGGCTGTTTCTGTGCATGTCGAGGGATACTCTTCAGTTTTCACCTACCCCTTCACCATAGGATTCAAATTGCCAGTGCACCCTATCATCGACGTGTTTTGCAGATCTTACAATCTTTGTCTAGCCCAACTTGGGCCTGGGGTATGGAGGGTTGTCCAGGCCCTTGAATACTTGAGCGACATAGCTGGGTTCCCTTTCACCTTTCAACATCTGATCTCCCTCTATTATCCTTACTTCCATAAAGTCGGGGTGGTTGCCCTCCTGCCTCGGGGTTCTTACGCAATTCTGAGTAAGAGAATGGATCATGGAGACCGAGGTTGGAATGATCGGTACGTGCTCATCCCTACGAGGTTGTTATCAGCCGAACCTGGCTTTCCCGAAGTGTGGAATGCTCAACGTAAGTGTTTATTTCTGTTTTCCCTTCGGTTTTGGATTGTCATAGTTAGTACTTAACCTTTTATCCACGACTTGCAGCTGAAAAGGTTCCAATTAACCCACCAAAGAACTTGCTTGGGTAGGTTACCGAAGTTATGCAGGCGAAGACGCGCCCAGAGCGACAGTGGATGATACTAGCCGGCTTGGAAGGGAACCGATGGGTGTGTAAGAGGCATGGTGAGTTGTGCGTCCATATTTATGACTGTTAGATCTTTTATTTGTTTTGAGCTGTCATGGTCTGATGCTTTTCATTTGTGTAGGACTCCCTAACAGAGCTGTGAGAGATGCCGAAGAGGAGAAAGGAGCCGAGCTGGATGTTGAGGGGGGAGGAGAAGAGAGAGGAGATAAGAAGGAGAAGAAAAAAAGAGAGAGGACAGTGATTGACATCACCGAGGACGTGGCGAAGATGGCGACCTTGGCAAAGCGGATTATTGAAGAGAAGAAAGCCAAAGGTTCGTCAAGCTCGGGGACCTCACAAGGTGATGAAATTTTCTTAGGTCGGTTTTCGTGCGTTTCCACCTCTACCCTTTCTCATGTTAAACAAATTGCTCCCCTTCCTTCCCCAGGTTCCAAAAGAAAGAGAGTTGTGCCAAAGCGAGCGGCCAAGGCGAAGGGTCCTCGGGTCGAGAAAGCTGCTGCTCCTGCTGCCGAAGCAGCGATCACAAAACACCGGGGACTTATTGATGAGCCCAGCGATGAAGAGCTTCCCCCCTTGGCTCCCGAGAAAAGGCCTGAGCTAGCCTCTGAGGCGGTTCAAGAGCCGAGGCCCGAGGTTGGTGGGACAATGGAGGTGATAAACGTGGAGGAGTTTGATCAGGAGGCTGCAAAGCGAAAGGGCAAGGCTAGAGTGGGCGAAGGCTTGATCAAGAGTACGGTCAAAGCCTCTCGAGCTTCGCCGAAGCCTACCAGCACCGTACCTCAGGATTTGGAGATATATATCCTGACGCAAATTTGCTAGACGCCACAAAAGAGGATGTTGTGGCCCTTGATGGCATACTTGGCCCCGCCGAAGCTCACGCCCTTCGGAATCTTAGCCCGATGAGATTGATGGGTGTCTCCGCCGCTTCAGCCCTTTGGGTAAGTCTCAGCGTGTGTTTTGCATAGTTTAATTCGCCATTTTTCTGATACTCACACTTTGTTTCAAATGCAGAGTTTGGTTCTTGCATTGCAAGCTGTTCATCTCGAGCGTGAGCAAGCCAAAGAGATCCAAGCAGCTGATGCCGCTTGGGATGAACAGAAGAAAGTTCTTAGAGGGCAAGTTACCGAGCTAGAGGCTCGATTTGCAATTCTGAATGAAGAACTGGAGCGCGCCAATGAAGCCTCAGCCAAGGCCGACGCCGATCTTCGCGGGGCTGTGGAATCTGCCGAAGCTCGAGTCCAAGCCGCGACGAGTGAATTTACTGCAGAGCGTTCGAGGTTGAGCCTTGAAAATGCTCGCCTTGAGGCTGAGCTCTTCAGGGCCAAGACCGAAGTGCTTGAAGCAGGCGAAAAATATCGCAGTAAACTTGGAGAATACAACGCCAAGCTCGTTGAGTTGCAGAGCCAAGTGGACCAAGCGCCATCCCTTCGGGGCAAGATCTCCAAGCTCGAGGGTAGGATTGCGTACCTTAATGGGCGGGCCGAAGTTAGGGCAACAAGGGCAATGTTTGAAGAAACATGGGCCGTTGTCAAGACCGGGCTTAGCGCACTTGAATAAGTCCAGGCTGGGCAGATTGTACTTGAAGAGGAGATTGCCAAGGCAAGGGAGGCTGCTGCCGAGGCTCAAAGGATTGTGGATGAACTCCCTTCGAGCGAGGGCTCAGATGATGGCGGGCCCGAAGGCGAAAGTGCCGAAGAGGGCAGTAAGGATGCCGATGGGGCGCAACCTTAGTGTTTGATGAACATTTTGATGTTTTTATTTTGTTTCAGGCCTTCACGCCTTTTTGGACATTAGCCTTTGGACTTTTATGTATGCATGGCTTTTGAACTTCGGGTCGTTTTTTATGTAAATATTCTTCAGCCTTCGGGCTTTTTAATGGAAAAGATCGTCCGTACTTTTATCTCGAGTGTTGGATTTTGCATATACCGAACACCTCGCTAAGAATAAATAATTTGCTTACCGATGCAAACTTAGAACGACATCTCGTCCTCGAGTCGATGCATTGTGCAGCTTCGGAGCGCAAGATTTAAACAGATAAAATGGATATAAGATCAAAGTCATTTCATTGATATCAACGAACTAGAAATCGGCAATTTACATAGAACCAAGTCGAAGCGGACCTTGGGTAGAGAACAAATTTTCGAATAAGAGCAAACTGACAATATGCCGCTACTGGGCTAATTTACGATGTACTAAATCTATTCCCCGGGTGTAAGTCCCCGGTTGTCGGAAAGATAAGCTTCGGTTGGGAGGCTCGATGTCGACCTCGGTATCAACCCTTCTCACTCCCCCCAGTGTTCGGTTGTGAATCTTGATGAAGATCCGAGCACTGGAAATCGTTCGCTTCGCTTCCTGAAAAGGTCAAGCAAAAAAGATGGAACGAGGAGCAAGTTAGTACATTTCGACCGGGGCCATGGGAGCATTGTTCGGCTCGGGGCTGTGGATGAATTTAAAGAGATTGAAAAGTATTTACCTCGACTAGAAGTAGTATCGTTTCAGTTGGAGATATTCTAATTCAGAGGTTTGGGTTCGCCTTGCAAACTTTCAATTTGATACGACCCCTTTCCTACGATTGCCTTGACTCTGTAGGGTTCTTCCCAATTTGCAATAAGCTTCCCCTCGTTGTCTTCCTTTGTTGATTGGTTTACAGTTTTTAGCACATAGTCTCCAACTTTGAAGTCTCTGATTTTGGCTTTTCTGTTGAGGTATGCCTCGATCAGCCTTTTTTGGGACACTAGCCGAACCAAAACTAATTCTCTTTTTTCCTCGAGCAGATCCAATTCTATGCGCATTGCCTATTGGTTTGCATCTTCGGCAGTGTGGTTGTACGGAAGGCTTGCTTCGCCCACTTCTACGGGGATGAGGGAGTCCATGCCATAAGCTAGTAAAAAAAGTGTCTCACCGGTGCTATTCTTCTCCGTTGTTCGCATGGCCCATAGCACCCCGAGTAGCTCCTCGGGCCAAGGGCCTTTTTTCTCATCGAGTCTTTTCTTGAGATTTTCAATGATGATTCTATTTGAAGACTCGGCTTGGTCATTGGCACTTGGGTGATAAGGAGTCGAAGCAATTCTTTTGATCCCCCACTGCTTGAAGAAATCAGTGATGGCTGCTCCTATGAATTGTTTGCCGTTGTCACAGGCAATCTCTCTTGGGACGCCGAACCTGTAGATGATGTTCTTTTTGATGAATTCGATTACTTGCTTTTGCTTTACCTCGGTGAGAGCCGCTGCTTCCACCCATTTTGTGAAGTAATCAGTTAGTACAAAAATAAAGCAAACACCACCCTTTCCCTTGGGAAATGGTCCAACAATGTCCATCCCCTATTTCATGAAGGGCCATGGTGATACCACTGAGTGTAGAGGCTCGGCCTGTTGGTGGATCATTCGCCCATGGCGTTGGCATTTATCACATTTTTGCACGAAGGCCTTCACATCGGCACTGATTGTGGGCCAATAATACCCAGCTCTTAACAACTTACGCACCAGGGACTTTCCCCCCGAGTGGTTGCTACACTCGCCTTCGTGCACTTCGGCCATCACGTATCTTGCCTCATCGGGACCCAAACATTTGGCCATCGGGCCGCAATATAGCCTTTTGTACAAGTTACCCTCGATCAGGTGATATCAGGCTGCTTGGGTCCTTAACTTCTTTGCTTCTTTTTTGTCTTGGGGGACAGTCCCCGAGTCGAAGTAGGATATGAACTTACTTCGCCAATCCCATCGGTTGTCCACTGAGTTGACTTGCAACTTCATTTCTCTCATTTGTGCGGACAGCAGCCGAACCACTGAATCAGTCCCCGAGTGAGCTTCGTCGATCGCCGAACCAAGATTTGCTAGAGCATCAGCCTCAGTATTTTCCTCCCGAGGTACTTGTTTAACTTGCTATTCTTGGAATTGAGCCAAGATTCTTTGTGCTCGATCCAAGTATAATTACATTCTGGGCTCCCGAGCCATATAATCACCGAGGACCTGATTCATTACCAACTGTGAGTCACACGTCAGTTCGATTCTTTCAACCCCCATTTTTTTGGCCAGCTCCAAACCTGCTAAAGCTGCCTCATATTCTGCCTCGTTGTTGGTCACTTTCTTGAACCGAACCGAGTGCCTGACTTTCTCCCCGGTGGGCGCTCTCAAGACTATGCCTAACCCTGAACCTTTGGAGTTTGTTGCTCCATCGGTGTGAAGTATCCATAGTCCCGAGGAGGTTCCTTTTGCCATGGAGTTTTCCTTTTCCGCCTCGAGCAGAATTCCAATACTAAAATCGGCCACGAAGTCTGCCAAGACTTGAGACTTAATGGCAGTCCGAGGTTGATAGGTGATATCATACTCGCTCAACTCTACCGCCCATTTTGATAACCTCCCTGATAACTCAGGTTTATGCAATATAACCCTTAAAGGGAAGGTTGAAACTACCGCTATTGGGTGACATTGAAATAGGGTCGTAGTTTCCGAGCAGTAACAAGTAAAGCAAGTGCTAATTTTTCCAAGTGTGGATACCTGGTTTCACCGTCGAGGAGTGTCTTGCTCACATAATAGATGGGTTGTTGCTTGCCATCTTCTTCCCGAACCAGCACAGCACTGACTGACACCTCGGACACGGCCAAGTAGACCAGTAATATTTTACCTTCTTTTGGCTTGGCAAGCAATGGTGCGTTAGCCAAGTATTGCTTCAAATCTTTCAACGCTTGTTTACACTCCGGTGTCCATTCGAAGTGATTTTTTTTTCTCAAAATGGAGAAGAACTTGTGGCATCGCTCCGAGGACCTTGAGATAAATCTACTCAAGGCGGCAACTCGGCCAGTCAAGCGTTGAACTTCTTTCACCCCGGTCAGCTCCTCGGAGATCTCTTCAATAGATTTGATTTTGTCTGGGTTGGCATCGATTCCTCGTTCAGAGACAATGAATCCCAAGAATTTTCCTGATCCAACGCCGAAGGCACACTTCTCAGGGTTCAACTTCATGTCGTATTGCCTCAACACGGCAAAGGCTTCCCTCATATGATTCAAATGATCCTCCATTTGAATCGATTTGATGAGCATATCGTCTATTTAGACCTCCATAGACTTTCCAATATATTCTTTAAACATGCGACATACCAACCTTTGGTAGGTCGCCCCGGCGTTCTTCAAACCGAAGGGCATCACCTTATAACAGAAAGTACCTCGGTCAGTGATGAACGAGGTCTTCTCTTCGTCCTTTGGGTCCATGAGGATCTGATTATAGCCCGAATATGCATCCAAGAAGGTCAATAGTTTGTGTCCAACCGTGGAGTCTATTAACCTGACAATTTGTGGTAATGGATATGAATCTTTGGGGCAAGCTTTGTTTAAGTCGGAGTAGTCTACACACATTCTCCACTTGTCATTTTTCTTCGGTACAACCACCACATTGGCCAGTCATTCGGGGTATTTCACCTCTCTTATGAAACCATTTTCTTGTAGCTTGGTGGTTTCATCCTCGATCGCCTTCTTTTTGACCCCGGCATGAGGTCTTTTTTTCTGCTTTACCGGGGTGAATTTTGGGTCCACATTCAGTTTGTGAGTCATGATCCGGATCGATACCCGTCATGTCTGAATGGGACCAAGCAAAACTGTCATGGTTGGACTTCAAAACTTCAATAATCGCTCTCTTCAACTCCGGGTCCAACTCCGAGCCGACAAACACTTTTCTATCGGGGAACTCTTTCAATAGGGTGAAAGATTCCAATTCTTCAACGGTTGAGTCCTCGGCCTTTTGCTTCTGAGGCTGTTGAATGCAGGCTGGAATTTTTCAACTTTCCCTAGGGTGTCCTCCCCGCTTGACCCTGGTTCGTGTCGTTGCTATTGCTTTGGACTGATCGGGGCGACTCCACTCTTTAATGCAACCGAATAGCACTCCCTTGCTACTCGTTGCTCCCCTTTGATTGATCGAACTCCCCAAGGCGTAGGGAATTTAATCACTTGATGCAAGGTGGAGGGGACAGCTTCCATGGAGTGGATCCATGGCCTTCCGAGGATCACATTGTAGGCCAAATCCTCGGTCATAACTTGGAACAGTGTTTCTTTAGTAACCCCCTCGTCGAATGTCTTGAGTGTGATCTCACCCAACGTTTTCTCCGTGGAGTTGTTGAAGCCGGCTAACACTGTTGATTTGGGGACAACTTCCCCTTTCAGCCACATTTTCTTAACAGCCCCGTAGCTGATTATATTGACTGAGCTGCCGGGGTCGATCAAGACTCTTTTGATGTCAGAGTCATTGATTCTCAGCATGATAACCAAAGCGTCGTGATGGGAAATATCATCCCATCATAGTCATCATCGTCAAACACAATGTATTTACCCGAGCCACCAACTGGGGTTCTTTTCTCTATGGTGATGGAGAGCTTGGCGAATTTCTTGGCTGCGGCGAAATTTACGCCGTTCACCTCTGATCCCCCGGTATGACATTCACTACTCTCTCTGATGTAGGGAAAAACGGGCGGAAGCTTGAACAATATGAAAATGCGGAAGCGATAAAAATAAAGATAAAAACGAAACGAGACGAGACTCGAACGATTACCTAAGTAGCAACGAGGAACTTGTCTCGCTACACCTCAAGTAAATATCAAGGAATCACCTACGCTATGCAACTATCCTCAAGAGATACCCGACTCTTGCAAATAGAATGATCAAAGATGGATGAAGTTCAAATTGGAATCCACCAATTGAATTCAAGTTCCCAACAAGGGTTCAAAGAGAGCATAGCTTAAGTTTCTTCAATATTCAAGGTGATGTAAATGAAATGAAAGACTAAGGGAGACTTTTATAGTCTTCTCATATGCCTAATGTAATGTCTAAAATACCCCCAAAGTGGGTTAAAACAATAAAGGCCACGTAGGGCTAAAGTAGGAAATACACATAAAAATAAAGGAAAATCCCGTCATGCCAACACAGGGGTAGGCGGTCCGCCTCCCCCTCAAGGCGCTCCGCTTGTTTTCAACTTCCTGAGGCTGGCTGCACACTAGGCGGTCCGCCTAGTGCCTTTAGGCGGTCCGCCTCCTTAGATCCTGAGGCTCGAATTTGTGTAGGCGGTCCGCCTCATTGTGTAGGCGGTCCGCCTCATCCTGGGAGGTCTTGAAATGGCTAAAAATGGACTCTAGATGTTCTTCCTTGGTCCGTAGTTTGTCTTCCATCAATGGTGATCAAGTTCATGACTTCAAATCACTCTCGGATCCTTCTCGGGAGCCTTTGATGTATACTCCTTGTGCTCTTGAGCTTGGTTCTTGATGGTTGGCGCTTTGGCTCCAATTTTCCTGGCATTTTCCTCCCCTTCTTGAAAGGATTTCGTCCTCGAAATCAAACCATCAAGTCCTACAATCAAAGACAAGCACAAACAAAAATAAAACTCCTACTACAAGAGTAGGTTAGTGCCACAAGTGTGGGAAAACACACTCTTATGGTATAACCAAGTATCAATAGCCATAAAGAAGTTCATGTTCCCAAGGGAACTAGCAATTACTTGGTTCAACAAAGAAGTGCACCCAACACAAGAACAAACAAAGATATCAATAGCGCGTGAGATATGCAAAAACAAGCTTTCAAAATCCCTATGATCCCTAAGTTCAAGATTAGCACACCAAAACGTCCCACTACGCGAGTAGGCAAGTCCAACAAGAGTGAATGCAAGGGGTGTGGAAAATTCACTCTTGTGATAGAGCCAAGTATCAATACTAATCAAAAAGCTTATGTCCCCAAAGGAGACAACAAGTTCTTGGCTCACCAATGACAAGCACTCACAACCATAACAAGCAAAGAGATCATTAGGACATAGAATATTCAAGATTACACAATCAAGTTTCCTATGACCCCTAAGCTCATGATCGACACGCCAAACCTTTAATGCAATGCTTTCACAATGTGGCACAATGGGTTCGGCATGCTCAATTCTCAAAGTGTGGCTAACATGTGGAATGGGATAGGTAAAGTAGAGCAATTCACATTTAGCATCAAACAACCCACTCCCCTTCTTAAAAGCTCGCATACTCACACTAAGAGATACCTCCTCACCTCTAATTTCATCCTCAAGACAACCCCTCTCACAAGGTAAGCTCTCAAGGAAGGCATTAATAATGGCCTCTTCATTATCATAACCCGAACCAACATGAGTAGGGTCACTAGAAAAATCATCTACCTCACTCGAAGCTTCAAACAAAGAGTTGTCTATGGGATCAAATCCCTCACACCACGGAGGTTCCAACTCATTCCTAACTCTAGCTCGATACAACTCACCACCACCAATAAGGATGCCCTCAAACAAAGGATTAGTAAAAGTACGCATCCCATTCTCAAGGTCAAGCAAAGGTGAAGTATCAAAGCTAGGTTCTTCGCTCTCACTTGAGGAGTCATCATAGGCAACCTTGTCCAATTCATGCAATTTGGACTCCTCAAGGTCACTCTCATCCTTACTACGACACACAAATCCACCAAAATCAATTACGCCAACAAGGGTAGAGTCACATAACTCATCTTCCCCTTAATCAAATATAGGTGGGGCGTCATAACAAGGGTCACAAGCAAGGTCAACTACTACATTTTCACTAAAGAGAGGTCATTTGAATACCGGGCTCGCATCATGATGTGGCTTTTCATTCCTCTCTACTAGCGGTTCACATGCACACACTAGTTGACCATTAGACTCTTCACTAGTTGCAAGTTCAATAGGGGCATTACAAGCAACAACTAGCATTGAGTCTCCACAAGACAAGGGATTAACATGTTCATGGAAGGGTGAAGTAACACTTACATTTGAGTCGCTCCCGTGAGCACTCACATCGCTTGAAGTGTCGCGTTCAATTTCTCCTTCATGAAACTCATAATGAAGATCTCCATCCTCTTGTCTCCCTTCCAAGGCAAATGGTGGAGGCACCAATAGCTTGCCTTCAAGAGTACCTACACATAAGCCAAAACAAGTAGAAGAAGAAGGGGATAAAACATGGTTAGAACAAAAGGTGTCCTCACCCTCAATTTGTTTTTCCTCTCCTCTTCTTTCTTTCAAATCGCTCTCATGTGCATGTGTGTGGGGATGAGGTCCAATAATATTATCACCTCGCTCACTTTCCCCAACTCCCTCATTTGCCATTGGTTGGCTCATAGGAGTAGTATAATTACTCCTAGAGTGAGTATTTACATCTACTTGGGGAATGCCCAAGTTGTGGAGAATTCCCACTTGTTGGGGAGTGCCCAACGGTTGGGGATTGCCCAACTTCCTTTCACTAATTCCTTCTTCGGCATCCTTTTGGACACTCAGGGTCCATTCCTCTTTGAGGCGATCAAACCTCGAGCTTATGGATCTCACCTCGGCCAAGAGGTTGGCCAAAATGCTTACCGGTACCTTAATGGCATCGTATACGTCTCCGGGCATGTACCTACAAAAATCAAGGATAAGATAAAGAGGTTAGAGTAAAAACCTCACCCGCTCCCTCACTTTTGAATGTCTCTCGGTACACTCGTTTAGTGGTGGGGGATTTTTCACTCAAACTTAATTCAAAGGCTTCCTCGTAGTTGAACAACTTCCTCAATAACCAATCAAATTTACAAGAACAAAATACTCTTCGGGAAGAGTGGAGTTGATGGGACTCAATGAACGCTAGGCTATATAGGTGAGAACTTGAAGCAAAATGTACTACGAGTCTTCTTTGATTTTCTAATCACCACTAAGCACGAGTATCCTAAACGCTTAATGAACTAGTACTAGTAAAGTAGGAGTGTTACTTGAAAAGTACTAGCCGGAAGGGATACAAGCCAACAAAAAGCGAAAACCTACGAAAAACTACAATCCGGACAGCTTCCAGAAAAAGGCGCTCCGCCTCCAAAAGTCCAGAGAGCAGCCCAGAGGGAGGCGGTCCGCCTCAAAATGTAGGCGGTCCGCCTACTTGCATTTCCTGCAACGTGCAAAAACGCGATCTTGGCTTTTGGCACCCAATTTCTCAATGGTTTTCAAGGGGTTTTTGATATGTGATGATACCCAAAGTTGTTTTAGACTATAACAAGCAAACCCCAATGGTTTAATCCAACAAACAACCAACAATCAACTTGTTTTAAGAACAAGAACAAGACCGAAGATTCGTAAGAACGAAGCCTAGCTGTGCTCTGATACCAACTGATGCAGGGAAAAACGGGCAGAAGCTAGAAACGATATGAATGTTGACACCCAATTTTGTCCCGAAAGTTTCAATGAAAAGCCTATTTATTTAAATTAAAATTAATTTAGAAATTAAAGGTAATTGATAAATTTCAATTAAAATGGCTAAAATTGCAATGCGTAGCATTAATTTCAGCCTACCCTTACAACTCCCCTCTTTACCTATTAAAATCTAAAATTAGGCTAAAATCGTTCTTACATTTAAATTTTGACCTAATCATGCAAAATACATATATATGTTATACACATACCCTCATATACGTTACTCTCCCTCCCCAATTCAGAAAACCCATACCCGATCCCTAATCCCTTACCCGCTTAGAACCCTAAACCCGACCCTAATTTCCCCAAATTTTCCCCCCAAGAATATGATAATAGTCCAAAAAAATCGTACCCGCTGGTCCCCCGCGACCCCCACTTCAATCCAGCTGTGGTGGTAGTACAAGTTTCAAATCCTATCGTCCATTTCAAAAAGCAAGTTAATCCGAGCCCTATATCGATTCAAACGGCTTCTTTTGTATAGATAAGGCTTGGATTCGTACCACCTTTATGGGAAGAGACGAATCTAACCCTTATCTTGCAAAGAAAGGTCGAAATTGAAGGTTGATTTTAGAAATTCATAACCATCCAAACCCTAACATTCTCAGGTATAAATTCTTATTTTTATTCATTTTAGAGGTCTTCTGAGCAGCAGAGAGTGGGAGAGGCAGCAACATACATGAATATTTTTCCTTAGTTTTCTTTTACAATGAAATAGTATTACTGTTTCTTTTGGATTTTGCGTATCGCTTCGTCGTTGTTTCAGTCATCGCTTCATTATTTGTGTCGTCGCTTTATTATTCTGGTCGTCGACCTCGCTCGAGTCACTGAGTCGAGTCGCTTGGGTTGAGTCGTATTTTCTTCGGATCCTAGTCTCAGTTCATTGCTCCAAAACAGGTGATTCTTC
Source organism: Petunia x hybrida (assembly GCA_037355625.1). Classification (NCBI taxonomy): domain Eukaryota; kingdom Viridiplantae; phylum Streptophyta; class Magnoliopsida; order Solanales; family Solanaceae; genus Petunia; species Petunia x hybrida. Next base: position 327,707 of record JBBBVM010001137.1, on the reverse strand, counting down.
CCTGCTTTTCCCTCTTCTTTATGCTATTGTGTTTAAAGTGTGATAAGCTTAGCAAAAGTGTTCATTGAATTAAAATCAATAACCTTTTATGTATGCTTGAAAACTGTGAGCTTAAAGTTGGTTCCTTTAGTTTTGAGGTGATAAAGTTGGCATAGAAACTACCTGTTAAGTTCTTTGCAGCATAAAGTTGAATTCTTTAGGTGTGTTAAAGCGTAAAGTTGAAATATTTTGAGGGATTTCATGTTTCTGTATCTTCACCCTTTTCAGTTAGTTCCATTTTTGTCTTGATGTTTATCTGGTTTAATGTGTTGCTTCTTTCTCGACTGGTTGGTATCCAGAGTCCAGCTCTGTCTATGTTTATGTTCTGAAGCTGAAGTCAATATAAAAGGCTCTTTCTGGTTCTTGTTTGTTTGAAAGGGTGTCCTGGCGAAATGGAGTTGTTCAGGAAGGAGCATAGCAAGGGTTAGTTCCTGGATATCTGCAGGTTGTTCAGGCAGTTTTTGTATGTATGGAGGTTCAGGTAAGGGATTAGTCTAGTGAGGAGAGTGTATAAGGTAGTTCTAGGTTGGTTCTAGTGCATGAGGTTGAAGTATGAGCGTGCTGGTGGTGTGTGTGTAGTTTGTAGGAGTGTATGCAGAGTTCAAAGAGTAGTTAGTTATGAGTGAGGGAATTCAGGCTGGTCTTGGTTGCTTTGAAGTGGGTTTGCTTGGGAAAGGAGGAGTCTGTTTTGCCCTTTGAATTTCTAGTTTTGTTTTGGAGAGTTTAGCCTTAGTTTAGTAAAGAGAGTGTTAGGCAATGAATGTTTTCAGGTGTTGATAAGTGTTAGAGGGGTTTGAAGTTTGTTTGGAGTAGAAGATATGTCTAGTTCAGTTTTAGGGCATCAAGAGAGTTCAGGGAGGAGTAGGTAGGAATCGGAGAGAGTTGGTTAGGCATCAGCTTTTGGTGTTGGTTTAGAAGTGGTTTATATGTGTTAGCAGCCAGAGTTTTTGGAGGTGTTTTAGGCTTTGCTTTGTGTTTTAGTTGTAATCTATGAGTTCAGGGCATGCTGGTGAAGTGTGAGAAATTGAGAGAATATTACAGATGTAGCAGGTGTGAGGTTTTCTATTGGTAAATCAGTTTGCTTGATTTTTCTTGAAATTTTCCATTGTTTTTGTCTTCAAAAATGCTAACACCTCTCTAAATTAAACCTGTTATTTTCTTATTGAGTTTTGGATCACCTTTATTGCGATAAAGTTTAATTCTTTGCCTGTGTTTGTCATCTTTGATTAGCTTGGTGTTAAAAAAGAATTATTCTTTCATGTTGTAGTTGTGATAAAATATTTTGTCTCCAAGATTTCATCTTTGGTTCCTTGTTTTCTCTGTTTGGTTAATAAGAAAGTAGAAGCAGGTAGGGATTATTGGTAAGGGTTTGAGTTGATGGTTGTAGCAGTTATTTTTAGATTGTTCTGTCCAGTTTCTTCAGGATTGGTGTAGGTGTTGCAGGTCCTGAATGTTTGAAAGCAGCCTCGCAGGTCTGCGTGTGTGTATAGGGAGCGCAGGTGTTTGTTTGTTTTGGTTCAAGGGATTAGGGGTGGATGTCCTGAAAGGGGTCCAGGTTGATTCTGGTGAGTGAGGGAGTGTATGTATGTGTTTCAGGCTTGGAGGGAGTGTGTAAATGTGCATAATTTAGTGTAAGTATCATGGGCATTCTTTAACCTTGTAGTTAGTATCAACTCTGGGATGTATTCTTGAATTTGCTTGCTTAGCTTTCAATCTTGAAAATGCAAGAGCTGTGCATGAGGATCTGATGAATCTAAAGGTTCCATGAACAGTTAGTAATTCCAAGAACACTCGTATGTTTAAATGAAGCTTCTCTGTATGTTTAAATGAAGCTAGTTCGTAATTGTCTAAGGAGCATCAGCTAGCTTATTTCTGGAATTCCCTGTGATAGCAATCTGCATATTCCTTCACTGTTAGTCTTAAAATCTTTAAATTGTCCTCTATCATTTACTAATCCTTATCTTCCTTTATTTTCTTGGCATGAAAATACCTTGGGAGCGAGTTGATTAAAATTCAGAAACTGGGATTGGCTATTTGCATTAGAGTTATTTGATCCGCTCCGCATTTTCGGGACTTGAGATCCCCGAAAATGTAAAGAAAAAGAAAAAATAAAAATCACAAAGTCCAAGGTTCAATGATTGAGTTTGCGCTTCCGGGTTCTATCTTCTAAATTCCCTCTTTCCCGTCTCCTTTAGAAAAACATGTTTTAGGAGCCCTGTAGAATAGAACTGGTATTTGTTGTGAATAGTTATTGTAAATTACTTAAATTATTTTTATATGAATGCTTTGTATCATTTCTTTGTGAATCGCCAATTAATTTATGGATGTTTAGAATCATTTGTCAATTAATAAGTGCAAAATCAAATTCGACTAAAAATCATACCCTCATCATAATTCGCATTCGAATTGCTTCTTTATTTATCATATTAAATATTTAATTATTTATTTATCTAATCAAATTTATTTATTTAGTTAATCAATTAAATTTAAATCCTTTATTTATTTATTTACTTAATCTAATTTATTTAATTTCAATTAATCATTTATTTAATCAATTAAATATTTATTTCTTTCTTTCTTTCTTTAATCAATTATTATTCATTTACTCCTTTATTTAATTAAAATTGGTAAGTATTCATTTATTTAATTAAGTTATTTATTTGCTTATTTATTTATCTATTTATTCAATAAATTAATTAATCCATTGTTATTATCCAATTATTTATCTAATTTATTTTATTTAATTATCTAACTTCATTTACCCTTTACTTATTCTATTAAGTAATCAATTGACCATTATCTCATTATTCATTTAATTAATCTTAAGTTTTGTTTAAGTATTGTCATAATCAATTTTATCTTCTTTCTATTATTTATTATCTATTTATTTTATTTAAAATTTATCCTAAATTAATTATCTTTAAGTAAAATTTGTGAAAATCGCCGGATTAACCGCTTTTAGCGGATTTTCGAAAGTGCTCCCGCAAGGGACCTTCTTTCGAATTTAATAGAACCGCTTACCTAAGAATCTCTGATTTTAATTTAATTTCCTTTAATAAAGAAATAAAATTGCAATCTTTAGTTAACTTAGGTTCCTAATAATCCTTAAATTAGGTGGCGACTCCAAAGAAACCCTTTGGAGTCCCATTTTGTTGAAATCAAATCCCAGTGCATACTTGTTATGCATTGTTTTTTTCGGGAGGGTTCAACAATGAAAATGAGGAAGCGATAAAGATAAAGATAAAAACGAGACGAGACTCGAACGATTACCTAAATAGCAACGAGGAACTTGTCTCGCTACACCTCAAGTGAATATCAAGGAATCACCTACGCTATGCAACTATCCTCAAGAGATACCTGACTCTTGCAAATAGAATGATCAAAGATGGATGAAGTTCAAATTGGAATCCACCAATTGAATTCAAGTTCCCAACAAGGGTTCAAAGAGAGCATAGCTCAAGTTTCTTCAATATTCAAGGTGATGTAAATGAAATGAAAGACTAAGGGAGACTTTTATAGTCTTCTCCTATGCCTAATGTAATGTCTAAAATACCCCCAAAGTGGGTTAAAACAATAAAGGCCACGTAGGGCTAAAGTAGGAAACAAATGAAGGAAAATCCCGTCATGCCAACACAGGGGTAGGCAGTCCGCCTCCCCCTCAAGACGCTCCACTTGTTTTCAACTTCCTGAGGCTGGCTGCACACTAGGCGGTCCGCCTAGTGCCTTTAGGCGGTCCGCCTCCTTGGATCCTGAGGCTCGAATTTGTGTAGGCGGTCCGCCTCTTTGTGTAGGCGGTCCGCCTCATCTTGGGAGGTCTTGAAATTGCTCAAAATGGACTCTAGATGTTCCTCCTTGGTCCGTAGTTTCTCCTCCCTCAATGGTGATCAAGTTCATGACTTCAAATCACTCTCGGATCCTCCTCTAAAGCCTTTGATGTATACTCCTTGTGCTCTTGAGCTTGGTTCTTGATGGTTGGCGCTTTGGCTCCAATTTGCCCGGCATCACTCTCCGGGGGTGGAGCCCGAGGTGGTTGTGCATCGCCTCGATTCTTGGAGAAATTGTCTTTCCCCTTGTCGGTAAGGAAGTCAGCCAAAACTCCCTTCTTCAGCAAGTGAGCTACCTCGAGGCGCAAAGCTTTGCAATCCTCGGTCCTATGGCCATAATCTGCGTGGAATTCACAATGCAGATTGTGGTCTCTTTTATCTGTTGGGGTCCTCATATCCTTGGGAACCCTTACCCCGGCATTCCCTTTGACTACATTGACCAGCTCCGAGGTCGATATATTGAAGTTGTAGTCTTGGATCCGAGGTAGATCCTTTTTTGGGGCCGAAGCGGAGCTTGAGGGATTTCTTTGGTTCGTATTGGATTGAACCTTCCCTCCGAGCCTTTGGCTTATGTGTGAATTTGGATATGAATTACCGAAGGAGTTTCCCAGCCTTTGGCTGACATGCTGCCTTGTCGAGGTATATGGCTCATACCTCCCCTTCGGGTTGCTTCGCGGCGCCTCGGCGCGATTCGAAGATTCGCCTCGGTTTCGTTGATGATAACCTCGGCTCTTGAATTCAGCCTCCTCCAATCTAATTTCGGAATAAGCACGCCTATGCAGATCCTCCCATGTTAGGACCTGATATTGTTGGAGTTCTTTTCGCAATTCAGCGGCGACGTCAGAATTGCGAATATTGATACCTTTTTCAAATGCCATGATGGCCAAGGTATCGTCCATCCGAGGTAATTCCATGCGTTCGGCGTGGAATCGCTCAAGAAATTCTTTGAGTGGCTCTCCGGGCTTTTGTTTCACTTCGCATATATCCTCCTTCCTTTGGAGGATCTTTTGTGCCCCGGTGTGCACCTTGACGAAGGCGCTAGACATTTCCTTAAAGATGGAAATCGACCCCGCTGGCAGACACATATACCAACGTAGAGCCTCCTTCTCTAAGGACTCGCCAAATTTCTTCAAGAACATCGACTCGAGCTGTATAGCCGTTAGGTCGTTGCTCTTCACCATTGCCATATATTCTCTTATGTGTTCTTTGGGATCGGTGGTCCCATCGTATTTCTTCAAGAAGATGAGTTTGAAGCCCTTGGGAGTTGGGGCTGGAGCCGCTTCGGGCTTGAAGGGCAGCTCCATGTATTGATCAATATCGAGGTCGTCTTCTTCCTTTGTTATCCCCGGCACGCCCTCGAGGCGCTTTTCCACGCGCGCCTCGATGCGAGCTTCGATTTCCCTGCTCATCTTTTCAACGTCAACCGAGGACGTTGTTTCAGCCACGGTAGGAATCGTATCGAAGTGTGGCGTTGTGGTTGGATTGTTCCCCGAGCCCCCAGACGTGGCCCCGTTGTGAGGTCCCCCTGTTATCGCGCCCGTAGGAACGAATAGCGGGATGCCTCCACCAGGAGCCGAAGGCTGGGTGCTGTTCGGTGCAGCACTGTTCCTCGCTTCCAACGAAGCGCGGAACTCAGCGTTAATGTTCGCTTGCTCATCTTGTCTATTTTGGAGAGCTCTTAGCGTAGTGACAACATAAATCTGGAACTCTTCAGTTGTCATTGGTGAGATGGGCTGTTGGTTCAACGGAAGGTCAGCCCGTTCACTATTGTTACCGCCATTGTCAGCCATAACGTTGCTGAATCGTTAGCTTTGATGAAAAACGGACGTGAAACTTTGGAACAAAGCGCTACTGCTTATATCCCCACAGACGGCGTCAATTTGTATGAGCCTAAATCAGTTTAGGGTTACAAATCGAATTTGGATTCGAATATAAGCAATTCTTCGTATCAAAGTTGAATAAACACACGAAAAAGATGTAAATGCGAAAAAAATAATTGTATTTCAATATATGATTGTGAGTACTAATTTGGGCAGAGTTTCAGTACAAATTTCTGGATACCTATGATACAAAATGAACTACTATTTATAGGCCTAGGGGCCTTGCCCACGTTCTCCACCATCAGCTAGTGCTTTGTCCCACGACCTTGACATTAAATGGAGAAGTTAGTGGGGTAAAGTAGTGGGCTGCAAAGCCGCTGGAACCGAGGTAGTCACCGAAGCTTGGTCACAAGGCTTCGGTGATACGACCTTGCTGTTCGGGTAAGATGACATGTCACCGAAGCTCAACGTTCAACTCGCCTTCGGTAGTGGCGTTAGAACTTGACTTCAGTGACTTAGTCGCGGGTTTAACCATCTCTCTTCGGAGCGTCGGCTCGCTTTCTCTTCGATCCATCATTCCGAGGTGCTGACCGAGCACGTCAATTTTTACCCAATACAACTGTTATCATGCAACTTCGTCCCACATCAGAAAATAGTACTAACTCCCTCTCTATATAAAGAAGATTAGGGTCAGGTATTTACAAGTCGGTGGATTTTGGAAAATACTTGCTAAGAGGTGGAGACACTGTGAGCACGGGGACAAGCACACCTGGAAGTTCGGATTGCGGGCCCCATGGGCAAGCAGGTTGTGGTGCGTGCTTAGGATAGATAGACGATAGCCATAACGTGACCCCAGAAGATCTATAAACTGCTTTTCAAAACTACGTCACATGAGAAGTTTGAGAAATTGCCACCTTAAAAGTGCGGCATACACTCCAGATTTCTACTTCATGTTCTACAAGTATAAAAGAAGTGGATGTCTTATGGAAGTCGAATCAATGTAGAATTCTCTCCCAACTCAACCTGAAAAAAAAATTCAGAAAAAAATAATTAATGTAAAAACAAATAACATTTTAATTGACAGTGAGATGAAGCCAAAAGTCAAATGTTGGTACAGTAGGAAGACCATGAGTTAATTACAAGAAAGCCTAGTGAGACACTACGAAGAAGATCTACCTCTGTGTTTATGTAATTGTTGACATTCATTTCCAATAAAAAGAGATGCAATGAGCAATCCTATCATATCTACCTCGTAAATCACTATTATGAGACAATATTCCTTTAATCATTCCTCCTCTTAACAAATTCATCTTCCACAACATCCAGAAACATGCATATCTTCTTTCACTATTTCAAAAAGACCAGAAAATATCATGGATCATAGTCGTAAGACTTGTTGCCACTATTCTGAATTTCACGGGTTCCTCTGCAACTTAAGCTAACCATACAAAAATTTATAGCCTGTTTGGCCAAATTTCTCAAAAGACAAAAGTACTTTTTTTCAAGAAAAAAGCGCTTCTGAAGAAATTTGAGGTGTTTGACCAAAAGAAAATACTTTTAAGAAAAAGCAGAATCAGTTTTTCTGCTGTTGGGAGAAGCTACAAATTTCTACTTCTCCCCAAAAGCAGTTTATTAATTTTTTAAGACAAAAGTATCCTTACCAAAAATATTTATTTACCATACTATATTTAATTATTTTAACCAATATATTTCTTAAATATAAATAAAACTTTATTTTCTGCTTCCCTTTTTTGGTTTAACTTTATTTCTATTGATTAAAAACAAAGTATATATTTTCTTTTATATTTTATATTTAAACTAAATAAAAATAAAATATTAAATTAACTCTTTTATTGAAAAATATTTAAATCTTTTACATGTTTAAATAATATTAGTCGCATGATGAATCTTAGTAATGCATTTTTTCGTAATTTGAGACTCAAAAGTACTTTTTATAAAGATTATCCACAAACTATTTAGAAAAGCACTTCTCAAATGAGCTGGCCAAACACAAACTGCTTATTCTTTAAAAGTACTTATCTGAAAAATACTTCTGAGAAAAGTACTTTTCAAAATAAGCAATTTTTGGCAGTTTCGCCAAACATGCTCTTAATGACCAAATGCAGCTGCCACTTCTAATAAGCTATAACACTTGCAAATAGAGAACATCATGAAAGTGTTTCGCATATGCCGCTAATGACAAGAAAGAGACAATTTTGAAATTGGAAAAGCAGTGAGCAAAGAAAAGACATAATCTATAAAAAGTTTATATACCCAGTTTCCCAACAGTACTGATGTATTTGAATAAGAAATTGATGAAATCTTTTTTTTCTTTTTTTTAATTCATACAGTTCAGGAGAAGGCAAAAGTGATGTACTATGCCTAAGTTACCATTATTATCTCAATGATAACAAGTGTGCAGGGAGGTCATTAAAATACTAACATTTCATTTTGCAGAAGAATCGTTGTCATCAACCAAGCAAAGATGGAACATCAAGCCTAAGTAGCTGTAAATATATACAAACATCAACTGATTTCATGTGGTTAAGGCAAAACTTATTTGAAGTAACTGCAAAGAAAATGATAATTTTTACCTGTAAATCTAGAACACTGAGACAGCCAAAAACTTTAATAACCAACATAACCATCCTCCCTAGTTCTTAATGGTCGACCACCACCCCCAACAAAATGTTGTAGTCTGAGCCTACACCCAAAAAGCTTGAGCAAAATGTTTCCGTAGGAGGATTCCTGCATTTGGATATAAGGATAAAAAGAAGACAAATGATGATAACCAAGGCTCGGGAGGAAAGAAAATTCCAACTGTTGATATGACCCACTTGTTGCTCCCAAACGCACACACAAGTATACGTGGTCGATAAGTAATAAAGTGATAAATCGAGTATCGTTCCCACGAGGACTATTCAGACTGAATTCTAGCAAACAATTTATATAAACTATTCGGGGATCTTTTTCCAATAGTGAGGATTTTATTAACTAAAGAACAATAATGTAAATGGTAGAAGTGAATTCAAACAATGGAGCAAAACTTGGTTGTTATCAGTAATAAGGAGACGGTCCAGGGTCAGCGTTACGAACAATCCAGTTGAGTTTTCCAATTGATTCCACTTCTTAAATCCAGGATTACTAACTAACAGATTAAATGTACCCGTAAAACCTTTCGATTCTTCACGGTCTATGCAGGCGACTCCAATCCCTATATGTCTATGGGTTGAATCAAGTGCACGCATTAACGAAATCTGTAATTAGTTAAGCTAGGCGAGCAAGTATATGTCTATCCTACTCACAAATTGGTTCCCCGATGCCCGGGTTCACAATCTAGCTCTATTCTTTCTTACTACGTAATTAAATTCTCTCTTTCGAGTTCAATCTAAAAACCATAGATAATGCGTAATAATCGGGCCCTGACAATTACACAAGTGAAATCAAGAAAGAATAAGCAATCCGTTATGGGATTCAATTAATGGGAATCAATCTTCAAACATCAACTTTCATGTAATACTCTAACCCTAGAACGATAGATTTAGCCACGCATACTCATAATAACAACACAAAGATTTGATGAAATAATGAAATAATGATGTAATAGATTAATGGAAGGAAGAAAAACCATTGTTCAAGATGTTATGAGCTCTCCAATTTGCTCCAAAGTCTGAACTCCCATCAAAAACTAAGTAAAAGAGTATTTATAGGGTTTATAAAGGCCTGGTAATAAGTTAGACCTAAGCCTAGACGAAATAGGACTCCAAAAACGCTCCAGGGCGCTATAACTGGCATCTCACCCAGCTCCATGTCAATAATTGCCTTCGAGGTGACTAAGAATGGTCTCCCCAAAATAATTGGAGCTTCTCGGTCCTCTTCATAATCTAGGACTATAAAATCAGCAGAGAATGTAAACTTACCAACTTTAAGTAATACATCCTCCAACTTACCATCAGGGTGAGTTAGTGATCCATCCGCCATCTTAAGAGTAACTGAAGAGGGCTTGATTGCTCCTAGCCCTAACCTTTTGCAAATAGATAGAGGCAAGAGATTTATGCTCGCACCCAAATCACACAAGGCACCGGTGATATCATGCCCTCAAATGGTACAAGGAATAGTAAACCTCCCAGGATCTTGAAGTTTTGGAGGTAGCTTGCTCAAGATTGTGCTACACTCCTCAACTAATTCAACTGTATCTATCTCTTGAGGCTTTTTCTTCTTGACTAAAATCTCTTTTAAGAACTTCACAAAAGATGGCATCAATTCAAACACATCAGTCAAAGGAATATTAACTTGAAGTTCTTTCAACATACTCACAAATTTTTGATACTGGGCCAGATCCTTCGATGGTATAAGTCTCTGCGGGAATGGTGGAGGCGGCAGAGGTGCCTCCTTTCTCTCTTCTTTCTTCTTTACCTTCTCAACCTTTTCAACTTTTTCTATTTCAGCTCTCTCCTCGGACTTGGCCATCAACTCTCCACCTTCAATTAAATTCACTGCAAGACATTGTTCAGGCTCTTTTTTAACAGTGCTTATTTCTCCCACCAACTGCCCCAACTGGTGCTCCAGGCTCTTTTGAGCATTGGCAAGATCTTGTATGGCCTGTGCATGGGCTGCAGTGTCAGCTATCATTCTCTGCTGGCCCGCCGTTATCTGCTTTAACAAATCTTCAACTGAATTGCTAACCTGCTGTGGTGGAGCTGGAAGTGGGTGGTAATTATTCGGGGCTCTCGTATTGCCTTGATAATAAGCATTACCAAACTGATTTTGACCCTGCAGCCTATTTTGATTACCCACGTAATAAACTGACTCTGGATTAGAGGAGCAAACCTCTGTAGCATGGTCTTGACCACAAACCTCACAAAAACTCTGTAGCTGTTGCACTGGAGCCACTGGTTCCTGAGTCTTTGGCAGAGCTAACTTACTAATTTGATTGAAAATAGCATCCATCCTCGCCCTTAGCTCTGAAACTACATCTAACTGAAGTACCCCTGCAGATTTCATCGTAATAGCTCTACCATCTCCCTGCCAATCAGGATTGCTCTGCGAAAACTTATTTAGAAAATCATAGATCTGGTCAAAAATTAAGGCTAATACTTGGCCTCCAGCAGCAGCATCTACCACGATCTTAGTATGCGCATTCAACCCCTCAACAAAAGTATGTGCAACAACCTCATTGGATTGGTTGTGGTGTGGACAACCTCTCAATAAAGCTTTAAATCGCTCCCAGGCTGAATACAAAGACTCTCCTTCTATTTGTCTGAAGGACACAATTTCACTCCTCAGCCGGGCTGTCTTGGCAGATGGATAAAATTTAGCCAAAAACTTCTTAGCCAAATCCTCCCAAGTAGTGATAGACCCAGACTTTTCAGCCTTTAACCACTTCCTTGCTGCCCCAATCAGTGAAAACGGGAACAACGCCAAGCGAACATAATCAGTAGGAACTCTTGCTGGTGTATAAGTATCACTGATCTCCAAGAAATTCTGAATGTGTTGTTGCGGATCTTCATGAAGTAATCCACCATATTGCCCAGTCACATGCTGCAACTGAATCATGTCGGACTTAATCTCAAAGTGCCCGGTGATAGCGGGCTTAACTATGCTAGACGCTACCCCCTCCAGGCTGGGGAGAGCAACGTCTCGAGCTAAAGCTAGTTTTGTTGCCATTCCTGTAGGTAAAGATCAAGCAGGACCTAATACCTGAAACACCACAAAACTCAAAACAAAAATTAAACCTGAATAGAAAGTAATAAACTGTTCAAAAAGAAGTCAGTCAATTGTTTAGTCCCCTACAACGGCGCCAAAACTTTGTTGCTCCCAAACGCACACTCAAGTATACGTGGTCGACAAGTAATAAAGTGATAAATCGAGTATCGTTCCCACGAGGACTATTCAGACTGAATTCTAGCAAACAATTTATATAAACTATTCCGGGATCTTTTTCCAATAGTGAGGATTTTATTAACTAAAGAATAATAATGTAAATGGTAGAAGTGAATTCAAATAATGGAGCAAAACTTGGTTGTTATCAGTAATAAGGAGACGGTCCAGGGTCAGCGTTACGAACAATCCACTTGAGTTTTCCAATTGATTCCACTTCTTAAATCCCGGATTACTAACTAACATATTAAATGTACCCGTGAAAACCTTTCGATTCTTCATGGTCTATGCAGGCTACTCCAATCCCTATATGTCTATGGGTTGATTCACGTGCACGCATTAACGAAATCTGTAATTAGTTAAGCTAGGCGAGCAAGTATATGTCTATCCTACTCACAAATTGGTTCCCCGATGCCCGGGTTCACAATCTAGCAATATTCTTTCTTATTACGTAATTAAATTCCCTCTTTCGAGTTCAATCTCAAAACCATAGATAATGCGTAATAATTGGGCCCTGACAATTACACAAGTGAAATCAAGAAAGAATAAGCAATCCGTTATGGGATTCAATTAATGGGAATAAATCTTCAAACATCAACTTTCATGTAATACTCTAACCCTAGAATGATAGATTTAGCCACGCATACTCATAATAACAACACAAAGATTTGATGAAATAATGAAATAATGATGTAATAGATTAATGGAAGGAAGAAAAACCCTTGTTCAAGATGTTATGAGCTCTCCAATTTGCTCCAAAGTCTGAACTCCCAAAAAACAAAGTAAAAGAGTATTTATAGGGTTTATAAAGGCCTGGTAATAAGTTAGACCTAACCCTAGACGAAATAGGAATCCAAAAACGCTCCAGGGCGCTATAACTGGCATCTCACCCAGCTCCATGTCAATAATTGCCTTTGAGGTGACTAAGAATGGTCTCCCCAAAATGATTGGAGCTTCTCGGTCCTCTTCATAATCTAGGACTACAAAATCAGCAGAGAATGTAAACTTACCAACTTTAAGTAATACATCCTCCAACTTACCATCAGGGTGAGTTAGTGATCCATCCGCCATCTTAAGAATAACTGAAGAGGGCTTGATTGCTCCTAGCCCTGACCTTTTGCAAACAGATAGAGGCAAGAGATTTATGCGCGCACCCAAATCACACAAGGCACCGGTGATATCATGCCCTCAAATGGTACAAGGAATAGTAAACCTCCCAGGATCTTGAAGTTTTGGAGGTAGCTTGCTCAAGATTGTGCTACACTCCTCAACTAATTCAACTGTATCTATCTCTTGAGGCTTTTTCTTCTTGACTAAAATCTCTTTTAAGACTTCACAAAAGATGGCATCAATTCAAACACATCAGTCAAAGGAATATAAACTTGAAGTTCTTTCAACATACTCACAAATTTTTGATACTGGGCCAGATCCTTCGATGGTATAAGTCTCTGCGGGAATGGTGGAGGCGGCAGAGGTGCCTCCTTTCTCTCTTCTTTCTTCTTTACCTTCTCAACTCTTTCAACTTTTTCTATTTCAGCTCTCTCCTCGGACTTGGCCATCAGCTCTCCACCTTCAATTAAAGTCACTGCAAGACATTGTTCGGGCTCTTTTTTAACAGTGCTTATTTCTCCCACCAACTGCCCCAATATGTGCTCCAGGTTCTTTTGAGCATTGGCAAGATCTTGTATGGCCTGTGCATGGGCTGCAGTGTCAGCTATCATTCTCTGCTAGCCCGCCATTATCTGCTTTAACATATCTTCAACTGAATTGCTAACCTGCTGTGGTGGAGCTGGAAGTGGGTGGTAATTATTCGGGGCTCTCGTATTGCCTTGATAATAAGCATTACCAAACTGATTTTGACCCTGCAGCCTGTTTTGATTACCCACGTAATAAACTGACTCTAGATTAGAGGAGCAAACCTCTGTAGCATGGTCTTGACCACAAACCTCACAAAAACTCTGCAGCTGTTGCACTGGAGCCACTGGTTGCTGAGTCTTTGGCAGAGCTAACTTGCTAATTTGATTGGAAATAACATCCATCCTCGCCCTTAGCTCTGAAACTGCATCTAAATGAAGTACCCCTGCATATTTCTGCGTAATAGCTCTACCATCTCCCTGCCAATCAGGATTGCTCTGCGAAAACTTATCTAGCAAATCATAGATCTGGTCAAAAATTAAGGCTAATACTTGGCCTCCAGCAGCAGCATCTACCACGATCTTAGTATGCGCATTCAACCCCTCAACAAAAGTATGTGCAACAACCTCATTGGATTGGTTGTGGTGTGGACAATCTCTCAATAAAGCTTTAAATCGCTCCCAGGCTGAATAAAAAGACTCTCCTTCTATTTGTCTGAAGGACATAATTTCACTCCTCAGCCGGGCTGTCTTGGCAGATGGATAAAATTTAGCCAAAAACTTCTTAGCCAAATCCTCCCAAGTAGTGATAGACCCAGACTTTTCAGCCTTTAACCACTTCCTTGCTGCCCCAATCAGTGAAAACGGGAACAATGCCAAGCGAACATAATCAGTAGGAACTCCTACTGGTGTATAAGTATCACTGATCTCCAAGAAATTCTGAATGTGTTGTTGCGGATCTTCATGAAGTAATCCACCATATTGCCCAGTCACATGCTGCAACTGAATCATGTCGGACTTAATCTCGAAGTGCCCGGTGATAGCGGGCTTAACTATGCTAGACGCTACCCCCTCCAGGCTGGGGAGAGCAACGTCTCGCACAGCTAAAGCTAGTTCTGCTGCCATTCCTGTAGGTAAAGATCAAGCAGGACCTAATACCTGAAACAGCACAAAACTCAAAACAAAAATTAAACCTGAATAGAAAGTAATAAACTGTTCAAAAAGAAGTCGGTCAATTGTTTAGTCCACGGCAACGGCGCCAAAAACTTGTTGCTCCCAAACGCACACGCAAGTATACGTGGTCGACAAGTAATAAAGTGATAAATCGAGTATCGTTCCCACGAGGACTATTCAGACTGAATTCTAGCAAACAAATTATATAAACTATTCGGGGATCTTTTTCCAATAGTGAGGATTTTATTAACTAAAGAACAATAATGTAAATGGTAGAAGTGAATTCAAACAATGGAGCAAAACTTGGTTGTTATCAGTAATAAGGAGACGGTCCAGGGTCAGCGTTACGAACAATCCAGTTGAGTTTTCCAATTGATTCCACTTCTTAAATCCAGGATTACTAACTAACAGATTAAATGTACCCGTAAAACCTTTCGATTCTTCACGGTCTATGCAGGCGACTCCAATCCCTATATTTCTATGGGTTGAATCAAGTGCACGCATTAACGAAATCTGTAATTAGTTAAGCTAGGCGAGCAAGTATATGTCTATCCTACTCACAAATTGGTTCCCCGATGCCCGGGTTCACAATCTAGCTCTATTCTTTCTTACTACGTAATTAAATTCCCTCTTTCGAGTTCAATCTAAAAACCATAGATAATGCGTAATAATCGGGCCCTGACAATTACACAAGTGAAATCAAGAAAGAATAAGCAATCCGTTATGGGATTCAATTAATGGGAATCAATCTTCAAACATCAACTTTCATGTAATACTCTAACCCTAGAACGATAGATTTAGCCACGCATACTCATAATAACAACACAAAGATTTGATGAAATAATGAAATAATGATGTAATAGATTAATGGAAGGAAGAAAAACCCTTGTTCAAGATGTTATGAGCTCTCCAATTTGCTCCAAAGTCTGAACTCCCATCAAAAACTAAGTAAAAGAGTATTGATATGGTTTATAAAGGCCTGGTAATAAGTTAGACCTAAGCCTAGACGAAATAGGACTACGAAAATGCTCCAGGGCGCTACAACTGGCATCTCACCCAGCTCCATGTCAATAATTGCCTTCGAGGTGACTAAGAATGGTCTCCCCAAAATGATTGGAGCTTCTCGGTCCTCTTCATAATCTAGGACTACAAAATGAGCAGAGAATGTAAACTTACCAACTTTAAGTAATACATCCTCCAACTTACCAACAGGGTGAATTAGTGATCCATCCGCCATCTTAAGAGTAACTGAAGAGGGCTTGATTGCTCCTAGCCCTAACCTTTTGCAAACAGATAGAGGCATGAGATTTATGCTCGCACCAAAATCACACAAGGCACCGGTGATATCATGCCCTCCAATGGTACAAGGAATAGTAAACCTCCCAGGATCTTGAAGTTTTGGAGGTAGCTTGCTCAAGATTGTGCTACACTCCTCAACTAATTCAACTGTATCTATCTCTTGAGGCCTTTTCTTCTTGACTAACATCTCTTTTAAGAACTTCACAAAAGATGGCATCAATTCAAGCACATCAATCAAAGGAATATTAACTTGAAGTTCTTTCAACATACTCACAAATTTTTGATACTGGGCCAAATCCTTCGATGGTATAAGTCTCTGCGGGAATGGTGGAGGCGGCAGAGGTGCCTCCTTTCTCTCTTCTTTCTTCTTTACCTTCTCAACTCTTTCAACTTTTTCTATTTCAGCTCTCTCCTCGGACTTGGCCATCAACTCTCCACCTTCAATTAAATTCACTGCAAGACATTGTTCAGGCTCTTTTTTAACAGTGCTTATTTCTCCCACCAACTGCCCCAACTGGTGCTCCAGGTTCTTTTGAGCATTGGCAAGATTTTGTATGGCCTGTGCATGGGCTGCAGTGTCAGCTATCATTCTCTGCTGGTCCGCCATTATCTGCTTTAACATATCTTCAACTGAATTGCTAACCTGCTGTGGTGGAGCTGGAAGTAGGTGGTAATTATTCGGGGCTCTCGTATTGCCTTGATAATAAGCATTTCCAAACTGATTTTGACCCTGCAGCCTGTTTTGATTACCCACGTAATAAACTGACTCTGGATTAGAGGAGCAAACCTCTGTAGCATGGTCTTGACCACAAACCTCACAAAAACTCTGTAGCTGTTGCACTGGAGCCACTGGTTGCTGAGTCTTTGGCAGAGCTAACTTGCTAATTTGATTGGAAATAGCATCCATCCTCGCCCTTAGCTCTGAAACTGCATCTAACTGAAGTACCCCTGCAGATTTCTGCGTAATAGCTCTACCATCTCCCTGCCAATCAGGATTGCTCTGCGAAAACTTATCTAGCAAATCATAGATCTGGTCAAAAATTAAGGCTAATACTTGGCCTCCAGCAGCAGCATCTACCACGATCTTAGTATGCGCATTCAACCCCTCAACAAAAGTATGTGCAACAACCTCAGTGGATTGGTTGTGGTGTGGACAATCTCTCAATAAAGCTTTAAATCGCTCCCAGGCTGAATACAAAGACTCTCCTTCTATTTGTCTGAAGGACATAATTTCACTCCTCAGCCGGGCTGTCTTGGCAGATGGATAAAATTTAGCCAAAAACTTCTTAGCCAAATCCTCCCAAGTAATGATAGACCCAGACTTTTCAGCCTTTAACCACTTCCTTGCTGCCCCAATCAGTGAAAACGGGAACAACGGTAAGCGAACATAATCAGTAGGAACTCCCGCTGGTGTATAAGTATCACTGATCTCCAAGAAATTCTGAATGTGTTGTTGCGGTTCTTCTTGAAGTAATCCACCATATTGCCCAGTCACATGCTGCAACTGAATCATGTCGGACTTAATCTCAAAGTGCCCGGTGATAGCGGGCTTAACTATGCTAGACGCTACCCCCTCCAGGCTGGGGAGAGCAACGTCTCGAGCTAAAGCTAGTTCTGCTGCCATTCCTGTAGGTAAAGATCAAGCAGGACCTAATACCTGAAACAGCACAAAACTCAAAACAAAAATTAAACCTGAATAAAAAGTAATAAACTGTTCAAAAAGAAGTCGGTCAATTGTTTAGTCCCCGGCAACGGCGCCAAAAACTTGTTGTTCCCAAATGCACACGCAAGTATACGTGGTCGACAAGTAATAAAGTGATAAATCGAGTATCGTTCCCACGAGGACTATTCAGACTGAATTCTAGCAAACAAATTATATAAACTATTCGGGGATCTTTTTCCAATAGTGAGGATTTTATTAACTAAAGAACAATAATGTAAATGGTAGAAGTGAATTCAAACAATGGAGCAAAACTTGGTTGTTATCAGTAATAAGGAGACGGTCCAGGGTCAGCGTTACGAACAATCCAGTTGAGTTTTCCAATTGATTCCACTTCTTAAATCCAGGATTACTAACTAACAGATTAAATGTACCCGTAAAACCTTTCGATTCTTCACGGTCTATGCAGGCGACTCCAATCCCTATATGTCTATGGGTTGAATCAAGTGCACGCATTAACGAAATCTGTAATTAGTTAAGCTAGGCGAGCAAGTATATGTCTATCCTACTCACAAATTGGTTCCCCGATGCCCGGGTTCACAATCTAGCTCTATTCTTTCTTACTACGTAATTAAATTCTCTCTTTCGAGTTCAATCTAAAAACCATAGATAATGCGTAATAATCGGGCCCTGACAATTACACAAGTGAAATCAAGAAAGAATAAGCAATCCGTTATGGGATTCAATTAATGGGAATCAATCTTCAAACATCAACTTTCATGTAAAACTCTAACCCTAGAACGATAGATTTAGCCACGCATACTCATAATAACAACACAAAGATTTGATGAAATAATGAAATAATGATGTAATAGATTAATGGAAGGAAGAAAAACCCTTGTTCAAGATGTTATGAGCTCTCCAATTTGCTCCAAAGTCTGAACTCCCATCAAAAACTAAGTAAAAGAGTATTGATAGGGTTTATAAAGGCCTGGTAATAAGTTAGACCTAAGCCTAGACGAAATAGGACTACAAAAATGCTCCAGGGCGCTACAACAGGCATCTCACCCAGCTCCATGTCAATAATTGCCTTCGAGGTGACTAAGAAGCTGGGCGCTTTGGCTGGCGCGGCGCGCCTCCTGTGGTGCCATGCCATTCTGCTCCTCTCCTTGCTCCTTTGCTCGCTCGTGTCGTGTCTTCTTGTGCTCGATCCAATCCTCAATCAAAATCCAATCTTTTCTTGTTCGATCATGCTCTTTAAAGCTTCAATTGCACTGCATAACAATCTACATGCGCACGACATAAAATTAGTTCAAAACCACATTCATAAACTATAAAACGGACAAATAAAAAGCTCAAACATGCAAAAATATTAAGGAAACATTGGTATAAAATGTCAAACATCACCACTTCTCGTGTATATTCTTGCAGCTCATGTTACTTTAGAGAGCTTAAATATCGGAGTGGTCCAAACCAAATTACTACTATATAGAAATGTCATAATGGTCGACCAAGGATATTTTGGTAATTTCACTTACTGTACTTAATTAATTAAAACTCCACAGTGGTGAACTTCTCAATTGGTTCTAGAAGTCCTCTTCATTCCTTGGTCACTCTCCGACTCCACATTCACAAACTGATTCAGTTCTCTTCATCTTCTTCTTCAGTTCTCAGTTAGGTATTACAACCCAGGTATTGATTCCATTTTAATTTTTATCTTCTTTGTTTCTTCATCTTTTACTGATTTGTTAAATTCTTCATCCTTCTCCCGCTTTTGTTTTGGTTTTGGTTGTCTGATATCATTGATAGTTCTAGAGCTCATTGCCCTAACAATAAGGGCTTAATTTGAATGGATTAACTGAGGAATATTTTCTTACATTAATGATTGTATTTTTTTCATGTCGGATATAGTATAGTAGTAACATTGGTTAAACTTTTTACTTGTAATACTTTACTTCCCTTTAGAATTAGATGTGAGTATTCACAATATGTACACTAAATCAATAGTTTGCATGGTTAAGTATGTTTATAAAAGATTCTGAGAGTTATCTGATGCGTTTGTCACTCTTGAGTTTCTTATATTTCTCACATTACCTATATGTTGTAAAACTTAATCATCAAATTGATGTACAGAAGAACTTTTGAATAGTGCTCTTTTAGTAGGTAGAAAGCCTATTGAATTAGTTCTTCTAATCTAACGTTTGACATCTATCCTTTGTAGGAGAAAGCCTTTGAGCAACTTTATGGTGATTATTTTGTGATCCAAATAGGCTGCTGTTTAATTTTTAGTATTACAGAATTATGTGGACTGAAGTGACTACCTTACTTAGTGATGCTAAAACTGCAATTGAAAAAGAAAAGTTGTTAAATTTTTTTTGTTGATATTTGAGCAAGGAGAAAAATGAATGGCAATTATTTGCCTTTTAAAGACAATTCAACCTGTTAAAATCTGAAACCAATAGATCCTATGTGAGGGGCTTAATCACTTTTGGACATTATTGCTCAATCTTTTTTATGATAGTTGTGTGTGTTAAGATCAATTCGGCGTCCCATTGTAACTATGTGTTGTCTACTTTACCAAACTTTGTGTCTTCTGGAGTGTTTTTCTTTATCATTCTTTCATACCTGGTATAATTATTTTGCCAAACTATCTCTTAGTGTATAGTCAAATGCATTATGTTTTGTATTTTAAAGGTTTTTTACATCCAACTTTCTTCTTTTTCTACATTGAAATTATATAAAACTTGCATACCTATGTAAACTTTTTGGATTCTTTTTTGTTTTCCCGCAATTCAGATGTACTTATTGTTTATTGTTATGATGTTTGATTTCTGGTGAAACATTATTTACTCATTAAAAAGAAAGGTTCAGGGCTTTGATATAAAACTTAGCATATACGTTTATTCACTCATAATGAGAAAGATGAGAATATTATTCTAATTTGCCTATCAAGTAGGGAACTCCAGGAGCATAATCACCTAATGTGAAAATATATAGGTTCATATGAGCTCATGCGAGATATACCTGGATGGGTGGGAACAGAATTTTATCTTGAACATCTATGATAGAACAAATATTTTATTTCAAAAGCAATTAATTCTCAGTGCACTATATGTATTACATACCATGGACTGCTCTAGAATAATGCTATCTCTTCATACCATGTTATTTGAATTGATGCAAGTAAGACCACTTATTCCATATTCTGTGGGTTTCTTTTTGTAGATTATGGTGAAAATAAATATACAGAACTTCTTAAGAATCTTCCCTGGTTTATGGGTAGCTTCATATTGTAAATAGATTATGGTAAATAGATTAGTTATGTAAATTGTATAGTGGGCCAAGCCCGTTAGGTTTAGGGTTAGGTTTTCTCTAGGTTTCTTTTGTATAAATAGGGGACTCCCCCCATCAATGAAAGCAAGAGTTTTCACCCAAATATTATTTTTCTCGTGTGAGTGTGTTCGATTTTACATGGTATCAGAGCCATCGTGAAACTCTTCAAGTAGAAAAGTAATGGAGGCTCTAAAAGGTGATGTTGCAGCCGTACGGAAGACAATCTCTCCGTACGATATCACTTCGAATGATAATTCTGGTTTGATTATCACACAGGTACAGTTGACCAGTGAAAACTATGAGGAATGGGCGTGGTCGGTTAGAATGGCGCTGCGTGCAAGGAAGAAGTTTGGTTTTGTTGACGGATCGATCAAGATGCCCGATGAAAAGTCGATTGATTATGAGGATTGGTGGACTATCAATTCTCTTCTAGTGTCATGGATTAGGAATTCGATCGAGCCTACTCTTCGGACCACCATATCGCACATGGAAGTAGCGAAAGATCTGTGGGAGAGTATTCGAGAACGTTTCTCCTTGGGAAACGGACCTCGGATTCAGGAATTAAAAGCGGCTTTGGCCGGTTGTAAGCAAAAGGGATTAACTGTTGCTGCTTACTATGGAAAACTGGCTATGTTGTGGGAAGAACTAGGAAATTGTGATAAGTTTCCAACTTGCTCGTGTGGAAACTGCACTTGCAATCTAACGGTTGCACTGGAGAAGAAAAGGGAAGAAGATAGGGTTCATTTATTGCTTATGGGCCTGGATGAAAGTCTTTATGGAACTGTTCGTTCCAATCTCTTGGCTCAGGAGCCGTTGCCATCGATGAATCAAGTCTACCAAAAGGTAATCCAAGATGAACGGGTCAAAGGGATGGCACGAACTCAGGAAGAACGAGGGGAGGTGACGGCGTTTGCTGCACAACGATCACAACTGCCGAAGACAAGCTATAAGGAGTGTCACTTGTGTGATCGAGGAGGACATCCTCCGGAACGCTGCTATGAAGTCATTGGCTATCCGGAGGGGTGGGTGCATTATTCGAAGCAAGGCACTTCGAATGGAGGACGTGGTAGAGGAAGAGCTGAAGGTAACAAAGGTGGAAGAGGTCGTGGACATCAACCGTTTGGTTCAAATGCTGGTCGGGGACGTGGCAATAATCGAGCAAATGCTGCTCAAGCTGAGCTCGAGAATGGAGAAAACGGACACATGAGTGTGCCCGGACAGACCAACCTGTCCGGAATAACAGGTGATCAGTTGCAGATGCTGTTCGATTTGCTGAAAAAGGAGAAGGCAAGCACAAGTGAACCATCGATCGGTAAGAAAACTCATCCTTCGTGGATTATTGACACGGGGGCGTCAAATCACATGACCGGTCAGATAAGTATTTTGGAGAATTTGCGAACAATACCAAAGTGTCCGGTAGGTTTACCGAACGGAAGCAGTACGATGGCGACTCAGGAAGGATCCATCAGATTTAACGAAGACATGGTTCTTCACGGAGTATTATATGTGCCCGAAATGACTTGCAACTTGATTTTTGTGTCTCAATTAATTAATCAAGTTAGTTGCAATGTAAATTTCACTAATGATTTGTGTGTTATACAGGACCGGGCTACGGGGAAGTTGATTGGAGCGGGTGAACAAAAGAACGGACTCTACTACTTTCGGACGATACCCGTGGTGAAAGTTGTGAAGGTTGATGTGGTAGACTTATGGCATCAAAGGTTGGGACATCCTTCGATGCAAGTGACAAAATCTCTTTCAGTCTTAGAAGATAGTGGGAAAGGTAGCTTAGAAGAAAAAGCATGTGATGTATGCCTTAGGGCAAAACAAACTAAAAATGTATTTCCTTCGAGTAATAATAAAGCTGCTGAACCTTTTGATTTAGTTCACTGTGACTTGTGGGGTCCTTATAGAACTGAGTCTTCGTGTGGTGCATCATATTTTTTGACTGTTGTTGATGATTGTTCACGAGGAGTATGGGTGTTCCTGTTAGTTGATAAGAAAGAGGTCGGACAAAAATTGAAGGGTTTCTTTGCAATGGTGGAGAGACAATTCAATAAACGGGTTAAGTGCGTTCGGAGTGATAATGGAACCGAATTTGTAAGTCTGAAAGGGTATTTTCTCGAACAAGGAATCTTGTTCCAAACTTCGTGTGTGGGGACACCCCAGCAAAACGGTAGAGTTGAACGGAAACATAGACATATCTTAAACGTGGCACGGGCGCTACGTTTTCAAGCTAATTTACCGATTGACTTCTGGGGAGAATGTGTGATGACGGCATGTTATTTGATTAACCGGACACCCACTAAGTGATTGAATGGGAAGACACCTTACGATATCTTGATGGGTGTGACACCGAATTATGATCATTTGAGGGTGTTCGGTTGCTTATGTTATGCTCGCAATCAAGGACGAACAAGTGACAAGTTTGAAAGTAGGAGTCGTCGATGTGTGTTTTTGGGTTATCCAAATGGGAAGAAAGCGTGGAAAATGTATGATTTGGAGACAAAGGAGTTTGTGTTCTCGAGGGATGTGGTGTTTTACGAAAAGGAATTTCCATTCGCCTCCAAGGAGACTGATGCCGAAAAACGGACACAAGATACGGCTTCTGTCACCGTTGCATTGGAGGAGGAAGAGGAGAGTGTGCAAGGAAAGGGGGGTGTTGAACCCGAAGTCGTGACTCCGGTGATTGAACCCGAAGTGGTGACTCCGGAAGCTGAACCTGAGGTTGTTCCCGAAGTTGAACCCGAAGAGTTGGGTCGGGGAAAACGAACTAAGAAAGAGAATATCTTGCTGAGAGACTTTGTTACTAATACGGTCCAGAAGATGAGTCACCGGGTATCGTCCTGTGTTCGAAAGTCTGCTTGTTCATCTGTTTCTCAACAACCCTCTGGTAAGCCCTATCCTCTAGCACACTATGTCAATTGTGAAAATTTCTCTTCGAAACATGTGAGTTTTCTTGCAGCTATAACGCAAGGACATGAGCCTACCTCCTATTCGGAGGCGGTAAAAAGTGACAAATGGAGAACAGCCATGGGGGAAGAATTGAAGGCATTGGAAGCGAACAGAACCTGGGAGATAGTTCGCTTGCCTGCCGGGAAGAAGGCCCTCGGATGTCGATGGGTATACAAGATAAAGTACAACTCGGATGGAACTATTGAAAGGTACAAAGCAAGATTGGTGATTTTTGGAAATCACCAAATCGAAGGGGTTGATTATACGGAGACATTTGCACCGGTTGCAAAGATGGTGACTGTCCGAGTTTTTCTGGCCGTAGTAGCTGTCAAAAATTGGGAATTGCATCAGATGGATGTGCACAATGCATTTTTGTATGGTGATCTTCACGAGGAAGTATATATGAAATTGCCTCCGGGACATCGCATGACGGGGAGAGGAGCTGTGTGTCGCCTTCGAAAATCATTGTATGGATTAAAACAAGCTCCCCGATGTTGGTTTGCGAAGTTGTCTGCTGCACTTAAGCAATATGGGTTTCGACAATCATATTCGGATTACTCATTATTTACGATGAAGAAGGGAAATGTGCATTTAAATGTGCTTGTTTATGTGGATGATCTGATTATATCTGGTAATGATTCGAAGGCAATTCGAATTTTTAAGTTATATCTCTCGAAATGTTTCCATATGAAGGATTTAGGTGCCTTGAAATACTTCTTGGGAGTTGAAGTGGCAAGGGCTCCGAAAGGAATCTTCCTGTGTCAGAGGAAGTATGCATTGGATATCATATCGGAAACAGGCTTGTTGGGGGCAAAACCGGTTGGTACACCGATAGAACAAAACCATCGCTTGGCACTTGCAACTGGTCGTTTTATCAAAGATCCTGAACGCTATCGGCGACTGGTTGGAAGATTGATTTACTTGTGTTTTACACGACCGGATTTGTCCTATAGTGTGTATGTGTTGTCGCAATTCATGCAGAGTCCCCGTATTGAGCATATGGAAGCGGCACTCAGGGTTGTTCGATATTTGAAAGGTTGTCCGGGACAAGGCATTGTATTTCATTCTCAGTGTGATCTGAGATTGCACGGGTGGTGTGACTCTGATTGGGCAGGCTGTCCGTTGACACGTCGATCGTTAACAGGTTGGTATGTGTTGTTAGGGGACTCACCGATATCTTGGAGAACGAAGAAGCAACAGATCGTGTCGAGGTCCTCCGCTGAGGCAGAATATAGATCGATGGCGATGACTGTGTGTGAATTGAAGTGGTTGAAAGGGATTTTATGGAACCTTGGAATTGATCACGACTCTCCGATAAATTTGAAGTGTGACAGTCAAGCTGCGTTACATATTGCTCGGAATCCAGTCTTTCACGAACGCACTAAACATATCGAAGTCGACTGTCATTTTGTTCGGAATGAAATCATCGGAGGAGTCATTCGTCCCAGCTATGTGCCTACGACCACGCAACTTGCTGATATTTTTACGAAGGCGCTGGGACGCGCCCAGTTCGAATTCTTCCTTAACAAGTTGGGCATAAGGAACCCTCACGCTCCAACTTGAGGGGGGTATTGTAAATAGATTATGGTAAACAGATTAGTTATGTAAATTGTATAGTGGGCCAAGCCCGTTAGGTTTAGGGTTAGGTTTTCTCTAGGTTTCTTTTGTATAAATAGGGGACTCCCCCCCATCAATGAAAGCAAGAGTTTTCACCCAAATATTATTTCTCTCGTGTGAGTGTGTTCGGTTTTACACTTCAACAACTCTGATTCATATAAAATTTGTGCACTATTTGATAATCTTTTCTCGAGTATTCTGCAATGTGTGGGTTTGTGATGGCTAAATTAGAACTCTATTAGAAAAACATATACATTGATCCCTATATTAAGAGAGAAGCAGCAGAGGGAATTACCTGCATACATTTTCTAATCAGTTGAAATATTTTTACTGCAAGCATCAAGGACTTTTTCTTATTTGTTTTCCTATACTATCACGTAGGAATAAGATGTACTAAGATAAACTTTGAAACCCGCAACAATAAAAATAGTAAATTCTCTTTTCCTTTTTTTAAGTTTTAAGAAGGAATTCCTACTGTATCCCCTAATCCTTTTTGTTATGTTAGGAAAAAATACTTTATGACCCAAATGGATATCTGCAGATATTCACCCTATTTTTTTTTTTAAAGTTTTAATCCATAAACAATACATAAAGAGAGGCTGTGCTTGCGAGAAATACAAGCACTCTGTAATATGTTTGTGCGGTATGAAGATGCTAGCTCAGCATAATGAATTGCCTTTTTTTGTAGACATAATATTATATGATGAATGATTCATATACTTTCTTTGTTTCACATCTTTAACCATATATATACGTACTTCCCCATTGAAAGGTAATTTATTCCTTTGGTTGCACTGAAAGTAAATATTGGATTAATCATGGCTCGATGCTAATGTAATGTACTCTCTCTGTCCCAATTTATGTGTCACATTTTTCTTTTTGGTCTGTCCTAAAAAGAATGTCACATTTACTTATTTGTCAACTATTTAATGCACTATCTCTATTTTACCCCTATTGGGCTCTACTTGCTTTAAAAGTCACAAACAACTTTTTGATTACTCTATCCGTCCCAATTTATGTGGCACCATTTCCTTTTTTGTTTGTCCCAAAATAAGTGGCACCTTTCCTTATTTGACAACTATTTAATGTATCATCTCTATTTTAACCTTGTTGGGCCCTACATACTTTTAAACCTATCAACAACTTTTTTATTACTCAAATCTTCTCTCTCTTACTTTTTCAAGGGTAAAATTGACACTTAACAAGGTCAACCTCTATTTTCTTAAACTCCGTGCTCGGTCAAATGGTGCCACATAAATTGGGACGGAGGGAGTACTACAATCTTCTCTCTCTTACTTTTTCAAGGGTAAATTTGAACATTTACAAAGTAAACTTCTATTTCTTAAACTTCGTGCCAAGTCAAACACCGCCACATAAATTGGGACGGAGGTAGTACTTCTCTGTCCCGGCCCTACTATGGTCTTCTTTTTATGGGTATGCATCCAACATCTCTTTATTTTATTTTTTTAATTTTAACATTAAATTTCTTGCCTATTTCTAAAGTGTTTATTATTGGATTATAACTTCTCCCGACGCCTATAAATCACTCCCCATCTCAACATGAATAAAATTTTCTATTTGATGAATGATTAAATAACTAGCGACGCCTTGGAGCAACCGGTAAAGTCCTATATGTCACGGGTTTGAGCCGTAGAAACTGCCACTAATACTTGCATCAGGTTAGGCTGCGTAAATCACATCTCTTGGGATGCCGACCCTTCTCGGACCTTAGTGTGAATGCGAGATACTTTGTGCGCTGGGCTGCCCCTTTTATGTATGAAATTAATCAGAAGCTGAGAAATTGGTTCTAAGATATTCTGTAATACGTTTTGATGTTTGTGCGTTCACGGTGTCCATACCTTTAATGTTTAGATACAAATGCCAAAATCTGCATATGAAGAAAAAAGTAATACACCAGGCATCTTTGTACTTTGAGTGCGGAAGAACTTTTATCCTGATCAAACTTGTAAGGTCACTATTCTGAGGTGAAAAGTGGATAACAGTAACATAAAGAAAGCATTCTTGATATTATTTATATGACAAGTTGCTTGGCTATCTTACAAGTCTGTCTGATGAGTGTTTTTTGGTTTTTAATCCCTTGGTTGCTAGCTCTTTTTCCTTGCTCTACAATAATTGTGCTGCGTCTGTGAATGAATGATCCAATATTAAATGTTGACTTCATTTGTTACCTAAGTGCTTTGCTTGTTGACTTGCTGGTGCAAGCCTTGTCCTCTTTGTTTTCGTGCATGTGCTTTTTTGTTTAGGTAGAAGCTAATGAGAGTTTGGAGGTTGTTGAATGAATTTAGAAATTTAATTTATAAAATGAAATGATCGACATCAAAGAAAACAAAGATTCCTATTGTTTTTGATAGGGGTAGCTTCTTCATGCAGTGATGAGGCATTTGTGCCATCTCTCTATTAGAGTTGAGAAGATGTCTTCATCTGTTGCTTTGAACAAAGAACTTTTTGTTACTTGCTAAATTTCTTCCTATTGGAACGAGATGTTCTTACTGCCACCTTTTGTGAAGAATTATTTCTCAAGTATAAGAGTGTTTTCCATTGTTTCCTTTATGATCTGTGCGATGGTTTGAACTTGTGAAGAACTTACCATTCTATTCAGGGAAGATACTACGTAAAGTGTCAAATTTATCAGAAGGTACTTCATGGAATGGAAGTTATTTGTGTCAACCTGTTATTAAGATTTTCTGATGTTTTAAGTAGATGCAACCTGTAGCCTTTTGCTCTTCTTACAAGAGGTCCATCCTCCTGCAAGTGACGAAGATATTTGCTATTTCGAGGGATGACACTTTCATTTAGTGCGTACATGTACTCGCAGTTTTTCCTTTCGAAGCGCCTTATATTTTTTAATTGTTTCTTCCTTATTTTAATTCATCATGGGGATTAGTGGTTTATTCGCTTCTAAAAATATCTTTGTACTTGATACAGTATACTATTGTTTTTAATATCATTCAGCACAGGTATATTTATAATTCCTATTTCATTCACCACGATGGCTAACATGTAAAATATAATAATGATGAGTTAAATGTTGGGCGGTGCACGGGCATCATTCGTCTAGTAATAACATAAAACATACAACGGGCAGAACTGCTTACACAACTATCATCGAGAATGTTCCATAACACGTCATACATAAAGATTATAGACTAAGGAAATTCAAATAAACATCCCAAGAACCAATATTTAAATGGGATAAATAGGCTAACTTGAAATACTGTAGAAAGTTATTAAGATCATTGCACACTCAAGAGTCCAAGACAGCCAAGTTCATCGATGTCAGCAGCTTTTAATTAAAAAAAGGGAGTAGAATTTATACATTTCACCAAGTAACAGATAAAATTTGTAATATTACACAGCATTGCGGCTGAAGAAGAAGAACCAGGTAGTGGAGTCGATTACCTGTTCAATTAAGGAGAAAGATGATTAAGTTCCAGGCTTCCAGCAAACCGTGTTGAACCAGTATCCAAGCCATTTGGCGTAATATTCATTCAAAAGACATAATGCAAATTTAAATCAGGTATAATTACTAACATCTGTACATATAAAATTGCTAGTAATAAATCATTCAAAACTATAAAAACAAAAACTGACATATATCAAGCAAATTGTGATTACCAACAGACAAGGTGCAAAAAAGGAAGAAAAATTGGACAAATGACTCACCAAACCAGAGAGTTCACCCAACAGATTCAAGCAGTCAAAGATGAATAAACTGAAACGGAGCAATCGAAGTGTAAATCTAAGGTGGAAGAATAGGGCCCCTCTTATTCAAGCCAATAATAAGGCCCCTTAGATTAACGGGTTTTGGAGGTTTAGTACTTATGGTGCGATTAAACTCCCTTAGATTAGTGTGTCAACTGAAGAAAGTTAAACAATTTTTAACCAGAATCCTTTTTTCTCCTTTAGAGGTACTCTTTTTGGGATATCTGGGATTCTATAGTTTTTAAGTTACGGAAGCGTCTGTATCATTGGTTTTTATTATATTTATTCTTTAGCCATTTATATAGTACTATATGTACTAAATAAAATTATACTATTAAATAATTGTGATAGTAAATTCAACTTCTTTTCAAGTTTTTTTTTTTCAACTTCTAACTTCAAGTATTCAACTTCAACCAAATATTGCTTAAACATCTACTTAAATCTTTAAATTTTTACAGCCGGATCAACAAAGATACTTATGCAACGATATCTTAACCATTAAATAAGATTGATCGCAATAAGAATAAAGAAGGCTTTTAAGAACTAGCTGACGATAGCATTCCTTCTTGGATACTTAGTGGAATATGATAATAATAAAAAAAATATATAAGCTACAACTTTTAGTAGCAAAAGGAAAGAAAAAAACAGTTTCACTTGCGATCAGATATGAACCTAAGACCATCATGTATGGGTACATGTATTAACTGATGAATAACTTACTTCCGACTAAATTTTTTTGTTCGGCTTTTTTTTTTACTATAAACTTTGGTTTAAACCGAACAATCGATGTACCGAACCGAATACCAAACTAAAAAATCGAATCGAAGTTTGAAAAAAACCGAACCGAACACCGAACGCGCACAGTATTGACAACTACATATCATCGTAAGTCATTTTTTAACTTGATAATATAAGAATATTGCGTACTAGCAGTTTACAAAAGTTAAACTCTTCAAATTTTATACAGTTTTAGTTGGGATATAACTTTTTAAATTTTTTCCCTTCGTACCTTAAAGCAAGAATTCCCTAACATTAGTCCACGATTCCATCATGCACAACAAAAAAAGGGTCCATGCAACAAGACTAAGCGGCGCATAATGGGCCTAGGAATCAATATGCGCAATGGACATGCAATTAGGGTGAGCGTTCGGTGATCAGTTTGGTTTTTTTTTTTTTAATTTCGATTCGGTACTTCGGTATTTGGTATTTTGAAAGTGTAGAAAAATCATAATTTTTATATATCGATTCGGTTTGATTTATTTAGTTCAGGTATTTGGTTTAAACCAAAATTTCTAGCCAAAAAAAAAAAATTGATCCTTAAATTAATATGCAGGCACAGACAAATGAAGGGTTTATGAGTGTCATGCATAGAGCCTTGGTAAATTCACGCAAAACTAGAATTGTATTGGGTAAAAATCGACCTGCGGTGATCTGCCCCGGTCATGCAAATCTTAACGACCGCACACGTCCCAGCAAAGCAACCGCCGAAGCGATTGAACGAGTCGCCGAGGCCTTGAAACCGAAGATGCGTTACCGAAGGCGAGCCGGGAGCTGAGCTTCGGTAGCGATCACCTCGGTCAAGCAACAGGGCCATGTCACCGAGGTCATTCATTCGCACCTCGGTGGATCCCCTCGGTTCAAGCGGCTTTGCAGCCCACTACTTTACCCCACTAACTCCTCCATTTAATGCCCATATCGTGGGAGACAATTCAGCTGCTAATGGAGAACGTGGGCAGGGACTACGCGCCTATAAATATTAGACCATTTTGTATTGTAGGCATCCAGAAATTTGTACTGAAACGCTGCCCAAATTTGTAATCACATTCATATATTAAAATACCGTTATCTCTTCGCATTTACATCTCTTTCGCGTATTATTATAACTTTGATACGAAGAATTGCTTGTATCCAAATCCAAATTTGATTTGTACACCTAAACTGATTTAGGCCCATACAAATTGGCGCCATCTGTGGGAATATAAGCAGTAACGCTTTGTTCCAAAGTTCCAAATCTATCCTTTGTCAAAAGTTTGCGATTCAAC
Source organism: Petunia x hybrida (assembly GCA_037355625.1). Lineage (NCBI taxonomy): Eukaryota > Viridiplantae > Streptophyta > Magnoliopsida > Solanales > Solanaceae > Petunia > Petunia x hybrida. Next base: position 296,708 of record JBBBVM010001137.1, on the reverse strand, counting down.
GTTATGGCTGATAACGATAACAATGGTAACAACGAGCGGGTTGACGTTCCGATGAACCAACAACCCCTCGCCCCGATGACAACTGAAGAATTCAAAATGTATGTTGTCACCACGCTAAGAGCTCTCCAAAGTAAACAGGATGAGCAGGCTAGTATCAACGCCGAGTTCCGCGCTTCATTGGAAGTGAGAAATAGCGCTGCCCCAAACAGTGTCCAGCCTTCGGCTCCTGGTGGAGGCACCCCGCCCTTCGTTCCTCCGGGCGCGACAATAGGGGGACCTCACAATGGAGCCACGTCTGGGGGCTCGGGGAACAACCCAACTGCCACGCCACACTTCGGGACGTTTCCCACCGTGGCAGAAACAACGTCCTCAGTCGACGTTGAAAGAATGAGTAGAGAAATCGAGGCTCGCATTGAGGCGCGCGTAGAAAAGCGCCTCGAAGGCTTGCCGGGGATAAGTAAGGAGGAAGACGACCTCGACATCGAGCAATACAGGGAGCAGCCCTATAAGCCCGAAGCAGCCCCAGCCCCAACTCCACCGGGCTTCAAACTCACATTCCTTAAAAAGTATGATGGGACGACTGATCCCAAGGAGCATATAAGGGAATACATGTCCATGGTAAAGAGCAACGACTTAACATCTACGCAGCTCGAGTCGATGTTCTTAAAGAAGTTTGGTCAGTCGTTAGAAAAAGGGGCTCTTCAGTTGTATTTGTGCTTACCAGCGGGGTCAATCTCCTCGTTTAAAGAATTATCCAGCGCCTTTGTCAAGGCTCACACCGGGGCGCAAAAGATCCTCCAGAGGAAGGAGGATATATGTGAGGTGAAACAACGGCCCGGTGAGCCACTTAAAGAGTTTCTTGAGCGGTTCCACGCTGAACGCATGGAATTGCCTCGGATGGATGATACCCTGGCCATCATGGCATTTGAAAAGGGTATCAATAGTCTCAATTCTGGCGCTGCTGCTGAATTGCGTAAAGAATTACAACAATATCAGGTCCTGACGTGGGAGGATCTGCATAGACGCGCTTACTCCAAAATCAGATTGGAGGAAGCGGAGTTCAAGAACCGAGGTTACCATCAACATAACCGAGGTGACACTTCAAGTCGCACCGAGGCGCCACGAAATAATTCGAAGGGGAGGTACGAACCTTACACTTCGACAAGGCAGCATGTTAGCCAGAGGTTGGGGAACGCCCCCGGTAACTCATACCCAGCCTTTCATATAAGCCAAAGGCTCGAAGGGAAGGTTCAACCCAATATGAACCAAAGAAATCCCTCGAGCTCCGCTTCGGTCCCTAGAAAGGATCTTCCTCGGATCCAAGATTATAACTTCAACATATTGACCTCGGAGCTGGTCGACGTTGTCAAGGGGACAGCCGGGGTAAGGGTTCCCAAAGATATGAGGACCCCGGCAGACGAAAGAGACCACAATCTGCATTGTGAGTTCCATGCAGATTATGACCACAGAACCGAGGACTGCAAAGCCTTGCGCCTCAAGGTAGCCCACCTACTGAAGAAGGGAGTCTTGGCCGACTTCCTCACTGATAAAGGGAAAGATAACTTTTCAAAGAACCGACGTGATGGACAACCACCTCGAGCTCCACCCCCTGAAAGAGTGGTGAATGTTATAACCGGGGGGTCAGAAGTGAACGGCGTGAACTTTGCCGCTGCCAAAAAGTTCGCTAAGCTCTCCATCACCATGGAGAAAAGGACTCGAGTTGGAGGCTCGAGCAATGATATCGTCTTCGACGATGATGACTGTGATGGGATGATGTTCCCTCATCACGACGCTCTAGTCATCATGTTGAGGATCAATGACTCTGACATCAAAAGAGTCTTGATCGACCCCGGTAGCTCAGTTAACATAATTAGCTACGGGGCTGTTAAGAAGATGTGGTTGAAGGGTGAAGTTGTTCCCAAGTCAACAGTGTTAGCTGGCTTCAACAACTCCACGGAGAAGACATTGGGTGAGATCAAACTCAAAACATTCGCCGAGGGGATTACCAAAGAAACACTGTTCCAAGTTATGCCCGAGGACCTGGCCTACAATGTGATCCTCGGAAGACCATGGATCCACTTCATGGAGGTTGTCCCTTCCACTCTACATCAAGTGATCAAATTCCCTACACCTTGTGGGGTTAGATCAATCAAGGGGAAGCAGCGAGTAGCAAGGGAGTGCTATTCGGTTGCGCTAAAGAGTGGAGTCGCCCCGGCTGGGCCAAAACAATAGCAACGACTGGATTCGAGGTCAAGCGGGGAGGACGCCCGAGGAGAAGTCGAAGAGATTCCAGCTTGTGTTCAAGAGCCTCGGAAGCAAAAGGCCGAGGACTCAACTATTGAAGAGTTGGAATCTTTCACTCTCTTGAAAGATTTCCCCGACAGGAAAGTGTTTGTCGGCTTGGAGTTGGACTCGGAGTCGAAAAATGCAATCATAGAAGTTTTGAAGTCCAACCACGATTGTTTTGCCTGGTCGCATTCAGACATGACGGGTATCGATCCGGAGATCATGACCCACAAACTGAATGTAGACCCAAAATTTACCCCGGTGAAGCAGAAGAAAAGACCTCACGCCGGGGTAAAAAAGAAGGCGATCGAGGACGAGACTGCCAAATTGCAAGAGAATGGCTTCATCAGAGAAGTGAAATACCCCGAGTGGCTGGCCAATGTTGTGGTTGTGCCGAAGAAGAATGGCAAGTGGAGAATGTGCGTAGACTATACTGACCTGAACAAAGCTTGCCCCAAAGATTCATATCCACTACCACAAATTGACAGGTTAATAGACTCCACGGCTGGACATAAACTATTAACTTTCCTAGATGCATATTCGGGGTACAACCAAATCCTCATGGACCCGAAGGACGAAGAGAAGACCTCGTTCATCACAGACCGAGGTACCTTCTGTTACAAAGTGATGCCCTTCGGTCTAAAGAACGTCGGGGCGACATATCAAAGGCTAGTGTGTCGCATGTTTAAAGAGTACATCGGGAAGTCTATGGAGGTCTACATAGACGACATGCTCATCAAATCGGTCCAAATGGAGGATCATTTGAATCATCTGAGGGAAGCTTTTGTTGTATTGAGACAATATGGTATGAAATTGAACCCTGAGAAGTGCGCCTTCGGCGTAGGATCAGGCAAGTTCTTGGGTTTTATTGTCTCCGAATGAGGAATCGAAGCCAACCCAGATAAAATCAGAGCTATTGAAGAAATCCCCGAGGAGCTAACCGGGGAAAAGGAAGTTCAACGCTTAACTGGCCGAGTCGCTGCCTTGAGTCGCTTTATCTCAAGGTCCTCGGAGCGATGCCACAAGTTCTTCTCCGTTTTGAGAAAGAACAATCACTTCGAGTGGACGCCGGAGTGTAAACGGGCGTTGAAAGATTTGAAGCAATACTTCGCTAGCGCACCGTTGCTTGCCAAGCCAAAGGAAAGAGAGACATTGCTGGTATATTTGGCGGTGTCCGAAGTGTCAGTCAGTGCAGTGCTGGTTCGGGAGGAAGATGGCAAACAACAGCCCATCTATTATGTGAGCAAGACACTCCTCGATGCTGAAACCAGGTACCCACACTTGGAAAAATTAGCACTTGCCTTACTCATTATTGCTCGGAAACTACGACCCTACTTTCAATGTCACCCAATAGCAGTAGTTTCAACATTCCCCTTCAGAAATATATTGCACAAACCAGAGTTGTCGGGGAGGTTATCCAAATGGGCGGTTGAGCTAAGTGAGTATGACATCACTTATCAACCTCGAACTGCCATTAAGTCCGACTGATTTTAGCATTGGAAATTTGCCCGAGGCGGAAAAGGAAAACTCCGTGGCAAAGGGATCTCCTTCGGGACTATGGGTACTATACACCGATGGGGCAACAAACTCCAAAGGTTCGGGGTTAGGCATTGTATTGAGGGCACCCACCGGGGAAAAGGTCAGGCATTCGGTTCGGTTCAAAAAAGTGACCAACAACGAAGCGGAATACGAAGCAGCTCTAGCGGGTTTGGAGTTGCCTAAAGAAATGGGAGTTGAAAGAATCGAACTAAGGTGTGATCACAATTGGTGGTCAACCAGATCCTCGGTGATTATACGGCTCGAGAGCCCAGAATGCAGCTATACTTGGATCGAGCACAAGGATCTTAACACAATTCCAAGAATGGAAAATTAAGCAAGTACCTCGGGAGGAGAATACCGAGGCTGACGCCTTGGCGAATCTTGGCTCGGCGATCGATGAAACCCACTCGGGGACTGACTCGGTGGTTCGATTGCTGTCAGCGCAAATGAGAGAGATGAAACTACAAGTAAATTCCGTGGATAACCGTTGGGATTGGCGAAGTAAATTCATCTCCTACTTCGACTCGGGGACTGTCCCCCAAGATAGAAATGAAGCAAGGAAGCTGAGGACTCAAGCAGCCTCGTATCACTTGATCGAAGGCAATTTATACAAAAGGTTGTATTGCGGCCCGATGGCCAAATGCTTGGGCCCCGACAAGGCAAGATATGTGATGGCTGAAGTGCACGAAGGCGAATGTGGCAACCACTTGGGGGGAAAATCTCTAGTGCGTAAGTTGTTAAGAGCTGGGTATTATTGGCCCACAATAAGTGCCAATGTGAAAGCTTTCGTGCAAAAATGTGATAAATGCCAACGCCATGGGCGGATGATCCACCAACAGGCTGAGCCTCTTCATTCGGTAGTGTCACCATGGCACTTCATGAAATGGGGAATGGATGTCGTAGGGCCATTACCCAAAGGGAAAGGTGGTGTTCGTTTCATCTTAGTGTTGACCGATTACTTTACAAAATGGGTGGAAGCGGTGGCTCTCACCGAAGTGAAGCAAAAGCAAGTGATCGACTTCATTAGAAAGAACATCATCTATAGGTTCGGCGTCCCAAGAGAAATCGCTTGCGACAACGGTAAACAATTCATGGGGGCAGCCATCACCGATTTCTTCAAGCAATGGGGGATCAAAAGAATTGCCTCGACTCCATATCATCCAAGCTCCAATGGCCAAGCTGAGTCCTCAAACAGGATCATAATTGAAAATCTGAAGAAGCGACTCGATGAGAAGAAAGGTCCATGGCCCGAGGAGTTGCCCGGGGTGCTGTGGGCCATGCGAACAACGGAGAAGAACAGCACCGGTGAGACCCATTTCTCACTAGCCTATGGCATGGACTCTCTCATCCCCGTAGAAGTGGGTGAACCAAGTCTTCGGTACGCTCACACAGCCGAAGACGCTAATCAAGAGGCGATGCGCATTGAGCTAGACTTGCTGGAAGAAAAGAGGGAATTAGCTTTGGTTCGGCTTGTTGCCCAAAAGAGGCAGATCGAGGCTTACCTCAACAGGAAAGCTAAATTTAGGGACTTCAAGATCGGAGATTATGTGTTGAAAACGGTGAACCAATCAACGAAGGAGGACAACGGAGGAAAGTTTATTGCAAATTGGGAAGGACCCTACAGGGTCAAAGCAATCGTTGGAAAAGGCTCTTATCAAATCAAGTCTCTTCAAGGAGAACCCGAACCTCTGAATTGGAACATCTCCCATCTGAAGCGATACTACTTTTAGCCGAGGTAAATATCTCTCAATTCTTTCTCAATCAAATAGCCCCGAGCCGAATGACGCTCCCATGGCATTAAAAAGTTGCCAAAAGAAATGTACTAACTTGCTCCCCGTTCCATCTTTTTGCTTGACCTTTTCAGGAAGCGAACCGAACCGTTTCCAGTGCTCGGATCTTCGCCAAGATTCAGAACCGAACACTGGGGGGGAGAGAGAAGGGTTGATAACGAGGTCGACATCGAGCCTCCCAACCGAAGCTTATCTATCCAACAACCGGGGACTCATGCCGAGGATTAGATTTAGTACATTGTAATTAGCCCGATAGCGGCGTTATTGAAAGTTTGTTTTTGTCTTTTCTACCCGAGGTCCGTTTCGACTTGGTTTCATGTAAACAGCCTTTTTCGGGCTCGTGGATATCAATAAAATGACTTTGTCTCCATTCATATAAAGTGACTTTGGTTTCATTCATTTTATCTATATAAACTTTGCACACCGAAGCTGCACAATGCATCGACTCGAGGGCGAGACGTCGTCCTAAGTTTGCATCGATTGAATTTAGTTAAGCCTTGCAAGCGTATCATTTATCTTTTTTCAAAGTGTTCGGTATATTTGAAAAGCCAACACACGAAACCCACAAAGCAAAGACACAAACAGTCTTTCATTAAAAGCCCGAAGGCTGGGATTATTTACATCCAAAAAATGACCCGAAGGTCTAAAACAGAAACACAAGAGCCCGAAGGCTTACAAAACAACACTACAAAAGATCTATGCCTCGGGAGAATCACCTCCATCCTCGGAGCCCCCATCGGTATCTTCATCCTCTTCTTCATCTTCACCGCCACTCGAAGCTTCACTTGATGGGAGTTCATCAATGATCGCTTGGGCCTCCGCCGATTTTACTTCGGCTTTAGCAATCTCCTCATCTAGGTCAATCTCCCCGACGCGGCATCGCTTGAGCAGCCTTAGTCGAGACTTGATAATGGCCCATCGCTTGTCCAGCTCGGCCCTTTTCACCTTGAGTGCAGCCCTATCCTTTCGATCAGCGATCTCATCTTGCAGGGCTGCAATCTGAGCATCTTTAGCTGAAAGCTTGGAGGTCTCGCCCTCTAGCTTCTTAATATGGAGCAAATGATCCTTCAGCTGCTCATGGTGCTTTTTGGCCATGTTCACAGCCTCGGCCTTCGTTCGAGACAATTCACTGTCCAGCCTCGCAACTTCACTTTCCAGCCTCGAGCGCTCAGCCTGATAATCCTCACCAAAGAGTTTGATTTTGGCCTCGGAGTTCGCCTCGGCTTCGCGCAGATCGGACTGGGACTTGGCCAATTCAGCCTTTAGCGAAGCTATTTGGGCGTTGAACTTGTCCCTTTGCTGATCCCACAAGCAAGACACGCGCCGAACCTCGGCGGTCCTCACAGATTCGACCTCGATGGCCTTCAGCGAAAGGATAAAGCTCTGAGCAAAGACCGAAGAATCAAGATCAGCTATGAACCGAAGGTAAACATTGAAAATCTTTGGTTTAAGTATGATAAACTTACCCTTACGGCGTTGGAAGCCATTGTGCTGTATAGTTGGCCAGAGGTGAACTCTTGCACAACTTTGTCCTCGATTGGCCCCAGCAAAGGCGTAAGGCTTAGCAGCTCTTCTCTCCCACACGCCAACAAGTTTGAGGCAACTGGCACCTCGAGTCTCCGATAAGACCCCACCGAGGATGAAATCCTCGCGGGTTCGGAATGCGCCCTGACCGCACCAGTGCCAGCTCCTTCCTCCAGCATAGTAGCGCCAACCTCCCCAACCTTAGCTTTGCCCTTGGCCTTTGACGTGGCAACCTCTGCTTCGAGCTCTTGACCCTCGAGGTCAATAATATCAACATCCCTACGAGCCACCACCTGGCAGCTGCATCATCGGGCTCGTCAATCAATCTTCGGCGCCCTCCAACTTCTGCCTCAGGTCGAGAAGAAACCACTACCTCGGTTCTTGAAACAACCGAGCGAGAAGGTTTCTTCGAGGGGGCCCTTTTCCTCTTCACGCCTACAACGAGGAAAGAAGTCAAAGCAGGAAAGACAAATAAAGAACAACATCTGGTGATATCAACCGAGGAGGAAAGTTACCTTTGGAAGTATCCTGATCGGGGGCTCCCTTAGAAGTTTTTGAAGACTTGGAAGCCTTCAACCCCTTGTACTCCCCGGCCACCGCAGCCAGATCGTCATCCGACTCGGTATCTTCTCCATCTTTTTTCTTCTTGTCTTCTTTCTTCTTCTTACTCTTTTTGGTGTTCATGGCACGGTTTGGAAAACCTGACGCCGAAGGAAAAATAAAGAAGTTAGTCAAAATCTCAAAAACAGCATACCTACCCAAACATCATAAAAGCTTACCGTGCCTCTTGCACTGCCAACCGAATTCGGCAGCCATTTTCATCCAAGTCCTCTCAGGACGCACAAGAGCCCCGGTCATTGCTTTGACCCAAGTAGTTAGACCCGCCGGGGGCACGATGTCTACCTTGTTGGCTGAAGAAGAAATAAAGAAACGAAGTCAATTAAAATGGATAGGCTACCGAGGAGTAAAGTACAGAAAGAAAGACACTTACGCGTATTATTCCACCGTTCAGGAAAATTGGGCTCAGCGGATAAAACCTTCGTCTCCAGCAAAATGTACCGCTCACTCCAACCTCGGTCTCCGTGGACTTCACTCTTGTGGAGGAGGGCAAACTTGCCTCGGTTGTTGAGCGCCACCACCCCGGCTTTGTGAAAGTAGGGGTAGTAAAGAGAAATGAGATGCTGCAGAGTGAAGTCAATCCCCGCCTTCGTACTCAGCCAGTCCATGCATTGAACGACCCTCCAGACGCTGGGGCCAAGTTGGGCCAAACACAAGTTGTATGCCCAGCAGAAGTCGTCGATGACTTTGTGTACTGGGAGGGAGAAACCGAGGGTAAAGGGATAAGTATAAACGAAGGACATCCCCTCGATGTTGTGGCACACCCTACTTGTTGGATCGGGGATGATGACCTTCACCTCAGGCTCGAATCGACACTCCCTCCGAACCCGCTCAATGTGAGCTTGAGTTATGCGAGTCGGGGTAGTGTTCACGGGAACATTCCTATTTTTCCCCTCTTGATCAGCTGTTTGCGCTTGCAATTTCAGGTCTTTGCTGTTGTCGAAGTGAGAGAGGATGATTTGATGAGGTTCGAGTTCTTGCTCTAAGGGAATTGATGGTCCCGAGGATCCCCCCTCGGCGGCATTACCGCCCTCGGCATCTCCGCCCTCGGCGCCACCATCCTCACCATCCCCTCCATCGTCATCACCTCGAAGGAGGGCGTCACTAAAGTTGCTCAGCATGACGTCGTCAAGCGCGACGTCATCCTCCCCCGCGTCGACCTCCTCCTCCGCCGCTAGTTGGCGCATAGCTCTAGCCTTGCGACGCAGCACACCGCCAACGCCCGATGAAACCTCTCCGCCTTCCACCACCGGCGTGGCGGCGGCGTCGCCACTAGCGACAGCTACGGCCAAAGGTGGAACTCTCACCCTTTCACCCGAATCGCTTGAATCTTGCCTTGATATAGTAGTAGACATGATGGCAGATCAAGGTTGGAAATTTCTTGGAAATTTCTTGGAAATGGGGTTAATCAGAAAAGAAGTATGGAAGCTTGAGCTTTTTTCACTCTAAGATTCCTTGTTCGTAAAAGATAGAAATGAAGGAAAAGTTCTGATAAGGAGGTACTTATAGGTTTGGAAGAAGAGCAAGTGGCAAAGGTCATCATTGTAACGTTGGAGGAAACAAAAATTACGGCGTGACCGTTCGTGCAACCAGTGGATGGACGCCACGTGTCCAGGGGAAGTGACCTGATAGGATGCGGACCGTTGACAAGTTTTGAAAGTGCTTGGATAAGATCGAGCCACGTCATTTTCCCGCTAAACTTCACTCCACTCCTCGGTTGCCTCGGTAGGTAACCGAGGAGTGGGGGACTATCTGTATTGGGTAAAAATCGACCCGCGGTGATCTGCCCCGGTCATGCAAATCTTAACGACCGAACACGTCCCAGCAAAGCAACCGCCGAAGCGATTGAACGAGTCGCCGAGACCTTGAAATCGAAGATGCGTTACCGAAGGCGAGCCGGGAGCTGAGCTTCGGTAGCGATCACCTCGGTCAAGCAACAGGGCCATGTCACCGAGGTCATTCATTCGCACCTCGGTGGATCCCCTCGGTTCAAGCGGCTTTGCAGCCCACTACTTTACCCCCACTAACTCCTCCATTTAATGCCCAGATCGTGGGAGACAATTCAGCTGCTAATGGAGAACGTGGGCAGGGACTACGCGCCTATAAATATTAGACCATTTTGTATTGTAGGCATCCAGAAATTTGTACTGAAACGCTGCCCAAATTTGTAATCACATTCATATATTGAAATACCGTTATCTCTTCGCATTTACATCTCTTTCGCGTATTATTTTAACTTTGATACGAAGAATTGCTTGTATCCGAATCCAAATTCGATTTGTACACCTAAACTGATTTAGGCCCATACAAATCAATGGTCTATTTTGGTGCCTCATCACCCGAAGTCCATCACGATAAACTTAGTATGGTAGTTGTTAGGAAGATATCTTGCACTACTTGTAGTTTATCTACTAAAATATGAGAACATATATGTACTTAGTCCCTTAGACCATAACGGCAATGACACTCCTTATGATGATACTACTATTTTTGATGATGTTATCAGTTTTATCAAAAATAAAAAAAGTCGGTTCTTCGATACTTCGGACCGAAGTGTCCCGAAGTACCAGGTTATCCAAAATTGAAGACCAACTTTAAAAATTTACAAGACCGAACCTGAACCGAAAAATCGTAGTACCGAACCTAAAGTACCGAATTAGTTTGGTTCGGTTCATTACTTCAATTTTTTCGGTTTAGTGTCCATCCCTAATTTTGTTGACAATCAGTGGCATATCTAATCTGGGTTCTGTGGTTCGATGGAACCCAGTAACTTCGGTTCAAACACTGTATATATTTTAATAAATTCAATAATATGTAAAAAAATATTGGTTTAGAACCCAGTAATTTAAAGATACTATAATTATGAATCTAAAACTTCAAAATCTTAAATCTGCCTCTGCCACTGCCAACAATAATGAAAAATAGTCATTGAGAATAAGCTCGGAGAGTTTGTGAAGAAAAAAAACATACAAGTTAGTAATAGATAAACTAAGAAAGGAAATAAGGAACAAAGAAGGAGAAGGAACTGACCGGTAAGGATAAGATTAATGGGTTATTTGGTTAATGAGATAGGGTTAACGAGTTTATGAGTTATAATTCCACATGTAGTACTATAAATACATTTGTAGCTAATATGGATTTCTGTTAATGAAGAGGGGTACATATGTACATATGCACCAATTTTATAAGGATTTTTTACATAAAAGTACAAGTTTTAGAGCTTAATTACCAAACAAAGCAATATTTTAGAAAAATAACCCTATATAGAGGAAAACACAAGTTAATTACAAATATAGCAAAAACATAGCAATATTTTCCCATAACATACCAAACCCTTACATTCTTCCTCCTATTTCCCCCACTATCACTTTTGCTCCTCCCATTTCTCCATATTTCACTTTTCCTACCACTATTTCCCCCAATTTCACTTTTATTCCTATCATTTCCCCTAATTTCACTTTTTCTTATCCCATCCTCGATGTATCTCGTTGTATCTCACTGTATCTCAACCGTTGCTGCACCGTTTTAACCGTTTCTGCAGCACCGTATCTCAGCTGTTTTTGCACCATTTTAACCGTTTCTGCAGCACCGTATCTCAAATGTTTCTGCACCGTTTCAACTGTTTCTGCAGCATCGTATCTCAACTGTTTCTGCACCGTTTCAACTGTTTCTGCAACACCGTATCTCAACTGTTTCTGCACCGTTTCAACTGTTTCTGCAGCACCGTATCTCAACTGTTTCTGCACCATTTCAACTATTTCTGCAGCACCGTATCTCAACTGTTTCTGCACCGTTTCAACTGTTTCTGCAGCACCGTATCTCAACTGTTTCTGCACCGTTTCTACTGTTTCTGCAGCACCGTATCTCAACTGTATCTCATTGTATCTACGTTGTTTCAGATTATTTCAACACCGTATCTATTTGCATTGTATTTAACTATTTCTAGACAATTTTTTCACACGTAAATTGGTAAAAAATATAATCAAAATAAAATTTCAAAATTTCCATTACTATAAAATTCAAAATCCAAGACAGCAGTCTTTTTCTTTCATTTCAACTCCACCCAACCCCTACGTTGAGACGATGCAGTCACCTATTCAATATACTTATAAGTGATTGTTTGGCTCTTGTATCTGTCTACAATCATGCCTGTAGCAAGGAAACCAGCATAGCGAAACTTTGATCTGCCTCACCAACACTAAATCATATTTCTTAAATTCTTATCAACCTTATTCCTTTCTTCTAAACTTTTCCATTTCCTTTTTACTTCCTAGTACTAGTTGAAGAGGCTACATTAGCCCCCTTCACCGACTTAAACTTCAAGCTATCACCTCTTCCACGATGTTCTAGAGGAACCCGCCCAGAATTTCTTGGAGATCGAGCAGCTTCTCATGAACGATGACGATGTCGTTGACGTCAGAGTGTTTAATTCTTAGTTTGCTGCCGAATTTCTCTCTGATGTACTAATTGATTCCTCTGTTCATTCTCCTTGTGCTGAAGCATCTGGATTCCCTAATCCTAGCACCGATTCGCCGATAAAGTGTGGTAGTGTAATTAATAGATTCAACAAGTAAACGTGTGTGCACGCATTTAAGGTGCTCGTGCAGCTATGGAGTATATCACACACGTGCAGAGGAAATAGATACAGAAAATATGTGTGTATAGGTAGGAAAGAAGGGGGTGGGGTGAGGTAGAGTGAGGGAGAAGCTCACATGATTTGTGCTTACCGGAATTGCAATGTAAAAATTGCCGGCGAATGGACTGTGAAATTAAATTAGGATTATCAAAGAAATTATTTAATAAAACTATTTATACTTGTTATATGTTAGAAAAAATATTGCTATGTGTTGTAATTTTAATAATATTGCTATTTTTTTGTAATATAAGGTGCAAGTTTGTATATTTTTGTAAAAATCCCATTTTATAACGATAGTCTCCTATTTGTAAATAAAGGGAAAAGTTGTTTTATTTCCAACAGTTCGAGGATATTTTTGACTCTTTTCCATTTTTATTTTCTAACGGATGCATGTATAAATAAAAGAAAATTTAGGTAGCAAAGGATACAAACTTTTTATTATAACATATTAATCCCCGAATTTTTATCTGAATAATGTACAAGTCACGTGTTCTTTTTCTTCTCCTAATCGGCTCGTCTCGTTTTACGGACGCCCCTCTTTCCCCCAAATTAATAATCCATTATTATTAATTACCAATTATTATTCATTCTCGAATCTTCGTTTAGGGTTGCTGATTTCGTGGATCCACTTTTTTCTTGATTCATCAGGTAGATTAATTTGAAGTTTCATGTCTTCAAATTTTGACCTTTACTTTTTTTTTTTTTTTTTTTTTTTTTTAGGGTTAATTGTACTAGTTAGGGTTTTTGAATTGTAGACTATTTGTGCGATTCTTAGTTTTGATTACCATAGGGTTTCATTAATAGATGAGTTTTGATCATATTTATTATAAATATATTATCCTGTATTTGATTTTCTGTGATGCGAATTCTGTCGTCGATTGTTACATCAATTCTAATGTACATAATCAAATACAACATTCAAATAAATAACAATCCATCAAACACAAAACTGGAAAAAAAATTAAATAGAAGTTGTTTCAATAAAATGTAGCCAATAAAACAAAAGAAATAAAGAATACAATAAGGAAGAAAGATCATCATGAATGTGAAAGAAGGCTTGAATAAGAACAAACGACAAAAATAAAATATAGGAAATAAACAATATTAAGAAGTTTATAGGACTTGCTATGTCTGATAGACGTTTGATCATTAGATTAAATAGTAGTTTAAAATATATGTGTGTGTGTGCGAGTAGAAGACCATTAGATCTCAAACTCCAAATTAGACCTGGTCACTGAAAGAAAGATAGAAACCTAGTTATATTTGGTTCCTTGATAGTTAGAGCCGCGAGCGGACGGAAGCTCTTTAAATGATTAACCAAATTTTTAAGTTAATAAAATATTAAAAATAGTAAATGACACTTCAATTTTTCGATTCGGGTTCGTTCTTATAAATTTTTAAAGTTCGGTCGTTTTTGGGTAACCTGGTACTTCGGAAGTGCCCGAAGTACCAAAGAACCGAATTATTATTATTATTATTATTATTACTACTATGGAAAAGGGTCAAATTTGACCCTCAACTATTGAAAATGGAGCAATATTGCCCTCCGTTTACAAATAGTCTCAAAAATACCGTTGCTGTTAATGTTATGGACCACTTCTATCCCCCAAAAACTAACTGATGTCCATGTCATTCTTACCAATTTACAACTTATACAGGTGGAAAATAAAAAATCCATTACCCATCTAATTGACCACCCATATTATGTAAAGGAGTAGTCTACCTTGACTCTCCGTAAAATGCCAGCCAGAACCCTCTTCATTAGCAAAAATGTCATTCCTTTCTTGAAGGAATTCTTGGTCCTGCCTGAGAGACGTGTCCCTCCTAATGTCCAATTTATTGACATTTAACCTCTAACCACCTCTTCATTCTAAATTATACAATTATTTTCCCCATATTTTATCAACTCTAACCATAGCATAAGGATGATAACTTACTCTATTACCCCTTCTTCACAAAAGTACCAAAGGGCAAAATATAATCCTCGGTATTTCTTTTACTAAACATAGGAATTGTTGGGTCTCTCATGCTTTCACGAATTGTAGTATGTGTATGTATCATGTCCTTCGCTTCGTCATATACTAGGCTTGATCTTGTTTAATTTCTTTTAAAATTTCTTTTTCCACTTCTTGATATTCAGAAACTTACCAAAAAATCTTAGCTAAGGCAGTAGATATTGTGTCAAGAATCTTAATTGAATGAAGACTTTGTATCAAGATTTCATTTTTTCCTTCGAACATTACCAATGAATACTTTCTATTCACACCAAAATCGAAACTTTAATTTTGGAACAAAATTGGTGAAGGATTCTTAGCATGGAGAAGAAGAGCCAGGTTTTAAGGAATTTATAAGAGTTATGTGTCAAACCTACGTGGCCAGCCATATCATCAGCCATGTCATCAGATTCATAAGTTTAAAATGTGTTAAAATGTGAGGTGGATGTCTGTTAGATTTTAGGGGTAGAAGTGGCCCATAACACTAACGGCAAAGGTATTTTTGAGATCATTTGCAAACGGAGGGCAATATTGCTCCATTTTCAATAGTTGAGAGATAAATTTGGCTATTTTCCGTTATTATTATTATAAAACTGGTAACATCAACAAAAAAAGTAGCATCATTATAAGGAGTGTCATTGCCGTTATGGCCTAAGGGACTAAGTACATATATGTTCTCATATTTTAGTAGACTAGTCTATGTGTACGTGCTTCACACGTAAATTTATATCGGGAAAGAATAATATAATATCTCATCCCTCTATTTTTTTGGTCAGTATCTTATCATAGACGTCGGTGAAAATGGGATGCTATACTCTCAAAATAAAACTACAAATCAAAACCTCTAAAAATCTTATTAAAATTTATATTTCTTAGCTTCTCACTAAAATATAAATATCAGCTAATTACATAAATTCAAGTACTGCTTCGGATACTCTTCTAACCACAAACATATATATACTTGTACTAAACTCTAGCTCCGATAATATTGGTACTTTTTATTTCTCCCAAAAAAGACATATCTGCTACTAAATGATCCAACATGAAGCATGAAAACATGGAGTAGTCGAGTGACATCAAGAACTATCACATAATCTTCAAGAAGTCCTAGCCGTCATCCTGCTATATTTGTTAAGTATTGTTGATCATCAACCTATAGATTTTCCCTATCAAAAGAGAGAAAAATAGAGTAATATTTTTGTCCAATGTAAACTATTCAAAGTCAAAGATAATGTTTGAAGAATTTAAAAATCAATTGACTTTATAAACACAACAAGAGGGAAAGTAGAAAAAGGAACATTAGAATCCTGTATTTGCATCATCATAATCTCGCACGGCGAGATACAGGAGGCTTACCAAATGAAATATCTATTATCCAAGAGCCTGACCAACCTGTTTAATTCAACGTAATTACATGATATATGTCTCATGAAATCGATAGAAAACGCCAATAGACCTAAAAATCAAGATTATAATAGAAGCATATATTATATATAGGACATAGTAAGATACTTCTATTCATCTTAACACAGTAAAATTAAAGCACGGGATAAAGAGATCACAAGCTCTCAATAAGAAGATGCTACATATAAAGTGGCTTAAGAACTCAGCAGGGCCAATGAATGAAGCAATTGTTCAAAGGAAAAAGAGAAAGACAATATCGGCAAAAGTTCTGTAGCGGTATATTTTCTTCTAGCCGTACATACAAAAAAATGAATAAAATGCAATTTATTATATGGTGTATGTATAAATACCACACGGTTGACAGCATAGAAGGAGAATTCCGAAACCTGCAAGAGATGGATGCCAGTTATGGTGGAGGCTGGCATGCTAGCAACAAGTTGTCCCTTTGTGGCTTTAGGTCCAGTTCAGGCGCTTTAATCATAAAATTGAAGAGATTAATTTGGTTTCAAAGTCTTAATATAGTGTTGGAGTTGTACTAATCTAAGAAACTGAATTGAAGTAGAAGTTAGTTTCTAACCGACTTGATAGTTATTAATAGGTCATAATAATAAATTAATGAAATTCATAAGTTGTCTCCTAAAACAATTAAACTTGAGGAATCAGATCAACGAAGACTGTTGTTGACTTGGACTCTATAATCACTGAAATTATTTTATGCTTTATAAAAAGTTAATATTTTATTAAATATTTAATATTTATAGTAAATGACAATATTATCCACTGTAGAATTTTTTTAGTGAAGGACAAAAAATTCAATCAATATTTTTTAAGGGCCTTCATGCTTTTAATATAGTATAGATAGATAGATATATAGATAGATAGATAGATAAACTATAAGTAGTGCTAGCTTCCGAACAACTACCATACTAAGTTTATCCAGATGGACTTGGGTAATAAGGCACCGAAATAGACAATTGACGTTCTAGTTTTGCATAAATTCACCAAGGATCTATGTTTGGCACTCATAAACCTTTTATTTGTCTTGCCTGAATATAATTTAAGGATCAATTTTTTTGGGTAAAAACTTTGATTCAAACCGAAAAACCAAACTAAACTAAATAAACCGAACTGATGTATAAAAACTACGGTTTTTGCTACACTTTCAAAAAATTTCAAAAAAATCGAACCGAACACCGAACGCCCGCCCCTAATCAGACATGTCTGCTTCAGGCATACTATTATATCAATAGTAATAATATAGTAGGAATACAAGTACGTAAAAACTATACTCACAGCATCTTAATTTTCAAATGTCAATTACTGTGCTTTTTTATGTAGTAGATTGTGGCATTAGCACATACTCAAGCTCACCGTCAAAATTAAATTAATGCATGTATATATTCTTTCCTTTTATTTAACGATATATATATTAGCTACGACCAAAAATGCAATTCAAAGTTTTCCAAAACGAACAAGCTTCCTTATAAACCATAAGAGTTTTAAAAGAAATTTAAGAAAAATAATTATTGTTGCTCAAGTCTCTTTTTTTCAGTTTCGAAGATAAGCTTGACAAACACTCATAATCTTTTCGTAAAACTGTAACTAATTCTTCTATAATTCTCTCGAAAATTTGCGCCATTAACACCCTATATATTCCATTCGTCAGAACTAAATGAAACACTATTAGTACTTATATAAATGCTAAAACGGCAGCGTCAGCGAAAATGAAAATTTGCATTGGTGCTAAGTGCTACATTAAGCTTATCTGTAAGCCAATACGGTGGTGTGAAAATTTACATTGGTGCTAAGTGCTACATCAAGCCTATCTGTAAGCCAATACGGTGGTACGCAACCTTCTCATTTCTTCCACTTTGTTCTTTAAATCATCAAGTGAAACATCCATCTTCTTAGAAATGTCTTCCATCTGTTTGGTGCTAAGAAATAGGAAAGTTTCAATAAAGTCTCCGTCGAGAAAATATCTTAGGCTTTCAAATTCAATACGATTTGCAGAAGACGTCTGATTGTAAAAGGACCTCCACTCCGAATGCTTCAATCCTCCCACACTCGTGATCGCTTCACTCATGATTCTCTCAAGCGTTCGCAAAAGTGAAAACTCCTCACGACGAAGGGGGGAAATAATCCCTATACCGCCCCTCAAAGACCCATATATGATTGTTGATACGCTGACGCCCGAATCAGTGACAACGCGTTGAAACCTTTTAATACAGTCACCTAAGTGGTACCCACCTTCAATACAAAACCACTCTGAAACAGCAGTACCAACCTCACTACGTGTCACGCGAGTACGAACCTCACGTTCTTTCCTCATTGTAAATATGTTAGAGCAGATATCAGCACCAAGAAACAGGTTGTCATCGAGAATTTCAACAGCACTCATCCAGAGACTTCCTCCACGGATTTCCTCCACTATAGCACCATAGTCCTAAATGAAAGATAAATAAATTAGCCAAATCCACATATAGTAACAACGTAAAAGCACAAGAAACTGGAATAGAGACTAGAATTTTAACTGTACTTGCTAAAGCAATTGGAATATTGTATTTACTTCCAAAAACTAACCGTGAAATTAAGTAAAGTGATGGAATCCATCAAATCACCAATGGCGATAAGATTCCCACGAGTTTGAACACAACGAGGAAGTAAATGACCACGGTGTTCACATTCTATCTGCAGATCTCGGGGGCCACCATCCTCGCAGGATGCCCACTTGTACAGTAGAATCTTCCGATCGATGGCAGCAATCAACATCCCATTAAAGGCATTTAGGGAGTAGACAGCTCCCTTTGTTTGGGTCTCTGCCATTAGTTTGAGTTTTCCATCTTGAACTAAAAAAACTAAAATTCTGCCCTGCAATTACTCGTGGATTAGAAGTACATTATTAGATAAATCATAAAGATAAATATAGGCAAAGCCCCAGAAAAAGCTAGCTCCTTTACATTAAGTTATAGAGTTACAATCATATCCGTTTTGACTGAAATAAACTTAGGTTATCAACTGAACAGCGATCTAAGCAACCCTTAGTATTAGAGACACTTTTATCAATTAAACTTACCTTGGTAGGTTGAGTTTCCTCTTGTATCTCATATGCAGTCCCAATGCAATAATACGCATTACTATCATCAGAAAAGGAGCAGCTCAGAATGGAACAACCATACTCAGAGTGATCAAGGAGGAAAGTTGATTTGAAAGTAAAAGAGTGATCATTTAACAGGCGAACAAAATCCATTCCACGGTCATCTCCGTTTGACTGAGCATAATTTGTACTGCATATAGCAAATGTCCGGCTCTGCTCTTGATGGCTGATGAGTTTCGCATGCTCACCAAGGGGTATAGATCGGATGTAAGGTTTTTGCATCTCATCAAGAGTGCCAATTATTAAGCTACCTTCTTTAGTGATAGCAAGGCTGTTTAAAATGGAGAAACAGCTTTTCAAGCTCTTAAGCATAGAAAACAGACACACCGCTACCAGTAATAAAACAGATTAAAAGGAGCAAATTACCTATCTGGAAAATCTACAACATTCAATGGGCACATATGAGTAACTTCTTCAACATTCACACATCTATAAAGTAACTTATTGTTACTGCTGTAAATAACCATCGGCCTATTGGAGGCAGCAAAGACATATGTCACTTCTTTAGATGAGAATGTATGAAGAGTTGTGTGTTGGGTCCCGAGAGCCACTTTTCCTCCGTATGTCAGCTCAGTGGAAATGTTCAATACAAAATTTAAGAGATGACCATCCCGCAGGGCACATAGCAAATAAGATATCTGTGTGTGTGAGAGAGAGAAAGAGAGAGAGGTTTAGACCCACAAAAAAAGAGGCAAACTAACATATTAAAGGCTAGTAGCACACAAATTATCAGGTATTGTCTCCCTTTTAAATTCATCCTCCTAATCATAATTTCTTTCTTTTCTTTTCAAGTGAAGATCAGAAAATCTTGTATAAAAGGAAAGATAAAAATGTAAATGACTTCCTCTGGTCCTTGACTAGAAGGCTGGCTAAGAAAAGAAAGGTGGAACAAAAAAGAGTTAATTAGGCTAATATAGTAACGAAAATGATAGAGGGTTACCTACGGCTAGAGGCATACAAGCACAGTATGATAATAGAGGACATACCCCTTCAAAGGAACATAGTAAAACAGAACTAGGAATGGCAATTCCTTCTAACTGGTACTTTGAAATGAGATTCAGCTCAGGAAGTGAATATATCCTGACACTTAGGTCTTGCCACATTCCAACTGCTGCAATATGACTACGGTCCGTAACCTCACCAATCGGGTTTATGTCCATGCAAGAGATATCAAAATCCAGCTGGACACAACTTTTCTCTTGTAAATCTGGATCACCAATTTCTAGGTATACCAGCTGGCTACCCCCAAAAGCCAACAGTACCTGGTAGATAAACGAATAGCAGCACATGAGACTCATGTTTTAAAGTCCATAGCTCACCCAATAGCAGCTAGCTACCCCCAATATGTTTTGAAGACCATAGCTTACCCGTTTAGCCCAAAATGAGACTCATGTCCAAAGAAATAAAAACATGAAGCTATGTAAAAAAACGCATCATTGTGCATTGGAACCTGAGTGGCATTAGCAGTTGCTACATTGACCGAGTAGCCAGCTGGAGCAATCCATTCCTTTTTCAGTTCCCTAGAGGCAGAACTGACCAGTCTTACAGAGTTTGAAGTAACCTGCATGGCAGTTTATGCGCAACAGACCATTAGATACATATATTATTACTCAATACATTTCAGCCAGAAACATAAATGGAGCTTGCTGTAGATGGTCAATGAAAATGTTAATACCCAAGGCAATCAGTGTACGGTGATTACTCTAGTCTGCCAAAGTAATGGAAGATTACTAAAAAAAAAACACACACACACACACAGAGGCGATGTAAAATTCAGTAGTGAATTGCCTAATTATTCCATATTGTCCCACCCACCCAGTGGTGGAAAGTCGAGAAGACTGAGTGAAAAGAAACATCTAATCCTATTTATGTCTCACATATTCTTATTCACTTATGATACCATTTTTCAGATCGCATAAACTAAATACTTGCAAACAAGCACATTGCACATAGGTTGAATGGCTGATGGGTTTAAACAAATCTTACCCATAAGTTCTGATTCAAAGAGATGATCTACTCGGCACAAGGCATACCTGTACAAATTGATTGCATACAGCATCATGACAAAACAAGGTCCGGACTTGAGAGTTGAAACCATCCATCTTTATTTCTTCCAGAACACCCTCAATGTTCATAGCCAATATGTAAGTCTCCCTAATTAAGCTAACAACCAAGAATGTGTTATTGGGAGCTGATCTAAGAGACCACATTCCTCTGATCCCTTGTAGTTTCACAGACGCCTACAAGTAGCACAGATTCAGTTACTGAAGCAATATGATTACATAACTGACACTCCGGGATAAGGTAAATGACAAGACCTGTTCATTTATTCCAATTCCGTTCCGAATAATACGAAGCGAGCCATCTTTATAGGCTCCGGAACATGTCACAACCTGAGGTTGACATTCGCACTCCATGTCAACAACAGAAAAGTCCACAATTGGTCCTAGATTTATATATCTATCTAGAACTTGCACAACAGAGTTATTATCTCCAGGATGCCTTTCGAGCTTTACCAGCTGCATGTTAAAAAAAATAGAGGAACAACAAAAAATTGAATCATGTCCTAAAATGAAGCACTAAAGGAAATAGAATAATAAATTTAAAACCTCAGGTTCAATTAGCAGTCAAATAGCTCATAAATATACCCGTGAACTTAGTGAAAAATAAAGCACAATATAGGATATTATCTTGAAAAATTTACACTCTCTTAAATTCATACATTTAAAGTACCTGTGAATCTCCATATCTTGAGCCAATGTACACAACATCTTTGTCTAGATAGGATATGGTTGATGCAATAGAAGTTTCTCCCAGTAGCTCGATTCTGAGTCCCACAACTCTGTACAAAACAGAATATGTCCGCATAAACATTTTATCACCAGAAACTAACAAAAGATAGAAAGAACACTTTAACAGTAGCAATTCAGCAATGGTATAAAAGATATAGTCCAGAAAAAGCTGACTCACTTCTCCTTTTCCTGTTCGATTACAAGCCGATGAAGAAGCCCATTACGACACCCAAGCAAATATTGAATACAATCAATTAGCCCACATGCAGTTGCTACAGACTTGAATAAACAAATTATATATTAGATATTAGTAAGACAATTAACTCATTCAGTATCTAATCAACAGCTTCTTTGATAACAATTAACTAACAAGAATTTAAAAGGTTTATTCATGTCAAAGAGGCTGGTGGGAATGGTTGCATAAGACCACATACAAAAGTACATGTGCTTACAGGTATACCGACAGAATGAGAAGCTGAACCGCTGTGATAAACAATGGTTGTTCCTCCAATAAGTAAGCCACACAGTGGCAGAGGTACTGATATCAGCCAAGAAGGTTCATTATCAAGCTCGTTCAGAGCCCACGGCCCTTGATTAAAACGTTTATCTTCCAAGGACACCTCATATGTTTTGACATGTCGGGCGTCCTTATAATCCTGCCAGTCAAATGTAAGGTCCAGCACAAGCATCAGAATCAAGTAATTTTTAAGTAAAGTAAGCATTACGACTACAACATTATTTAAAATCACAGACCTTGTATAGAACAACGATTGTAGGCTCTGAGTAACCATACAGGAATTTAATATCCAAAACTTGAAGTACATCAAGCCTGACAAAAAACATAAACTATCAGACAACACAAAATGCAACACAATAAAATACTTGGAGCTTTTCATCTCAGCCTCTAAGTTAGTACGGTTACAGTGTAACAACCTAAAATACAGGAAAAAATGGGGGAATTTTGGAAAGTCAGCACATCCAGGAATAAAAATCTCTATGAGCTGATCTGTAATGAGAATGAACAATTGATTTCTACAAGTTGACCCGCTAAGGTCCTAATCCAGATTGTTGTCGCATATTAAACAATGATCTCATAGTTCGAAAACATTTCACTATTTTTTTTTTCTGGTTGCTAACACAATATATAGCTGCTTCCCCGCTCTACCATATCAATCCCCCAGGCCTCATCCATTATCACTTAATGATAAGACTGGAGAATTTCACAATTAGGCAGGTGTTTGGTTGAGGTGAAGAAAAGTAAAGAGGCTCAATGGCTGGAAAAGATATAGCAACAATTAAATAAATTTACTTAAATTTTTTGGAGAAAATTGTAGATAACACATTCTTGTAAAGGTAAATCCGAGGATACCTGATGTCAAAAGGTTCCTTCAGATGGCCTTCATCAAATGGCATAACCTGATGACAATGAAGTCCAGGAAAATCTTTTGAAAACATAAAAAAAAATCAACAAAAAGGCT
The DNA here is from genome assembly GCA_037355625.1 of Petunia x hybrida. Taxonomy (NCBI): domain Eukaryota; kingdom Viridiplantae; phylum Streptophyta; class Magnoliopsida; order Solanales; family Solanaceae; genus Petunia; species Petunia x hybrida. The sequence goes on along the minus strand of JBBBVM010001137.1, from coordinate 273,493 downwards.
AATCCAGCAAAATTTGCAGTTTGCACCCTATGAACGAAGACCAAAGTAACCAATTGTCTACTAAGGACGGCACCTTAAACAGTCCATCATAGATATGCAGTCCAAACACTCTACAATCCGTGTCGATCATTCCAAACTACCAAAAAGAAAGAAAAAGGGTAGCGAGTAAATAGGATCTCGACAAATTGGAAATCAAAAACATCTACCATTACTCTACATATATATATAAAAGAGAATTTTGAACAAAAATACCTGACCATTCAAAGTGGGACAGCCGACTTCATCAAAGACATCTACCATTGCTCTACATATATGATTGCATTAACAACATCATAATTCATATAAAGCTTTAATTGCAATAAAGAATTAAAAAAAGGTCATTTTATTGGCAAACTTTTGCCGACTAACCTTGTTATAATTTCATTACCACTATACCCAAAGAGACAAAATCGGCACTGTTTAGTTAACATGTACATCATGTCTTGTGTTTCACCCTGTAATGATTAGAACACAAAAAAAAAAACCAAGCATGTGACTAAAAGTAAAATATTCTGGAAAAAAAAATGAGCTACACAAAAGCATGTGAACTCACCCGAGGGCGGAACAAACCAAGTGATGCAATAACCCCACAGATCGGGATATCTGCCAATGGCTGCACACAAAAGTACACGTTGAACTCCAATTTTAAACATTCTACTACCAAAGCTCTCATTAGTTTTTTCAATCAAGAAATAAATTTTATAATGAAGGGCATTAATAAGCCCGTATACAAGGACTACAAAAAAAGAATGTAGACAACCTTACAAAAAGAAATGATTTTCTACCAACACCGCCCAATCTTCTATAGATACAAGGATCCTATGCGTGCACCACAAAGAAATTCAAGATAATAGCCTGCTCGTCAAAAGGGGGAAATCAGTCGAGCAAGCTCCAAAATTAATAGATTTTTGTCAAAAGGAGGAAACAGTCGAGGAAGCTCCCGAATTGAAAGATTTTTTGTTTTCCTCAGAGTGGGATGATTGTCTTTAGCCGCACAAAGCAATCTTTAATGCCGAAAGTTGTTTCATATCACTTTCCTCTCTTACTGCAGGGTGGAAAATAGTTGAATACCCCTTCTTACTTTAAATTTGAAAACATGTGGTTGAAGCATGAAGGCGTTGATGCAATGGTAACGGAATGGTGGGACTCCATATACTTCCAAGGTAGTCCAGATTTTCCTTTTTGCAAAGAAAATTCGGCAGCCCAAGATCCTGTTGATAAAGTGGAATCTGAATACCTTTGGAAATTTGAAAACAGGAAAAATGGAGAATTTGAATAAGGTGCAAAGTTTAGATAGCCAAGCCGAAAACGGGATCTTCGTGATGAAGAGTTAGTTCTCAAAGCTGAACTTTTGATGGAGTTGGAGGAAATTTCTAAGTTAGAGGAAATCTAGTGGCGACGAAAATCGAGGTGTCTTTCGCTACAACACGGGGATAAGAATACTAACTTTTTCCACAAGATGGCCAATGCCCATAAGCTATACAACCACATTGACAAAATTGATGTGAATAGCACTCTTTTGGAAGATGAGGAACAAATAAGCAATGAGATTCTTATGTTTTATGATTTACAAGGTGTTATCTATTCCCTCACAAATGGCTTTTGTAAGTGGTAGGCAGATCATAGATGCATCACTCATCGCTAATGAGTGTCTAGACTCTAGACTGACACAGAAGAAAGCAGAAATATTATGCAAATTGGACATTGAGAAATCTTTGGACAATATTCATTATGAATTTCTCATCGAAATGCTAAGAGCCATGAGTTTCAAGGATAAAAAGGTCAAGTGGTTCACCAAAAGGTTTCTTTGCTACTAAAAAAGGTTGAAGGCAAGGAGATCCCCTTTCACCCCTCCTTTTTACCTTGGTAACGGAAGGTCTAAGTAGAATGCTCGCCACGACAGCACTGCAAGGTTGGATCAAAGGCTTTAGTGCATGTTTGAGAAATCAGGGTGAATTGCACCTCACGCGCTTGTTCTACGCAGATGACTCCCTAATTGACTGTGAGGCGGAAAGAGAACAGCTCCTTCACCTACGCTTGGTTTTGTTATTCTTTGAAGCTATATCTGGTCTTCATATCAATTACACCAAAAGTGTTTTGTATTCAGTTGAGCTAGGTAACTAATCTACATGAGATTGCAAACATCTTGGGTTGCGTTGTATCTTTCCAACCAGAAACTTAGGTCTTCCTTTAGGGGGAAAAATCAACGGATAGTGCAATTTGGGACGACATTCTAGGGGAATATGGAAGGAAATTGTCTTGTTTGCAGAGAAAATACTTAACGCTGGCCGCGGGGGATAGTGCTAATAAATAGCGTACTTGAGTACTTGCCCACCTAAATTATGTCTTTACTCCATTCGCCGGCTCGGGTAGCAAACAAAATGGATAAAATAAGGAGGGATCTCCTATGACAAGGGAATAGAGATAACAAGGCTTTCAATTTGGTGACACAGGACACAACATCCATGGATAAAAAAGCTGCTTGGACAGCAAAGATTGGAGTACTCAAAGCAGTAGTTTGCAGCACAAATGGCTTAGGAGATTCAATAAAGAAGAGAGCGCACTTTGAGGAGACGTCATTGTAGCCAATTATGGACTTCTCAAACTGTGGATTACAAAACAACCTCAATTTTTGAATTCATGTGGAATCTGGAGTCATATTAGTGCATTAGTGGGATTTGTTCAAATCTAAGACCTCAATTATAGTTTGAGATGGCAGGAAAGTGAGATTTCGGTTAGATGTATGGCTTGGCCAGTCATCCCTTAAACCTAAAGACCAGTACCCAAACATATTCACTTTGGCAGAGAACTTTAATGCTTTTTGGCTGATTACGGGACTGAACATGGTTAGAGCATCATGCTTTGAGGCGAAATATTAATGACTGGGAATTGGAAAATTTATCCTTGATGCTGTCAGACTCCATGGAAGAACTACGTCACTGGTACCTAGGAATGACTCTCTGAGGTGGAAATTTTATGACGGATGCTTCAAAGTTAAGTAGTGCTACCAACACCTAATGCCCATTCGTCCTGCAACGTGGCCTTGGAAATGTATTTGGGGGAACAAGGCACCTTTGAAAGTTGATTGCTTTGCCTAGTTGTAGAGCCAAGGAAGCTTGTCTTGCGCATGAAAACTTACAGAAAAGGGGAATAAACATATGTAGCAGGTGCTACCTTTGTGAGAAACAGAATGAGGGCATCAATCATTTCTTTCTTAATTGCCCTTTCACCTCACATTCTGGAGCTTCTTCTTTATATTCTAGGAGTCACTTTGACCATGCCAAGGACAACAAGAGAGCTACTTCTTTGTTGGCAATTAAAAGGATTAGGGAAGACAAAGAAGAAAACTTGGAACACCATCCCTTTAGTAATATGGTGGACTGTATGGAAGGAGAGAAATGCAAAAGTTTTGACAGCCAAACTGAATCAGTAATTAGCATTAAGTTCATATGTATTTCTTCTCTGTTTTGTTGGTGCAACATGGCATGTGATTATGAAATAGTTGCCATGGCTGATTTTTCAGGGCTGATTACCCAATCTGTAATGCAGCTAATCCCTGTAAATATTTCTTCAGCACTTGTTGATGGTTATCAATGAATTTTCTTTACCAAACTCCCCCAAACCCCCCCCCCCCCCCCCCCAACCCAAAAAAAAAAAAAAAAGAGGCTACTCCTCAAATGGACAAAAAAGATCATATTATCAAGATTGACACGAATAGAGTCACTATTTTTAAGATTCATTAGATAAAAGAAAGGGAAATATCAAACATTCATTCTAAGATTGTGCTCACCATGCAAAAATGAATTGGAAAATGTTTACCTTTAATTCCTCAGACGTGATCAAATGGATTTCAATTGTTGTTCCTTTCCTAATAATAATCAAAACGAAAAAAAAAGGATTACCTTTAAAAACAATTTTCACTTGGAGAATGAATAACTAAACTGAAGATTATGCTCAACTAGCATACCCGACGATAAGATTGTGGTCATCGGGAGCGGTGAAATTTCCAACAAGGGAATGAGTGACACTCCCTGGCTTCACAACAGATGCAACATAATTCTGATCGCTCATGGTGCCAAACCCCAAATTTTGGACCAGAACTTTAGCATAAATTAGCTGAAATTTAGGGTGTGTTTGCTATTGGGAGATAATAAAATTAGAGTCAAATCAATAAGAAGAAAAAACACAGAGTAACCAAGAGTCATTGACAACCACTTTTTCTTGGCAGAAGTGCGTAAAAACAAAGCATAGTCCAAACATGGAAGTAGTAGTAGTAGTAGTAGTAGTAGTAGTAGTAGTAGTAGTACATAACATGTACTGCTCCTTTCATATAGCCATCAATGAACCAAAAATCACTCCAAGGCTGAAAGGAATGGCCCTTCCAGTAGAGGAGCTCAACGAGAATATTGCCCGGAAAATACACCAAACAAGAATTCCAAGATAGTGAACTATAATTAGCGTACACAAGGGATCAGATTAAAATATGAGAACGTAGATAGAACAATCCCTTTGTAAAGAAAAACTTTAAGGCAAGTCAACTGGCAGGATCTCACAACAAAAAAGCTAGTAGCATATAGTAATAGCAGAGACAGCAACCAACTCTCCCTTGAAACTTGAAGAATGTGTTTAACATGATTTTCCATCAACAACAACAACCACCCGGATAATACAAGCTCAAGTGCAAACATTCATTTTTTATCCTAGAAGAAGATTTAGATGCTGCTTACTCTCGTAGAAAGAATGGAAAACATATATCTTAGAGGTCAAATTCTAAACCAGATAACTTTTAAGAAGAGACTTCATTATTTTCCTCTTAATAGGAAGTTACATAATACGCCATAGCAAGATCAACATCAATCTAACAGACATCACAGAACCTGAACAAAAGAACTGTATAAAAGGGAAAGATCATAACCACAGTTATTCACAAGTTAAGATTATATCTAGAGATTTATACATCCTTATGGACAGAAACCTATTTCCCTCTTAATGTATGGCTTGGATAGATACAACTTGAGGCTTCTAAAGAAGTAAAGATACCATGATCTTGTTTAACAGATTCTGGACCATGAAAGATTAACCTTCGACATTCGAAAAAGACACCTCAGGTACCAGGAACTGGACAACAGGACAGAATCAACTTATAAAGGGCAGAGCAACAACTCAAGAACTTTAGCAAAACTGGACAGGAAACATGTTTAAAGAATAGGGCAGAACCCATCAGCAACAATCCGGAAACAACTAGCTTAGAACAGCAGATACTTAATGACCATATTTGATGACTTACATAATCCAAGCCAAAATTTACCACTATACACTAATCTTGAACCCTAAATCATTACTTGACTTAAAAGTTTTTCAAAACTAGTGATTTCAAGACTCAAAAGAGTTTGAGGAAGTCCAAAGAAGATGACTCGAGCCAAGAGAAACAGAACCTCAACATCAACATGAAAAACTACCAGCAGCCCACCGTTCTAGAGGACAACTCAACATCAACATGAAAACTATAAGCAGCCACCCTTCTAGAGGACAAAATTAATGGCTAAAGAAAAGCAAAAGGGCCACTCTCAAGAACACCCAACAAGGAGAACGCAGAGGATATCAAGATGACATATGATTCAAAGGGAGACGGACTACAGACCTTGAATTTCCAAACCACAGCAGAAAATATTCAAATCATATGAACTACTATATTCTAACAGATCTCTTCCATATTTAATGAGGACTAATAACAATTCAATTCATAACCTATATCATAATTTCCTAAACATTTAAGTATTCGAAGAGGTGTCCTGGAGGCAAAAATCCAGGTGTTTATGGCTCAAAGAAGGGGATAAAAACACCACGTATTTCCAAAAAATGGCAAACGCAAACAAGAGACACAATTACATTGATAAACTCAAGGTGGGCACTGTCATAGTGGAAGGAAAAGAGCATAATAAAAAGGAAATTCTTGACTTCTACAAAAGGCTTTACACGGAGAATGAAAACTGGAGGCCTACTGCTGAGTTTGAAGGAATAGCCAGGATCACTGAGGAGGAAAGTGTAGAGCTAGAAAAGGCATTTGAGGAAGATGAGATATTAGCAACTATCAAATCATGTGCTCCTGATAAAGCACCAGGACCAGATGGTTTCACCATGACCTTTTTTCAAGGAACCTGGGAGATAATCAAAACTGATGTGGTGGAAACTCTAAATCATTTCCACCACAATTGTTACCTGGTCAGATCATGCAATGCATCATTCATAGCTTTGATCCCCAAGAAGAAGGGAAAGGATTATAGACCAATAAGCCTAATTGCCAGTATCTATAAAATTGCTGCAAAACTACAAGCTTAAAAAAAGTCATTGGGAAACTTGTGTCCTGACACCAAAATGCCTTCATCCGAGGAAAATTACTGATGCAGCCTTAATTGCAAATGACGTGCTTGATTGGAAGTTGAGTGGTGAACCTGGCATTTTATGTAAGCTTGACATTGAAAAGGCATTTGATCAGCTCAACTGGCAATACCTTATCACAATGCTACGGAGAATGGGTTTTGGTGATAGATGGATCAAATGGATACAATTTTGTATCAGAACCGTTAAATTCTCAGTGTTGGTTAATTCTAGTCCGGTGGGCTTCTTCTCCCCAGAAAAAGGTCTAAGGCAAGGAGACCCCCTCTCCCCTTTTCTCTTCATTCTTGCCATGGAAGGACTAAGCAAGATACTTGATAAAGCAAGGGCCCTACAATGGATAAAAGGTTTTGAGGTAGGCACTAATCCAGGAAATGCAATTACAGTGTCACATGGAACTGTGTATATTTGCAAATAAATTTTCGGTAAAGTTAATATTTTGAACAATGAGCACTCACTCAACAAACGATTGTGTTGGTGCTTTGGTTGGGTCAGCAACTTTAATGCTTTCACTTGCATGAGGAAATTGTGATTGAATCCTCCTGAAATCATTAAATTGCTTTTAATTTTTTAAAACTTTCTTTTGAATGAAGAGAGCACCCATGACCGCAAAACCCTGGATCCGCCACTGCGTGACACTGCTTTATGCAGATGACACACTCATCTTTTGTGGAGCTGAAGAATCTCAAGTGCTACACCTCAATCTCACTCTTTTAATGTTTGAAGCTTTATCTGGACTACATATAAATATGCTTAAAAGCATCATTTACCCTGTCAATGAAGTACAGAATCTGGAAGCTCTATCTGAAATCCTTTGCTGCAAGCTCTATCTGAAATCCTTTGCTGCAGCACAGGGACATTTCCTACCACTAGGCCTTCTTCTTGGTGCTAAGTTCAAATCATCTGCGGTCTGGAGTGGCATAGTTGAAAATTTTGAAAAAAGGTTAGCTAATTGGCAGATGCAATATCTATCAATGGGAGGCAGGTTGACATTGACACTAATTAATAGTGTACTGGATAGCATCCCAACATACACTATGTCATTATTCCCCATCCCAAAAAAGGTCCAGAAACAACTTGATAGTCTGAGAAGGAATTTCTTATGGGAAGGAAACTGCAAGTCTCACAAGTTTCATTTGGTTAAATGGTCTCAGATCACCTTGCCTAAGCATTCAGGAGGGCTCGAAATTAGGAATTTGGCTCTTCACAATAAATGTTTACTCATGAAATAGTTGTGGAGATATGGTCAAGAGGAGCAAGCATTATGAGAAAATGTGGTAACTGCTAAACATGGTGTACTTACACACAGGTGTACTAAAGTTTCCAAGGCACCTCATGGTGTTGGCCTTTGGAAGAACATTAGCAAGTTATGGGATGAATTTTATCAAAAATGCAGCTGCATACCAGGGAACGGACAACACATAAGGTTTTGGAAAGATTGGTGGCAAGGCAATTCTACTCTACAGTTAGAATATCCCAAGTTGTTTCTCATCTCTACTGATCAAAACTCAACTATAGTTCAAAACAGGGATGGTAATACTTGGACTCCACGCCTAAGAAGATATGTGCAAGACTGGGAAATGGAAGAGCTTATGAACCTACTAGCCATGCTGGGAAACCAATTTCTGAATGAGCAAAATGCAGACAGAATAAAATGGGGAACTAATGCTGATGGCAAATATACAATGAAGGCAGGATATTTGCACCTCTGTGCTCATAAGGAAATTTTAAGCAATTGGCCATGGAAGCTTATCTGGAAAGCCAAGACACCACCAAGGATGGCTTGCTTCAGTTGGATTGCTTGCAACGAAGCAGGTCTAACTCAAGACAATCTGGCTAAACGATCCATTTGTATAGTTAACAGATGCTATATGTGTCAGCAAGATATTGAGACTAACACGCACCTTCTTCATTGTACAGTGACAGCAGATATCTGGAACATGTTCATCTCTCTTTTTGGACTTAGCTGGGTTATGCCAGGGAGTATCAGGGATGCCTATGTGGGTTGGAACAATTGGAAAGTTGGTAATACAATCAGGAAAATCTGGAGAATGATACCTACTTGCATTTTTTTGTGTGTATGGAATGAGAGAAATAGAAGATGTTTTGATGGAATATCAACTCCAAATCATTCTCTGAGAACTAAATGTCTGTTGTGGTTATACAGTTGGAGCACCTTTATCCCCTGTAAACTCACCTGACACCTTTTTGGATTTTGTTAACTCCTTATCCGCATAGGTCTCAATGTATAGAGTAACAAATCTCTTTTGCTTTTAGAATATTTTGTACTTTTTGCATCTTCTTGATGCCGTTTAATGATATTATCCTTCATCAAAAAAAAAAAAAAAGTCCAAAGTATATTTAAGATACTAATATAAACAGCTTGAAGTTATGAATACGCGCATGCAGTTTGAGCGCATCCAGATCAAAAGAAAACAGACCCAGCATTAGACATCTCTCAATTTCGTTGTATTTGCATTTACACTTGTCTTGCTGAAAGACTCTGAATTTTGAAGTCCCTAACAGATCTAGTTAATCTTAAAACAGAACTATGGTTGCATGAAAACAAAATGCAACACTGTCCCATGAATAATCGAGTAATATTTTTCAACCCTTGTAAATGCAGCACATTTTGTCAAGTAAAAGAATATGTACAATACTGCATTATTAAGTGCGAGTCCTAGTCAGTGTATGAGATACCAAAGCTGTCTAATTTTCCTTTACAAATTCAGCAACCACCTAATACCAGTAGCTTTGGACTCTTACTATTTTCGATATTTAATATCTGATGGATGTTACAAAGAACAGTAGATGAGGCAATTGAAGAGTTGGAGCTTGCAGAGGGAATATACTATAGTGCATTGTTTGTTAATTCAGAATTCGAAGGTATGGAAGAATGTTCCTGAATATTAAAAAAGATGTAAGACCATCGATAAAAATCTTTTCTATTTCATTAATTCTTTTCATGCAAAGAGAAGATACCCACATCCACGAGTATAGATTCATTGAGATAGGCAGCAAAACGTGGATAAACTACAGAATATATATTATAGTAACACCAATTTGGCGTTATATCATTGTGCATTTGACTTTTAACAACAAAAAGGGCAAAATAAGCAATTACAATAACCTTGTACACCTAGATATATTGTACAAGGACTGATGAATGCTCTCCTCCCAAATCCCAAGTGACTGTGAAGATAACTGAATAGGACTTGAGAGTCAACATTATTTTATAAGATGCCCATATCAAGAGCAAAAACCATGAAGATATGTAGTCAAGTAAAAGTAAAACACTTGAAAGCGAAAAGAGTCACTAATAATAGATTGGGGTTAGGGTTTTTGGGGGAAAAAGTCGATGTGGGATTAGAAGCAAAATCGATCAAAATACTCAACGGATCTAATCGGATCAAACGATGCTGGATTTCCTTGATTGAACTCAAACAACTAGCTTAGGACAAGCAGATACTTAATGACCATATTTGATGACTTACATAATCCAAGCCAAACTTATCACTATACACTAATCTTGGAATCTTAAATCATGACATGACTTAAAAGTTTTTCAAAACTAGTGATTTCAAGGCTCAACAGAATTTGAGGAAGTCCAAAGAAAGATGACTCAAGCCGAGAGAAACAGAACCTCAACATAGAAAAGAAAACTACCAGCAGCGACCTTTCTAGAGGACAATTCAACATCAACATGAAAACTATAAGCAGCCAACCTTCTAGAGGACAAAATTAATGGCTAAAGAAAAGCAAAAGGGCCATTCTCAAGGACACCCAACAAGGAGGACGCAGAGGATATCAAGATGACATATGATTCAAAGGGAGACGAACTACAGACCTTGAATTTCCAAACCACGGCAGAAAATATTCTATTCTTATGAACTACTATATTCTAACAAATTTCTTCCATACTTTATGAGGACTAATAACAATTCAATTCATAACCTATATCATTTAAAAAATAAAAAATAAAAAAAAATCCCCCGTGCACAAAGCATCTCGTATACACGCAGGGTCGGGGGAAGGGCCGCACCCCAATGGGGTGTGATGTTCGCAGCCTAACATAATACAACATTGGTGGTTGTTTTTACGGCTTGAACCCATGACCTATAGGTCATACGAAGACAGCCTTACAAGTTGCTCCAAGGCTCCCCTTCAATCCAGAAGAGAAACGGAGATGCAGGTATCGATCCCCGTACTTCTCGCATGCTAAGCAAGCACTCTACCATCTGAGCTACATCCCCCTGTTCATAACCCATATCATAATTTTCCTAAACATTTAAGTATTCATTAAAAAAACACAAGTTCAAACTATAATTAAGATACTAATATAAAACAGCTTTCACACACACACACACTATTATATCTTTAATTCTAGAACGAGAGTATACCTCAGTTTATTACCTTTTCTGAATCAGTGAACGTAGCGCAGGAAATCTGGAAATCACTCGAACAACGACGAAAAATAACCTGAACCATAGATTAGGGTTAGGGTTAGAAAAATCGAAGTGGTATTAGAAGCAAAAAATAGATCAAAATGCAAATTACCTAGTTCTTATTCTCTACTTTGAACTCAAACGACGCTGGAAGAGTACGAAAGACGATAATTGAACGATTTCAATCGTCTCCTGTAGACCTGTACGAACAAACAGCGGGAAAATGAAGAACCCTAACTCAATTTTTGTTGCAATTCTGACTAGAATTTTGGAACAAAACAGTGAAACTTGGGGAATAAGAAAGTAATTTGCGCAAAAAGAAAATAAAATTCTAAAATACCTAAAATGTAATTCAGTTCATAATATCATCAAAGGGAGGAGTGACTAGTGACTACCAGACAAAAGAAAAGAGAATATTTTCAGTAGCAACCTTTGGTACCACCGAGGGATGATCTTAGCTCAAAAACAGGAAACTACACGGTTTATGTAATAAGTGATGTTTGATTGGGAGACACGTTATGCCGGTATTAGTAATACAAATATTAGCAATGCGGATATTATATCTTGATTAATGAATAATTTATTGTATTAAAAAATTAGTATATATTGTATAATTTAAATTATATTTTAATATTTTATTATTCAATAGATGTTTGTTTACTATTGAATAATAATGTAAAGAGATGCGAGGGTATTTGTCTTCTTATAAATTAATACTCGTATTATTAATACCTACATTATTACTCCATCTTCTATGCCGCATAAAATAAAATATGGATTCACTCATTAATTTATACAAGCATTAATTAGTGTATGTTTGTAAATTCAAACCAAACGTCGTATTATTAGTGCAGATTTTTATAGCTTGTTACAAAACAAACCAAATACTACGTTATATTGTGAGGGATTTAGTACATATATTAATTCTTTTGTGTGCTTAACCAAACGAGCACTAAATGAAACTTAACCTAACAACTAAAGTAGTATCATAAAACTACTACTCATTTAGAGCCCGTTTGGCTTAGCTTAAACCAGTTTTTAGCTCATATGAGTGTTTGGTTACTGCAAAACTGCTAAAAACACTTGGTTTTTAAGTTCAAAAAAAGCTAAAAGTCATAAGTTGGGTAATCTCAACTTCTGACTTTTGGCTTAAAAGTTGTTTTGGTTTGACCAACTAGTTCTACAAATACCTTAACTAACAAATGCCCTAGATTATATTTTGCTTTTTTTATGTTTATTTTAAAGATATTTTAATCATTTAACATAGAAAAGTACTTTTTTTTACCAAACATCTCAACAACTTTTTTTCAGTTTCAACACTTCTATCCAAACACATAACTGCTTATTTATAAAAATCCTAACTGTACTCCTTTTAAAGCCATAAGTACCACTCGTTTAAACTCAACATCTCCTCATGTAACATTAAAGGATAGGAGGTTCAAGGCCGTAGGATCAAGGATTAGACGACTGAGATTCAACCAACACATTAAGAGCGTGTTTGGCTACGGAAACCAAGGAATGCATTTTGACATTTTTACGCTAATTGACGCACTAAGCATCAAAATTACAAAATATAACGACATTATTGAGAAATTACAAAATATAACGACATTTCTATTTTTATTACAAAACATATAATTTTCTCATTTTTCCTTCTCTCCAACACCAAACCCTAATTTTTTTTCTCTCTCTCTCTCTCTCCCTTTCCTCCACCCACCTCCGCACCGCCAGTCAGCTCCTCCTATGCCGCCGATCTACTCCTCCTCCGCCACCAATTTGCTCCTCCTTCACCGTCGTTTTGTTGCTCGAATTTGCTAGTGTTGCTGCGTTTTTGATTTGGTGAAGCAGCTGCTCCAATCTACTCCACTGGTGGTTGGATTTTGTTGCTGCTACATGGATGCTCTGGTGGAGCTCCGATCTGCTTCATCTCCTTCTTCTTTTTTGTTTTTTTATTTTTGGGTTTTGTATGTGTATGTACGTGTATACATTGTGTATGTACGTGTATGTGTATGTGGTGGTGGTTGTTGGTGGCTGTCTGAAGGTGGAATAAATTGTATGTTTAGTTTTATACAGGTGTATGAAACTGTATGTTTGTGTATGTATCTGTATGTATATGAATCTCTTTTACAAGTGCATAGTATATGTATGTGTATATCATTGTATGAATGTGTATTTCTGAGTATATATTATATATTTTTGTATGTTTTATGTGTGTGTATGTAAATCCAAGCTTGACACACATAAATTTGTATGTATAATTCATAGATCTGTAGATCCGGGTATGTATCTGAGTGTTTAGTGTATGTATAATATATATTTTTGTGCATGTGTATGTTTTTTTTTTAAAATGCATTTTGCAACTGTATTTATGTGTATTTCATTTTTTAGATTCAAAAATAAAAAATAAAAAAAGAAGGGTGGTGGATGGCGGCGGCCGGCGACAGCCGGCGGTGATTAGGCGCCGCCGCCGCCTGGGGTGGTAGCAATGGGGGTGGGGGCAGTAGGAGGAAGGAGGAACCCTAATTTATTAGTTGTGTTGATTTTTGTATATAATGTGTAAAAAATGTTGGTATTTTTTGTAAAATGGAATAATGTTGGTATTTTTTGTAATTTTGGTGTTAGGATTGTGTATATTTGTAAATCTCTCATGCATTTTTGACATTTTAGCTAAATGATTGAGAAAACAAGCCAAAATTAAGAATGTATCGCAATTTAGTCCATTTATCAAACTTATTGATTATCTTGAACGATTTCCTAAATCAATCGCTCAAAAGTGCTTCTTGCTTACTTTGACTTCATTAAACACCAAAACCTTTTCATGATGCCAATTTAATTAGTGAAAATATAAAATTTGGCACAACGAGGCTAGTTTTATAATTTTGGGACAAAATATGCAATTCATGGCTAATTTTGACAATTACTAATTATACAACACATATCATCTATTATCATCATACTATTCTAATCATACTATCCCTATAGCAAAAAGTAAACGACCTTTTTGCCCCTATAGTAATTTTATTTAAATATTCCTTTGTACAAGAAAGTTAATACACAATTAAATTTCTACTCTTATATTTTATACAAATTATAAAAAATACTTAATATAGATAATAAAAATATCATCTTTTAACTAGGATTGTGATGTCTTTTCACATCTTCAGGTTTACTTCTTATATGTATTTGGTTATGGAGAGATATGATGCAGGGTAAAATACACGGAAGCTAACTAAACGATAAACGAGCGGAAGCAAGTAAAGGATAACAAGAAATCGAGACTAGGAAGGCAAGAAAGTAGAAGAAAGAATCGAATTCAATTTACTAACGTTAATTGAATTCAAAAGGGAGAAGGGAAACTCGAACCTTACAATGGAATCAAACTAGGTGTCGATCTCCATAGGTTCCAAGTCGAGACATACACGAGCCTCGGGCTCAAACAAGAAGGGCTCGGCCTCTTCAATGTTTCTTTCTTCACAATTCTATGTTCAAAGCTAGCTTATCAATGAAATGGCTAAGGGAAGCTTATATAGTTTTCCCATACATCAATGTGAAATGACTAAAAGCCCATAAGACAAGTTAGTGTAATAAAAGCACCTAGGGCTAGAATAGGAATTACACCACAAAAACAAGTCTTCAAATGGCCCGTGAGTAGGCGCCCCGCCTAGCCAAAAGAGGCGCCCCGCCTAGTTGCATTGTAGGCAAACAGGCGCCCCAACACCATGGAGTAGGCGCCCCACCTACTTGAAGTAGGCGCCCCACCTACTTGAAGTAGGCGGTCCGCCCAAAATAGAGGCGGCCTGAGATCCTGAGGCTTGCATTCTAGTAGGCGGTCCGCCTAGTGAAACGGGCGGTCCGCCTCTTCCTGGAGGTTCTTGAAACGGCTCAAAATGTGTCTCTCGAGCCTCTCCTTTGTCGCCTAAGTGGTCCTCCTTCCTTGGCGCTCCAAATTGCATGATCTTCAAGCCTCATCCGGAGCCTTTGACTTGCATTCCTTGTGCTCTCGAGCATGGTTCTTGATGGTTGTTGATTAGGCCATTTTATACTGCATCATCATCCCCTTCTTGAAAGGATTTCGTCCTCGAAATCAAACCATCAAAACCTACAATCAAAGCAAGCACAACCAAAATTTCCTACTTCACAAGTAGGTTAGCTTAACAAGAAATAAGTGTAAGTAGTGTTGAAAACACACTCTTGTGATAGAGCCAAGCATCAATGCCAATTAAAAAGTGTATGTTCCCAAGGGAAACAATAAGGTCTTGGCCCGACAAGAGCAAGCACTCATTTTTCAAACAAGCATAGAGATCAAGGATATGCATGAAGCAATTAAATTCCCCACGACCCCTAAGCCTATGACCAACACACCAAGCCTTCAAATCAATTTTATCACAATGTGACACATTGGCTTTGGTATGTCCAACACTCAAGGTGTGCTCAACATGTGGGATGGAGTAAGTAAAATAGTTCAACTCAAAACTAACATCGACTACTCTACTCCCCTTCTTAAGAGCATTCTTGCACACACCGAGAGATACCTCCTCACCTCCCAAATCAACCCCAAGACAATCCTCCTTATTGGGCAAACTCCAAAGGAAGGTCTCCAAAATAGGTCCTTCATCATTATAGTCCACACAACGAAGGTTAGGACTACTAGAAGATAGGTCAACACGACCAACACCAAGACCACTCTCCTCACTCGGAGTTCCAAACGTTGGATCATCCATAGAGCCTAACTTGACAAACTATGGAGGTTCGACTCTACTATCGACTCTAGTCCGATACAATTCACCACCACAAATGAGATTGCCTTCAAACAATAGAAATGTAAAGGCATGCACCTCAAATTCATGGTTACGCGAAAGCATAGAATCAAGACTAGGTCCTTCACTCTCACTCAAGGAGTCATCGAAAATGAATCGATCCATCTCACACTCTAGAGACTCCTCAAGGGTACATCCACCCTCACTACGACACAAGAGACCACCACTATCAATTAAGCAATCAAAGGGAAGAATAAGATTATCATGCAATTCATCTTCTCCTTTATCAAATATAGGTGGGGTGTCATAACAAGGTTCACAAACAAGGTCAACTACGACATCTTCACTAAAGAGAGGTTCAATGAAAACCGAGCTCACATCATGATGTGGCTTTTCAACCCTCTCAACTAGTGGTTCATTAGCACTCACAAGTTGACCCTTCGACTCTACACTAGTTGCAAACACATTGTAATCATACAAATCATCAACTAGCCTAGAGTTCTCACTAACAACATCACAAGACAAGGAAGTATTATGCTCAAGGGAGGAAGAACTAACACATACCTTTGAAGTGTCATGAATGTCTCCACCTTGTAGCTCACATTCGGCATCTCCTTCAGCTTGTCTTTCCATTTGGGAACATGGTTGAGGCTCCATCGGTTTACCTCCAAGAATTCCTACACAAGAACTCAAACACATAGAAGAAAAAGATAAAGGGTTAAGGTTAGAATAAGGGGTGTCCTCACTCTCAATTTTTCTTTTTCCCTCTTTCTTTTCCCTCATTTTCTTTTCAAGGTCGGGGTGTAGATTCGGGTGGCGACAACTCACTCACATCACTCATCACAACCTCTCATTTTTCCACTCGAGAGTTGTCACCGGTCACTCCCTTACTCCTCTCTATCTTTTGTCTCTCAAATTCGGGCGAATTGGAACGAGGCCTAAGAATACCCATAGCCGGAGTAGGTGGACTTTTAACATCAACCCGAAATCTAGGACTAGGAGACTCATCACTTGACGTCTCCTTCTTCTTCGTTGGTGAACCACTTGGAATTGAAACTTGTGGTTTTAGGTTCACCTTGTTGATGCCTATCAACCCTTTTCTAGCACATGACCCACCATTGCTTGTGTTTGTAGGACTTCTTGTTTGCACATTGTCAACCATGGAATGAAGTTCTTGCTCCTTGCTCCTTTGCCTAGCCAAAGAAGGTGCACTAGTAGGCAATCGGCTCCTAGCCCGGTAAGGCACAAAGTCATAAACTCTTTGCCCTATGCCCACAAAATACGCATCCTTCACCACACTATATTGCACCCTCTTGCCCTCCAACCACCGGTCACCTATCCACATATCAACATGACGCATGGGATACACATCACACCACACATAGCATTTATAATTCCTATGAGATATGAGTACCCGAGCCTCCTTAGAAACCCACACTCCATCATACTCATAAGAATGCTCTAGCTTGTGGCATGGTATCCTAAGCCTATCAACCAAAGAGGTGCTAATACAATTGGCATCGGTACCACCAATCTTGAGCAAGTATCCTCCAATACCATCTACCTCAACAACGAACCTACATCTACCCAAGTCTTGCACATTGGCACCCAAATGAGAATTTGGACGCCCACAAGTGTCAACACCAACAACTTGGGTCTTCCTTATCCCTCCACTAGTGGCAACACCACTAGAACAATCTCCACTTCCCGTCACTCTCCCAACATTAGCAATGTTGTTGGAAGTCAAGGAAGGAACCTCGCCATGGAACCCATAATTGCCTCTCGCCTTGGTCCCATAGCCCATAGTACGACTCCTACTACAACCATCCACGCCCCTCACGACATATAACCCCTTTGTAGCAAAAGCAACACCATCTATCATACCAACCTCCTCATGGGAATTAGAAGCATTAGGCCGCTTAGCATACCTAGAAGATGCAAGCTTCTTCTTTCCCACGGAACAACCACCACCACCTCCCATACTAATGGAAGGTCAACTACTACTCCCTTGTATACCGTTAGCAACACTAAGAGAAGATGCATAAGAATAGCCCATATGCTCAACATCATCATCAACTCTATCTACGTCACTATCAACAATATCAAATTCTTCACAAGAAGAGTAAGTAGGATCAATGTACCTTGAAGCGTCACCATCTTCATTTTCTTGACTAGAAGCATAAGGATCAACACATTCATCTTCATGAGCCTCATAGTCTTCGTCAATCTCACGATCATCATAGTGAACCGCTTCATCTTCATAGGAGCCATGGTTTCCATCATCATAGTAATGGCCATCATCCTCACCATAGGAACCATAGTCTCCATCATCACCATACGAGTCATAGCAACTCGCATCATCGCCACATGAGCCATAGTCTCCACAATCAACATCCGACATTGTTGCAACACCAAAGCACAAAACCTCCCGAAAGTCGCTCCCTCACGTGTATCACTCAATTTATGAACACTCAAGAGCGAGGCCTTTACAACTTGGGAACCATGGTGATCACAACTAGTATGGCCAAATAAAAGTTCGGAATGGAGCTAATGAGACTCTATGGACGGACGGTTATTTAAAGTGCGCACTTGAGGCCAAAAGGAGTTCTACGACTCTTCTTTGAATTCTAATCTCCTCTACGCACGAATACCTAATACGCTATAGGATTAGTGTCAATTGAGTAGGCCAATTACCCTAGAAACACTAACCAAGAGGTACGGAAGCAAACGGAACACAAAAACACACAAAACGAAGCCAAACGAAGTCACCTCAGGAGTGGGCGCCCCGCCTCTGTAAAGTGGGCGCCCCGCCTACTCAAAATACAGAGAGCAGCATAAAAAGAGGCGGTCCACCTCTTAGGAGTAGGCGGTCCGCCTACTGGGCTTCTCAGCACGGTCCGAAAATCGTTTTTTGGCTCGTTTAGCACTCAAAATCCAACGTTTTCGACTCGTTTTCGATTCTAATGATACCCAAAGATGTATTTGATGATTCTAAACAATCCCCAATAGGTTTAAACCCCAAAAAAATAACAATCAATCAATTTTGATTCTTGAGCAAAATTCTAGGGTTCTTGAAAATTTTGGAGATTTGAATTCTTCAATTTTTGAAATGCACCACCAAACCTTATAATTTTGGTACCAAAAGAACGGGAATACAATAAGGAACAAACCCCAATGATTTTTAATGTATGGGTGTTCCAATCCAACAAGTTCCACAAAATTTTGTGAAATTTTCAAGTTTTCTATTTTTTTTGTTTTTCTTCTTTTCTTCAAGAACAAACACAACAACAACAATAATACTAACACGATGAACAAGGAACGGGGGTTTGTAAGAACATAACCCGAGCCTTGCTCTGATACCAACTGATGCAGGGTAAAATACGCGGAAGCTAACTAAACGATAAACGAGCGGAAGCAAGTAAAGGATAACAAGAAATCGAGACTAGGAAGGCAAGAAAGTAGAAGAAAGAATCGAATTCAATTTACTAACGTTAATTGAATTCAAAAGGGAGAAGGGAAACTCAAACCTTACAATGGAATCAAACTAGGTGTCGATCTCCATAGGTTCCAAGTCGAGACATACACGAGCCTCGGGCTCAAACAAGAAGGGCTCGGCCTCTTCAATGTTTCTTTCTTCACAATTCTATGTTCAAAGCTAGCTTATCAATGAAATGGCTAAGGGAAGCTTATATAGTTTTCCCATACATCAATGTGAAATGACTAAAAGCCCATAAGACAAGTTAGTGTAATAAAAGCACCTAGGGCTAGAATAGGAATTACACCACAAAAACAAGTCTTCAAATGGCCCGTGAGTAGGCGCCCCGCCTAGCCAAAAGAGGCGCCCCGCCTAGTTGCATTGTAGGCAAATAGGCGCCCCAACACCATGGAGTAGGCGCCCCACCTACTTGAAGTAGGCGCCCCACCTACTTGAAGTAGGCGGTCCGCCCAAAATAGAGGCGGCCTGAGATCCTGAGGCTTGCATTCTAGTAGGCGGTCCGCCTAGTGAAACGGGCGGTCCGCCTCTTCCTGGAGGTTCTTGAAACGGCTCAAAATGTGTCTCTCGAGCCTCTCCTTTGTCGCCTAAATGGTCCTCCTTCCTTGGCGCTCCAAATTGCATGATCTTCAAGCCTCATCCGGAGCCCTTGACTTGCATTCCTTGTGCTCTCGAGCATGGTTCTTGATGGTTGTTGATTAGGCCATTTTATACCGCATCAAGATATAATGGATGACTATGTCATTAATTACCAAATATTTATTACTATCCAAGGATCAAGGATGACTTTTTACATCTCTTACTTAATGAGGTGAATAAACATTTATCCGTTGGAGAAAGTAAACAAACACTGAATATATTTGTTATTAAATTGCTTAATTACGGTAGGAACTCACCAAATAGCTAATCAAATTCTGTGTTTAAGCATTACAAGTGAAAAGTTTTTTTTCTTCCAGTTTCACTTTATCTCTGGCAACAGCCGAACGACAGTACTAAATTGTATTTGACAAGTAAGTTTATTTTCTTCTTTGTTAATTCCTATCATTATTCAGCACACTTTGTCTCACGCATTGTTTATGCTAGTTTGGTTAAGAACCACCGCCTTTTTTTTAGGAAGCTAAAATATGTATCTTTGATGGTATTTGATCTTTCATAAAATACAACATCAAACTATCAACATCTCACCCACAGTTATCCTGTTTCATTTTGTAATCGGCTTAGAATTTGCACAAATACAAATGAAGTAAGCGGTATGTCTTTCGAACAGAATTTTATTTGACTATAATTTTGCTATTGTGAATTTTGAAACTTCTTTTCGTGTTCTTTTGGTCTACTTTATATATATGTACTTGTGTTTTAGAGTAAGTTCATCAATATTTAGGAATACTGCTAGCGGAATAGTTGCAATATTTAACACGGATCTTAATACATTTATCACTGTATTTTTTAAAATAATTTACAACTTTGATGAAACTCTAATCCTGGGTCTATTTTAGCCGTTCAAAAATCATTGTGACACCATTATTTTCATTTTCCCAAAGAACGAGATGTAAGATTGTTATTCAGACGAAATAGAATAGTGACCTCCTCATATTTCTTTGACAATTTACAGAAATTTAAGATATCAATTGTGAAGCTCAAGCACAAATTTTTTTAAACAGCAATTATATAATTCTTTTAATATATTACATTCATTATTAAGGACACACGCGCGTTGCGCGTCTCTAAAAACTAGTTAGTCTATAAGTGGAAACCCCTAAAGATGTAAAGTCAAAAGACCAAAAAAATATTTCAGCCAACCATTATTTTAACAATTATTCATGTCCAAATATACAACTATACATTCACTAAAAGCTAATAAAAAAAAAGGTTTAATTTTTTTTCCTTCAAAGTCACTAGACCGACGCTCCGGATGAGTCGGATATAGAAGTAAAGCTTGATTCCCAAGTCATTCCTAGGAAAGAGAGCTTCAAATATCTTGGTTCAATCCTCCAAGGTAATGGCGAGATCGATGATGATGTCACACACCGTATAAGAGTAGGCTGGATGAAGTGGAGGCTTGCTTTCAGTGTACTATGTGATAAAAGAGTGCCGCTTAGGCTTAAAGGCAAATTTTATAGGGTAGTCGTTAGACCAGCTATGTTGTATGGTGCAGAGTGTTGGCCAGTCAAGAACTCTCACGTCCAGAAGATGAGTGTAGCGGAAATGAGAATGCTTAGATGGATGTGTTGGCACACAAAATATTAAGAATGAAGTCATTCGTGACAAGGTTGGCGTAGCCCGGTGGCTGAGAAGATGCGAGAGGCGAGGCTGCGATGGTTCGGTCACGTGAGAAGGAGAAGTATAGATGCTCCGGTTAGGAGGTGTGAGAGATTAGTCGTTCTGGGTCTACGGAGAGGAAGAGGTAGACCGAAGAAGAACTGGGCCGAGGTGATTAGGCAGGACATGGCCTGGATCCAGATCACCGAGGACATGAGCCTAGATAGGGGGCGTGGAGGTCGAGGATTAGGGTTGAAGGTTAGGTTGTAGTCAAATATCTTTTCCCCTAATAGATGTAGTATAATGCTTATATAGATAATTTTTATTTTTTACTTCTTTGCCTTTATCTCTACTGTTATTATCTGTTTGTTGGATAATTTTTAGTTTTAACATCCTTTATAGCATGATATTATTGGCTTGACTATCATATATGTTTTCTAATATGTTTTTTGCCTAGCCGAGGGTCTATCGGAAACAACCTCTCCACCTTGGTGGGGGTAAGGTCTGCGTACATCTTACCCTCCCCAGACCCCACTTGTGGGATACACTGGGTATGTTGTCGTTGTTGTTGTAAAGTCACTAGACCAAGTTAAGTCTGCTTTTTAGGTCACACTCACTCATTCCAGTGTGGGGTTATGCATAGACCCCTACCTATGTATTAATTAAAAAAACATAAAAGTACAAATATAAAAGAGGGGACATATACCTTACCTCCAATCCTATGATGATCTATACTTAACTAGGGAAGTCAAGTAATAACCAAATCTATGGGTGAAAGGGAATCAGATATAGCATTAAGAACTCCTCATTATCCTATGATAGGTGATCACATCTATACATAAAAAGAACCTAGGTTTTTCGATGAGGGAGACTATCCCTTACAAAAGAATAGTTAGCCTATGAATTTGAGCTAATCTAATGGAATAAAAAGGAAGATGTGCATGTCTTCATTTCGGCTATCTCTTAAAATTAAGGATAGCCATATGAAGAGAGTACATTTCCAGCAAAATGAGACAAAAAAACAGGTTCATTGCAATGACATAAATAGCATATTCAGCAGAAAACAAGTATCAGCAGCATCATCGTAGTATTAGCTGAAGTTGTTGCTTGGCAGAGAGTGAGCATTCCAGTAAATTTCCAGAAATCACAGTTTGAGCATAGAATCAGAGTAGAAGCAGCTAAACATGTCGTAGCAGAACGGAGGAATACTGAGCGTCAACAGATCCTGAGCAGAGAGAGTAATAGCAAGAACATGGTGTAAGTAGCAACTACAAATGCAATGCATTAGTACTGCAGGTTCATAATTAAATCTGAACAGAGATAGCAGTTTCATCACAGAGTTATATCGGCAAGCACTTCATCTTAAATGCAGCAGAGAACAAGAGCAGGCAAAAGCTTTCTAATCACTTAGCAATATTGATGGACATACCAAAACCACATAAAATAGTCCATTGTATGCCAGATCTTTGAAAGAGGCGTAATGATCACGCCCTATAAAAGGGACTAAGCGGTTGCAGCAAATATAGCTCGGTACTTAAAGTTCCGAGGTCGAATCCCACAGTGAACACGACTCTTAGCAGTTAATCTAGCTAAATTATCTACTCAACCAACTTCAAGTTTATATATTTGGTTTGTTTTAAACTAATGCTACTAAACAAGAAAGTAAATAACAAGTGTAGAAAGATAGACTTGATTCAAGAGATGTGAAACCTAGGATTGATTTCTCCAACTCCTAACTCGTGCTAAAGAATTGTGATATCAATTTTTCCTAACTCTTCCTATTGAACAAGTGCTCCAAGTTTACAACTACCCACTTCCGTTAAGTAATCATAACTTTCATTAATTAACTATTCCAATTAACTAATGAAGATCGGGAGGACTACACTCATGGTTCACAGTTGTCGCACCCCTTTTTTCGAGCTCGGATCGAGTTCAAAGGTTGGGCTTGACTGAGGTGACTCGTTTGGAACGGTTTTGGAGTCGCCACCTAATAAATTTGTATAAAGGCGTATTAGGTCACCTAAATCGTCTAAGTGTCTAAATAAACTACGAATAAGTTTTTCTAAGAGATTCTATGGGTAAGAAGTCCTTGTGACTCGGGAGGAAGGTGTTAGGCACTTCCCGAGTCCCACGAAAAATGGTTCCCGACCGGATTTGAAATTTGGGATTAAGGCTGAAAGGTAAAGCATTAATAGAATCAAAAGATCAAGTATGCAATTTAAGAGAAAACATATCAAAGTAAAACTAAATTCCAATTATGTTCTAATTAAATGAAATTTCTAAAAATACAACTGGACAGATTTCAAAGTTAGTTTTTTAAAAAGTTGAAATACTCCCAAAATATACTAAATTTTCTAAAAAAAAAAAAAATAGAGTTGCTATGTTCAAGGAATGTTAGGCATTTTGGAAGGTAATTTGACATTAATTATCAAGTGCCTTTTCCCAATGGCTATTGTTGTGGGGTCAAACATGTATTAATAAAATGCAAGTACATATACGTAGATAATATTAAGAAAATATTTTTTACAAAAGAAAAGAGTAAGAAAAACATACTTTATAGAAATTATGTATAGGTAAAACTTTTATACTAAATAAGATAAAGCATACGAAAATAGAAGAATTTTGTAAAATAGTCTTTGACAATGTTACGCGAAATATAGCCAACTTTACTTGGTTTAGCTTTTCAAAAATAACCATGAGTATGTAAAATGGTAAATGTAGAGCTTGACCCTCCAAAACCTAAAACTCCTCTTCCACACTATTAGTTAGTGTGTAGAGGATGTTTAGCTTTCATAAAATCAATTTATCTAAAAAAAGAACTTGTCTCAGATTTAAAACTAGCCAGTTACTCGAATTTTGCAGAAATAGACCTCAGTTGAGGCAGAGTTGCGAGAATAGCCCCTTACGAAAAATTAGATTCAGCCCTTGTAAGTTTCAGACTTTTAGGACCTGCTTTATACGGTTTTAAATCATGTTTTGCTTTCAACAAAATTCAGAAACAGTCCATTTTAAGGTCAACGCGCATTCTAGCATTTTTAGCATATAAACATAAAAAAAATGCAAGAAAAGGGCAAAAACAGGCCCCTGTTCTAGCCAACATGTAGCAGCATTCAAACTGCCTGTTCAACAGCGTTTATCACAAAATTTCAGCACCTGTTTAATGTCCTAATCACCACTGCCTCTGACCATTTAATGCACATTATGGTGCCTCAATTATATACATGCCGGAGACCTAATTAAATACAATAGAAGGGGAGGTCTAGGGGGATTTAAAGAGAGTAGAAAAGTGCCCTGTGTGCACTATAACAATCTGTCCAGTTCATGGACTTCGCATAAACACTGATTTGTGTGACCGGTCCTTCCACCTACACAAACTCATCACCTGCATGTAGAATTTACTAATGGTATAGCCTTTCAAGGCTATCCAAACCTGCAAAACAAGGTTAGGAGGGGAGGCCAAAAGAGGCCGGAACAAACAGATGACATCCTATGCGTATGTATGCAGTTTACATTCAAGTTTCAAAGTAGAAAGATAACTCATTATATTAAAAGATAAGTCATTATATTACCACTAATGGAGCCATTCAAACAGCCCAGAAACTATACCAGTAAGAAGTGTGTGTAGGAGATGGTGTGGAGGTATCTGGGTGTGTAGTCTGCTAGTCAATGCTTTTCAGAGATGCAGAGAAGGATAAGGGAGAAAGAAGCAGTGGTAGGGGTCTATCTGTGTCTCCGGTGTGTAAAGATGTCCTGGTTTTATAGTGTGGGAATGGTCTGTTTGAATTTCAAATCATGGTTAAGAAAGGAATAACAATCAGTCAAAATACTGTTAAGGCAAACAGAGCATCAGGCTATTAATTAGCATATAGAGCTTCCAAAAATAGTGTAATTGTTTGATATTTGAAATCGGGAAAGATATTTTCCTTTGTCTATTAAGCTTAAATATCAGCAAGGCAGACGCATTCATTCTCAAGGCAAGGAAGGTTTAGATCTGTCCTATTTTTAGTAAACGATCGAAAATTTATCAATTAGCCGAATTATACTCTAGCAACATTCAAACAGTTTTCAAATTCAATTTCAACTAGATCAGAGGATATACATTCGACAAATAGCATAGGCATTGCCATAGCCGATTCACAGTCATGTTTATTTCAAAAGAAACATTAACATCAAACTTTTAAAAATCAGACTCTTTAACTCGATGTTATGCTAATTCGATCAATCCCAGTAGTCAAATACTAGAATGTAACCAAATCAGCATGTTCTCGATCATTCGCATTTGTTCGAATTTAATTGACCTAAAATTACTATGCCGATTTTAAGTGCAAAATTCAGTTAAAAAATGCATCACGGTATTTTCGATTCTAGATAGAAGAAGAACCAAGAAAACAAAACTAGAAATAATATAAAAGGAATGAGGTTACCCGGGCTCGACGCGGGTCGAGTTTGGAAACGGGTCGGGTCCTTCAAATCTGCCTGTTTCTTGCTTGATTCGTGATTGAATCTTTGATTTCTTTGCCTTTTGTATTGTATTTCTCCTGATTTGGTACAAATCCTTCATGATTTGGTGCCCGATTCCTTGTTCCTATTTCGGATTTCACGAGGAGAGAGAGAGAGGGAGATTTGTCCCCGTGTAATCCGAGATAGGAAAGAGGAGAGAGGTCACGGCGGAGATAGTGGCGTGAAGGGTGGAGGAGACGCGGAGGTGGAGTTGGGGGAGAGAGGAGGTGAGGGGTGACGGCTGGTATTGTAAAAGGGGAGAGGGAGTTTATGTTTTAGGGTTTCGGGTGAGGGTATGTGTGTATAATTAAAAAATGGAAGAACAAATTGTGGCCGTCGGATAAAAGCTATAGATGGCTATGATGAAGCCACGCAGGCCGAGTATGGTGTGTATATATCTGTGTACGAGTGTATGTGTAGGAGTGTATATAAGTGTATATGGAGTGTATATGGAGTGTATATGTAGGTATAATTGGTCAATAATTGGCTTTAAAATATTAATAAATGAGAGAATAATTAATAAAATATAGGGGATAATACTGGGGACTTAGGAAAAAATAATGACTGATTCAAAATAATTATAAATAAATTTAGGTAGTATTAATTAAGTATAAATAATTGTAAAATGGATATTCAGGTGTATAAATTGCATAAATAGTTACAAAATCGCGCAAGTATTTTTTGAAAATGACCTAAATGACACAATTATGTAATATATTCTCAATTAAATAAATATTATATAAATATGGGATTAAAGATAAGGGATTACACACGTAAATGCATGTCATCTAATGCAATTTTGTTAGAAAAATTTTAATATGTATTTTTAAGCTAAATACAACCAATTATGAAAGGGAGGGACAAAATTGGGCGTCAACAGCTGCCCCTCTTTGCCCGGGGATGATAAAAGAATCTTCGGGCAAAGATAGTTGACGGAATAGCCAATTTTGTCACGACTGGTAGGCAAAAGATTGGAAGGAAAAATGGGAGTTTTGGGGTGTTTTGGCCGAACCCCGGTCTCTGAGTTGCCTACATATCTCGGGTTTCACGAGAATCAGGCTCTGTGTAGTTCTAGAATGGCATGTCGCCTGTGTGGGATGTATACGACGCACGATTTAGGTGTCAAGAGTTGATTTGTCCAAGTATGAAAAGGTGTGTGTTTTGAGATTTGATGACATATTGTGGAGTAAGTACGATAAATTTGCATGATTCAAACAAATGGGCATGACTAGGCACGATTAGGCACGAAAACGCGCACGATTAACGAACAGGCACGATTCACACAAGGTAAGTACGAATTGGACAGAATACAAACTGACTTCCTAATAAAAGATTAGGCAGATTACTTGTTTGCATATGAGAGGTTTTAGATTTGAGCGGGAATAAATAATTTGATGAAGTGACAAAAGCATAATCGAAGGGACTAAGCTTTTTGAATGGAGTTTTTAAAATGGTGTACGTTAGAAATTTTGTGATTACACAATTTCAGTATAGGGAAATGATTTTTGAAAGCAAGTGTGAGATAGTGAGGAAGGGAGGGATTGCTGGAAAGTTGAAGAGTATCTTGTGGTGTTGCCTCATTTCAGTATAGGGAACTGATTTTGTTGTTAGTATTTTGTTCCTGCACTCAAAGAAAGATATATGAGTTTTGGGGAGAGGTGAAGGGTTGATTTGTGTATCCTCCTCATTGTTGCATCTTGGGCTTGTGGACATCGATTTTTCAATGAATTTTGAGGGAACCTCAAAATTCTGCCCCAGTGTCGCCTTGTATCTTTTTGGAATTTTTGAGGGGATCCTCAAAAATTCTGCCCCAGTTTATTGCCTTTAAAATATCACCTTACTGTAAATAGTGCCTGCAAAATAAAATACATGTATGTCCAATTCTAAGGCGGACAAGCCTAATAACAGTGCCTGCAAAATAAAATATATGGGCCTATTATAGTAGTGCCTGCAAAACAGAAAGAATGAGTATGTCCAATTCTAAGGCGGACAGGCCTAATAGTCATATTCTAAGCCTGACAAGGCTCATCGTCATATTTTAAGCCTGACGAGGCTAGTCGTCATATTTTAAGCCTGACGTGGCTAAGCATCATATCATAAGCCTGTCATATTTTAAGCCCGACGGGGCTAGTCGTCATATTTTAAGCCTGACGAGGCTAGTCGTCATATTTTAAGCCTGACGAGGCTATTCGTCATATCATAAGCCTGTCATATTTTAAGCCTGACGGGGCTAGTCGTCATATTTTAAGCCTGACGAGGCTAGTCGTCATATTTTAAGCCTGACGAGGCTATTCGTCATATCATAAGCCTGTCATATTTAAAGCCTGACGGGGCTAGTCGTCATATTTTAAGCCTGACGTGGCTAGTCCTATTGTAGTGGTGCCTGCAAAATAAAATATATGAGTTTGTCCTATTTTAAGCCGGATAAAGGCTGATTATAATAGCGCCTGCAAAACAGAAAGAATGAGTATGTCCAATTCTAAGGCGGACGAGCCTATTGTCATATTCTAAGCCTGACGGGGCTCATCGTCATATTTTAAGCCTGACGTGGCTGATTGTCATATTATAAGCCTGTCATATTTTAAGCCTGACGGGGCTAGTCGTCATATTTTAAGCCTGACGAGACTATTCGTCATATTTCAAGCCTGACGAGGCTAATCGTCATATTTTAAGCCTGACGTGGCTAGTCGTCATATTCTAAGCCTGACGTGGCTAGTCCTATTGTAGTGGTGCCTGCAAAAAATAAAATATATGAGTTTGTCCTATTTTAAGCCGGACAGAGCTGATCATCATATTTTAAGCCTGACGAGGCTAGTCGTCATATTTTAAGCCTGACGTGGCTAGTCATCATATTTTAAGCCTGACGAGGCTAATCGTCATATTTTAAGCCTGACATGGCTATTTGTCATATTATAAGCCTGTCATATTTTAAGCCTGACGGGGCTAATCGTCATATTTTAAGCCTGACGAGGCTATTTGTCATATCATAAGCCTGTCATATTTTAAGCCTGACGGGGCTAGTCGTCATATTTTAAGCCTGACGTGGCTAATCGTCATATTTTAGGCCCGACGGGGCTAAGCGTCGTATTAAAAGTGTCATGTCCAAAAGCTTGTAAGTGCATTCCTCTAATGCATGTCAGGTATTGGAACTGGAGTCATTCATTCTCAGATTGTTGTATTGCCTGCGAGTCTTGTATTTGTAAGAGAAGATATGCTCTCAAAGAAAAAGTTGTTAATCTAAAACAAAGTGGTTGCCTTGCATTGAACACCCGAGTGTCGGCTCGAATCTGCATTTGTCCTTTGATGTGATATCTTGAAAATCTTTGTTACCCAATCTATCATGCGAATACTTCTTCCATTTTAGGTCGAAAACTTTTGTGTGAGTGTATTGGATTAGGAGGATGTCCCAAAAATTGTGCTTATCTTGGCTAGGAGAAAATGAAAAGTTTATTATAATGAAACCTTGCCCAAGTAGGCTGCTTACATATCTTGTCAATACCATAATCGAGTCATACATAGTTCAGATACAAAGTAGGGATAAAGCGCAAAAGAGTAGTCAAATATTGATATGGTAGAGTTTGCATTGTGATGGGTTGTCTTCAGGTGTTGCGCTTTCTCTTCAAATGCCTCGGAGCTCTCTTCTATGGATTTCCTTGAACATAGATTGTATTTGCAGCTTGAGATTTGAAATTGTCATTTGGTGGTTCTTGTTGTACCGTTATCTTGCCTTTTTCAATCAAGTTCTGAATTTTGTGTTTCAGTGCTGGACATTCTTCAGTGTTATGACCTTGAATGCTCGAATGATATGCGCAAGTCTTTGATGGATCAAAGTTCGAACGAGGAACCCACCCATTTCTCGGCTGCAATATCCCTTGATCCCTCAGTCTTTCAAATATGTTTGTCAGAGATTCGGCTAGAGGAGTAAATGTGCGAGATTTCATCTTTTTTATCTGGTGCCGATTGCGTTGAGCTTGATAAGGTTTTTGTTGAAAATCCTGATAGTGGGAAGGTTGTCTAGTGTGTAAGTCAGGAGTATCATGAAATCGTAGATTCTGTTGATTCTGGTTGTATGGTGGTTGGTGCCCAGTCATGGCGACTAATGTGTTGTCTTCTTCATTACTTTGCAAATTCTCAAGTGCCTTGGGTTGAAAATGTTGATTAGCATAGTGCACTGTTGAGCTTCCAATGATCTTCCTTTCTTGAATGCCAATTTCGAGTTCTTTTATTATTCGAATCAAACTAGGAAAGTCGTGTGCCTGAACGCCGAGCAATTTCTCATAGTAAATCCCTTCTTGGATTTGGATGAAAGTTGAAACTAACTCTTCTTCAGGTAAAGGAGGGTGTATCTTGGAAGCTTCGATTCTCCATCGGGTAGCATATTCTTCAAAAGACTCGTGTTGCATTCTTTTGACTTTGTGCATCTCATATAGGTGCACATCCTTTCGAATGTTGAACTTGTATTGATTGACAAAATCTCGGGCCAAATCTTCCCAAGTGTGCCATTTGCTAAAATCTTGTTTGGTGTACCAAATGAGTGCTAATCCAGATAAACTTTGAATGAACAATTGCATTCTGATAGCCTCGATGTGCCCAACCCCAATTAATCTATTGCAGTAATCTTTCAAATGATAGAAGGGGTTTCCCTTTCCGTCGAAAGTGCTGAATTTTGGAATTTTGTATCCATGCGGTAGCTCAACGTATGGATGTAGACACAAATCCTTATACTTCAGACTTTGAATATTCCTTAAACTCATCTCTTCTTTCACAACCATTTCTAGATTATGGAGCTTTTCATTTAAACCCTCATGTTCATTTGGCTGGATTTCTTTTCTGTGCTTCTTACGTGGGCATACCGCCAGTTGATTATGCTTGTCCCTTGCCACAATTTGCATAGTAGTAGGATCAGGATTGTCATATTTATCTGAAATGTCTTGTTGAGTCTTGTTTTTCTCGATGCCATATGTCTGAGGTTCTGAAGACTTTGTTCCAAAAGTGAATATTTCATCTTGGCTTGTCATTTTGGCTTCTTCTTAATGCAGATTCTTTGCCAATTTAGGTGTTCAAATGCTAGGCAACCTTTAACAAAATGACAAAATATGCAAAACAGAGTTAGTATATTATAAACTTGAAACAAAATAGCACATCAAGGTCAGACATGCAGCTAAGAGGGTGCCTAGAAGGCATATAATAGACTAATGCTTGAATTAGACATTATGACAAATGGTATAGAGATTATAAAGGAATTCTTGAGTGCTTTATGTAGCAGTCAAGACAAAGATTTTGATTGATGAATCATTGATGAGGATGTTGCGATGAATTGTGCGAAGTCAAGGAAAAGGTTGGACTTTAGGTGACCAAAAGGGGGTCGGCTCTTTGTCAAACACCAAAGACCCGCGATCACCATTTCCTTTATAAATTTGTCTGTCGTGATCCATGTCTTTTCACAATTGTCAACCAACTGCTGTATTTCAAACTTTGCACCAACTTTCCTTATTGGGCAAAATAAAATTTTTATTATAAAGGGACCGAACCCGGTGTGGGCTGCCTACGTATCCTGCTACTGATAGGAATCAGGTCGAGCGTAGTTCAAAATACATAAAGGGAAAATCTTAAAAACATGTGCCATAAAGCTTGTTTAGAAAGTAAAATAAATGTCTCCAAAGATTATGCAACTTAGAAGCTCTCTTCTTGTATTCGGATGTCTGTCATTAAACTGTTGCCTTTTTGTCCTGGTCATCTGCAATTGCTTCATCATTAGCATTTTCAATCTTGATTTGCCCAGACTTGATCAGCCCTTCAATCTTCTCTTTGAAAGCAAAACATTTCTCAATATTATGCCCCAGCATGCCTGAATGATAAACACATGACTTCTTCATATCTGCTTTCCACGGTTCCTTGTAACTTTTCCTTTCAATAGGGTGCACTATCCCTACATCTTTCAACCTTTCGTACAAACTTGCATATGACCCACCACCAATAGGAGTGAACTTGCGAGGAGCATCATGAGAGCAATTCTTAGTGTTATTTGTTGGATTCTGATAAGAAATTGGGTTAACTGACTGTGAGGAAACTTCAACTGTTGGCATGAAGGTCAGAGGTTGGCACCACATAAGTTGAGGTTTTCCCTTTGGCACTTCGACTACCCTGCCATTTTCCACTAAACTCTGAATCTCCTTCCTCAGACCGGTGCATTCGTTGGTGTCATGACCTGGAATGTTGGAGTGAAATGCACAATGTTTGTTTGAATCAAAGTGAGGTGGTAGTGGGGTAAAGACTTCTCCACGTTGTGGCTGCAACATCCCGATAGACTTAAGTTTCTCAAATTGAACAGCCAGTGATTCATGCAAAGGGATGATGGCTTGGTTATTAAGAGATATTGGGATAGGGCTTGGGGTTTTGTTAACGGTAGCTTTGCCTTTCTTTGTAACGTCCATATCCTTGGATTGTGCTTCAATCAAATTATTAAACAATACCTTTTCAGAAATCGGTTCTATAACACTTTTCCTTTTCAACAAGCTATTCCGTGCATGATAGTCGCCATAGGATTTATACCGATTAATAAAGGCTTCGACCAGGTCGCTCCAAGAATTCCATTTGCTTGTGTCTTGCCCTATGTACCAAATCAATGCTGACCCTGTAAGTGTCTTAACAAATAGCTTCCTCTTGAGCTCATCGTCGTGTTCCATACTTTCTAGGGTGTGTAGATATGCTCTCAAATGTACATAAGGATTTTTAGTTCCATCATACAATGGAAGTTTCGTCGTCATGCTAATATCTGATTGTTGTGCGTAAACCTTTGCAACATTTGGTAGATTCTCCTCACTTCCCATCTCCTGATTGCCTCCTGCTAACCCTTTGAATGCTCTTTCAACCATGAATGAATGTGAATTTGGAAAATCCTTTGGATCACACTCATGTATTGTGGGAGGTGCAATAGTGTAGACCGGAGCACTAGAGTGATCCTCGAACATTGGCTTCGGGAATTCTTGTGGCATGTCAGAGGTGCCCTTGAGGCCGACCATCACTCCTCTTACCCTGTCAATTTTCTGCTCCATACGCATAATACTTGCTGCAATAGCTCCCTCTTGTTTTGACAAATCACCAATAAGTGCACTTTGCTTAGCCATGTCTTTTATTTTGGTGTTCAACTTGAGCCAACCTTTTGGAGAGGAAGTCTTTGAGTTAGCAATAGGAAATAATCAGAATGTGTAAAAAGATTTCGAATATCGGGATTTGAGTATTAGCTTGGAAAAACAAAGTAGGGTCATATGCATTGGAGAGATATTGAATTTGGGGAAAAGATTCATTCAGGTAGAGAGAGAGCGCAACAGACGAATTCATGCAATGCACACATATCAAGTAACGAATGCATCCTATAATGTAAAAGACCATTTTACGCACGATGATTTTGAAAAGCACTTTGTGCCACATGTCTCATTTCATTTGCTAACAAAATAGGGAGCCTAAGAGATAATATTGCATTTATTGGATTTTATTACATTGGATGATAATGAAATAGTGTAAAAGGCGAAAAAGACTAAATATTGCTAGGAAATTAGATCGTGACCAAGTAAACATCTTTCATGCCAATCCATCCCCAGAAGATTCTTCTTCTTCTTCTTCTTCTTCTTCAGATGAGTCTTCCTCAGCCGAACTTTCCCCTGATGAATCTCCTTGGAAGATGATATTATCTGCATCAGTTAAGAGCCGGGATATGTCAAATGTGAAGTTCTTCAACATTTCCCAAGCCTTTCTTCCTTTCTCTTCTACTCCTTTGTTTGCCACAGAGCTCATTCCTTCGCTAGCCCATACACCTATAGACTCTATGCGTTTTGTCAATAGCTCTGCTTTACTGCGCCATTTGCCTTTTTCTTTATTCTTTGCTTCTACCAAACTCTGCTCTTTCACTACTTTCTCTCGTGCTTTTGCCAGTTTTTTGTGTAGCCTCTTGCACTCAGATTCCAATTCATCGGCATTTCTTTTCCTTTTTCTTATTGCTCTTGGTTGAAATGCCTTTGCTATGTCTTTCCTTTGCCAGTCTGGATAATCTTCATCACAGCCTGCATCAAACCTGTCTCGTCCAATAGTCTCAAATCCCATTTGTCGTCTTTCTTTCCAAAGTTCTAATATCTTGTCTTTAAATGGTACCACTCCTCCGGAAATATCAGCTTTGAAACTTCTGATGTCCGCAATTTGGGGTACAATCTGCTTTCTCCCCGCTTGTCTAAGTGCCCTTAAAGGAGTGTATGGGTAAACTCCTCTAAAGCCCACTAAGATGAGAAACGAGTCCCTTTCCGACCGTGTGATCACTGTAGTGCTAGGAAAGTAATCAAACATCCATTGTATATTTTCGGATGTCAACTGAGAGAGCTTGTGGTGCCAGCCTTCGGTTGTTGTTGGTTGGTCCCACTTTTCAAGAGCACTGTTCATGCGGGTGATATGTGTCAAGATATAGTTTTCTCTTGGTATGGAGTGGAAGCCTTGGTCTGTGTTGTTCTTCTTGTGCAAATGCTCCATCAACCAAATTTGTAAAAGCAAATTGCAACCTTCGAAAAAGCTAAAGCCCTTCTTGCATCTTTCTAAAGCTCGGTAAAGTTCTGCAACGATCATAGGTACCAAAGTGTATTTCTTGTCACAGTCCTTGAGTAGGACATCAGCAATTGATACTATGCAAACATCAACTCGTCCCTTGTGTTCTGGAAACACGACGGTTCCTAAAAAGCTGGTGACAAAAGCAAGTACCCTCCTATCTTGCCAATCTGCCTGGTTAATGTCGAAATAGTCTTCGGATTCCTGAAATGCTTCTTCATACCCAAATTTGATGTAGAGGGAAGTCAAAGAAATTCCCGACTGCCTTATACTGTCTGTGCATAACTCGGGCTTAAACCCTACCATTTCGAAGAACTCCTCGGGTGTGTAATGTTCTTAGGCATCAAGACTTCCTCAGTTTCAAATGGTAATTGACTTAAACGGCCTATTTCTTCCAGTAATGGTGTCAACTCTACATTCCCAAAGTGAAAAACTGCTCGGCATGCATCCCAATAGTGTACTGCTGCTTCTACTATCCCTTTCATTGTCGTATGCTCCATCAGTGAAATAAGGTTCCCTAACACTGCCTTAACTTGGTCTTGTTGATCTATGCTTAAGTTTCCCCACCAATCCCTTAGCAACTGAGGGACTTCAACAACCATGTCAAATGTTCTAGTGGCCATGATCTTTTGGAAAAGATGAAGGAGGGAGAAAAAAGGGAAGGAAAATGCCTAAATTTTGGTTGTAAGCAAACGATTAACGTGTGGCACGAGCTTTTGAAAACAATGCAGTATGAAATATGAAGAGAAATGTCGTTATGAGTTGAGAACCCTTTAGACACTTTAGAAGGAAAATGTTAATGGACTTTTAACAAACCACGGATGACAAGTCTTTATATAATGCTTAAAGGATAAACGTGCCTTATGTGTCATCCCGTCTATCAAACGGTTATTTCTGCTTCAAATTGGGCCTTTAATGCCTTTTCGGTTACCTTTTACGCGTTTGAATAGCATTGAATATAGAATGATTCCAACCGCTTAGAAATAAACAGTCGTTTCTGATTCAATTTCAGCTTTGATGCCTTTGGGTAACCTTTGTGCCTTCGAATGATATTGAATGCAGAATAATTCCAATAAACGGTCTACATTTGCATGTTCAGTCCTTTAAAGTAAATGCAAATAAATCATGTCTAACGCTCTTTGGGGGTTAAAAACCCGTCCAGATTGTTTGAACAAGTTGGGCTTGAGAACAAGTCGACTAATGATATGTCATGATGCATGATTCCTAGCATTACTACTAAAGAATGGAGTTAGCTAGACCGAGTTTTATTATCCTCCCAAGCGGACAACTCAGGAGCGGGAACGTCTTGGACCAAATAGGTTCCAAGTTGTTCCCCCTTAAAAAGAGATTTTTTTTTTTGTGAGAGAAGAAGCGGTCGTAACCACCGCACGATTTAGAAACTTGCCGGGAGTGGCGGAAGGTATGCATGATATGCACAGATTTAAAAAAATGCATAAGTTTTTGAAAGAAATGCATATGTTTTGTAAAATGATGCACACATATTGAAAATGATTTTAGAAGGATAAGAACAAAACAAACGCGTTAGTTTCAAAAGATAGGATTAAGACATTATTAAAAAGAAAAGATGCACATATTGAAATATTTTACGAACTTTTAAAAGAGGGAAAGACGAATAAAACAAGTTAATTTTGAAAAATAGGCTAATAAAGTTAGGCGGTATATTTTCAAAAATGAGAAAAGAATTATGAAGTGAAACCTTTTTTTTTTTTTTTTTTGTTTTAAAAAAATAAAATAAATAAATAAATAAAAAATTTAGCAAATTTATGGAAATGGTGCACATATAAATAAATTTTAAAAAGGAGAAACAAACAAGTTAATTCTGCAAAATAGGTTGAAATTTTCGAAAAAATGCAAAAGAATTATGAAGTGAAAAAGATTTAGGAGATTCTAAAATAACTGAAGTTTAGGATATTATGAACTAGACAATATATGAACTAAAATTATTTTAAAAGAAAAAGATTGAGAAAATTCATGGAAGATTTGAAAACATTGGAAGTATAGGATGTGATGTAAGAAACTACCAAGAGTGGGTTTACTAGACAAGAACATGGTTCCCCCAGGCGGACAACCAAGGGGTGGGAACGTTTGGAATTGTTGGTTGTACCACGGACCAACTTATCCCAACCGTCCCCCTTACAGGGTTTTTTTTGAGGTGGAACGACCGTGAGATCCACGTAATCGCTCGTGTGTGTGCAAAGTGTCGTTTCCAGAAGTGGAGGAGTATGAGTGAAGATGCCGATAAATATTACAAGGACATTGCATATAAATAATAAAAAAAACAAACCAAAAAAGAAAAAGAAAACAAGTTAGTAAAATAATAGACAAAATAACAAGCAGAAATAAAGCAATTAATTCAATGATATAAATATCCCAAAAAATAAAACCCGTTGTGGTTAGGACTTTGAATTCCCCAGCGGAGTCGCCATTCTGTCGCACCCTTTTTTTCGAGCTCGGATCGAGTTCAAAGGTTGGGCTTGACTGAGGTGACTCGTTTGGAACGGTTTTGGAGTCGCCACCTAATAAATTTGTATAAAGGCGTATTAGGTCACCTAAATCGTCTAAGTGTCTAAATAAACTACGAATAAGTTTTTCTAAGAGATTCTATGGGTAAGAAGTCCTTGTGACTCGGGAGGAAGGTGTTAGGCACTTCCCGAGTCCCACGAAAAGTGGTTCCCGACCGGATTTGAAATTTGGGATTAAGGCTGAAAGGTAAAGCATTAATAGAATCAAAAGATCAAGTATGCAATTTAAGAGAAAACATATCAAAGTAAAACTAAATTCCAATTATGTTCTAATTAAATGAAATTTCTAAAAATACAACTGGACAGATTTCAAAGTTAGTTTTTTAAAAAGTTGAAATACTACCAAAATATACTAAATTTTCTAAAAAAAAAAAAATAGAGTTGCTATGTTCAAGGAATGTTAGCCATTTTGGAAGGTAATTTGACATTAATTATCAAGTGCCTTTTCCCAATGGCTATTGTTGTGGGGTCAAACATGTATTAATAAAATGCAAGTACATATACGTAGATAATATTAAGAAAATATTTTTTACAAAAGAAAAGAGTAAGAAAAACATACTTTATAGAAATTATATATAGGTAAAACTTTTATACTAAATAAGATAAAGCATACGAAAATAGAAGAATTTTGTAAAATAGTCTTTGACAATGTTACGCGAAATATAGCCAACTTTACTTGGTTTAGCTTTTCAAAAATAACCATGAGTATGTAAAATGGTAAATGTAGAGCTTGACCCTCCAAAACCTAAAACTCCTCTTCCACACTATTAGTTAGTGTGTAGAGGATGTTTAGCTTTCATAAAATCAATTTATCTAAAAAAAGAACTTGTCTCAGATTTAAAACTAGCCAGTTACTCGAATTTTGCAGAAATAGACCTCAGTTGAGGCAGAGTTGCGAGAATAGCCCCTTACGAAAAATTAGATTCAGCCCTTGTAAGTTTCAGACTTTTAGGACCTGCTTTATACGGTTTTAAATCATGTTTTGCTTTCAACAAAATTCAGAAACAGTCCCTTTTAAGGTCAACGCGCATTCTAGCATTTTTAGCATATAAACATAAAAAAAAATGCAAGAAAAGGGCAAAAACAGGCCCCTGTTCTAGCCAACATGTAGCAGCATTCAAACTGCCTGTTCAACAGCGTTTATCACAAAATTTCAGCACCTGTTTAATGTCCTAATCACCACTGCCTCAGACCATTTAATGCACATTATGGTGCCTCAATTATATACATGCCGGAGACCTAATTAAATACAATAGAAGGGGAGGTCTAGGGGGATTTAAAGAGAGTAGAAAAGTGCCCTGTGTGCACTATAACAATCTGTCCAGTTCATGGACTTCGCATAAACACTGATTTGTGTGACCGGTCCTTCCACCTACACAAACTCATCACCTGCATGTAGAATTTACTAATGGTATAGCCTTTCAAGGCTATCCAAACCTGCAAAACAAGGTTAGGAGGGGAGGCCAAAAGAGGCCGGAACAAACAGATGACATCCTATGCGTATGTATGCAGTTTACATTCAAGTTTCAAAGTAGAAAGATAACTCATTATATTAAAAGATAAGTCATTATATTACCACTAATGGAGCCATTCAAACAGCCCAGAAACTATACCAGTAAGAAGTGTGTGTAGGAGATGGTGTGGAGGTATCTGGGTGTGTAGTCTGCTAGTCAATGCTTTTCAGAGATGCAGAGAAGGATAAGGGAGAAAGAAGCAGTGGTAGGGGTCTATCTGTGTCTCCGGTGTGTAAAGATGTCCTGGTTTTATAGTGTGGGAATGGTCTGTTTGAATTTCAAATCATGGTTAAGAAAGGAATAACAATCAGTCAAAATACTGTTAAGGCAAACAGAGCATCAGGCTATTAATTAGCATATAGAGCTTCCAAAAATAGTGTAATTGTTTGATATTTGAAATCGGGAAAGATATTTTCCTTTGTCTATTAAGCTTAAATATCAGCAAGGCAGACGCATTCATTCTCAAGGCAAGGAAGGTTTAGATCTGTCCTATTTTTAGGAAACGATCGAAAATTTATCAATTAGCCGAATTATACTCTAGCAACATTCAAACAGTTTTCAAATTCAATTTCAACTAGATCAGAGGATATACATTCGACAAATAGCATAGGCATTGCCATAGCCGATTCACAGTCATGTTTATTTCAAAAGAAACATTAACATCAAACTTTTAAAAATCAGACTCTTTAACTCGATGTTATGCTAATTCGATCAATCCCAGTAGTCAAATACTAGAATGTAACCAAATCAGCATGTTCTCGATCATTCGCATTTGTTCGAATTTAATTGACCTAAAATTACTATGCCGATTTTAAGTGCAAAATTCAGTTAAAAAATGCATCACGGTATTTTCGATTCTAGATAGAAGAAGAACCAAGAAAACAAAACTAGAAATAATATAAAAGGAATGAGGTTACCCGGGCTCGACGCGGGTCGAGTTTGGAAACGGGTCGGGTCCTTCAAATCTGCCTGTTTCTTGCTTGATTCGTGATTGAATCTTTGATTTCTTTGCCTTTTGTGTTGTATTTCTCCTGATTTGGTACAAATCCTTCATGATTTGGTGCCCGATTCCTTGTTCCTATTTCGGATTTCACGAGGAGAGAGAGAGGGAGATTTGTCCCCGTGTAATCCGAGATAGGAAAGAGGAGAGAGGTCACGGCGGAGATAGTGGCGTGAAGGGTGGAGGAGACGCGGAGGTGGAGTTGGGGGAGAGAGGAGGTGAGGGGTGACGGCTGGTATTGTAAAAGGGGAGAGGGAGTTTATGTTTTAGGGTTTCGGGTGAGGGTATGTGTGTATAATTAAAAAATGGAAGAACAAATTGTGGTCGTCGGATAAAAGCTATAGATGGCTATGATGAAGCCACGCAGGCCGAGTATGGTGTGTGTATATATCTGTGTACGAGTGTATGTGTAGGAGTGTATATAAGTGTATATGGAGTGTATATGGAGTGTATATGTAGGTATAATTGGTCAATAATTGGCTTTAAAATATTAATAAATGAGAGAATAATTAATAAAATATAGGGGATAATACTGGGGACTTAGGAAAAAATAATGACTGATTCAAAATAATTATAAATAAATTTAGGTAGTATTAATTAAGTATAAATAATTGTAAAATGGATATTCAGGTGTATAAATTGCATAAATAGTTACAAAATCGCGCAAGTATTTTTTGAAAATGACCTAAATGACACAATTATGTAATATATTCTCAATTAAATAAATATTATATAAATATGGGATTAAAGATAAGGGATTACACACGTAAATGCATGTCATCTAATGCAATTTTGTTAGAAAAATTTTAATATGTATTTTTAAGCTAAATACAACCAATTATGAAAGGGAGGGACAAAATTGGGCGTCAACAACAGTAAGGATCAATATTCCTAATTCACCGTTTTGACAATCTAAGCAATGCCCTTGTTTTAGGTTGAAATACTGCTATGTGTTTAACCCTAACTCATGAATCTATTCCCAGTAATCACAAGAATAAATGGCACAATTAATTGGGGATCCTACCAATTAATAGCAAACAATTCGTAAACAACATAGATAGGAAGAATTACCAAAGTTCATTAATAACACAATAATTATCATAACACAAGTATATAGAGTGGGTCAATCAACCCTAGAATGGGTGATTTAGCCACTCATAGTCATGTTATAAGACAAGAAATAATTATAAGCATGTAAAAATCACAATAAGATAGAAAGATGGATGAAGTCGAGCCTTGAATCTTGATCTCCTCTCTTCCTTGCCTCCTTTAGATGTGGAATAGGTCAAAAGTTCTGTTTTGGGATGTGTTTAAGGACTTTTATACCGTCCCTATAGACCCACACAAGTCAAGAATCCAAAATAAAGTCGGAATGAGAATGTTAGAATTTTAAGCCTACGGCGCCACGCAGGCATTGCGCAGTGCGGTGTCGTAGGCCAATTTCTGCAGGATTTCAAAATTTCATGTTCTCTGAATATTGCCCCTGTTGTGTCGCGCAACTTAACATCCGATGCGGCGCAACATGCTTAATTTACTGCTTCTCCATTTTTTTATTATTTTTCCTCCACGCCTTGATTCGCTCGACCCTCGGGCTTCTACTCAGACTTCAAAACCCTTGACTTTCATAAATTATGCTCCATGTATGCCTCATATCATCAATGTAATCCCTACAACATAAAACACACCAAATAAGAGCAATTCTGTTCAAACTACCAACAAATATCACAAGTTGAAGCATGAACACGAGGCGGAAGTATAGAAATTATTGCAATATCTAGCCTCGTATCAACACCCCACACTTAAATCTTTGCTCGTCCTCGAGCAACTTATAACTTGAACTCAAGACACATCAAAATCACTCACACAATGACTTGGGTTTATATAGGCACTTAACAAGTTGCATATGCACTCATTATGCTTTATTCGAATGAAATCCGTAACAAGAATATTTAAAAATAATCAAGTGCACTAAATCAACCTCCCAATCCCATATCAACTTCAAACTCACTTAATAAGTCATGCAAGTACTCACTCTACTCAAGAGACTAAAAAAAGAGCTCGCTTATCGTAAATTATGTGCCCTCACAATCAAATCAAAGTTTAGAGCATGAATTCACTCAAGAGAATGATCATGAACAAAAAGTTCACATATATATGAAATACTCACTCTCAGAAAAGAACTCACATGCAACACAAGACATACCATAAGCTTGCCCTTAGTGTAAGACTCGACTAATGTTACTCTGCGAAGATCAATTAGGACTTCTTTAGGTTGTAATGTAGGCAATAGGACAAGTATGATATATTTAGGTAATAGTGGCTAGCCACCCCAAGCAATTTAATACACTACAATTTATTCGAATATTGTTCCTCCTGATGCAACCCGATGCACGGGCAAACCATTTACAAGGAGTCAAGGACGGGAGTTGCAACAGTTGCAGGCTATGTTTGCGCAACTGGAGCTGTTGGGGCAAGTGTTGGAGGTTTCAGGGCATTTCTGCATGCTTACTGCCTCTGAATCTGGAATTGTTCAACATGATCACGCGTACACAGACGCGATCGCGGAAGGCCAGAAAGAAGACTATCGCAATCGCGCAAGAAGGAAATGCAGATCAGCGTGATCGTGTGTCATCAGACACGATCGCGTAGGAGGCTCACGTTGGCTGAAGGTCCACGCCTTTGCGATCGCGTGACCATAGCCGCAATCGCGAGGCTCTGATTTAATGACCTGCGCGTTCCTGCGCGAACGCGCTGAGACGAGGACCAGAAGCCCACTTTCAGCTAAAGATTTTTTAAGGCCCATTGTTAAGGGGTAATTAAAGCAACTTGTGCCATTTCTAGAACCACTATATAAGACCCTTATTGTCATTATTTTAGGGTTAGCTTTTGATGATTAAGAATATTGTGAGATTTTTGGCTAAGCTTGTTTGCTTAAGCACTTATGTCCTTGAGGATCAAATAGTGTAGGTTCCTTTTGTTGGACAATTAGATGAGTGATTAGGCTAATCTTTCCCTAATCTACTTCTCTAATATTTTTTAATCAAAAGTGGGTCTTCCTTTCATCTTTTCAATTCTTGTTTATTTTATTTTGTGTTGTTAATTTACGTATCATTTGGTATCAGAGCCAGGTTAGTGTTTGTTCTTACAATCACTAACCCAAATTTGTTCATCAAATCTGAAAAACCACAAAAAAATTAAAAATCCAAAAAAGAAAAGAAAAGAGTCTTAGGTTTAGGTTTCTTTTGGGTGAAATTTTTGTTACCAACTGAAGATATTGGATCCTAGAAGCTATTCCTAGAAGGAAGTGAACAAACAACAACAATTGAGGTGTTGAATAGAAGATTAAAAAATTAGGGTTCTTCATCAAGAAATTTTGCCTTTTTAAAATTGGTTTTTCCTATTGAAGATTCAACTACTGGGGTTTGTTCACGGACCAACAAGGAGTGTAAATCTCAAATTTGGAGCAAAAATACGGTGGTTTGTGAAGATTCAAGTGGAAAATCGGGTTCTGCTTCAGGCCTCGAAGCCTACGCGAACGCGAGCCATCAAGCGCTATCGCGCAGGCCAAGAATTAAAAGCCTACACGATCGCGCACAAGCTTCCAGTGGACTTCTCACGATCGCGTCGTGTCACACGCGATCGCACTGAGCAATAATTTTCTGGAAAAACAGTTTCTTATACAGATTGCTCGCAACAGCCCCAGAACAGTTTCCAATCAACCAAAACCCAATTTCAGTATTAAGTACAGTGAGTTTCTAGATCATAAACAAAATTTCATCCAAAGCCGAATCCAATTCGTGCCAATTCAATTCGTGCATTTCTTCTTTCCTTTCTTTGACTTTTTCTAAATTCCGTCCGTTAGTTTCAATTGTCCGTTTCT
The DNA here is from genome assembly GCA_037355625.1 of Petunia x hybrida. Taxonomy (NCBI): domain Eukaryota; kingdom Viridiplantae; phylum Streptophyta; class Magnoliopsida; order Solanales; family Solanaceae; genus Petunia; species Petunia x hybrida. The sequence continues at coordinate 230,078 of JBBBVM010001137.1, read as the reverse complement.
TATCACAATAATTCCTTTTCATCCCGAATTAGTTTGAGTTTGATTGTCAAGTCTGACTTGTGTGTGAAGAACAAACTTGCATTAGCCAAGAGTGGAAAAAGGCAAGTGTGGTGAGAGTATTAGAGCGAGTAAAAGCCAATCGTTGAGTATAAACACGAGTGAATGAGTGCAATCAATTTGAGTGTAAATACTTAGGTGAGGAATCTTTCTACTAACCTTGTTTGTTTAATTGTTTGTAGGTACGATGGCTCAAAAGGAAGTCGAGGTGGACATGTAACTTAAAACCATGTTGCAAGCCTCGGTAGCAAGTGTCAATTCAATACAAGATGAGTTAAAGGGGATGAAGGAGATGGTTGATGACATATCCCGAAAAGATAGACTTCGAGAAATGGGTAAGCAAGTGGTTGAAACACCTCCAACCGTGGGGGTGTGGGGTGATGGACCTAGCCGAATCTCTCGGGTTCATGACCGATACTCTCACATGGTGGTCCAAGATACCTATTCTCCAAATAACACTCCACAAGCAAAGGATCCCACTCATGATCTTCCAAGAAATGAACCACCAAGGGATAATACTCCAAGGCCACATAAAGATGAGTCTTTTCATGCACATGAGAACTATGATGATGACCCTTTTCACTATTCGGGGGATGCACGATAAAGGGGAAATAGGGGTCGAGGTGGTCGATTTGGGAGAGGTTACCAAGGGAGAAAGGAGCGTGAAGAGGACTACTATGACTACGGGGGTTATGGTGGACATCGAAGACATCATGATGTGATGACGCTCATTCAGTCCGCTAAAAACTAGCTACATGACCTATTTTTACTTGTAATTTTTACATAAAAGTACAAGTTTTAGAAGTTATTTACAAAATATAGCAATATTTTAGCAAAATTACCCATTATAAAGGAAAGGAGAAGTTAATTACAAACATAGCAATATTTTCCCATAACATATCAAACCCTTACATTCTTCCTCCTATTTCCCTCACTATCACTTTACTCCTCCCATTTTCCCCTATTTCACTTTTCCTCCCACCATTTTCCCCAATTTCACTTTTACTCCTCTCATTCCCTCCAATTTCACTTTTCCTCATCTCATCCTCACTCTATCTCGTTGTATCTCATTGTATCTCGATGTTTCTCAACTACCAACTATCTCGTATCTCATTGTATCTCAACAACCAACCACCTTTATCTAACCGTATCTCGCCTACCTACCACATCGTATCTCATTGTGTCTCAACTACCAACCATATCGTATCTCGTTGTATCTCACTATATCTCAACTATCAACCACCTCGTATCTAACTGTATCTCGCCTATTGGAGGCTTCCTAGCTAAAAAGTATAACAAAGAGTTAGCCTTTCCATACTTATTAAAGTCGAATAAAGAATAAAACCAGAAGAAAACTTACGTGTTCTGTTCCACACATGGGGGAACCCAGGCCGACGGCAAGAGAAGAGGTAGGAAGGAGAACAAACCAATCACACCAGTTATGATCCTCGGTGTCGTCGCTCTTGGTGATGAGAGAAAACTAGCCTCGCTTGTTTAACTGCACAATGATAACAATCACGATACCTCTCGATAACGCTCACAGTATGGATCCAAGAACTTGATAAAGAAACGCACGGAAGCTAATAAAATATACTTAAAAATGAACAAGAATTGAAAATAAGGATAGAATGAATTCTAGAAAAAAGGTTTCGTGAATTCAATAACGGATCAAGAATCTCAAGATTGAAACTAGAAATTCAAGACAAGTCTAAATCTTGAAAAGAGACTCCTAACAACAACAATTAGACTAGCTAATCGTCTTTGGTAGAGAATAACCGAAGAGATAGATTAAGGAATCCCGATCCCCGTTAGAGTAACAAAGAACAACAGTGAAATAGAATTACCGCCTTTCTTGAATATCTAAAAGTAATCTAATGATTTAAGAAGAAATACCTTACCACCTAAAAGTGTAGACTTGAAGGTTGCAAAATAAATCCATAGTAGTCACACACAAAAGTGCAAGAGAAAACCTCTCAATTTTTATTCATCATAAATCTCTATTGTCGTATTTTGTTTCTAAGAATAAATAAAATAACCCCCTCTATATAGGAGTAAGGGCTGGTCATAGGCCATACAAAATCCTACTCAAATATGGTTTCTAAATAATAATGAAATAGGAAAAGAATCAAACTAGGAAAGAAAATCCTAATAAAATAGGAAAATGAAGTAAATTAAATCTGAACTAGTAAAAATAAATTATATCCAAAATAATATTGGTAAACTAATCCTAATTAATACTAAAATCAAAACCTAATTAATATAGAAAAATATATCCCAATTAATTTAGGAAACAAAATCCACTTGAACTAGGAAACCTTGATAGCAACTTGCAAGCAACTTGGAGTACACTTCATGAAAATTATTTGACCATCCTTTGCACATTTTTAGGTTGAAACTAAGCACATTTTATAGGGTAAAAACGCGATCCTATATGGCTCTTCTTTGGCTTCAAGTTTGGCACACATTAGGCTCCTTAATTAGTAAAAAAAAAAAAATAGGCTGATTTGGAATCCAATTCTTCCACCTCAAATTGTAGTAATTTTGACTTGAATATTCATAACTTGTACCATAATTTGGACCATATAATATTTATATCATTTAGACAAAAGATCATCCTTGGCTTGAGCTCTTTCTCTTCACAATTCAAGTGCAATCAGCTTGTTTTGAACTTTCTTTGTAGGAGAACTTGTCATATGCCTTCGAATAGCATTCAAAGCTTAATCCAAGTATTTCAATGGAGTTTTCCCTCCATGGATGCTATCATTCCCCTCTTCTTGAAGTAATTCGTCCTCGAATTCAAACCTGTATAAAGAGAGTAATAAAAGTACAAAAGAAATAATAACCAATTCTGCACCAAATTTCCTTGGTTGGAACAACATTAAGTAGTACCCATAAACTTTACTCTTACTCTTCTTTTATTGCATATTGCTCTAATACCACTTGATAACAATCACGATACCTCTTGATAACGCTCACGTTATGGATCCAAGAATTTGATAAAAATATTTAAAGAAACGCGCGGAAGTTAATAAAATATACTTAAAAATGAACAAGAATTGAAAATAAGGATAGAATGAATTCTAGAAAAAAGGTTTCGTGAATTCAATAACGGATCAAGAATCTCAAGATTGAAACTAGAAATTCAAGACAAGTCTAAATCTTGAAAAGAGACTCCTAACAACAACAATTAGACTAGCTAATCGTCTTTGGTAGAGAATAACCGAAGAGATAGATTAAGGAATCCCGATCCCCGTTAGAGTAACAAAGAACAACAGTGAAATAGAATTACCGCCTTTCTTGAATATCTAAAAGTAATCTAATGATTTAAGAAGAAATACCTTACCACCTAAAAGTGTAGACTTGAAAGTTGCAAAATAAATCCATAGTAGCCACACACAAAAGTGCAAGAGAAAACCTCTCAATTTTTATTCATCATAAATCTCTATTGTCGTATTTTGTTTCTAAGAATAAATAAAATAACCCCCTCTATATAGGAGTAAGGGCTGGTCATAGGCCATACAAAATCCTACTCAAATATGGTTTCTAAATAATAATGAAATAGGAAAAGAATCAAACTAGGAAAGAAAATCCTAATAAAATAGGAAAATGAAGTAAATTAAATCTGAACTAGTAAAAATAAATTATATCCAAAATAATATTGGTAAACTAATCCTAATTAATACTAAAATCAAAACCTAATTAATATAGAAAAATATATCCCAATTAATTTAGGAAACAAAATCCACTTGAACTAGGAAACCTTGATAGCAACTTGCAAGCAACTTGGAGTACACTTCATGAAAATTATTTGACCATCCTTTGCACATTTTTAGGTTGAAACTAAGCACATTTTATAGGGTAAAAACGCGATCCTATATGGCTCTTCTTTGGCTTCAAGTTTGGCACACATTAGGCTCCTTAATTAGTAAAAAAAAAATAGGCTGATTTGCAACCCGATTCTTCCACCTCAAACTGTAGTAATTTTGACTTGAATATTCATCACTTGTACCATAATTTGGACCATATAATATTTATATCATTTAGACAAAAGATCATCCTTGGCTTGAGCTCTTTCTCTTCACAATTCAAGTGCAATCAGCTTGTTTTGAACTTTCTTTGTAGGAGAACTTGTCATATGCCTTCGAAGAGCATTCAAAGCTTAATCCAAGTATTTCAATGGAGTTTTCCCTCCATGGATGCTATCATTCCCCTCTTCTTGAAGTAATTCGTCCTCGAATTCAAACCTGTATAAAGAGAAAGTAAAAAAAGTACAAAAGAAATAATAACCAATTCTGCACCAAATTTCCTTGGTTGGAACAACATTAAGTAGTACCCATAAACTTTACTCTTACTCTTCTTTTATTGCATATTGCTCTAATACCACTTGATAACAATCACGATACCTCATGATAACGCTCACGTTATGGATCCAAGAACTTGATAAAGAAATTTATAGAAAATCGCGGAAGATAATAAAATATACTTAAAACCGAACTATAATTGAAAATAAGGATAGAATGAATTCTAGAAAAAAGGTTTCTTGAATTTAATAACGGATCAAGAATCTCAAGAATAAAACTAGAAATTCAAGACAAGTATAAATCTTGAAACGAGACTCCTAACAACAACAATTAGACTAGCTAATCGCCTTTGGTAGAGAATAACCCAAGAGATAGATTATGGAACCCCGAACCCCGTTAGAGTAACAAAGAACTACACTAAAATAGAATTACCGCCTTTCTTGAATATCTAAAAGTAATCTAATGATTTAAGAAGAAATACCTTACCACCTAAAAATGTAGACTTGAAGATTGCAAAATAAACCCATACTAGCCACACACAAAAGTGCAAGAGAAAACCTCTCAAGTTTTATTCATCATAAATCTCTATTGTCATATTTTGTTTCTAAAAATAAAGAAAATAACCCCTTGATATAGGAGTAGGGGCTCGCCATAGGCCATACAAAATCCTACTCAAATATGGTTTCTAAATAATAATGAAATAGGAAAAGAATCAAACTAGGAAAGAAAATCCTAATAAAATAGGAAAATGAAGTAAATTAAATCTGTACTAGTAAAAATAAATTATATCCTAAATAACATTGGTAAACTAATCCTAATTAATATTGAAATCAAAATCTAATTAATATAGAAAAATATATCCCAATTAATTTAGGAAACAAATTCCACTTGAACTAGGAAACCTTGATAGCAACTTTCAATCAACTTGGAGTACACTTCATGAAAATTCTTTGACCGTCCTTTGCACGTTTTTAGGCTGAAACTAAGCACATTTTAGAGGCTAAAAACGTGAGCCTATATGGCTCTTCTTGGGCTTCAAGTTTGGCACACATTAGGTTCCTTAATTAGTTAAAAAAAAGACTGATTTGCAACCCGATTCTTCCACCTCAAATTGTAGTAATTTTGACTTGAATATTCATCACTTGTACCATAACTTGGACCATATAATATTTATATCATTTAGACAAAAGATCATCCTTGGCTTGAGCTCTTTCTCTTCATAATTCAAGTGCAATCAGCTTGTTTTGAACTTTCTTTGTATGAGATCTTGTCATATGCCTTCGAAGAGCTTTCAAAGCTTCATCCAAGTATTTCACTGGAGTTTTCCGTCCATGGATGCTATCATTCCCCTCTTCTTGAAGGAATTCGTCCTCGAATTCAAACCTGTATAAAGAGAAAGGAAAAAAAGTACAAAAGAAATAATAACCAATTCTGCACCAAATTTCCTTGGTTGGAACAACATTAAGTAGTACCCATAAACTTTACTCTTACTCTTCTTTTATTGCATATTGCTCTAATACCACTTGATAACAATCACGATACCTCTTGATAACGCTCACGTTATGGATCCAAGAACTTGATAAAGAAATTTATAGAAAATCACGGAAGATAATAAAATATACTTAAAACCGAACTATAATTGAAAATAAGGATAGAATGAATTCTAGAAAAAAGGTTTCTTGAATTTAATAACGGATCAAGAATCTCAAGAATGAAACTAGAAATTCAAGACAAGTATAAATCTTGAAACGAGACTCCTAACAACAACAATTAGACTAGCTAATCGCCTTTGGTAGAGAATAACCCAAGAGATAGATTATGGAACCCCGACCCCCATTAGAGTAACAAAGAACAACACTAAAATAGAATTACCGCCTTTCTTGAATATCTAAAAGTAATCTAATAATTTAAGAAGAAATACCTTACCACCTAAAAATGTAGACTTGAAGATTGCAAAATAAACCCATAATAGCCACACACAAAAGTGCAAGAGAAAACCTCTCAAGTTTTATTCATCATAAATCTCTATTGTCGTATTTTGTCTCCAAAAATAAAGAAAATAACCCCTTGATATAGGAGTAGGGGCTGGCCATAGGCCATACAAAATTCTACACAAATATGATTTCTAAGTAATAATGAAATAGGAAAAGAATCCAACTAGGAAAGAAAATCCTAATAAAATAGGAAAATGAAGTAAATTAAATCTGTACTAGTAAAAATAAATTACATCCTAAATAACATTGGTAAACTAATCCTAATTAATATTGAAATCAAAACCTACTTAATATAGAAAAATATATCCCAATTAATTTAGGAAACAAATTCCACTTGAACTAGGAAACCCTGATAGCAACTTTCAATCAACTTGGAGTACACTTCATGAAAATTCTTTGACCGTCCTTTGCACGTTTTTAGGCTGAAACTAAGCACATTTTAGAGGCTAAAAACGTGAGCCTATATGGCTCTTCTTGGGCTTCAAGTTTGGCACACATTAGGTTCCTTAATTAGTTAAAAAAAAGACTGATTTGCAACCCGATTCTTCCACCTCAAATTGTAGTAATTTTGACTTGAATATTCATCACTTGTACCATAACTTGGACCATATAATATTTATATCATTTAGACAAAAGATCATCCTTGGCTTGAGCTCTTTCTCTTCATAATTCAAGTGCAATCAGCTTGTTTTGAACTTTCTTTGTATGAGATCTTGTCATATGCCTTCGAAGAGCTTTCAAAGCTTCATCCAAGTATTTCACTGGAGTTTTCCGTCCATGGATGCTATCATTCCCCTCTTCTTGAAGGAATTCGTCCTCGAATTCAAACCTGCATAAAGATAAAGTAATAAAAGTACCAAAAGAAATAATAACCAATTCCACACCAAATTTCTTTGGTTGGAACAACATTAAGTAGTACCCATAAACTTTACTCTTACTCTTCTTTTATTGCATATTGCTCTAATACCACTAGATAACAATCATGATACCTCTCGATAACGCTCACGTTATGGATCCAAGAACTTGATAAAGAAATTTATAGAAAATCGCGGAAGATAATAAAATATACTTAAAAACGAACAATAATTGAAAATAAGGATAGAATGAATTCTAGAAAAAAGGTTTCTTGAATTCACTATCGGATCAAGAATCTCAAGAATGAAACTAGAAATTCAAGACAAGTATAAATCTTGAAACGAGACTCCTAACAACAACAATTAGACTAGCTAATCGCCTTTGGTAGAGAATAACCCAAGAGATAGATTATGGAATCGCGACCCCCGTTAGAGTAACAAAGAACAACATAAAATAGAATTTACCGTCTTTCTTGAATACCTAAAAGTAATCTAAAGATTTAAGAAGAAAGACCTTACCACCTAAAAGTGTATACTTGAAGGTTGCAAAATAAATCCATAATTGCCACACACAAAAGTGCAAGAGAAAACCTCTCAATTTTTATTCATCATAAATCTCTATTGTCGTATTTTGTCTCCAAAAATAAAGAAAATAACCCCTTGATATAGGAGTAGGGGCTGGCCATAGGCCATACAAAATCCTACACAAATATGATTTCTAAGTAATAATGAAATAGGAAAAGAATCCAACTAGGAAAGAAAATCCTAATAAAATAGGAAAATGAAGTAAATTAAATCTAAACTAGTAAAAATAAATTACATCCTAAATAACATTGGTAAACTAATCCTAATTAATATTGAAATCAAAACCTAATTAATATAGGAAAATATATCCCAATTAATTTAGGAAACAAATTCCACTTGAACTAGGAAACCCTGATAGCAACTTTCAATCAACTTGGAGTACACTTCATGAAAATTCTTTGACCGTCCTTTGCACGTTTTTAGGCTGAAACTAAGCACATTTTAGAGGCTAAAAACGTGAGCCTATATGGCTCTTCTTGGGCTTCAAGTTTGGCACACATTAGGTTCCTTAATTAGTTAAAAAAAAGACTGATTTGCAACCCGATTCTTCCACCTCAAATTGTAGTAATTTTGACTTGAATATTCATCACTTGTACCATAACTTGGACCATATAATATTTATATCATTTAGACAAAAGATCATCCTTGGCTTGAGCTCTTTCTCTTCATAATTCAAGTGCAATCAGCTTGTTTTGAACTTTCTTTGTATGAGATCTTGTCATATGCCTTCGAAGAGCTTTCAAAGCTTCATCCAAGTATTTCACTGGAGTTTTCCGTCCATGGATGCTATCATTCCCCTCTTCTTGAAGGAATTCGTCCTCGAATTCAAACCTGCATAAAGATAAAGTAATAAAAGTACCAAAAGAAATAATAACCAATTCCACACCAAATTTCTTTGGTTGGAACAACATTAAGTAGTACCCATAAACTTTACTCTTACTCTTCTTTTATTGCATATTGCTCTAATACCACTAGATAACAATCATGATACCTCTCGATAACGCTCACGTTATGGATCCAAGAACTTGATAAAGAAATTTATAGAAAATCGCGGAAGATAATAAAATATACTTAAAAACGAACAATAATTGAAAATAAGGATAGAATGAATTCTAGAAAAAAGGTTTCTTGAATTCACTATCGGATCAAGAATCTCAAGAATGAAACTAGAAATTCAAGACAAGTATAAATCTTGAAACGAGACTCCTAACAACAACAATTAGACTAGCTAATCGCCTTTGGTAGAGAATAACCCAAGAGATAGATTATGGAATCGCGACCCCCGTTAGAGTAACAAAGAACAACATAAAATAGAATTTACCGTCTTTCTTGAATACCTAAAAGTAATCTAAAGATTTAAGAAGAAAGACCTTACCACCTAAAAGTGTATACTTGAAGGTTGCAAAATAAATCCATAATTGCCACACACAAAAGTGCAAGAGAAAACCTCTCAAGTTTTATTCATCATAAATCTCTATTGTCGTATTTTGTCTCCAAAAATAAAGAAAATAACCCCTTGATATAGGAGTAGGGGCTGGCCATAGGCCATACAAAATCCTACACAAATATGATTTCTAAGTAATAATGAAATAGGAAAAGAATCCAACTAGGAAAGAAAATCCTAATAAAATAGGAAAATGAAGTAAATTAAATCTAAACTAGTAAAAATAAATTACATCCTAAATAACATTGGTAAACTAATCCTAATTAATATTGAAATCAAAACCTAATTAATATAGGAAAATATATCCCAATTAATTTAGGAAACAAATTCCACTTGAACTAGGAAACCCTGATAGCAACTTTCAATCAACTTGGAGTACACTTCATGAAAATTCTTTGACCGTCCTTTGCACGTTTTTAGGCTGAAACTAAGCACATTTTAGAGGCTAAAAACGTGAGCCTATATGGCTCTTCTTGGGCTTCAAGTTTGGCACACATTAGGTTTCTTAATTAGTTAAAAAAAAGACTGACTTGCAACCCGATTCTTCCACCTCAAATTGTAGTAATTTTGACTTGAATATTCATCACTTGTACCATAACTTGGACCATATAATATTTATATCATTTAGACAAAAGATCATCCTTGGCTTGAGCTCTTTCTCTTCATAATTCAAGTGCAATCAGCTTGTTTTGAACTTTCTTTGTATGAGATATTGTCATATGCCTTCGAAGAGCTTTCAAAGCTTCATCCAAGTATTTCACTGGAGTTTTCCGTCCATGGATGCTATCATTCCCCTCTTCTTGAAGGAATTCGTCCTCGAATTCAAACCTGCATAAAGATAAAGTAATAAAAGTACCAAAAGAAATAATAACCAATTCCACACCAAATTTCTTTGGTTGGAACAACATTAAGTAGTACCCATAAACTTTACTCTTACTCTTCTTTTATTGCATATTGCTCTAATACCACTAGATAACAATCATGATACCTCTCGATAACGCTCACGTTATGGATCCAAGAACTTGATAAAGAAATTTATAGAAAATCGCGGAAGATAATAAAATATACTTAAAAACGAACAATAATTGAAAATAAGGATAGAATGAATTCTAGAAAAAAGGTTTCTTGAATTCACTATCGGATCAAGAATCTCAAGAATGAAACTAGAAATTCAAGACAAGTATAAATCTTGAAACGAGACTCCTAACAACAACAATTAGACTAGCTAATCGCCTTTGGTAGAGAATAACCCAAGAGATAGATTATGGAATCGCGACCCCCGTTAGAGTAACAAAGAACAACATAAAATAGAATTTACCGTCTTTCTTGAATACCTAAAAGTAATCTAAAGATTTAAGAAGAAAGACCTTACCACCTAAAAGTGTATACTTGAAGGTTGCAAAATAAATCCATAATTGCCACACACAAAAGTGCAAGAGAAAACCTCTCAATTTTTATTCATCATAAATCTCTATTGTCGTATTTTGTCTCCAAAAATAAAGAAAATAACCCCTTGATATAGGAGTAGGGGCTGGCCATAGGCCATACAAAATCCTACACAAATATGATTTCTAAGTAATAATGAAATAGGAAAAGAATCCAACTAGGAAAGAAAATCCTAATAAAATAGGAAAATGAAGTAAATTAAATCTAAACTAGTAAAAATAAATTATATCCTAAATAAAATTGGTAATCTAATCCTAATTAATATTGAAATCAAAACCTAATTAATATAGGAAAATATATCCCAATTAATTTAGGAAACAAATTCCACTTGAACTAGGAAACCCTGATAGCAACTTTCAATCAACTTGGAGTACACTTCATGAAAATTCTTTGACCGTCCTTTGCACGTTTTTAGGCTGAAACTAAGCACATTTTAGAGGCTAAAAACGTGAGCCTATATGGCTCTTCTTGGGCTTCAAGTTTGGCACACATTAGGTTCCTTAATTAGTTAAAAAAAAGACTGACTTGCAACCCGATTCTTCCACCTCAAATTGTAGTAATTTTGACTTGAATATTCATCACTTGTACCATAACTTGGACCATATAATATTTATAACCTCAATTGAGAAGTAATCTCTTGATTTAAGCCACCTTTGAATCAGATAATAGCTTGCTCCTCCTCTTCCGTTTCCATGTCAAGGGCCATTCGGTTTTTCTCAAACTCGTTGAAATACTCATCAACCGAATTGAAAGTTTGTTCCAACTCATAAAGCCTCTTGAGTTGTTCTTGCCGGTACTTGGGTGTCACATATTTGGTGCTCATCACCTTTTTCAATTCTTCCCAGGCAATGTTCATTGGCATCCAACTCGTCTTCTTGACCTCTTGACGGATTCTCACCACGTGGAAGCATATGACTCAAATGAAGCTATGGCATAAGTAGCTTTCTTCTCCTCGGACATGTCATTTATATCAAACACCTGCTCCAATTGAACCTTCCACTGTGAGAACTTCTCCCGATCACTAGTCCCTTTGAAAGGTGGGATAGTGATCTTCATACTATTTAAGTTGTTGTCACGACCCCCATGGTTTAGTTCCGGTTGACCCCCGTAGTAGTCATCAACTTTATCATATTGTCGCCTAAGGTTCCTCCCCAAATAAGCCCTTGGAGGTCCACGACCTTGTCCACGACCTATATCCATTCCCGGGCCTTCATTTATTGCTCTCCTATTTGGATAGGGAGCATCAAAATTATCATAGTTTTCACCAAGTTCGGGGCCCTCCCCTTCTTGAGCCTCAATAACTTGCTCAAGGGGTGCTATATTTCTTCGGGGCCGCATGAGTGAAACTTCACCTTGGAGATTGCCCAAGGGCTGGGGATTTCCCAACAATCTTTCACGAACAAGAGCTTCTTCTTTCAACCGTTGTTGACGAGCTAGCTCGGAAAATTGCTCCAGCCTCGCGGTTGAGCCATCACTTGTGCCTTCCCCTGCATCTTTGTGGACACTCGAGGTCCTTTCTCTTTCAAAGGTCTCCATTTTTAGGTTTAGAGCTTTCACCTCAGTGCCAAGATACTTGTTGGAACCTCAATGGTATCTTTTCCTTTCTCTTCCGCCATGTACCTACAAGCAATCAAAAACAAGAAAAGAGATTAGAGTATAAGTCCTCACACACTCCCTCACTTTTAAATGTCGCTCAGGTACACTCAAGCTGGGGTAGGTTCACACAAGTTTGATCTCAATGGTCTCCTCGTAGTTGATAAACTTCCTCGATAACCTAACCAATTCACAAGAACCAAATACTCTTCGGGAAAAGTGGAGTTGATGGGACTCGATGAACGCTAGGCTATATAGGTGCGAACTTGAAGCAAAAATTATACTACGAGGCTTCTTTGAGGTCTACTCTCCCCAGGCACGAGTACCCTAATCGCTCAATGAACTAGTACTAATTAAGTAGGAGTGTTGCTTTCAAAGTACTAGCCGGAAGCAACGGAAACCAAAAAAACACGAAAACCTACGAAAACAAACTACCCGAACCCATTCCAGGGCTGGGCGGTCCGCCCAAATAGTCAGGCGGTCCGCCTGAAAATTGGAAAATTTTGTGCCTAATGTAAACTAGGCGCTGCGCCTAGAGGTCAGGCGCTCCGCCTTGACCTGGGTTCAGCTTCGTCAAGAACTCATTTTTTGATGATTTGCAACCAATTTTTCCAACGATTTCAAGGTGTTTTTCAATTTAAATGATACCCAAAAGTGTTTTATACTATTACAAACAAACCCCAATGCTTTATAACATCAACCAACCAACAACAAACTTGATTCAAGATTTTGAGCAAATTTTTCAAGGGTTTCAAGAAATTTTGGGATTTCAAAATTTTGATTTTCAAACCGCAACACCAAATGATGTAATGGGGGTATCAAAATGACGGGTTAATATCATAGAACGATCCCCGATAACAAACATCCAAGAATTCATTACAACCAATAAGATCTAGCAAATTTTGTGATTTTCAAGTTTTTGTATTTTTTCTTCTTTTTAAATTTTTCAAGAACAAGAACATGTATAACAATAAGAACAAGATAAAAACACTTCGAACACGGAGAGAGGATTTGTATAAACAACGCCCGAGCCTTACTCTGATACCAACTGATGCAATATAAATACGGAAGCGATAAAAGTGAGACGCAACTTAAACAACTTACGAGGTAGCACCGAAGAATGATGTTTCAAACGCCCTCGCTCGAGTCAAGGAGAACCTACACAACTATCCTCAAGAGACACCCGGTCCTTGCAAATAGAATGACCAAGGATGATTGAAGGTCAACTTGGATTTGTTTGAGAGTGTTATCATCAATGTATGTGTATTCAAAGTAAGCTAAATGTCAATAAAAGATAAAGGGGTGTATTTATAGCACCCCTTTATATGCTTTGAAAAGTCTAAATAACTCTCAAACTAGTTTAGAATACACTAGAACACTTAGGGCTAAACTTGGAAGTTCACAAAAAAAGTTGTAGAATTCAACAATTCGGGCGCTCGGCCTAAAGTTAGGCGCTCCGCCTGGTGGAGCCACTGACCAAGTCAGTGTGTTTCTGAGACGCTCCGCCTCCTTGGTCAGGCGCTCCGCCTGGTGTTGATACCCAATTTTGTCCCTCCTATTTTCAAAATCAAACAGTTCTCGAATTTTGCACACAATCGTGTATTCTTTCCTTATTCATTTCTTTCAAATTACCTTCTCGTAATAGCCTGGCAATTGAGGCCATTTTCAAAAGTATTGTCTCAAATCATAGCTATTTTACAATCATTGTAATTATCTCTATTTTTTGATAAAATTATCCAAAATTATTTAAAATCGCAAAATTACAATTTTTAGACATTTCTTAGCCTTCCTAACATTTTAAAATTAATTTCTAATTTTTCTATATATTAAATCCATTTTATACTATTTTTTATACCTATTTATACACTATTTATACACCATATATGCATAAATATATATGTATGTGTGTGTGTGTGTGTGTGTGTGTATTACACGTCACATACACACACACCCCTACACATCAGCTTCGTTTTTACACGTCACCGCCCACATGGCTTAATCCTGGTCGTCCACGACATCAATCCAACGGCCAGGATTCAAGTTTCCTTTTTTAATTAACCAAACAACCCCCAAACCCTAAAAATCCCCTCATTTCCCACTCATCACCATCAGCCGCGATACTCTCTCTCTCTCTCTCATGGCGAAACCTAAATCGCTACTGTTAAGGGTCGATTCCGACCAACTCCACCGGCGAAATGCAAAATAAATTATGTCACGATGATCCTCTCACTCTCCTCTACAAAACCCCTATGGGTTTGCTACCGTTTGATGAGGGTCAAAATAAACCTCTCGCCGATGAGAACTTTACCTGCCGGAAAGATATCCGGCCATGGTTAAACGGTAAATCTTCCTTTTCTTTTGATGTTCCTGGTCCTACGCGACATTACTCCTAAATTTGCCTAACTTTTGTTCGCGCATTAGTGTGACTGACTGTTGTTTGTTCATTAAGTTAAAATAGAACAATCGCATGATTATTAATCCTCATCTAAGTTTTAAATATCGTTTGAATCTCTATGATTGATATGATTTCAATTAAAATTCCTTTTAAAATCTATTAAGATTATTTTAAACAATTCCGAGCCTAAGACTTGTTTAAGGATCAGTTTTTTGAACCTAGACACTTTTAAAACTATGGGGAGGCAATCCAAAGTGATTTAGGAATAGGTTTGCCTTGATTCTGGGGGATTTGATTGGTTTATTTTTGGTAAGTCCACCTAATGGCATTGTTTTAAACTTGGAAGTGATTTTTCCTTGCCTTTTGCATATCACCCGTTTGAATTTTGAATCCCCACCCCTCACACCTATATAAACCTGGCCCTGGACATAAGTTAAGGACAAAGTTAAATAAAAAGAAAACACAAGCATACATATTCTACTGCATACCACTCTCTTCTCTGTATTTTCTTTCAAGATTGTTGAAAGGACCCTGCTCCTTTTTCTCTACTGGATTCTGTCTCTGAAAGCACTTAGCATCATCTACATCTTGTTTGCTTGTTCACCATTGTTGCTCAGAAGGTATATCTCTATCTTTTGGACACTGTTGCCTATACTTTAAACCTGTTTATGCATGGTTTTCCTACTTGCTCTTTCTTTGCTTGTATTTGTATGACTTAAACTGCCTGCACTTATTTGAAATCCTGTCCCTTTGCACCTTGGTTCTGGGTTCCTTCTAGCCACTGTTAGCTTCTATATATTATATTAGGATGGTCTAAAAGGACCATACCAGTGCTAATGATTGCAGGGTATTGAATCGGTACATTCCAGTTGCTATTTAATGATGTTACAGACTGGTGAAGCATAATCATTTGAGATTATGGACCACCTGGGCAGTGTTAACTTGATGCTTAGAGAATAAAGCTTAATGCATGTCTTCCCCTCTCTAGTATCCCCTTATGTGTATATTTGTTAGGATTTTTCCTGTTGTATCTAGCTAAAACAGGTCACACAGTCTCAAAGCTGTGTAATTGGCTACCCAGGGGCCTTCCTTTACCCTTTTCTACTTATGTGATTGCATCATACATTTAGGTAGAGCTATTTTGCACTCAAATGATAGTTTAAAAGCTTAGCATGTCGCACCTGATGATTTGCACTAGTTGGACAGTGATATCCACGCGTAATTTGATAATTTTGATAACAAGTTTCAATTCTTAGTTGACTCAAATTTAATGCAAAATGATTTTCATGCTTAAGCTGTTTTAGAAAAGGTGATTTCTCGTAACATGGGCTATATGTGTAATGACTGTCGTAATTAAGACTGTTTCTACAAAAACGGAAGCTGCCCCTCTTTTGCACAACTGCTTCAGGCCCTAAAATGTTTTCAAAAATGGCCTTTATATGCAATAAACTAGTTTTTCAACAACTAACGCTCCTATACACTAATCCAATAGTGTATAGGGGTGTATAAAAACTTGGGGTCGTTTATACACTTTAATATCATTTCTTAAAAGTTATGATTATGATTTGGATCATGTATTTGCATGTTATATTATATATATATATATATATATATATATATATATATATATATATATATATATATATATATATATATATATATATATATATATATATATATATATATATATATATATTTACGTGTGACAGCCTCGTTATTTGCATTTACGTGCTTCTGTGGTACTCATTTTCAAAAACAGCCTCTCTACATATATATATTTCCAAAACCCGACCCCAACACAAAAAAGGCCATTAAGGTTAGGGTTCGACAATTAATGACAAGTCACATCGACCCTAAATGACCAACATTTTATTTTAAAACAAAACCCCTTTTGGTTACTTGCTAAAATCTGAATTTATTTACAAACATATACCATTTGTGCAAATCTTTCTTGTGTAAGTTGCATATATAAGTTGAAGATTGAACACCCTTAGGTATGTTGACAATTGTTTGCGATTAGGCGTTCAATATTAGATGTCGTAATTGCGATTAGGCTTAAATATAGGCCGAACATGAAAACTATTTTTGTGTGTGTAGATATGCTACATCTTTAGTTAAAATATTAAACTAAATCTCCAAGTTCGTACACCTGATGATATATACTCTTTTTATCCCAAAACTTGGACTCGGACGGTAACCACTTTTTGTGGGACTCGGGGAAGTGCCTAACACCTTCTTCCCCGAGTCATTTGGACTTCTTACCTATATAGAATCTCTGAAATTGACTAGTTGACTAATTAAACTTGGCTTTAGATATTTAGGTGACCCAATACGCCTCAGAAATTATATTAGGTGGCGACTCCAACATCTAAACTCAAACGAGTTTACCCAGTCAAATCCGAAACCCGACTCGCCTCGAGTTGAGTCCAAAATCGGGTATGACAGAATGACGAATCCGCTGGGGATATTCAAAGTCCTAACCACAATGAGTCTTTACTTTTGGGATTTATTTAATTATTATCTTGTTATTCATTATTATTATTGTCGTACTAACTTGGTTTCCTTTTTTGTTTTTTTTTTTTACTGTATTTATTTATTGTATTAAATTCTTTATGTGACATTTTGCATACTTCACTCATACTGCCCCACTCCTGGGAAACGACACTTCACACACACACGGCGATTACGTGGATCACACGGTCGCTTTACCACCAAAATACCTTTTAAGAGGGACATGTTGTAATATAGTTGGTCCGTGGTACAACCAATAATTTCAAATGATCGCACTCCTTGGTCGTCCGTCTTGGGGAACCGTGTCTAGAATTACACCACTCTTCTATTGTAATGAGCATGCATCATGCCGTAAGAGGGGCTCCCCGTGAGCCAACTAGTTTCTAACATGTCCAAACTACCTAAACGGGTTTTCCGACCCCAAATGGACGTTCTGACATAATTATGTGCATTTGAGAGAAAAGAAAAGAGAGAAAGAAAAGTGAGACGAGAATGAAAACGCATTTTGATTTGTTCAATTATTCTCAAAGGGGACGGGGTTTAAATTTTATTTCTTCTTTATTTTTAGGTCACAATGAGTCAAAAATTTCATCGTTTTGGAATGACTATGGGCTCATCTCCTTGGTTAACTAGTTTGTGGAGCAACTTGTCACTGGGAGAACAAATCGAAGTACGTCAACACTTGGGTCATTTGGTTTCACTATTAGAAATGGAACCGTGTTGGGAGATGATTGAAGCATCAGTGTCATTTTGGAATGAAGAATTGAACGTGTTTAGGGATATTGAATTAACACCTTTGTTGGAAGAAATAGGAGGGTTTGTGTCACACTCGGGGTTGGACAAACACCGTTGGCAAGGGGGTCGCATACTAGCACCTAGCGTCCCCACCGCTGACGAGTTTCGTAAAAGGTTAGGGATGGTAGCAAGTGTGGACGTGGGATTTTTACAACAAAAGAAGATACCATTTTCCTATTTCTACACTCGGTTTGGGCATTTGAGGGCGTACGATAGTCATAAGAAAGAGTTCGAATCCTATGGTGATTGGAGAAGAGCTAGACCACTTGCATTTGCCATTTGTTTCTTAGGAGTGATGGTTTTCCCCGAGAGTTCAAGTCACGACATATGTTCAAGACTTGTCATGGTTGCCGATGCAGTGTTCAACGGAATTGATGGTTATCACTATACCATAGTTCCTATGATAGTAGCAGATATTTATTGGGCTTTGGGTTGTTGCAAAAGAGGGGCAAAATACTTCCAAGGGTGCAATCTTCTACTACAAGCATGGTTCAAGGAACATTTGAGGAAAGTGAGAGGTGTGCAAGCATTGTCCAAACCGGCTGGTTGTAACTACTTGATTGGGGAATGATACGGAGATTCAAAATTCAAACAACCAAGCAACACAGAGAAGTGGGTAAAATTATTTGAAAACATAACAGAGGACTCGATTAAGTGGATGTTCACTTGGTTTCCTTCATCAGACTTTATCATCAGTTCTGAGAAGGCATCTTATGTGATGCTTATGGGACTAAGAGGTCTCCAACCTTACCGACCATTAAGGGTGATGAGGCAAGCAG
The DNA here is from genome assembly GCA_037355625.1 of Petunia x hybrida. NCBI lineage: Eukaryota > Viridiplantae > Streptophyta > Magnoliopsida > Solanales > Solanaceae > Petunia > Petunia x hybrida. Next base: position 211,324 of record JBBBVM010001137.1, on the reverse strand, counting down.
GGCGGAAGCAAATTGTACCATTGATACCAGACACGAAAGACTATCAGTTTGATTATACTGGAGATATTGTTCCGAGGGTCAAGAGCATTATAAAGTCATGGGTAGGAAGACAAGTCATGGAAGAAGCATCGCTAGCACCTGATAGATACAACGCTGGATGCAAACAAAACTACAAAAGCTGGTTACGCTCTAGTATAAAGGGAAATATGGTAGTGGGGCCAAGTCGAGGAAATAATATAAGAGATCGTGAGGCAGAGACTCAAATTCGGTACCGAGAGTTCATGTTGAAAGCTGTCAAAATGGATAAGAAAAACAAAGAAGAGATCGAAGTATGGAAGAAGCGTACATTAGAACTAGAGGGAAAGATAGAGGCGTTGGAAACAAAGCTCGAGCAATGGAATTCGGAGTGTGTAGAGATACAAATCCTACACTTGGTAGCAGCCAAAGGGTACTTGACCAAAGCTATAGAAGAAGTTAAGGATATTACACGAGAAGCAAAGAGGGCCAAGATGGAAAAAGAGTGTGTTGCCTAGTCAAAATGTCATTTTCGTTTTTCCTCTTATATTTTTACTTTCTCCAAATTATTGTCATGTATTGATTTTTCAAATGTTAGGGAATTTATGAGAATAATTGACTACAAAATGCGTATTTATTTTCTTTGCATAATGATAAACCTAGGAAGGATATACGTCCTTGGCACGTAATAGTCCATTAGTAAACCTGCGCCAAATGTCAAAAGGGTTTTTAACTCGAAAAGTGACAAACTACATCTCCTCATTGATTCGAAGAAACGTTTGCACAAAACATTGACTGTCTGTTTAAACATGATCAAAACTATAAGAATGTTTTGGTCTTTACTTTTTCTTGTTTTGTTTTCAGACTATGGCTGCAAAGGGTACTCTCCAATTCGAGATCGTTTCCCGACCTCCACACCTGATCAGACTTTGGTGGGAAGATTTGGCCGTTGTCAGCAAAGCTCATGTTCAAAAGAAGTTGGGAGAGTTGGTAGCTCTCAAGAACTACACTGCCATGACTGGTTTGGTTGAAGCTGCTATGCATTTCTGGGACTACAAAATGGCCGTGTTTCATTTCAATGGTTTCAAGCTGGCACCAATATTAGAAGAATTTGGAGGGCTAGCAGGGTTAGAGTCTGGACTCGAGACTATGATTTATCCCCGAGACATGGAACCTAAGGAGTTCATTGATTTTTTAAGAGCCCCTTTATGATCCATATATCGATGGAGTGCATGATGGAAAAGTCACATTGGAATACTTTCATTCTAGGTTTGGAGATCCGACACTTAGACACGAATGGAATGGGGCGTGGGAGATTCAAGATTGGGAATGGACTGAATTCAATGCTTTCATCATTGCCTTTCTAGGAAGCATGGTTTTCCTCGAGAAGGGAGGAAAGATCGACATAAGGCTAGGAAGAGTGGTAGAAGGGTTGCGCATAGGTGCTTTCAAACGTCAAGTAAGCTTGGTTCCAATGATTTAGGGGGAAGTTTATAGGGCCTTAACCAAATGTAGGAGAGGAGGAGACTTCTTCGAGGGTGTAATTTGTCGTTGCAAATATGGTTGATAGAACACTTACATAGCATCCCTGTCAGTCCGGTGGCACCAAAACCTTCTTGGAACGGAGGGATCCGTTCACATAATACCCGTATTGCTTGAACAGTGGCATGGGAATACCCTGCAAACATGGAAGGTTGGTACACCAAACTCGAGGAACTGCAAGAGGTGCAATGGGTGATTGAAAATTGTGCTGGCTCCGTTGTCTCCATACAAGGTCAAGACATCACTTTTTTGACATTGATTGGATTCCGAGGAACCCATCACTATGTTCCTCTAAGGATCCTCTGACAAGTGGGAATGACACAACAAACCCCGCAGTTGACTGAAGGAAGAAGCTTCAACGTCGATGTAAAGGACATCGAGCATCCGATGGTTCTCACCATATTGACAATGTGGGAGAAAAGGCTTACAATGCAATTTTGACGTGGTCGTGACAGTAGGGTGAACCCCACGGCTACCCTGACTTACCCTCAATAGCTCAGCGAGGATAAGGCAAGGTATCGATCTAAGACTATACTGAAAAGGAAAGTCAAAGCTCCAAATGCTGCTGAAAAGTACAAGAAGCGGAAACACGAGTTTGACCAAACAAAGAAGAAGTTAAGGGTGACACAAGAGAGGGAGATGAGGAGACAATACAAAGATAAGATCAAAGGGGACGAACTCAAGTATAAGACCGGCAAGGTCATGACTGCAAGGCAAGCTGCTGGGAATTTACAAGATTTGCTCAAAGGATGGGGAGAGTATTTTAAGTCAGTACCATTGGAAGAGAAGGAAGCAAGAGGATTGGAAATCTGCGAGTTCCTCGTAAAAGCTCTGGGTGACATGGAGGCTGGGAAAGACCTGCTGGAAATATTTGCTGATCCTCCGCTCATTAGTCTGGCTCACAAACCCAAGGAGGAAGCCAAAGAGGAGAAGGAAAATGAAGACACTGGAACTTGATGTTTGAACCTGAAGTCTCTTTGCTTGGCACCTAGTCTAGTCGTATCGAGTCAAGTCGTCTTGTCCTTTCTTTATTTTCGTTTTCATCTTAATCGAGTCATTAGTGGTTGTAATAAAGCCAAAGCAAACTAAATAAAATTTTGTTATTTTTGGGTTTTAGACTGGTGATGATCATGTTTATTCAAACGAAATGATGTGTTTGTTGCAAATGTTACTTCGAATCCGCGATAGGTCCACCTCTGGCACAAAAGAGGTCCCATGCATGATAGGACGCGATTTTATTCAAACTAACGTATACTCACATTTTCTCTTCTTGTTTTTGATGTGTCAATTCTCAAGTCCCTGATAGTTTGGTTGTGCATTCTGGTCGTGCCGCAATACCGGTTGAGGTCCAAAGGATCAATCCCAACACCTTTCTCTTTACCTACAAGGACAAGGACAAGGACGAAATGAAATATCATGGCTGAGTTCGACAAGGTTGGAACTCCTGAGAAACAAGGCATGGTTGCCTATGAAAACTTCGCTAAGCTAGAGTAGAGGCTGCTTGAATTGGAAAATAGGATACCTTTGGCCCGTACTAATGGGATCATTGAACCAAACCAAACTGCTCGCCCTCACGGCAAAGATCCACTTTACCCCGAAAGAGACAATCCTTACCCTACTCACACTGCACCACCAAAAGCACCAGAAAACAACTTACCCGCCTTCACTGTTGAAACCAAAACCATCGCATCACCCACCAAGGATCATGAAATGTACGCATGGACTCAAGAAGACCTAGATAGCACCAAAGAGCAAGTCCAATGGCTGGTTGAGAAGTTCAAACAACTCCAAGACACTAAGGGAACCCGAGGGTTAGCTTGTGAGGATCTCTGCTTGTATCCTGACTTGAAACTACCTGAAGGCTTCAAGACACCCAAGTTCAATATGTTCGATGGCAGTGGAGACCCAATGGCTCATTTAAGATCTTACTTTGACAAGCTGATTGGGGTTGGACATGACGAAAAGATTTGCATGCAGCTGTTCAACCGCAGTCTGACTGGAGATGCGCTAGCATGGTACTCTAAGAAACAAACAAAGAAGTGGACGAGCTGGGAAGCAGTGGCTGGGGATTTGTTGACAGTTTTGGGCATAACACTGACGCTATGCCCGATCGGTTTTAATTAGAGAAGTTGAAGAAGAAGCTCACTTAGACTTTTAGAGAGTTCGCAACTAGATGGAGGGCTGAAGCCGCAAAAGTTCAACCTCTCATGGAAGACGCCGAGATAGTGGCGACTTACATCCGCATAAAAGAAGATGTCTATTTCGACAAGATGTTGAATCTGCAAGACAAGATGTTTAGAGAATTGATCAAGATTGATGACATGGTCGAAGATGGACTAAAGACTGGAAGGATTATTAGCATGGACGCATTACAAGCCGCTAACAAAGCACTACAGGCTGGCAGCACTACTACCTCAAAAAAGGAGAAGGATGACGTCTCCTTTGTGGCCGCATCACTTGACCACTCCCCTACTCACAACCATTACTACCAAACACCTCCCCCTCCTACCCATACATACCACCCATGTCCACCTACCCAGTCTATAACACCCAGCCCATGCACCAAAACCCACCACCACAAAGACCAACATACCCACAAAGTCCTAACTGCCAAAATACCAACACATATTCGCCAAGGCCTCACGCCAATAACAACCCAAGACCCAGAAGAAACTACACCCCGCTGGCTGAATCTCGCACTCAGTTGTTCGAGAGACTCAAAGCTGTTGGTCACATACAACCCATGCCATTCAAAATGCCCGATAGAATGACAGCCTATTTTGATCAAACCAAAACCTGTGCCTATCACTCTGGAGGACCTGGTCACGATACTGAAAAGCGCTACACCTTGAGATACAAAATACAAGACTTGATCGACCAAAAGGTGATACACTTGAAGACTCTGAACATGCACAACAACCCCCTGCCTAATCATGGAGATAATAGGGTGAACCTGATCGAATTGGATGAGGAATGCAACTTGGAAGGGACTATTGTTAAGGCAAAAGAAAAGGTACAAGTAACCGCATCAGTTGCTCAAGCCGCTACAGCACCAGAGCCTATTGAGGTAGAAGTGGCTCTTAAATTCTATGTCGATGTGGTTCCACCATACAGCGACAAGGCGGTACCTTGGGACTATGAAAGGGAGAAGAAGAATAAGTCTATAGTTAAGACTGTGGCCGCGCAAGGGATGACTAGGAGTGAGAAGATTTACACTCCCGAGCATCTTGTCCAAGATAGACGAGGCATTAGTGATGAAGAGTCCGAGGGGCTGTGGAAGAAGGTACAAGCAAAGGAGTACTCCGTAGTTGAGCACTTGGGCAAAACTCCAGCATAAATCTCTGTTTTAGCTTTGCTCCTCAAGTCGGAGAGTCACCGAAGTGCTTTGATGAAGGTGTTGGATGAAGCACATGTTCCGGTGGACACTTCAGTTGAAAACCTGGCTAGCATGGTTGGACAAGTCATAGAGGCCAACAGAATTGCTTTTCGCGGGGATGAGCTGCCACCTGAAGGGTTGAATGACAACAAAGCTTTTCACATCACTGTCAAATGCAAAGACTGGTTCGTAGGAAGAGTTCTGATCGACGGAGGTTCCAGCCTGAATATATGCTCGTTCATCACTATGAAAAGAATGGGGATCGACCAAAGCAAGATAAGGGAGAGCGACATGAAGGTGAAGGCGTTTGATGGGTCACAAAGAAGCACTATTGGGGAGATTGACCTAACTATCATGGTTGGCCTCGTTGAGTTCGCTACTGAGTTCCATGTCATGGACATCTCGACTTCCTACAATCTGCTACTAGGGAGGCCGTGGATCCATATGGCTAGTGCGGTGCCTTCTACATTGTACCAAACCATGAAGTTCGAATTGGATCACAAAGAGGTAGTAGTGTTCGACGAAGGGAACAATTCTATCTACAATGAGCAAACCATACCAAACCATACCAGCAATTGAAGGGGATACTCCTGATGGGCAGAAATTCTATACTGTCGAACTCGTGGGAGCAGCGCAAGGAACCCGAGGAGGACGCCGCAAGAATTACAATTCAAGTTGGAATCCCACGGGCATGGTCCAAGGAGGTTACACCGCACACTTTACTCCCAAGCTGGTCAACACACCGCCTGGGGTTGAAGAAAGAAAGAGAAGCTTTTACAGCGCTTATTGGGATAGCCGAGACAAAGGCTACGAAGGGAGGAACTTGGTCTAGGAGCCAGTCATGTCTGATTGGGGAGTGCCCTCATACGAATTTCGTGAGACCCTACCAGCTAAGATTGAGAAGCGACCAATATACTCATCCAATGCCCGTCCCAATTGGAAACGCATCTCTGAAGAAACAAAGGGAATGCAAGTGTGGATACCCAAAGCACCTGAACCTATGGTGTTAGTGATCGAAGAGCCATATGTACTCCCACAACCTGCAAAGTGGCCTGGAGATTGGGTTATAGGCATCATGATTGAGCAAGGCTATGAACCTGGCAAAGGTTTGGACAAGAACTTGGATGGTATGGTCGAGCCAATCAGAATTGTGATGAGGCCCGACAACGAGAAGGTTGGCATAGGATACATTGTGACATATGAAAAGAGCATGGAAGAAGCGTCACTGGATTTCAAGTTCTATAAGAAAAGCACTAAGACTCTCTTGCATATCTTCATCTCGTCAGGATACTTGGATGGCCGAAAAGGAGAGGTGTCCACAACACAAGGAGTGGAGCCGAAGATAGCTGATTTCGAAGAGGACCTACTGGCAGGAATGCAAAATCTATTCATATCCGATGATGACTGCAGTGTAATCCTGGAAGAACATGTTGAACCTTCTAGACTGAAAAAGGCTGGATCTGGAGCAGCACTGAACAACTGGATCAGCAACCGGGCCCGAGCTTACCGTGGACCTTGGTAGAGCTGAACGGATAAAATGTTATTTTTATGCTTTCAAAAAAAAAAAAAAAAACCCCCGACCCTGAGTCGTGGAGTTTGCATTTTCCTTTTTTTTTATTGCACATGTCTCCCTACAAAATTTGTTTTGCAAGGATTCATAAATAAAAAGTCGCATTTTAACTCTTTGCTTTAATCTTTTAATTTTGCAATATTTTACTTTTTCAGCATTCATACTAATAATCCCATTGAGTCCACAATCGCAACATGTAATGAAACAATGGAGCTTGGAGAAGCTAGAGCTGATTATGATGATTTTGATGAAACCACACAAGAAGAATTTGAAAGATTTGAAAACAAACCTAAGCCAAACCTCGAGAAGACTGAAGTGATAAACTTAGGAGATGAGAAAGTTGTGAAAGAGACATGGATCAGTATGCATCTCAATGCCGAGGATAAAAAGAGATATATTAAGTTTCTTAAAGAATATGAGGACGTATTTGCCTGGTCGTACGATGACATGGCTGGCATAAGCACGGATGTGGTATCCCATAAATTGCCTATCAATTCGGGCTTTCCGCCAGTCAAACAAAAGGCCCGAACTTTCAAGTCATCAGTTCTGTTGAAAATTGGTGAAGAAGTAACTAAGCAGCTCAATGCAGGGATTCTGAAAATGGTTAAGTATCCAACTTGTTTGGCTAACATCGTCCCAGTGCCGAAGAAAGATAGAAAACTCCGAGTTTGTGTGGATTACAGAGACCTAAATAGAGCAAGCCCAAAGGATGATTTTTCTCTGCCAAACATACACATCCTGATTCACAATTGCGCGAAACATGAACTGCAATCATTCGTGGACTGTTTCGCTGGTTATCATCAAGTGCTCATGGATGAGGAGGATGCCGAGAAGACAGCTTTCACTACATCTTGGGGGATTTATTGCTACAAGGTTATGCCATTTGGGTTAAAGAACGCTGGGGCAACTTATATGAGGGCTATGACAACTATGTTCCATGACCTAATGTACAAAGAGATTGAAGTCTATGTAGACGACGTGATAATCAAATCAAAGAAGAGTTCGGAGCATCTTGGCAACTTGTGCAATTTCTTCAACCGCTTGCAAAAGTACAATCTGAAGCTGAATCCGGCAAAGTGTGCTTTTGCTGTTCCGGCAGGGAAGCTCCTGGGTTTCATCGTCAGTAGAAGGGGTATCGAGCTAGATCCATCCAAGATCAAAGCCAGCAAAGAATTGTCATCGCCAAAAAGCAAGAAAGAGGTTATCAGTTTACTGGGAAGGCTCAATTACATCAGCCGTTTCACAGCACAATCCACTGTCATCTGTGAGCCAATCATCAGGTTGTTGAAGAAAGACGCGGTGATCAAATGGATAGAGGATTGCCAAAAATCATTTGATCGGGTAAAAGAGTACTTGTCCTGCCCGCTTGTGCTGGTCCACCTGAGCCTGGGCGACCTTTGATCTTGTACCTGTCCGTAGTAGACTCGGCCTTTGGTTGTGTATTGGGACAACATGATTCAACTGGAAGGAAGGAGCAAGCCATATATTATCTAAGCAAGAAGTTCACTCCTTACGAAGCCAAGTACACATTGCTGGAGCGCACGTGCTGCGCACTGACCTGGATAGCACAGAAGTTGAGACACTACTTGACATCCTACTCAACGTTGCTGATATCAAGGATGAACCCTCTCAAGTACATTTTCCAAAAACCAATGCCTACTGGAAAGCTGGCTAAACGAAAAATGCTGCTCAGCGAATTCGACATCACTTTTGTCACTCAAAAGGAGGTGAAATCTCAAGCCTTGGCTGATCATATGGCCGAGAATCCAGTTGGACATGACTATGAACCTTTGCATACCTATTTCCCCGACGAAGAAGTCATGTCCGTAGGAGAAGATATCACTGAAAAGTATGACGATTGGAGGCTATTCTTCGATGGAGCGGTCAATTTCAAAGGAGTCGGCATTGGAGCGGTATTAGTTTCCGAGACTGGACAACAATATCCTGTCACGGCCAAACTAAGGTTTCCTTGCACCAACAACATGGAGGAGTACGAAGCTTGTATTTTGGGTCTTAGATTGGCAGTGGACATGAATATACAAGAGCTATTAGCGATCGGGGATTCTGACTTACTGATTCACCAAGTTCGAGGAGAATAGATAGCAAAGAATCTGAAGATATTGCCATACCTGGAGTGCATAAAGGAGTTGAAGCAAATATTTACCAAGATAGAATTCCGGCATGTACCCAGACTGCAAAATGAGTTCGCGGATGCTTTGGCTACCGTATCCGCCATAATCAAGCATCCCGACAAGAACTAATACTCGTGACAGTGAGGAAGCAACCAGCCTACTGTTATCACGTGGAAGAAGAGTCAGACGGACAACCTTGGTTCTACGACATCAAAGGGTTCCTCAAGGACGGCAATTACCCAAAGAATGCAAAAAGTCTCCAAAAGAAGACACTGAGAAGGTTAGCAAATGGTTTCTTTCTAAATGGAGAAGTTTTTTACCAAAGGACACCCGATCTAGAATTGCTGAGATGTGTGGACGCAAAAGGAGCTGATAAATTGTTATAAGAGGTACACTCTGGGACGTGTGGCCTACACATGAATGGTTTTGTGCTTGCAAAGAAGATCTTGAGAGCTGGCTATTTTTGGATGACAATGGAACACGACTGCATAAAGCAAGCGAAGAAATGCCATCAATGCCAAGCCCATAGAGATATGATTCAAGTGCCTCCCAATGAATTGAACATTATGGGATCATCTTGGCCTTTTGCCGCTTGGGGGATGGATGTCATAGGACCTATCGAGTCAGCCGCTTCCAATAGGCATCGCTTCATACTGGTGGCCATTGACTATTTTACAAAGTGGGTAGAAGCTGCATCATACAAATAAGTAACAAAGAAAGTGGTGTCAAACTTTGTCCGTGATAAGATGATCTGCCGATTTGGCATCCCTGAATCCATCATCACTGACAATGGGTCCAATATCAATAGTGACCTAGTGAGAGCAACCTGTGAGGTCTTCAAGATCAAGCATCGCAACTCCACTGCATACAGACCTTAGATGAATGGTGTGGTCGAGGCGGCCAATAAAAACATCAACAGAATATTGCGCAAAATGACATGCACTTCAAAGCAATGGCATGAGAATCTACCCTATGCCCTGTTAGGGTACCGTACCACAATGAGAACCTCAACAGGGACTTATCCGTATCTATTGGTATATGGAACCGAGGCAGTGATACCCGTAGAGGTCGAGATACCATCTTTGAGAATCATCCAAGAGACACAATTGAAAGATGCCAAGTGGATCCAAAGAAGAATAGAGAAATTGGCCCTCATCGATGGCAAGAGATTGAATGCAATATGTCATGGGCAATTATATAAGAGGAGGATGGCCAAAGCATTCAGCAAGAAAGTTCGAGAGAGTTTCTTTGAACCTGGGCAATTAGTTCTAAAGAAGATATTTCCGAATCAAGAAGAAGCAAAAGACAAGTTTGCACCAAATTGGCAAGGACCGTACATGGTTCAACGAGTTTTGAATGGAGGAGCATTAATACTGTCAGAAATGGATAGAGAAGTCTGGCCAAAACCTATCAACTCAGATGCTGTTAAAAGATACTATGTATAGGAATTTGTACTGATTGGTGATTCCCCCATTCTGAAATGCATTATGTAATCTGAACTACGTCACGACCTGATTCTCCAAGTGGGATACGTAGGCAACCTATTCAAGGTTCGGCAGCATGAATACAAAAATTCATTTTCCCAACGAACACTGGGGCAGAATTTTTCAGGAACTCTAAAAAATTCCCAAAGGACAAAATAGTTGACACTGGAGCAGAAATTTTTTAGGACATCTCAAAAATTTCAAATGCAAACTGGGGCAGAATTTTGAGGGCGCCCTTAAAATTCGTTTGGAACAGTATAAAGGACGACAACTTTGGCTTTACACAACGCGACTTGTGACTCAATGGGATAAAATATTTTATTTCACTTTTTTTCTTATAAAAGTTTTTCAAAATCATTTGCATTATATACTATTTTATGCATATCCCTATCAGCTCGGCCAAGGTCCCGGCACTCGTGGACCGCGAACGCGAAACAAGCCAAGAATGCACAAGCCAAACCACCCCATACAACTCACCAATCTTTCTTTGGATGCAGGCACGAAAGGTACCTAAATCAACAATGCACGACAGAAGCGCTTCGACAAAAAGGTTCAACATTTGAATTAGCTGGGGGCATACAACCCGAAGCGTCGATTGAGGGTACACAGCCCGATATCGATTTGTCATTTACATTAGCTGAGGGCACACAACCCGAAGCATCGATTGAGGGTACACAACCCGATATCGATTTACATTTTAAATTAGCTGAGGGCACACAACCCGAAGCATCGATTGAGGGTACACAGCCCGATATCGATTTGTCATTTACATTAGCTGAGGGCACACAACCCGAAGCGTCGGTTGAGGGTACACAACCCCATATCGATTTGCATTTTAAATTAGCTGAGGGCACACAACCCGAAGCGTCGATTGAGGGTACACAACACGATATCGATTTGTCATTTACATTAACTGAGGGCACACAACACGAAGCGTCGGTTGAGGGTACACAGCCCGATATCGATTTGCATTTTAAATTAGCTGAGGGTACACAACCCGAAGCGTCGGTTGAGGATACACAGCCCGATATCGATTTGCATTTTAAATTAGCTGAGGGCACACAACCCGAAGCATCGGTTGAGGGTACACAGCCTGATATCGATTTGCATTTTAAATTAACTGAGAGCAAACAACCTGAAGCGTCGATTGAGGGTACACAGCCCGATATCGATTTGCATTTTAAATTAGCTTAGGGCACACAACCCGAAGCGTTGATAGAGGGTACACAGCTCGATATCGATTTGCATTTCTATTCTCTTTGCGGAGGGTACACAACCCAATGCACCGACGGAGGGCATACAATCCAATGTCGAATCTAACACTTGATAGCAAAAGACACGCAATCATGGCACGACAGAAACAATTTCATACTGCAATAATCCTAGAAAGACAATCCAGCCCGGCGGGAAGGTACGTTTTATATATATACATTATGTTGCAAACACATTTTCATTGCAGGAAACACACCCCGAGCAAGGAAAGCATTTCAGCCTAACGCCCTACATCCTCTTAAGTCATAGGCTCTTCTATACTCATGACAAAATTTGCAGCACTGTCAACGTCTTTGCCTGAAGACTCTTTCATCATCCCCGGGCAAAGAGGGGCAGCTGTTGACACCCAATTTTGTCCCGCTTATTTTCAAAATCAACAGTTCTCGAATTTTGCACACAATCGTGTATTCACTCTTGCCTTGTTCATTTTTTTTCAAATTACCTTCTCGTAGTAGCCTGGCAACTGAGGCTATTTTCAAAAGTGTCGTCTCATATCATAGCTATTTTTACAATCATTGCAATTATCTCTATTTTTGACAAAATTATCCAAAATTATTTAAAATCCCAAAATTACAATTTTTATGTATTTCTTAGCTTTCCTAACATTTTAAAATTAATTTTCTAATTTTTCTATATTTTAAATCCATTTTATACTATTTGTTATACCTATTTATACACTATTTATACACCATATATGCATAAATACATATGTATGTATATATTACATGTCACATACACACACACCCCTACACATCAGCTTCGTTTTTACACATCATCGCCTACGTGGCTTAATCCTAGCCGTCCACGACATCAATCCAACGGCCAGGATTCAAGTTTCCTTTTTTAATTAACCAAACAACCCCCAAATCCTAAAAATCTCCTCATTTCCCACTCCTCACCATCAGCCGCGATACTCTCTCTCTCTCTCTCTCTCTCTCTCTCTCTCTCTCTCTCATGGCAAAATCTAAATCGCTACTGTTAAGGGCCGATTCCGGCCAACTCCGCCGGCGAAATACAAAATAAAATATGTCACGATGATCCTCTCACTCTCCTCTACAAAACCCTTATGGGTTTGCTACCGTTTGATGAGGTTCAAAATCAACCTCTCGCCGATGAGAACTGTAGCTGCTGGAAAAATCTCCGGCCATGGTTAAACGGTAACTCTTCCTTTTCTTTTGATGTTCCTGGTCCTACGCGACATTACTCCTAAATTTGCCTAACTTTTGTTCGCGCATTAGTGTGCCTGACTATTGTTTGTTGATTAAGTTAAAATAAAACAATCGCATGATTATTAATCCTCATCTAAGTTTTAAATATCGTTTGAATCTCTGTGTGATATGGATTTCGATGTGTGAGCAGTACTTTGTGTCTTGTTGCTCAAAATCCTATCTTTAAAATCTGTAAATATCTGAAGCATTATCCCGATGTTTTTGCAACTGCCTTGATCCTCTACCTTGATTTAAAATTGCATAATTTCCATGATCACTTATGTTTTACATTTTGCTCACCCTTTTGTTATTATTGGATACATGATTTAATTACTAAAATCGAGGTAGTAATCTGATTAGAGGATTTTTGACTGATTAAATTAGAATTCTTGATTGGAAACATAAAGGGAAGTTGGTTCTATGATTGATATGATTTCAATTAAAATTCCTTTCAAAATCGTTTAAGATTATTTTAAATAATTCCGAGCCTAAGACTTGCTTAAGGATCGGTTTTTTTAGCCTAGACACTTTCAAAACTATGGGGAGGCAATCCAAAGTGATTTAGGAATAGGTTTGCCTTGATTCTGGGGGATTTGATTGGTTTATTTTTGGTAAGTCCACCTAATGGCATTGTTTTAAACTTGGAAGTGATTTTTCCTTGCCTTTTGCATATCACCCGTTTGAATTTTGAATTCCCACCCCTCACACCTATATAAACCTGGCCCTGGACATAAGTTGAGGACACAGTTAAATAAAAAGAAAACACAAGCATACATGTTCTACTGCATACCACTCTCTTCTCTGGATTTTCTTTCAAGATTGTTGAAAGGACCCTGCTCCTTTTTCTCTACTGGATTCTGTCTCTGAAAGCACTTAGCATCATCTACATCTTGTTTGCTTGTTCACTATTGTTGCTCATAAGGTATATCTCTATCTTTTGTACACTGTTGCCTATACTATATCCCTGTTTATGCCTGGTTTTCCTACTTGCTATTTCTTTGCTTGTATTTGTATGACTTAAACTGCCTGCACTTGTTTGAAACCCTGTCCCTTTGCACCTTGGTTCTGGGTTCCTTCTAGCCCCTGTTAGCTTCTATACATTATATTAGGATGGTCTAAAAGGACCATACCAGTGCTAATGATTGCAGGGTATTGAATCGATACATTCCAGTCGCTATTTAATAATGTTACAGACTGGTGAAGCATAATCATTTGAGATTATGGACCACCTGGGCAGTGTTAACTTGATGCTTAGAGAATAAAGCCTTAATGCATGTCTTCCCCTCTCTAGTATCCCCTTATGTGTATATTTGTTAGGACTTTCCCTGTTGTATCTAGCTAAAACAGGTCACACAGTCTCAAAGCTGTGTAATTGGCTACCCAGGGGCCTTCCTTTACCCTTTTCTACTTATGTGATTGCATCATACATTTAGGTAGAGCTATTTTGCACTCAAATGATAGTTTAAAAGCTCAGCATGTCGTACCTGATGATTTGCACTAGTTGGACAGTGATATCCACGCGCAATTTGATGATTTTGATAACAAGTTTCAATTCTTAGTTGACTGAAATTAAATGCAAAATGATTTTCATGCTTAAGCTGTTTTAGAAAAGGTGATTTCTCGTAACATGGGCTATATGTGTAATGACTGCCGTAATTAAGACTGCTTCTACAAAAACGGAAGCTGCCCCTCTTTTGCACAACTGCTTCAGGCCCTAAAATATTTTCAAAAATGGCCTTTATATGCAATAAACTAGTTTTTCAACAACTAACGCTCCTATACACTAATCCAATAGTGTATAGGGGTGTATAAAAACTTGGGTTCGTTTATACACTTTAATATCATTTCTTAAAAGTTATGATTATGATTTGGATCATGTATTTGCATGTTATATATATATATATATATATATATATATATATATATATATATATATATATATATATATATATATATATATATGATGTGTTGGTGTGTGTGTGCGCGCGCGCGCGCGCGCGTGTGGGAGACAGCCTCGTTATTTGCATTTACGTGCTTCTGTGGTACTCATTTTCGAAAACAGCCTCTCTACATATATATATTTCCAAAACCCGACCCCAACACAAAAAAAAGCCATTAAGATTAGGGCTCGACAATTAATGACGAGTCACACCGATCCTAAACGGCCAACATTTTGTTTTAAAACAAAACCCCTTTTGGTTGCTAAAATTTGAATTTATTTACAAACATATACCATTTGTGCAAATCTTTCTTGAGTAAGTTGCATATATAAGTTGAAGATTGAACACCCTTTGGCATGTTGACAATTGTTTACGATTAGGCGTTCAATATTAGAAGTCGTAATTGTGATTAGGCTTAAATATAGGCCGAACATGAAAACTATTTGTGTGTTTGTATAGATATGCTACATCTTTAATTAAAATGTTAAACTAAATCTCCAAGTTAGTACACCTGATGATGTATACTCTTTTTATCCCAAAACTTAGACTCGGATGGTAACCACTTTTCGTGGGACTCGGGGAAGTGCCTAACACCTTCTTTCCCGAGTCATTTGGACTTCTTACCTATATAGAATCTCTGAAATTGACTAATTGGCCTATTAAACTTGGCTTTAGATATTTAGGTGACCTAATACGCCTTAGAAATTATATTAGGTGGTGACTCCAGCATCTAAACTCAAACGAGTTTACCCAGTCAAATCCGAAACCCGACTCGCCTCGAGTTGAGTCCAAAATCGCGTATGACACCTGAGGTAGCCTCTGCTAAGGCGCTCCGCCTGGCTTCAGGCGCACCTCCTGGGAGCCAAGGAGCTAGGCGCTCCTCCTGGGGTCTGGGCGATCCGCCTGGCCCTGAAGCGTAGGGTTCCCTCCTTCAATCGAGCTCCAATGCATGGTCTTCAAATCATTTCCAGAGCTCGTATCATCGATGCCCTTTGAGACCAAGTGTAAGTGAGCATCTTGGATCTCCTTGGCTTGACTTCGAGTGAATGGTCTCGATGCAATTTGGGTTGCATCACACTCCCACGGCCTTATCATTTCAGTAGGCCAAGCAATATGCAAACTG
Source organism: Petunia x hybrida (assembly GCA_037355625.1). Lineage (NCBI taxonomy): Eukaryota > Viridiplantae > Streptophyta > Magnoliopsida > Solanales > Solanaceae > Petunia > Petunia x hybrida. Next base: position 195,662 of record JBBBVM010001137.1, on the reverse strand, counting down.
CATTGTGGGGAAAGCTGGCTATGTATTGCTGTAAAAAGGGCGAACCTGACGTTACGGTCCTTTGTTATATGATGATGTTGACAAGTTTTTTATTGCAAGCACGACAACTACTCATAACGTTGCTTTTGTGTTGCTTGGAGCAGAAAAGATGGATGAGACTAAGCCAAAGGAAGCAGTACATGTTTTAGCAACAACAAGTATAATTAGTCTCCCTGCTTCTCTGCTTTCCTCCTCCTCGTGTCCTTGCCAATTAACATGTACTAGCAGTATTATTAAGCTCGTTGAGAACATTATCCCATTATCGTCTTTACTAGTTTGATAAGGTTAATTTGTAGTCTTAGTTAATCCAGGAAGCTAGCTCTTGTGAACACTGCTAGCAGCTGGTGTGTCTACCAGTTTGATATTGGATTGTGCATTCGTCTTCAATTTCGGTTTAAACCAGTTTCACTAGATTAATTATCTAAACTTATAATGATGGCCCTGAAGTCATTTGAAGTGAAGCCGAAAAGTTCCATACCTTCGCCCACCTGCTTCCAAGATTAATTTGCTCTGAGATAGTAGTCTGTTAAAGATTAAGAACATAACTCAGTAGCGCTTGTGTCAGTGAATTCAGTACCTGATTAAAAGCAAATGTTTGAATTAAGGATTAGAGATCAATCCTTAGTTGCAACAGCTTGTTGTAGTGTTTTTGAAATTATAGGAGAGTTAATTGTATCAACATAATGTCGTTCCAACAACAATAACAATATACCCAGTATAATCTCACAAGTGTGGATCAACATAATGTTGTTAAGAGCAGAAAGACTTTATTTTTGTTCATATTTGAATAGTTTCTCTATTGTCTGCGAGACTCATTGATAAAATCCTTACAACATAAATGTGAGAGCCAGCTTATAGCATATGAGTCATATTTCATGTAATGTAGTTCTATCTCTGAGAAAATTAAATTTACGAGACTGCAAAACTTGGAGAAAGCTTAGGATAAGTGAACCACTGCCAACTAATTTCATGTTCCTGAGTGATATAATAAATCCAAGTTTTTACACTTAATCTTGGCATCCACATGTTAGTGCAGTTTGATCAGTAACGTTGTGGTTTTAAGCGAAATTGTTCGGTGTTATCTCTGTACTATCTGAAATTCTTAATTTTGCTTCTGTTATAACTTCTGATCAATTCATACTTATCGTTAGCAAGTTGTCTCGAATTTGCTCGTTCATAATGGAGCTCCAACGTGTCCAAATTTTCAACAGAAAAGGTCCAAATTTACTTTTCAACTTGAGTCTAGCGGTGGCCGTGGAAAAAGTTTCTGTATTTCGGATATTACATGGGCAAATTTGACTCTTTTTCCCGTATCGTTTAATTATGTAATGCTTTATTCTCATGCTTAGATGAGACTTGGCTTGGTGATTTCCATGGCCCTGTTAATTCACGTTGAAGAAAAAATCTCTCGAACTAGTAAGGTAATATGCAATACTTAAAACTCCTTTTAAGTGCGTAATGATTACAAACTATTTTAGCTTTTTTGTTGTTGCAAGCAATATTATTAAAACTTTCATGTTATATTTAGAGGTAATAAAAGTGGAAAAACAGAAAAGATGCATAAAAAAACAGTGCAATAACTGTTTGTAGACAGAAAATTAGTTAATCCCTTCGAGGACATCCGACAAAATAGGAAAAAAAATTATATTGTTAGTTGATAATTGTTCTGTTTTCTTGTCCAAAAACATTTACTAGTTTCTACGGTATAACTTCCCCCCTTTAATTGAAAGCCGGAAACTCTTAAAATAAACAAGAAAAAAGATAAACAAGAAAAAAGAAAGATTATCTCCTACGACAGACATTATCCTTCTGATGATGAATTTGTATATGCTGGTAGCTTTGCTTTCTATGTCATTATATTATTTGTTATTAATCACAATCTCTATTTCTCTATTAGTTGAGGGTAGAGTCAAAATAACGAAATGTGATATGAGATTTTGTGCTTTTTAAGGAATAAACCATGTGAAGCAAATTGTAACTAAGGTTGCATTTAAGAAAGTCAATGTACTATTCAAGAACAATCAAAAGACAACCACAAGCCTCTTTCATTTTGTATTATATACCATGTTCATATCAAGTCATAGGCCAATGGCTTATCAAATTTCTAGTTCTTCTTTGCAATTCTTGGACATGGCAAGTCTGCTTCATCTTCAACTTTTCTGAAAAAAATCTTGTCAAAGCCATGAACATTTCTGCAGCTGAATTGCCTCCTCCTCTTTCTTTAATTGCCATCGTCGCGATTATCATGGTATACATGGTAATTTGTTACCTTGTTCTTGATTTAATTGATCAACAAGGAGATTCTACCGATGAGATTTCTCGAATGGATGATTGTGCCCGGGGATTATCTGTTAAAGAGTTGCAAGAAATAAGTTGTTTCTACCTCAAAGGAGAAGCAAATTTAGTGTGTGCCATTTGTTTGGATATTTTCTATGAAGCAGAATTGTGCAGAAGTTTTCCAGCTTGTAACCATGTTTTCCATGCTCAATGTATTGATCCTTGGTTAGCCAAAAGAACAACTTGTCCAACGTGCCGAACGCCATTTAGACCGCAGCTTTTATTCTTGAAGTAAGTGGCTATATATCACCAACAAGCTATCTTCATATAACTATCATCAAGGCTTACAGTTTAGCGGTATTGGTGAGAGTCTTCCATACAATAGGGGTGGGGGTATTCAATTCTCACTTTCTCCCTAACCCCCTAATGTAGTAGAACTTTTTATTTAGAAAAAAAAAAAAGAACATACATATAGTATTTCAATTCAAGGGATGAATTCAGGAATGTTAGGTTGAATTTCAGCCTTTTATCATTACAGGAAGGCCCTGTCTCATGATGTAAATGATGAGTACACAATTCTTTTCAACTACTGCAGTTACATTAAGGTGAAAATGGTTTCACTTTTGCTATTTATCTAGTCAATTACACATCAATGTAATGGATGGTTATTGGGATTAAAGGGCACAAATACGAGGGAAAAAAAAGAGTGGGTGGATGGGTGGGTGGGTGTTGGAAGGTGTATGGGATGGGGGCACAATAAAGGCGTCTACTATGACAACATTAGGACATTTAAGATCTTAAACATAAACAAAACCTGGATATAAAATCGAAAGGCTTGAAGATGATTGAGTTAAGTTGAATGCAAAAAACTATCCAAAATCAGCTAATTCTGAGCATGAGAGTTAAATAATAAACCATACAGACAGATATAATTAAAGCTGCTCCAGCGTATCTTGGACTTAGATATGCCAGTTCAAATGCTACATTATTACTCCTACTATAGATAAACCCTCAACCACCTCTGGTATGGCGTGGAATTGAATGACTTCTTTTTCCTGGATAAGATAAGGGCACGGAGCTCAATGACTAGTTATATACTAACTTATTTGAAAATATTGCCAAGGCAATGGGTTTCTCTGCAGCTGAACTGCCTTCTCCTCTTTCTTTGATAGTCATTATCGCTTTCATCATCGTGTACTTGGTGATTTGTTACCTTGTTCTTGATCAAGTTGATCAGCAGGTAGATTCCAACGATGAGACTTCTCGAATTGATGCGTGTGGCTCGGGATTATCTGTTGAAGAGTTGCAAGGCATCAGTTGCTTCTATCTCAAAGGACAAGCAAACTCAATGTGTGCCATTTGCTTGGATAGTCTCTATGAAGCAGAACTATGCAGAAGTTTTCCAGCTTGTGACCATGTGTTCCATGCTCAGTGTATTGATCCTTGGTTAGCCGAATATCCATCTTGTCCAACATGCCGAACACCATTTAGACCACAACTTCAATCCTAAATTAAGAAATTATCACCACCAAGCTTGTGTATCTTCAAGATATCCATACACCTTTACTTGTAGCAATTATATTTATTAGATAAACTCATCAATGTTAGGCTGAATTCCCAATTGTTGTCATTGGTGGAATGTGATGGGGTCCACCCCAATCAATTAACAAAGAAAATGTGTGTGAAAAAGAAAGCCAATAGTATTAGTAGTAATGTTTTGGCTACAATTGTAGGTCGTTGAAATGAAAGGTCGGACGGCGCCAACTTTGAATTGTGGCAACAATGATGTTTGCAGTGACATCATAGACATCAACCTTTGCTCTATAAATAGAGCAGGATTTCTTTCAGTTTTACACACACCAACACCAAAAAGAGCATCACACAGGAGAATACACAGAGAGAAAATGTAGTATATTGTGTGAGGAAAATACGTAAAATATATAGGCAGTGTAGTCTATGGTAGAATATACAGACAGTGTATTCTGTGAAAAATACACAGATGGTGTAGTCTGTGGGAATAGACGGGCGGTATAGTCTGTGAAAAAAAATAGAGAGTGTGAGCGGTTTATAGTAAGGTGGAAAATCAAAAGAGAGATATTTCTTTTGAGAGTGTGTAGTGGTATTTACTACACAGTGTAAAAGTCCTTGCTATAGTGGAATTATTTGCTCCTCTCAGGCCGTGGTTTTTCCCTTAGTTCAGAAGGGTTTTCCACGTAAAAATCTTGGTGTCCTTGTTATTATTTTTATTCTCGTTGATTGTCGCATTTTCAGTACTCCGTTAATATTGTTGCTATTATACCGTGAATAATATATCTGTGTGGGGATTAATTTCCCAACAGAATGGTCTATTCATCAATGTCAGGATGAATATCTGCCTTTTTGTCATACATGGAAGCTGGAACTGCTTGTTTCATGATGTAAATGAAGAGTAGACGTACACAGAGTCTCTCTTTCTCTCTCTCTAATAGAAACGGTGACAAGGACATCTTGCTGCACCTAGTCTATTCCCTCAAACACATGCCATCTCCGAGTAGCACAAGCAAAATAGACATCTTTTCAACTACAATTATTTTGAAGAGTTATTGGGATTGAAGGACAACTACATAAAATGGGGAGGCATGGGCCGGTGATATAAGGGCGTCAACAATGACAATATTACAACATTCAACAGCATGAGTTATTGTGACTACATTAACGACATAGCTATGTAGCTGCTCCAGTAAATCTTGGACTTGCCAATTCAAATGCTGCATCATCATTATTGATAAACCTCAACAACCTCTGGTATGGCATGGAGCTCAATGACTAGTTGTGCTATGTTATCACCAACTTTGACCTCAAAATCAACATCAGAATGGTTGAATAGTATCACGAAAACAGGATCTTTGTCCAAATCAACTACTCCACCTCCAACATCAATGGAATGCTTCCAAGCAACACTTGATCTTGCAGCTATTTATGAAACAAAAACAGAATTGTGAAAGACAGGTCATGCTATTTTGTAAAGAAAATGTACTCAGATAGGTTATTGCAGCCTACCGATACGACCATAAGTCCCTGCAGGTAAGTCTATGCTTAAGTCAGTGGGAATCTTAGCCTTGCCTCTAGCTGGCACCACAGTGTCTGTTGCACTGCAAATAAAAAGATCGTGAAAAGAAATCATATCGCTCGGCGATTATCAAATGTTGGAGCTTCTAGTATATTTTATTTGTTTTTGCATAATATAGGCATGAGACAAGTTTAACATGGTTACCGGAGATTCATGTAGACTCCAGCTTGTTTGTGAATGAGGCATAGTTATTTCTGAGTAGGCTTATCAAAGAACTATGCTATTTTGACTATTTGGTGGAGCATTATCAAACAATGTTGAATGGACATAGATGGATCCAATATTTTACCACTAGCAAAAACTATCTTTCTACATGATAATACTCCCTTTTATATAAATATATACGCCGACAAAAGTGGTGCAACCAACAAAAGCTTATCTAGAGAGTTCTATACGTCCAACTGAACCTATTACATTCACTCGAACTATCTATACATCTACACGATAAAATTAAAATGTGTACATACAAAGTACAATAAGATCACACTTATTCTAAATTCGTTGATCTTAGATCCTAAATTCATGCTTATGTAATTAATCTGGATCCCCTATACAGATCAGCAATTCTAGTCAAGAAATTAGTAACTTATTGCAATATACCTGAAAAGATCATAACCAGCAGAATGAGAAAACATTCGTTTGGGCAAAGTGGCTTTCTCTGATAGTCTTCTCACATTCAAGAATGGTATGTAACTCTTAATTGATTCAGAAAGATCAGCTCCATTTTGGACTGCAAACTTTGTGATCTTTTCCTCTGCCATCAGTAAAAATTACCAACAACCAGAATTCAGATACTGAAAGAAGTCTCTTCTTTTTTTTTTCAGTTGCATCTACGGTGAATGCTGAATAAATGGTCAATTTAAACAACTCTCTTGTTGCATTTTTTTTCAAACAAAAAATTACTTTATAATAGGACTTTATATTATTCTTATAGCAGCGTCAACGAATCTTGTTTGATTGATGAATGATTGGTATAGTAGTTGAAGGATTGTCGTTTTCATGGGTGGGGTTAGAATTATCATGATTGATTTCGCTTTTGTTAGTGTAAAAAGTCATTTTCTATGGTATATTAGTCTTTGGTCTTTCTTTTATAAAAAGTTATCCTAGGGTGGTTACCCTATCCAAGTCCATAGCAAATTGCAACCACAAATGAAACATTTAGGGGTCGTTCGGTTGCGGGTATTAAATATAATACCCGCACAAAACTCAGCATTAATTTAGCGCAGTATTCGGTTGGTTTTTGTTAAATTTTAATACCCGCATAAAATTAGTGCAACGTTTGGTTGCGTTTTTGTATATTCCGCATTATTAATAGCCGCATTATTAATGCGGGAATCTATGTATTATTTTATGCGGGGTAGAAGGTGGTATTAATAATGTGGGTATTAATAATACAGGTATTAAAATTTAAAATGACAAAATTAACCCTTATAATAATAAGGATATTTTAAAATTTTATTTAAGGAGTAAATAAATATTTTAAATAATAATATTTTTTGTTAATTTGTAATATATCAGTGGTTCAACAAATAATCCCTACGTTATAATATATGTGTGGCTAATACCAACATTATTAAATCCCACATAACTAATACCCGCATTATCAATACCCACATTATTAATACACACATTTAATACCCACATTATTAATATCTGCATTAATAGTTAATACCCGCGTTAAAGTAAAGTCAAACCGAACGACCCCTTAGTAATGTGACATGACTATACTAGAATTTTGAGGGGAAACATCGGAGGGGAGAAGAACAAAATCAGCAGTACTACTAGTGTAGCGTATAAATAGAATAACATTAACATCACAACCATTTGATACCCTTCAACGATATCCTTCAACTCGCAGGCTCAAATTAAAGTTCGAGATATGTATAATAAATTTTACTGGATGTGAAGTCGGATAGACCAAATTAATAAATTTTATATCTCAAAGGTCTAAAAAATAACAAATTTCTTAGATATGTATAATATAATAATGGCAATGGACTAAAAGCTAAAGAGGCAAAGTCTCCGGGTTGGGACCATGTTTAGTGGTCATTTGTTCAATTTTATTCAACACCACAATCAATTAATGCCACGTGTCCACTAAACTAGTAAAGGCTTAAATTATTATTATGTATTATTACAATAAATAGAAAATGAATTGTATAATAATAATAATAATAATAATAATGATAAGATGACGAGTGTCGTTTAGTGCACCGTTTGATCACTTCCAAAAGCAATTTATGGGAACTGTCATGTGCATTTTAAAATTATATAAAGTGGACCGGAGGGAGTAATGATTTACACCTTCAATAGCTTAGTGGACACGTGGCATTAATTGATTGTGGCATTGAATAAAATTGAACGAAGGTTCACTGGACAAGATCCCAACCCCAAAGTCTCCAGCTCTCTATGTATACCTTGAGGTAGCTAAATTAAAAGAGAAACAATCTCTACCCCTTTTATTTCATTTTATATGATAAGAGTACTTCATTTGGTATTTAATATATAACGTCAAATAATTTTGCTTTCCCCTACTTATGATTTGCCGAGAAGTGTATTATTGGAACTGAGTTGGTACTTAAGACTGTAAGCCCCGAAAAAACTTAATTGATCCATAATTTATTTTTCATCTTTTATATTATTTACCTTTATTTCAAAAATCTATCGATCAGTTTCGATATTCGCAGAGTTTGATAGATTAATTTGACACATATTAAATGGCGATATAAGAGTAAAATATTAAATTAGTGATTGACAGTTAGCTTGGTAAGCTATCACATTAAAATTCTAAGCATTAAACGGTTTAAGGAAATAGACTTAATAAAATTTGCGATTGTTTTTAAAACCACGTGATATTAACTAAAGTTTGATATAAGTTTTAAATTTGCACATCTGTTGTCCAAATTTGTAAATTTATTCTTAACTCGACTTTTGGTCTAATCATATTATTATCACTAGCAAATCATTTTATAGGTAGATTACGTGTGGCAATAAAAAGGAAGTCTAAAATTCTCACGTTGACTTTTGATTACCTTAGAATTTGAGATCTGGTGGGGATTACGAGCAAAAACAAGATACTAGTATTTTCCTATCGGCAAGGATAATATAAAATCTTTTATATTTAATTTTTTTTTTTTTTTTTAAAAAGAATGGCTAAACTTTCAGGCCATTTGGTTGGCGGGACTATAATTATTTGGGTTTTTTTTATACATATATACAAACATACACACCTATATTACAAAAAAAAAAAAAAAAAAAAAAAAAAAAAAGCTACATTTCTCAAATTACAAGACATAACATTATTTTCTCTAATATATTTTTACAATAATCAAGACATTTTATTTTCATTTTTCCAAATTACAATATCTCTTACTTTACTCTTTCTGCCTCTCATAACTGAGATACTACTGCCAAAGTACTCCAGTAATACAAAATACGTAAACAATATGTATAATGGATTCTTCAATGCAGGTTCGAATTTGTTCTATTAGTATTTGCTTCATTAAACAACAATATAGTTTTGGATCATTGCCATGTGGACTAGAACACTTGTAGGACTAAGATTGAGTTCTTTATTTTTGGTTTAAATCTAATAATGGTTACAAGATTAATTGTCAGCTAGTCCGCCAATTTTACCTCACACGGCCTTTTACAGTTTGTCTTCTTCCAAAAACTTATTCGCTAGTTCCCACAATACAAAAACAGTGACAAAGTGCTGCAACTTTATCCTTAATAATCTTACTTAAGTTAAATTAGCCGTATAAATTTTCAATTAATCTATCTTTTGGAGTTATAATCTTTTTAAATATTTCTAAAGGTAATTATCAATATTTTTGGAATAATACTTTTAGAAGGCCCATTGGCCATAGCAAGACATCAAGCATGTCTTCCTCTTTTATAGTATGTAATACTCCAATTGAATATATCAGAACATCCTTATCTGTGGAACTCAATACGCTTTAACTAAGATTACATTTATATTAATTCAAATTCAAAACTTGAATTGTGACAATAATGTTAGCGATGTAATAGTTACGTGATGAAACAATCGAAAAGCTCTAAGCAATAACAACTATCCAAATATTTATATCAAGCATTTCATGAAAAAACAAAAATAAAGTTTGGGAAGTAAAAAGTTTGAATTGGATGGAAACATATTATTGTCATCGAGCTTTTGAAAGAAGATAAACTGCAAAAGCCTATGTGAGGTAAAATTGGCGCGACCCTAGCAATTAACATAGGTGACTCGCCATAATATTTTTCCTTTTACCGTTTTATCCACATACCATTATTAGGATTTTAACAAAATATAAAGAACTCAATCTTAGCCTTACAAGTGCACTATTCCACATGGCAATGATCAAAGACTATATTGATGTTCAATGGAGCAAATATTAATGGAGCAACTCTAACCCTTTCAATACTAACATCATTAGCGGCAATTTCTCGTTTAACAGCAACAAGAACTCTTAGTAATAGCAATTGCAGTCCTTTAATTTCTCAATTCCACCGCCATTTTTCTACTCGCCCATCAACTCACTTTATTCTACGGAGTTAGCTCGCTCGGCTCCATCTTCGAGAAGTTTAGTAGCAGCGAACTTGCGCTCGATTCGAAAGGATTTAAGAAGCATTTCTAGCTCCGCTACTTCATTTGCAGCTGGCGTGGAGGAAATGATAGTTCCGGTGGTAGTGACGGCGGTAGTAACGATGATGGTGCGATGGACAGGAGTAAGGAAAATCTAATTTTTTGATATATTCATTCCTAAAATTGATAATGTAATATCTGAGTTAATTTTTGTGTGCACATTTTTAGGGAAACAGTCTGAAATGGTGCCAAAACAGTCTGAAATGGTGCGGATACACCGAGATACAGTTAGATACGGTGCAAAAATAGTGCAGATACAACGAGATACAATGTTGAAACAGTCTAAAACAGCTAGTGAAAAAGGTCTAAAACAAAATATAAAAAATAATGTGAAACAACGCAAAAAAAAAAAAAAAAAAAAAAAAAAAAAAAAGTAAAATAGTTTAGAAATAATGAGAAACAACGCACAAACATGATGAAACAATGTCGAAATAGCCTAGAAACAGCTAGATACATTGTAGAAATAGTTAGATACAATGCAAAATAGTGTAGATACAACGAGGTACAACAAGATACAACGAGATACAAGATGCCTGGTAGTTGAATACAGCGAGATATGAGGTAGTTGGTAGTTGAGATACAGCGAGATACGAGGTGGTTGGTAGTTGAGATACATCGAGATATGAGATGGTTGGTACTTGAGATACAACGAGATACGAGTGGTTGGTAGTTGAGATACAATGAGATACGAGGTAGTGATCTAGAGAGATATAAGGTGGTTGGTAGTTGAGATACAACGAGATACGAGGTGGTTGGTAGTTGAGATAGAATGAGATACAAGGTGGTTGGTAATTGAGATTCATCGAGATACGAGGTGGTTGGTAGTTGAGATACATCGAGATACGAGGTAGTTGATAGTTTAGATACAACGAGATGTGAGGTGGTTAGTAGTTAAGATACAACGAAATGCGAGGTGGTTGGTAGTTGAGATACAACGAGATATGAGGTCGTTGAGGATTGGATGAGGAAAAGTGAAATTGGGGGAAATGGGAGGAGTAAAAGTGAAATTGGGGGAAATGGGGCAGGAAAAGTGAATTGGGGGAAATGAGAGGAAGAATGTAAGGGGTTGCTATGTTATGATATGTTTTTGCTATATTTTGTAATTAACTTTTCCTCTCCTCTATATCGTGTAATTTTGCTATGTTTTGTAAATAATTTCTAAAAATTATACTTTTATGTAAAATTCGTAATTATTTCAGGATCATAATCTTGGGAATAATAATAAATTTAGTATAAAAGTTAAAAATTTAGCGAATCCCACCAATTAAACATGAGATAAATGTAGTCCGAAATTTAATTTTGGGATTATTACTCCAATCCGACCAACCAAAGACCTCGGAACATTAAATTAGAAATTGCCAAAATATAATTGGATTTTTTCCACAAAAGTACAATTTTTAGAACTTAATTACCAAACATAGCAACATTTTAGCAAAATTACCCTATATATAGAAAAATACAAGTTAATTACAAATATAGCAAAAACATAGCAATATTTTCTCATAACATACCAAACTCTTACATTCTTCCTCCTATTTCCCCTACTATCACTTTTGCACCTCCCATTTCCCCCTATTTCACTTTTCCTCCCACAATTTCCCCTAATTTGACTTTTACTCCTCTTATTCCTCTAATTTAACTTCTCCTCCCACCATTTCCCCCAGTTTCACTTTAAACTGTATCAACTCCCGTTTCAAACTGTATCAACTCCGTTTCAGACTGTATCATAGTGTTTCAATGTCGTTTCACACTGTTTTAAACTGTATCAATTCCCGTTTTAGACTGTATCAACTCTGTTTCAGACGATATCAAACTGTTTTTAAACTATATCAACTCTTGTTTCAGACTGTATCAACTTTGTTTCAGATTGTTTTAAACTGTATCAAGTCATGTTTCATACTATATCAGATTGTTTTAAACTGTATCAACTCCCGTTTCATACTATATCAACTCCATTTCAACACTATTTCAAATTATTTCAGCACCGTTTCAGACCGTATCATACTGTTTCAGCGCCGTTTTAGACCGTATCAGACTGTTTCAACAGTTATTTCAGATTGTTTCAACGTCGTTTCAGACCGTATCCTACTATTTCAACACTATATCACAATGTTGCAACAATTGTTTCAATGTTTCAATGATGTTTCAAACCGTATCATATTATTTCAATGCTATTTCAAAATGTATCAGGCCGTTTCAATAATAAATATAAAGTGACTAGGTTTTATTTACTTTTAAAACAGTGATTAAGCTCCAATGAGCAGTGTAATCATTCGTGAGCAATAGAAAACAAGAGTTCAAATTTATTTAACCACTATAACAAATATGTACAAACAAAAACATAAATAAAACAAATATGAAGAAACATGACTAGAAACAGAACAAAAACAAAATTTGAACGATTTTGAAGAACCAGAAATCGGAACAAAAATGAAACAAATCTAAAGAAACAGAAACGGTTGAGAGCAGATAATCAATTACAACATCAACACACACGCCATCACAGACCACAGGGCATCGCTGCCTCGCTCACCACTGCTGCACCCCTGCTTTTCCATTGGAATCGACGCCACTGCTACTGTTTCTGTCTCAGCTTTGTCGTGCATCACTAGTGTCGAAAACGCCATCACATTGCCAAGAAATGCAACAACAATACCATAACCTACTGCCCTAACACTGCCTCGTCATCATCACCACACACATACCGTCGCCCTCACGACTGCCTTGACGTACATCACACCATACCAGCCCCTCCAAAACGCCATAAACACTATACCAAATCACCATAACAAGAAAGAGAAAAGGAAATAAGAAGAAAGAAAAGTAAGAAACAGATGAAGAAAACAGAAAGGGGACACAGTTTTAGGAGACAGGAACAATAAGTGACGCGGAAGGGTGAGAGAAAAGAAAGAAACGAAACTTACCAAAAATAGTGGAAAATCGCCAGAGATAGGCTTCGACCAGAACTTTAACTACAGATCTACACGAATTGATTCTTCTTTTGAGGTAACCAGTAGTGGAAATGGAAAGAGGAGGTCAAAATGTGTTTAGGGATGTATTTTAGCATTTTCGGCCACCGGAGGTGGTGGTCCGGCAGCGGAACAGTGGTGGAGAGGCGACGGGGGATGGTGGCTTGAGTTTTCCGGCCACCGGAGGCTGTTTGTTTGGGGAGGAAGTGGGAGAAATTGTTTTAGGATTTTTTTTGGAGAGTGAGGTATAAGTGTAGTTATCAAAAATGAAATGTGTTGATTATTGCAAAAATGTGCTTAAAAATATTGCTATGTCTGGTAATTTTAAAACTATTGTTATTTTTGTGTAATTAGGGGCGTATATTTGTATATATGTGTAAAAATCCTAATACAAGTTTACGAACATATTTGATCAAATCTATATTATATTAAAAGGACGGTAGTAAGCCTATGGAAACTAGGCAAGTGTCAAAGTAGTAGGAAGCCACTTGGAAATTTTAGGTAAATAAATTATATTTTAGTTAGGTGTAGTTATTTTAGTTATTTTTGAAATTTGAATTGAAATTATAAGAATAATTGTGAGAAAAAAATGAAAATAACTTTAAAAGCAGTAGATAGATTTAACAATGTACGTTGACATATAAATTTAAATTCTATATAATTAATTTAAAATAGATTAATTGCAGGGTAAACTTGATGTGTTTTAGTTTCAAAATGTAAACTAAAAGAAAAAAAAAGAACAAATCGTGTATTTTGTAGAAGGAAAACTGCTTCCTTTTGGTTGAGTAGTTTTGCCCACGTTAGAGTTCTCCTATAAATTCTCCCATGGAAAAAGAGATAAGACCAAATTATGATACGCATATGGATAATCCCAAAAAAAATTTAAATAATGGAGAGATTGTGTTTGTGATTTGAATTAATGTACCACAATGTTTGCCCATTTTAACTCCTATACAGTTTTTCCTAATTTTAAAATTTTAAATTCATTAAATTCAAATTTCAAGACACATTTAAATTTAATTTGAATTTAAGTTTACAGGTTTGAATGGAAACTAGATTGGCAAGGTTTATATGACATTTAAATTTTAAAGTTAAAAAACCGCAAGATTGCAGTCAAAGATGTATAGGAATCTTTGAACGTGCTCCTAAAAACCATAGCCAACCAACCATAAATAAACACACGATCTAAACTTTTTTGACGAAAAGCTTATAATTTTTCTTGAAGTTTTTTTTTTTTTCGGCTAAAACTTTAGAAGCGATACAAAATTTGCTAAAACTGAATGTGTTCCTAAAAACTACAGCCAACCAACGACACGTTCATCCTAATCAACTAATGAACGTGATAACTTCTCTTCATAATTTTTAGAGTTTAAATAATATTAATTAGAATTTATATAAAATTAATTAACCTTAAACCTTATCTTTTTGAAAACCGCTTCTGCTGCAATGCAGCAGTTTTATTATTTTTTGACTCCTCCGACAAATTCTGCAACGTGTATTTATATAATTCAATTGAAAAATGTTAACGTTTCTTGCTTTATGTGATCTGCAAATAGTGATAACCAAGGCAATAACAATTACAACAAGGAAGAATATGACCGATATGCTTCTGAATCAACGAAACATTCGTAAGTACACCTTTTAGCATTAAATCTAAAGGTTTATTTTGTGGTTATGTTGATTCGTTTTGTTTGGGGTATCCCACGTTCTCAACTTTGAAGTTTCTGTGGTTCTCTGTGTGAAGTTGTGTTCCCGTTAAAGATCTAACACTATTAATATCAACTTGAAGAAGGCATTACAACATTAGGGAGGCATGCATCCAGCGAACTCAAAGTCATGAAACACAAATTTTTTTGGAGTACTAACAGAATGATGACAAACAATTACTCATTTAATACATACTTTACTTACTATGTTTGCATTTTTATTATTTGTGTGGTCATGACTTGGAGATTTTCATATCATCAATAATAAAATAACTTCTGAGTTGATCGAATTTCGATGATTATATGATTGTTAAACGAGCTTACAAGTTTTTAATCAATTTGAAAGTGCATATCAATGTTAGACTTACTTTTTTCTATTGGTTTTGATCACTAACTTTATTCGTATTTATGAAGGTTCTCATGACGTGAGAGAAACTTGACATTCTTAGATCTATCCATCAAATAAGAAATTAGCAAATTCCACTCCTTGTTGTTTTTATGCTTAATGTTCAATGAGTAGAAAATTAAAGTAGGACGACACCCTTTGTTGGAATTTCTAATTATTAATATGTGAATCAAACATCTGTAGTTTTGTAATTCTTTTCTAAGCGTGTTAGATGTGTATTTAGACTTGAAAAAGTGTATAATTGGCTCTAAATTTTCAGGTGTCCTCATTTAGCAAGCTCTAAGCAATTCTATCGAACTTTGAACAAGCCATTTTCAAATTACTTTGCTTCACATATGTGTAGCTTGGATACCTTTTAGTTTGATTCATTTGAATGAGACGAAATTCACTATTCTTGGATATGGCCTCTTCTGTAAGTCTGATCGTTCTTCTATTTAGGTTGTACTTTTGGAATTTGTACTATCAAAGTTTTCATACAACACAAATACTATTTAGGCGTAGTTTTCTTTTTCATATGTAAAAGGTAACTTCATAAGTAAAAATAGAAGGATTTCATTAAATAAAGGTGGAATACCTTATTATCATGTTTACCTTTTGATAACGGTATGTCTATTTGAATTGTTGTTTATAATAGATTATTGCATTATTTTCTTTGGGATAGACAACATCTCCAATAGAGGCGAAGTGGACTTGGGACATCATCGTTGGTACAGTTAGTCTATGAATACAATGCATTAATACGTTAAAATAGGTATGCAGCTTCTGTTTCGGTTACGGATTAATTACAAACAATAATTTAGTTTTCAAGTTTTAAACTTTACTTTTCTTTTATCTTCTAAATTCTCTTTGCTAGAGATGATCTTGGTTTTTTCTGAGATATGAATTCAAATTAATATTTTTGTTACTTTAAAGGATAGAGGAGTTTTATCTTACTTGTGCTTCTATTTTAAGCAGTCTAACAACTGTTTATACTTTGCACGATGGAAAGGTTTATACACGTTGAGAAGTCTAGATAGGAGCATTTCATCTCTTTTATTTTAAGGTGACTAATTATATTTTTTTTTTGTTGATATACTTAGCGCATCGGTGTCTTGGTGTACTTCGCTGACTCATGAAGGAGTGTATCCTCCTTTTAGGAATGAGCAAAAAGGAAACAGTATCTAGAACATGTATTTCATATTTACATAATCTAAACTTCTACGTCTTTTATGGGCTGTACAAATTTTATAGATAATGTTCAAATGAAGGAAGCACAATAATATTTGGAATTGAAAGCTTCACAACCAACAATAGAATTTCACATCCTTAATTATTATCATTACTTCACCAATAAAATGACTTTTAAATTCTTGCAATATTGAAATATGATTTTCTATTTCGGATGTGTCTATTCCTTAGTGGTCATATTATTTACTTTGTTGGTATCAAGTGATCAGGTTGTTAACTTCACGTTGTTTTCTTTCTTGATGTCAGCTCAAGTGATAATGCAAGGGTAAGTTTTAGATTGATGCTAAGATATAAGGTGCTCCTGTTTTGTTTTATAAAAGTTTTGCCAAAATATTGACAATTATTCATCTCCTTCCCTTTAATAGTAGCTTTTAAGAATCAAACATAGAATAGATTATGCAAGGGTGAGTTTTAGATTGATGCTAGGATATAAGGTGCTCCTATTTTGTTTTATAAAAGTTTTGCCCAAAAGATTATGCATCTCTCTTTCCCTCTAATATTATTGGCGTTTAAGAATCAAACATTGAATAGATTGCGCAAGCATTGAAAGGAAAGGGTGATGTGATTGCTTACAAGGAGAAAATAATGCTACAAGAGAAGTAGGGAGCTGTGATTGCTTACAAGGAGAAAATAATGCTACAAGAGAAGTAGGGAGGATTAAGTTATTATCATCTGAATTGCCTTACCTAAGTTGAAGCTGGAGCTTGACACACATAAAGCTCAATATGAACAATGCTTCCAAGAACTCTCAGAATGAAGCACAAAGGGATTAAAATGTACATTTCTTTTGTAACCACGCATCTATATTAATATCTACGTTTTTTTAATGGAAAATAATTTTATTGGAGAGGTTGTATGCAGTATTTGCCAAGAAATTTTTACTAACATTGCAGTAGTTTTAATTGAGCCTATACACTTAGTTACCGAATTGATAGATGAAAGTGAACATGTTAATAGCGTCGAAAACTATGGATACTATCCACCTTTCAAGGGGGTTATTTCAACAGCAAGCATATATCAATTTAAATTTACAAAAAATGATGTATGAACTGAAAATCAATGAAATTATATGAATAAAATCAAAGTCATCTTCTATACTTTTTGTATTATGTAGTGGAAATATAGTTTTCCAAGTGAAAAGTTCCTAAATGTTCAAATTTCTTTTAAAAATTTGTTACAATGTCACAATTTTAAGCGGGGTTAGTAAGTTTCAGTTTTTTGTTTTGGTGCAATGCTAGAAACATATAGTAAAAAAGAGGAAGGCTGATGCAACACAACAAATTCAAATAAATGTAGCATATGTTTATATATGTCAGCGGCGTTTCTCTGAAATGAGTCTCAACTTCAAAATTAAAATTAAGCACAATAGTGAAGAAGTTGTTAGTTTTACTATCCTTGAGTTATGGTCCATCTTCAACAATATAATTGTACAAACTTCTGATTCATTGATTGAAATAGTTCTAGGATGAAAGTAAAATTGTGAATTCAAGTATATCCAAATATGAAGTTAAGAGACCATGATA
Source organism: Petunia x hybrida (assembly GCA_037355625.1). Lineage (NCBI taxonomy): Eukaryota > Viridiplantae > Streptophyta > Magnoliopsida > Solanales > Solanaceae > Petunia > Petunia x hybrida. The sequence goes on along the minus strand of JBBBVM010001137.1, from coordinate 177,761 downwards.
TTTACTTATGGACAATTTAATGGTGCTCTTTTATGGGTGACAAGTTGAAAGAGGCTGAAGATTTTATGATGATGATAGACAAATAACAAATGAAGCTAGAAACGTAGTACAAAAAAAAATTCTTAATTTAATTAAGACGTCATTGAATATATATTTCACCAAAATATTATTTGTTACTACAATTCGTGTATTTAGTATCACTAACTATATAGTCATTAAATTATTTGCATCGCAGACTATATGTTTATTTTGTGTTCTAAAATTTTATATCTTTTGCCTGAGTGTATCATTAATTGTTTTCAAAATTTCTTATTGTGGCGTTAGGATGCGAGTTTCCACCCAAATAGAAAAATAATCAGGGAACCATAGTGAAAATACTAAGATAATATCAAACTTTTATGATTACTTTATGTGGATATCTAGTTACAATATAGTCCAAGATAAAAAAGCTAGGGTTACATGAACCGCACAGTCCTGCTCTCACTAACATACGCATTATCATGGCGCACGGATAAAACGGAGAAGAAAATCCCTTTCACTTAGCCAGCGCGTAATTAACACGACACACATTCTATTCATGCCTTTATTTCCACGGCAACACTATGCGCGTGGAAAATATTATCAAAAATTCGAAAATGAGAGGATAGGACTACCGTGAGCCGATGGATGACACGTCCTTAAACTCAACCGAAACTTTATGACAATTTCATAAATGATTACTTGGGAGGAAAAATAAAAAAGAAAACAAATCAAAAAATTGAAACTGATAGGCTTATGACTAACGTGGGTTGGGGCATGACACATGTTCAAAGAAACCCAAAGTTTTTAAGAGAACTCCCAAAATATTAATTAGTATAATTTTTTAGTTAGTAGGAAAAAAACGTTGCTTGGCTTTTTACATTTATAATTTTATTTACACGAACTTTTATAAAATACCATTAAAAAAATAACATAGGAGATTGGAAAAAACGATATAAGGTGTATGTCATTTTTTCAAATCAAATTATAATTAACATACGAGGTTATTTCTTTACTAATTAATCAATCGATAATAACACCAACAACAATAATACAATACCACCATCTCCACCTAAATCTCAAAATAAATTAAATCAGTTTATATAAATCTTTACCGATAATATCACGCTATCTAAACTTACGCATATTTCTAAAGAGGCTTATGGATCACAATCAGTGTCTACTAAACAACGTTAGAGCAAAGCTCTTAGTCAATAGGGAACCGCTCGCCTTGATCTTCAAATTGATTTAAGTTTATCCTATTTGTGAGATTTCTCAAACTAATATATTATTTCTAAAAAATATAGGACCTAAAAAAAAGAGTGCTAGCATAAATACATATACTCTCAACTAATATCAATATATATCGTCTTCACTTGTGGGATTACACTGAAATAGTTATCATTGTTCAATTACTAGTAATACTTATGGGATCACATTAATATATGTATGCGAGGTTGTTCAACCAATACGTACTAAAGTCCATATATTTCATTCTCATCCAAAATATTTCGTAAATTTTTACATAAATCATAAAATTTATAAGTCATTCGAAATAACTTTATCCCGTTAAAAAAAAAAAAATCATAAAATAGAAAAAATAATAGGGGGCTATGGCTAACGTACGCCGAATGGTGACCCAAGTTTAGGATTACCTGACACTACCCTTGCCCTATATTTTTCACCCCGCCTAGCTTAATATCTTTTTCTCCACCTCCTCCTCCTCTCTGAAGCAGTCAATTCAGCAGCAGCACAAACTAGGGTTTTTTCTCGTTCCGATCATTCAGCCATGGGTGACAAAACTGACTTTGATTCTCTCCATAACAACCAGATCTCCAAAGGTATTTATACTTTTTTTTTCTTCTAATTCAATAATTTAATTTTATTAGATGCATTTGTTTTCGCAGTTGTGTTTTCTTATTTAAATGAGATGAATTGATCGTTTTCTTGTAAAAACCCTAGCTTTTAGCTTTTTATATGTGTTTTTATAGCTGCCGCACTGTAGGTTTAGGGTTTCTCTCTTGTTAATTGAGCTTCGATAATAGATAAATGCTAATGCTCGAGTGCTTTACTATAGAAAGTATCACTCGAGTATAGTGTTATTGATTTTTTTTTGTATCGTCAGGTATTCGAGCTTCGACTTGCCTCGTTTTTGTTCGAGATTAGAGAAATGTTGATGCTCAAGTGTATTTACTATATAAAATATCACTCGATTATAGAGTTGATGATTTCTTCAATTATTAGATGCATTTTTTTAAAGTTGTGTTTTGTTATTTCAATTAGATGAATTAATCGTTTTTGTTGTAAAAAACCCTACCTTTTAGTGTTTTAATGTGTTTTTATAGCTGCCGCACTGTAGGTTTAGGGTTTCTCTAGATGATTCAGCTTTGAGAATAGAGAAATGCTAATGCTCGAGTGATTTTACTGTAGAAAATATCACTCGGTCATGCAGTTTTGATTTTTTTCTTTACCTCTATGGTTGATTGAGCTTCGACTTGCCTCATTTTTGTCCGAGAATAGAGAAATTCTGATGCTCAAAGGCTTTTTACTATAGAGAATTGTGATTTTCATATCTGTCCTGTTGATTGAGCTTTGGCCTGCCTTGTTTTTGTTCGATAGCAGAGAAATGCTGATGCTCGAGTCCCTTTATTATAAAAAGTATCACTCAAATATAAAGTTCTGATTTTTTTTATCAATCTGGTTGATTAAGCTTCAACTTGCCTATGCTTGAGTGTTTTTACTATAGAAAGTATCACTCGATTATACAGTTGTGATTTTTATTCCTTGAGCTGAGGGTCTGTCGGAAACAGCCTCTCTATCCTTTTCAAGATAGGGGTAAGGTCTCCCAGACCCCACTAGTGGGATAATACTGGATATGTTGTTCTTGTTGTTGTATGGTTGATTGAGCTTTGGCCTGCCTCCTTTTTGTTCGAGAATAGAGAAATGCTGATGCACGAGTTGTTTTACTATAGAAGAGATCACTCAGTGATATGTTGGTGATTTATTTATGCTTGATAAATTATAAATGGATTTTTTATATTATTGTTAATAGTTCATGACTATCAAGTTTGAGAGCAGCTTAGCACGGCGGCACAACTGTTTTTCCTACACACTTGTTCCTTCCGTTGTCTAAGAAATTGACTTTACGGTAGTTGCTACTTAGCAATCGGCTAGTCTTGCGTCTGAGTTTTTTTTTATGTTTTTTTTTTACGATGTTACCTATATCGTCAAAGAAATTGACTTACTATGATAGCTAAAGGTGTTGCTTACCAGTCTTGTATTTTAGTATTTTAATGGTGCTTCTGATGATGTTACCGTCATCCTCAAAGAACCTGACTTTACTCTGGGTAGCTGGTAATGCTGCTTAGGCATCGACTTGTTTTGTGTTTGAGTATTTTGATGGTGATTCTTGGATGATGTTATATTTTACTGTTAGTTTCTTTGTATCACCAAGGCGCATGACATTCATGCTCCTGCACTTCTTTTAGGTGTCGACTAGAGTGGTTTGCCATTGCCTCCTCCACCCCTAAGAAAGGAATAAAGAAAGAGACCCAGGGTCACATAGAACATTGTCAAACCATCTCAGACATCCTTCTCCTATCTTATTCTTTCGTGTGCTTCTTTCACCCAATATTGGACGTGATGATTCTAGTCTTGTCACCATATATCCATTAACATCTGTATTTTGACAATTGTTGATCTTGTGGGTCTTATATGCTAGCGTTCACTTAAAAATAATTTGCAATTATTTTGCAAACCTGCATTTCACTACCATTGTCTAGACCTGTTAATTGGTTCATTTAGTGGGTCAAACTTTCAAACATTTACTCTCAGAGAAAACTTAATGAAGCTGCTCGTTGGGGCTTCATCTGGTTCCACTGTTGGTCCCATCATGACTACTATTATCTTGATTCCAAGTCTACAGGTAATTTGATTGTAACTAGATGAAATAGGTGTTCGATTACGCTCTAATTAAGACAAAGAACAAATGTTGGGAGACTAACATTAAGCATCGTTTGATTGGCCTTACCAAAAAGGAGGACCAGAACATGTGATTGTGATGTGAGTCACAAGTGTCTAATTAAAACTTTCAAGCATATTCAAATGCTAAAATAAGCATGTGAATCTAGCTTGCCCTTGATTTCAGATGTTATCTTATCTTTCCGTGGTGAGAGAATAAGTTACTGCGCCTGCACATAAGTTAGGTACCCACTGTTGCTGAAACGTGAAAATAATTTTTATAAATCTACTGCATCTTCTAGTAATGCTTGAAGTTTCGTTGAGCACTACTTAACTTCAAAGTGTAATCTTATTTCTTTGAAGGTATCGTTTCTCTATAATATATTTCTTGGATCAGTTACGGACTTGAAAACTCCCTGCCCTTGTAAATAATTTTTAATGCAGACCCTTCACACTTCATGAACAGCAGAGGTTTCATCTATTAACTCCTGGGGATTATGTGGCACCTACTATTGTTTCCTTATTAATTTCTTACCTATTGTTTCAGTTCCTATTGTATTCGTTCTAGTGCTAGTTTATATCGTTTTCGCTGAATTATTTTTGTTGGTTCTTTTTGATTCATGTAGATGTGCAAGGATCCAACAATCCCATTCCGCTTTCACCGCAGTGGCTCCTGCCAAAGCCAGGGGAGAGTAAGGCTGGGATAGTTACCGGGGTGTGTTTATTATTGCTTTCGATTGTCCTTGTTTTAAACCCTGTACCTTTTCCCCTGTTTGAAAAATATTTTAGAAATGGGTTGTAAGCCGTTGAGCATTTCTACCTAAAAAGTGTATTGGTTATTACTGAATTATCAATTTATAAATGAGTAAGATGTCTTGGTCGTCTCGTGCTGTTCAAATGCAGGACAACCATCCCGGTACACATCCGGGTTATGCTATTCGTTCAGAGTTAGCAAAATTTCCAGGGATGGGTGACGATATGCATGATAATCAAAAGAAGAAAGACGTTTTTAGGCCATCGGTGCTGGATATGGAACCGGGTCGACGGGACCGCTGGCGTGATGAAGAAAGGGACACCAATTCTGCAGTTCGAAGGGACCGCTGGAGGGAGGGAGATAAGGATCTTGGTGATAGCCGCAAGGTGGATCGCTGGTCTGACTCTTCTGGCAGACATCAGGGAGAAGCACGTCGTGCTCCAGCTGAAAAATGGGCTGATTCAGGAAATAGGGAAAGCAATCACGATCAGCGTCGAGAGAACAAGTGGAACACACGCTGGGGGCCTGATGATAAGGAAGCGGATACTGTGCGCGAGAAATGGAGCAACCCTAACAAAGATGCTGAGATGCATCTTGAAAAAGGGTCTCCAGGTCTTGCTTATCATGGGAAGGATGAGAGAGAGGGTGAACACTATCGACCATGGAGATCTAATTCATCCCATGGCAGAGGAAGGCCAGAACCTCCTCATCAGGCTTTGACGCCAAACAAACAGATCCCTACTTATTCTCATGGCCGGGGACGTGAAGATGGTGGCACTGCTACTTTTTCACTTGGTAGGGGTCGTGCCCTCTCTGGAGGGAGCCCCATGAACAATGGCTCTCCTCATCTGCAGTCATTTGGGTCATTCTCAGAGAAAGCTGAAAGTGTTTACTCTCCTTTACGGTATAGCCGGATAAAATTGCTTGATGTGTATAGACAGACAGACATGCAGTCAACTAGGAAATTTTCAGATGGAGTTGTGCAAGTTCCTTCACTCACACAAGATGAACCTCTGGAACCTCTTGCATTTTGTGCACCTAGTCCTGAGGAATTGGTAAACTGCAAATAGCTTTGAATCTGATATTTAGCTTGTTTAAATGGATTTTGATCTGATGTTCAATTAGTTTTAAATGAAGTCTTAGCTGTTCAAATTTATGTATAGGCTATCTTGAAAGGAATTGATAAGGGTGATGTTCTGAGTAGTGGAGCTCCGCAGATTACTAAGGATGGAACATCAGGTCGAAATTCAACTGATTATACGCAGCCAAGGCGCAATAAAACAGGTACTTATTGTTAGATCTCTGTATTAGATTAATTGAGCGCTCAGATCAGTATAATTTGGTGTATGACATTGATTGTCATCATTGTTTTCATCAAATGTTCAGGTAGCAGAGAAGATTTATCTCTTGATGATTCAAGAGATGAAGGTACTGAGAATGCTAGAGGTGGTTATTCGAATCATCCGGAAGGCTTTTCCTCCGAAAAGCTACATTCTTATGGGTCCAATTCTAAAGGTGAGACTAAGCAGTGTTTTGAGAGATTTTCTGATCCCAAATTCAATGCTGAAGGTGTTACTTGTGGATTTATCTACCAGTCTGTTCATATTGCTCTCTTGATTCTGAATGCAGTTAATTATAAATCTTAAATCTTACTAGGACTGGATTTTTTTTTTTTTTTTTTTTTTGATAACGGTGGTGTCCGGACCACCTTATGCGCACCTTGACTAATTCCACAGGATACCTGTCACCTCCCACCAACAACAGAGTACCAGGTAACTCTATCCACCAAGGCTTGGATAGATGGGAAGAAAGACCTAGTGTTTTGTTTGCCTCCATTTGGATTTGAACCTGAGACCTCAAGGTTCTATCCCACTTCATTGACCACTAGACCACACCCTTGGGTGCTTACTAGGACTGGATGTTCTTTGTTGATATTCTGAGATCCAAATACTTAAGCTGGTCTGTCAGTTATACGTAGCTTTCAATAAACGGAGTTGTCTTTTGCACAAGTTGCTTTGAGTTATGGTGTTACATGTTAGATTGTCGCAACTTTTTTAAATATAATTATTATTATTATTATTGTTATTATTATTATTGTTATTATTATCTTCTTTTACATTTTTTGTTCAGTTTCAGCAGAAGACATTATTCCTCAGAGGGAGTCTGTCAATAGAGATCCAAGTACACCAGGACACTCGCCTATCCTCCCCAGTGGCATATGGCGATCCTCTTCAATTGGTGCACGTTCACATATGATGGAAAGAGATCTTGCAGATCCCTCTTTCAGTAAAAATGAAGGATCTAAATGGCAGTTTGGTGATGATCCCAATCTCAAAAGGCAATTATCTTCTGTCATGGATAAAGAGTTGGAGATGAGGAAACTTTTACAATCATCTCCAGAGGACCTAGTTCTCTACTACAAAGATCCACAAGGTGCAATTCAAGGTCCTTTCTCAGGTAGTGATATTATTGGATGGTTTGAGGTTGGATATTTTGGCATAGATTTGCAAGTTCGGTTAGCTGCTGCACCTCCTGATTCACCATTTTCTCTGCTGGGGGATGTTATGCCCCACTTGCGGGCTAAGGCTCGGCCACCACCTGGATTTGGAGGACCAAAGCCAAATGCAGATGTTCCAGGGGGATTGAATCTGAGCAGCTTCACTAAAAATCATCCAGGTTCCACTGAGATTGACATGGCAAAGACCGAACTGAATTACCAGCATAACTCTACAACGGAGGCTGAGAATAGATATTTGGAGTCACTCATGTCCGGAAAAGTGAGCCATGCACCTCTTGAGAAGTTTGCTCAGTCTGAAGGTTGGTTTGGATTTTATTTCAGTAGTATTCTTCTGCAATTTTGTATGATTGTGGTCTATGCTCATAATTCTATATTTCAATAACTGAAGCTTCAAAAATTGGAAGTATGTCAGGAACATTCAACTGTTGATTTGTGATTGCTTTATGCTCAGGTTTTCCCGCTTATGGTGCAAATAGTACTGGTGCTGTTCCTCCTATTGTAGCTGAAAGTGGAGATAATCTGTATCTCTTGGCTCAAAAGATGTCTCTTGAGAGACAGAGATCTCTACAGAAGCCCTTTCCTCTGTGGCCTGGGCGAGATGCACCTCCAAATGCAGATGGTGTTCAAGATCCTTTGTCTCATTTAAAACTCCCTTTAATGGCTGAAAATGTTCGCCAGCAGCCCCATAATCAGAATGTTGATTTGATGTCTCTGCTTCAGGGCCTACCTGACAGATCAGCTGGTATGAATAGTGGTATGAGTGGGTGGTCTAATTTCCCCGTCCAAGGGGGATTAGAACCGCTGCAGGAGAGGATGGACATGCATCAAGGTCAGAGTATCCCCCCTCAATCTGCATTTGGAATGCAACAACAAAGGCTACATCCACAGAGTCCACCTCTGACCAACCTACTAGGTCAAGCCATGGATAATACTTCCAGCATTTTGGCTACTGAGAAGCTACTTTCGTCTGGGGTTCAAGATCCACAGTTGTTAAATCTATTGCAGCAACAGTACATGCTGCAGCTACAGTCTCAGGCAGCAGTAGCACCACAGCAGTTATCATTGTTAGATAAGTTGTTGATGCTCAAGCAGCAGCAGCAAAAGCAGGAGGAGCAGCAGCAAATATTGCGCCAGCAGCAACAGTTGCTCTCTCAAGTGCTGTCTGATCAGCATCCTCATCAGAGATTTAGTGAACAACCTTATGGCAAGTTGCCAACTCCTGGCATATCAGCAGGAAATGCTTCTGTAGATCCTACTCGTTTCCAGCCTTCACATAATTTGTTTTCAATGAGTACACAAGGACAATATCCAGTTATGGAAGAAGCGCATGGCTCAAACTTTGTCTTGCCCCAAAGCATTTCTCAGGATGCCACCCAAATAGGTGGTTCTGAGACCTCATCGTTGCATTTGCCACATCAAATGTTTGGAGATGCTTCCAATCAGAGGAGTTGGGGTTTAGTGGAACAAATTGATGATATTCAACGAAAAGTCCCAATGATGGCAACAAGCATGATTGATCCATCATCACATACAGAATTTGCCAGCAAACATTCCATAGGGGAGGGCTCAGACTACAATGAACCTCCGGCCATCATTTCTGAAAGTGCCTCTCATTTTCCACATGTTGAGCCAGAAGATAAGTCTGTTTTACTGCCACCGCTACCAGCTGTTGATAGTGAGTTGCATCAGAAAAATGATTTTGTATCACCCAAAGCTGCACTTCCTGCGGAGCCACAGGTTGAAGGAGATCTACATGATGAGGCGTCTCTCACAAAGGAACCGAAAATTGTTGAAACACGGGAAGTAAAAAAATCATCTGAAAAGAAGTCCAAGAAGCAAAAGTCCACTAAGGGGCAAACTGCTGACTTAGCTAAGGGAGTTTCTAAGTCGCAGCCATCAAAACCCTTGCAATCTGATGCCACAATTGCTTCTGATGTCAAATCTGATGCAGAATCTGTTAAAAGTACGGCTGTCAGACCAGAGAAAAGAGTTAGCAAAACTGAAATAGCTATTGGAAATGTTGTGAACGAACATCATCCAGGGCACAAGCCATTGTCTGCTCATACTACTAGTGGCCGTGAAAGTCTTGAGACAAAAGGTGAAACAGGGCAAATGCCAGAAGCTTCACAGTTGAACACCCAAGTACAGTCTGGACAGCGAGCTTGGAAACCTGCTCCGGGTTTCAGACCTAAGTCATTGTTGGAAATTCAAGAGGAAGAGCAGAGGAGAGCACAAGCAGAAATGGCTATGACAGAGGTTGCCACATCCCTCAGTTCCTTGAGTGTATCTACTCCATGGGCTGGGGTTGTTGCAAATTCAGATCATAAATTAGTTAGAGATACTCAGCAGGACGCAGCCAACAATGATGTGAATATGAACAACTCAGATGGTTCTCTCAACCAGAAGAGTAAGAAAAGCCAATTGCATGATGTACTGGCTGACAACGCTTTGGCCAAGTCAATTGAAAAAGAGAGAGATTTTCCTGATATGACATCTATTCCACCTTCTGTATCGGTGAATGATGATGACAACTTCATAGAAGCTAAAGACACTAAAAAGAGCCGCAAAAAGTCTGCAAAATCTAAGGGTGCAGGAGCGAAGATCTCAGTGCCCACAGCTGCTCCTGAGGTGTCGGTTGCACCAAGTCCTAATGACAAATCCAAGAGCTTGCGTCAGGTACAAGCAGACAAGGAAGTATTACCTGCTCTACCATCTGGTCCTTCGCTAGGAGATTTTGTTGTTTGGAAGGGTGAGGCCGCAAATCCTGCTCCTATTCCTGCTCCAGCATGGTCTACTGACTCCGGGAAAGTCTCAAAACCCACATCATTAAGGGACATCCTTAAGGAACAAGAAAAAAAGGTCTCTTCTGGACAGCAGCATATACCGGTGCCAACGCCTCAAAAGTCTGTGCCAAATCCATCAGCCAGAGTGGGTGGGCCATCATGGTCTGCCACTGGTTCATCGCCCGCCAAGGTTGCAACTCCTATTCAGGTTAACTCAAAGGCCGTCAGTAATTCAAAAAATAAAGTGGAGGACGATTTATTCTGGGGCCCAATAGATCATCCTAAGCAAGAACCGAAGCAGTATGGCCATTTCCCTCTCTCTCACGCCCCCAACCCCCTCTTTTCCCTCTCTTTCCTTCCACGCCTTCCTTTTCTGCCTTCTCTTTTTCAAGATTTTATATATTGTAATGGCTGCAGGTCTGAATTCCCTCAGCTTGGAACTCAAGGCAGTTGGGGAAGCAAGACAACCCCAGTGAAAGGAAATCCTGGTGGTTCGTTGAGCAGGCAGAAGTCTGTTAGTGGTAAGCCTGCAGAGCGTTTACTTTCCTCATCTCCTGCATCAGCTCACTCGTCCCTGAAAGGGAAGAAGGATACTCTGACAAAGCATTCAGGTAAACCATACGGTGTTTTCTTTTGAAGATCTAATCATGATTTGAAGTAAAATACAATGCTTCTTATTAGGACAAAAATGAACAAAATTTTAACACAATTTGCTTCACTATTTCAGAAGCAATGGATTTCAGAGAATGGTGTGAGAGTGAATGTGATAGGCTCATTGGTACAAGAGGTATTTTATAAAGCTGCAATTCTCTCACTTGATTTAGATATCTCTAGTTTTGGAATACATTATACTGGTCATCCGATATACTTTTAACTCGACATCGTAGTAGTGAAATTTCTTGAATATTTCATTTGTTTTTTCCTTTCCTTTTTGTTACACTTAGAGCTGCTAAAGAAATTTAAACTACATAGTACTGTATTGGCAGTTTTTATTATGTGATCCAATATTGTTCTTGTTCCTTCAGATACCAGCTTTCTGGAGTACTGTTTCAAGCAATCCAAATCAGAGGCCGAAACTCTTTTAATTGAGAATCTTGGCTCTTACGATCCTGATCACGAGTTCATTGACAAGTTCCTCAACTATAAAGACTTTTTGCCCGCAGATGTTTTTGAGATAGCCTTCCAGGTTCGCTCCGATCGGAAGGTCACAGTTTCAAGTGCTAGAGATGTTACCTCCAATAATGTTGGCTTTGACCAGGGTAATTCAAATGCTCAGGATGGGTCTGCAAAAGGAGGAAAGAAAAAGGGTAAAAAGGGGAAGAAGGTTAACCTTTCAGAGTTGGGCTTCAATGTGGTTAGCAACCGGATAATGATGGGGGAGATTCAGACAGTGGAGGATTAGGTAGAATGAGGAATTGTACATACTTTTGGTGTTGAGAATGTTTGTAAATGTTTTAGGGTTATCGAGCAACAGAAGCAGTACTATTTAATCTGCTCAAAGCAATTTTTGTTATATCATCTCTGATAGTAGGTCTTTGCTTTTCACCAATCAAACCACAACCCAAATCATATCAGGAGTAAACCTAGGGCTTTTTCGTGTTTGTCCTCCACCCCTAGTGTTTTGTAACATTGGATTTTGTAATGCATGGACTTAGAGTTATGTTCTAGCTGATTTGGGTTCATTGATCGCGCTGCTCTATCTTTTTGGAATTATACTTTTGTTCGTATTGAAAAGTTATTGTTTGTGCTGGTTTCTCTTGGGGTTTGACATCCTTGGACGGGTGTTCCGTCATGAACTATAGTTATTTCATAACAGCATGAAATTGTTCGGACATTCTTAAAGTACAGGTACAGTATATATAGATGGATGCCATGCTCTTCCTAAACGAAACCTGGTTGCTGATAAGGGTTCTATAGCTCGGCCGGTGAAGGGTGCATGACTTAGCCTGAAAATTATCTGTATCTCTTCCCACATGATCTAGTTATTGTAATTTGTATTATGACTATTGTAGGTCTTGCCCACGAATCTAGATTAGTGTGGCTAGATTAGTGCTAAGCCGCACAAGCGTCTCAGATATTGGATATTTACAAGCTAAAATGGAAAAGGACCGACTTAAATATTCGGTTTCCCTACTGCTTGAAGTTATTAAGTACGATTAATTAGCGATTAGTCGCACAACCCATTCCGAATAGGATTAATTTATAATTGTGGAAGTCCAATTGGGATTTGGCTTTATTCCACCGCCTGAGACCTAAGTTATTCCTTAACCTAATAAGTGAGACTTGGTGAGATATCTATATATAATCAAACCAAAAGGTAAAAGTGGTGGTGTGGAAAACACTATTTAAGTATCGGCCAAGAGAAAACATTATTAGCATAAAATTGTTTCTATCGTTTATCGTTTTTCTAGTTTTGGGCTAAAGATTAGCTTTAGCACAATAATTACTACACCCTAAGCAATCTAGAAAGGATGGAATCGATGAAGTTAAGGAAACAACACTTCGAATCTATGGGTGTGATCTTATCCAAGAAAGTGGGATCCTGCTCAAGTTACCTCAAGCTGTAATGGCCACCGGTCAAGTACTATTTCATCGTTTTTACTGCAAGAGATCATTTGCCTGTTTTGATGTGAAGAGGGTTGCTGCTAGTTGTGTGTGGCTTGCATCAAAACTCGAAGAAAGTCCTAGAACAGCAATGCAGGTACTTATTGTTTTCCACAGAATGGAATGCAGGAGAAACAATTTACCTCTACAACATCTGCCGAAGGATACATCTTATATTGATGATCTGAAAGCAGACCTAATCAGAATGGAGAGGCATGTTCTAAAAGAGACGGGTTTCATCTGCCATGTCGAACATCCTCATAAATTTGTATCAACTTACCTCGCAATGCTTGAAACACCCGCAGAATTGAGACAAGAAGCTTGGAATCTTGCAAATGACAGTTTGCGCACGACCCTTTGTGTAAGATTTAAGAGTGAGGTTGTAGCCTGTGGAGTTGTATATGCTGCTGCCCGTAGACTTCAAGTGCCCCTTCCTGAGAATCCTCCTTGGTGGAAAGCATTCGATGCAGACAAAGCTAGCATAGATGAAGTTTGCAGAGTTCTCGCTCATCTTTACAGATTCCACAATACAACAAAACATTGAAATAGCAGCACCTTCAATATATCATCAAGTTCCTTTTCTTTGTTCGCTTGCTATATTCATACATTGACAAGGACCAAAAACATTTTTTTTTTCTATTTACCCCTGCTCTAAGCAATGATGGGTCAGTATCTCCTAACGAATTGGAAGGATCGTTTTGATTTCAATAATCAAATAGTAATGAGCTCAGACGCTTCTTCTACTGTATAATTCTTTGAACTCCAAAAAAATAAGTTCCATTATATTGTATGATGATGTTATCAATACATATATACATGTCTTTGTAGAAGCTGAAAGTTGAAACCGTCAACCAAGTTACGAAGAAAGAGAGTAGCAATACATTCAAGCAATTTGCAGATCTTCTCAAGCCACACTACAATGATCACCAAGGTACTGTTAGCCATGATTCTATCAAATTCCATACAATCTGGTCTCCATAACCAATCCAGTACAAACACCAGAGAATAGTCCAGCAAGTAGGCATAACACTAGCAAGTTGCCCAATGCATTTTGCTCAGGCCCCTAAAAAACACAATCCAGTAAGAAATATTTTAAGCCAAGACTAGCAATGAAAGAATGTTTTTGACTTTTACTTTTTTTAGGCTCTGGAAGTAATTCACCAACCTTGTATCCCTGAGGAGCAACTGTAAGGACACAAACAGTGAGATAGCCATTGGTCAATCCTAGGAAGGATACAAGCATTATCATCCAGCCTTGATCACCATACTTTGCAGTGAAGTAAAAACAAGGAATAAACAAGAATCGAGATAGCGTTGCGATCATGAGGCCCTTTAGTGATTTCAACTTGATTTTGTAGACTGCTGCTATAATTTAAAAGCAATCCATTATAAAAACCGTGATTGGTAATCGACACATTTGTTTCTCCTACCAAGAGTAGATGAATCACTCTGGTTGTAGTCTTTGAGAGCATTTTGTTATTCAAGTTGCTCTGAAGTCTGATATCTGAATAGTTAGGTGTTATTTCAGTTTAATTAAGGTGAATTCTTCTAGTCATGATCTTTAAGAGAACCAGTGGCATTGGGGAGAGGGAGGGCAGGAGTATATAGTGGAAGTAATTTTAAAATGTTACTAAGTACTAGAATACAAAGAGAATTACACATGATTTGGAGCAACCTAATAAGAGAAATGGGGTCAGGTAACAGCATAATCCACCAACTGGCTTCGAATTGGTTGTTTATTACTGTATTACTTGAAACAATCAAAAGGAAGACCTTTGCCTTCACTAAATTTTGATCTTATGATATCCTAACAAAACTCTAGTAGTATAAATACAAGTAAATAATGTAACTACCAAGAACAAATGAGTTCAACCACAATGCTGCATCTATCTTCATCTCAACTGAATCACTTGTCCTTCCACTATTGCTGTTGCTTTGTGGTCATCTTTGGCTTGCTTTTTGATCCTCTTTCCTTCTCTGTTCACATTCGTAACCAACCAGTTGTTAATTAGTACTAGAAGTTAGTTCTCTAGATTCATTTCCAAACAATTTAAATATGAGCAAAATTTTGAACTACCCATTAAAATTTTTTTAAGTTGCCCTTCACTACAAAGTTCCCCGTAAAAGATCCTCATCCCACATGATATTAAAAAAATTAACCATGATGAGAAGAACAGAAATCAAAGAACTGCTAAAACTCCTTAAAGACTTGTAGAGCGGAACGGATATGAAGGACTCATGCAGCTTGATCAAACTAGTTTACCATTGAGATGCAGTTGATTGATTTATATATATACACAGTAACACAAGTTTGATGGTAAAAGTTTACCTTGAGTCTGACTGCTGGTTGGAAGGTGATTCATATGTAGAAATGGAACGAAGGGACATCTTGGCAATTTCAGACACGGCGGAGTCTCGGACAGCTGGTGAGTCACTGGTCAATTCCAGGTAAGCTGCTTGGAAAGCTTCTTGCCAGAACTTAGGCAACCTGATGTTACTACTCTGCGTGTACACATCCCACATGTGTTTCACCTTCTTCTCTCTTTCCTCCAATTCCTACAAATCAGAAGAGAAGTTCAACACTATGACACATTCGAACACACAATGGTGTATCAAAGACTCCATATAAGATATCCCATCAATTATATAGAACAAAGAAGACTAGAAAGACGAAAAGCATAAAAGAACAGACTTTTGAGGTGAATTAATCTAATGCACTACCATTACTACTACCAGTCAAGTATACCAAACAAATTGAGTCAGCTAAATATGCTACCAGCTACATCTTGCAAAAATCAATCTTTTTTCCTAGCTACTTATGATTTTTCATGTATCATATGACCTGTCGAAGAAAAATCAATTCAATTAACACATAAAAAAACATTATCTAAAGTAGATAAAGAAGATTAGAAAGAGGAAAAACTAAAAATGAATGTTGAGATGAATTGACCTGAAATGGACTCCTACTAGTACCAACCTAGTCTTTCTTCTTAGTTACTTAGTATAATTTACCTTATAGTAAAATCAACTCAATTTAGCATTTTAACACAAAAGATAGCGAAACATCAAGAGATCGAAGACTCCAATACCTCGTCATATAAAGTAGGAAAAGAAGATTAGAAAGTGGAAAAGACTTAACAAAGGACTTTTAACTTGAAATCAACTAGTACATCTAAATACCAGTCTAGTTGACTCAGCTAACTACAGTACTAATACAACAATAGCAACAACTAAACCTCAATCCCGAACTAGTTGGTATAATACATCTATAGTACTAGTACTAATACACCTAGCAAAAATCAATTCTTTCTTAGTCACTTATGATTTCCCTTTTAATAAATGACACATCAAAAACCTCCTTTTGGTTTAGCTAGAGGTCTCGAGTTCGAACCTCAAAATAATCCTTCTAAGTGGGAAGGACTAAAAATCAAGAATGACTGTTTAAACTGCCTGAACAATGGT
Organism: Petunia x hybrida; assembly: GCA_037355625.1. Taxonomy (NCBI): domain Eukaryota; kingdom Viridiplantae; phylum Streptophyta; class Magnoliopsida; order Solanales; family Solanaceae; genus Petunia; species Petunia x hybrida. Next base: position 161,662 of record JBBBVM010001137.1, on the reverse strand, counting down.
TAAGCTGCTTATACAAAAAAGTGCCAAAAAATCCATTTTTGTATATTCCATGTATAATATATGTATACTGACTAAAACGGCTATTTCTCTAAGGTTACCAATCAAAATTCTATATCAGTCGGACCAATAAATTCCGGATATCAAGAATAAGTAAGAAAGAAGTTGAAACATTACCAGAATATCAAGATCTTCATGGATCGAGAAGTCAGAAGTATTTGAAAGATGACTAAGATTAGCAGCAGACCAATTAAGACTAAGAGTAAGTGAACCAGTAAACATAGACCAAAAAGCTAGCAATAAAATTGCAAATAATACCCATAATTTGTATTTCCCTTTACCAAATAACCCATTACATCCTTCTTTTTTAACACTTGATGCAACTATTGGTGGAGCTACTGTTACTGTACTTGTAGTACTATTTCTAATTTGGGCTTCTTCATCTTTCATTTCTTGGTATATTCTCATGGTTTTTTGGACACCCTTTTGAGAAAAGATAAGATCTTTATAATCTACAAGAGCTGAAAGTAGAGCTTTGCAGAATCAAGATTTTAGTTTTAAGGAATAGTGTGTGGAAGTGAACATTGCATAAAATATGAGATGAGGATATTTATTAAAAAGGTAACCACCGACAAGAGTTAAGAGTGGGACAGTATCATTAACAATGTTAGTGTTCTCACTGTTTGTATGAATGAATTAGTTATAAACATGGCATGTGGGGTTTCTTAAATACATTGGACTAGCTTGGACTTTCAAGACTTTTGTGGGTCAGCTACGACATTGTTGGAAATACAGTCATATACATGGGTAGCTTAAAAGCTAGTAAAGCTTACTCGCCGAGATTTCTTAATGGTGTAAAGTATTTTGAAAAAACCCTATAGATTGGCCAAAAATAAATACTATTGTACCATATTAAGAGTATTTTAGACTTAATCCAACACAAATTACTATCTTTCGTATTTAAGTTTAGTATACGAGAGGATTTGATAGTTGAAAAATATTGATTCAATTGATTTTTTTTTTCATGAAGTTACCCTGTGCAAATCGGGGAAAAGCATATTTGATTGATTATATAAATACATTTGACTAGCTTGGTTTGTTGTTTATGCTATTGTATAGACTTTCAAGAATTTGGTAGGTTAGCCTTAGCTATAAAGATTATCTTTTCATACTAGGAGTGCTAAATTTAGTGTAGTGGTAGGGTGCGATCAGTGGCGGACCCAGGATTTTAAAATCATGGGTGCTCGTCGAAAATTATTTTTGGTAGAAGAGGAAAAAGGATATTAGATGTGGGTGCTCACTCAATGCTTATTTAATTTTTTTGTAAAATGCTTAAGTAAATATACTAACTCTAACTAAAAACAATGGGTGCTTGAGCACCACAATGCTCAATGTAGATCCGCCATTGGTCCGATAGATCCATTTACTAGGAAATGGTCTAATTCAATCGAATTTCTTTGTGAGAAAATTATATTGTGCGAATCAGGTAAATTGTTTGGTTACGTATAAACTGCAAAAAGTTTCTATGAGTGGTGGTGGTGATGGCCAGTATTTTCCTTTTAGTTCCGGCGAAAGAAATGTTTAAATGCTAGCCACTTATGGCAATCTGCCAGCACCTACTAGGAACTTATTGAACCAGATTTTTAGTGATCCGGCAGAAAGTGGTCCAAGTTTTGATGTTGAGGGCTAAAGTTAAACAGTTTTTCAAGAGAAGCCAAATGTTATTGGTGCCGCAGTATTCTTTTTCTGTAAAACTCCCTATAAGCTGTTGAATTATCTAAGTTAAGTCTAATGCACTGTTGAACTAAATCATCTTGACATTGGCTTAGCTTGGTTTGCTTCAACTCTTTGCATGGGCTTTTATGACTTGGTGGGGGTCAACTAAAAAGATTATCTTTTCGTATGTGTAAATACTAGTGCTAGATCTGGGTGGTGGCATTGTTACATGAACTTGCAATAAGTATTCGGATGCGTGCGAGTATCTAATATCAATATGTGCACCTATTTTGTGAAAGAAAGTTCTATCGTGTCCTAGGTAGCCATACTTGAGTAATTTGAGTCGGTTTTGAAACAATTCATTTTATTTTCTCCTTGACTTACTAAGTAAATTCATTTTATTTTAATGGGCAAGCGGTCATTATTTTTAGCCCTCGCAGCACTAACCTTATTGATTTCGATCCAATCTTGACACGGTAAAGACACCTCTTCCACAACTCCCCGTCCTATTGATGTCACTCTCTCCCGACTTGTCAAACCTTCTCTACCAGCTTGGTTCGACATATTGTTAAATATATATGTGACTTTAATCAGATGTAACAAGTTATTATCTCTGGTTATGATATTAGTTTTGATACGATGATTGCCTATTGATATAGATAAATTCACTTGATAATGTAAAATTTCTCTTCATTGTCAATTTACAAAAATGTCACATTCATAGGACACTCTTGCTCAGCACAAATACTTCTAGAAATAAAGAATCCATGCAGCATATGTTGTAATTCGAAAATACCACTCGTGATATTTATCTCGACTCAATTTCGGCAATATAATGAAATTATATTTCTAGAAGTGATACTAAAATGTTTATTTTTATAGAAATTATTACCATTTGTTTGACGAAGTTTCCTATTTTCTTAAGCTTCATTTATACTACTTATTCTTTATGAACAGCTTCCTGTAAATAGCCGGTACGTCGCCAGCTCCTTGTGTAGTGATGAAAGCAATCCATTTTGGAAAATCCTACAAATACAAAACCATGCCAATTGCCAAGTGTTTACAGCTTTCTGTTTTGACGAAGTTGCAATGAAAGTGGCCTTTTCACATTTGTTTGTCAAACTCTTTTAAGATAGTAATATACTTCCTAAAGCAAGAGGTTTCCTTCCTATAACGCGTCAAGTGTTTGTCAAGAAGCATTTTATCATATTTTAGTAATAATCACTTCTCTTTATTGACAAACTTGACCTTTTAAAAGATGTAGGAGTAATCCTTTCTTACGAAAGATGTTTATGATCATTCCTCCTTTTAGTAACTTTTCAGCTAAAGACGGTTTGTAGTTGCTCTTTTTAGAACCTGTAAAGTGTGTTGGTTTGGGAAAACTTCTGTCAAAGACTCCAAAGGTTATTTCTAAATTAATACTTATACCAGTTTAGTTAAAATACACAAATATAAGAAAAAAGAACACTAAAAGTCTTGGAGGTGAGTAAGAGTGTTCCCAACAAGCACAATCAACCAATAACTGTATTTCGAGTAAAATACTTAAAAGGTCACTCAACTTTGAGAAATGTGTGACCAAAGTCACTTTGCTTTGAATTGTACTAATAAAGTCACTCAACTTAAGGTAATTCTCAGCAAAAGTCATTGTAACCAGATTTTGCACAATCATCTCACCGAAAATCTGACATGGCATTTTTATTTTTAATTATATATACATGTGGCATACTTTATTGTCCATATAGGATTTTATAATAAGTTGAATTATTTTCTAAGGATTTGGAAAGTGTTCTTTTAAATTATTACAATAATAGAATATTGTGTCATTGCTAAATTTCTACGGGTACTGCCAAAATATTAGCTTTACTACTCTTTCAAGTACTTAACTCTTTAATTAGTTATGGTTAGAATATTTTTTTCAAATCTATTAGTTAAATATATATTTTATATAATAGATAATAGGTAGATTAGTTAAATATAATAGATAGTTAAATATATATTTTATCTAGTGTTTCCATTTTCTCAATTTCTTATTTGGATGAATGACACTTGGCCCTCCTTAAAACCAATGTTCTAGATTTAATAGGGTAAATAAAGGTATTTAACTATGGTTTGGACAAAATATTTTTCTATTTCAAATTCAATTTGTAATTTTTTATTATTGTTCGACAATGTGCACTCAAAAAATTAAGAATCATTTTAAATAAAAATTACTTTAATTGTTAAACAAACTCATCTTTTTTTAGATATAGAAGTGCAGAAGATCTATGTGATTTCTATAAGTATTATGAATTGGTTGGAAAGTTTCTTTCCAAGATAAAATGTGAATAACTATGAGCAGAATATTAGGTACTATCTTCTCAACTAGTTTTAACTGATGTGATTGTGTGAAAATAATTTCTTCGTATATTGTTATTTGAGTAAATTGACATTATTAAATCTTGTCTTGTTAATTCTATTCCTTACGATGTTATCACTTGCAAATAGTTTAACACTATTTTTGGTTTTCTGTTATATGTTTGAGATTGGATTAGCAAAAACAAAGTTTTATTAAAACAATAAATAAACGAAAATTTTGGAGACCGAAAAATAATTTAGGAGGAGGGATGAAATTTGCTGCTAAATTATAAGATATGTTAGATGCTTTGAATTTAAAATAGGAAGATATATTTTTCTAACCATGCTCAAATATTTAGTTTTACTTCATTAAATCTAGACCATCCATTTTGAAAAAGGAGATGGATCCGAAAATATGTGGAAGAGAAATGGGTTATGGATTAAGAGTTGGGTTAATCAACTTATTATAAAATCCTACATGGAAAATAAAATATGCCACATGTATATATAATTAAAAATAAAAATGCCATGTCAGATTTTCGGTAAGATGATTGTGCAAAATCCGGTTACAATGACTTTTGGTGAGAATTACCTTAAGTTGAGTGACTTTATTAGTACAATTCAAAGCAAAGTGACTTTGGTCATACATTTCTCAAAGTTGAGTGACTTTTTAAGTATTTTACTCCTGTATTTCAATCTCAAACTAGTTAGATAACTATAGCCATTATCTCAATTCAAGGTGATCACATACTAATTAAGACTATTAATATGAACGTGATGATATGTTGCTATGTTGTTACGATTTCATGTGCATCTTGGATAAGGAAAAAAACTGTGCAATAAGAACAAATTTATGTTTTGTTCTTTTGGACAAATAGACATTTCCTGAAAAATATATAGAAAGTGCAACTCTTACAGTTACTCACTAGTGGGCAATTCATACACACCCGATGTTTACACTAATCTAATAAATACATGATATGTGTATTATATATACCACATGTTGTACTTAACCATAGTTAAGTGATGTGTATTTTCACTATAATTTTTAACTGCTTAAATTAAATTCTATATTTTAGTGTAAACACCAAGAGCGGGTATTATCCTCACCCCACGGTCTGAGGATGCTTGGATCGGTGGAGATTTGTAGGATTAAAAGAATCCTTATCACATTTTAATGATCATACACAATTTTGGTTTGATTTGAACCATAAAACATGAGATGTGTTGCGCGGCGCCCTTTTGATGCCTTTGCGCGCGCAATGTTTTTGCACCACAGACGGATCAGACGAGTGTCAGCCGCTCGGCCGAGTGTCGGCCGTGCGCTGAACGAGTGTCAGTCGGCTGGACGAGGGCCAGTCATGCGCGCGATGAATGTCAGCCGCGTACTTGAGGGGAAGCCTTGGCCATGTCCTAGATGAGTGCTAGACATGTGCTAGATGAGGGCCAGCAAGGTGCTGGACGAGTGTCAGCTAGGCGCAGGCTGAGTGTCAGCCGTGTGCGGGCACGAGTGTCAGTGCCGCACGTTTTGGAGCTATAGTGGGAATCTTGGAATATAGGGTGAGGGCCTTGTTCCTAAGATGCTATAGAGTGTGCATACCAAGTTTGGTGCCGATCGGAGCTTGTTTGCCTATGGGCTTGACTTAGCCAAGAAGCAGTGGCATTGTGGTAATTATGCTGATCTTCCGAGGGCTATATCTCTTTCCACGAGTATGGGAATGAGATGAAACTTCATGGAGGTGTGAAGGAAGTCAAGAGGAATCTCTAGGAACAAACGACACCTCATTTGGAGGTCGGAGTGGAAAGTTAGACCCTTGTACGATTCTCGGGACAAAGGATGTCAAGTGCTATGACAGGGGTTTAATTTTTAAGGACATATATAAGGGGGGCAGACATGGTGACAGCCTACCAGCCCTCCCCGTGCACTTTGTCGGGAAGTCACACCAAGTGAGCTGCCTTGAGGAAGGACCTCAAGGGCCTGCCTGGACATCTCAAAGGAGTGTTCCAGGTATCCATACGAGTCAGGCGACTCTATGGACGGCGTGTGGCCAGAGGGCCAACGTTGGGCGGACAACGGGCGTCAGAGGCTTGAAGGAAGGAAAGACTAAGCCCCGCGGGCTGTCTTCGGATATGATAAAGACCTCTGTGCCGATTGAGTACTCGAGGAGCTATTGAGAGCCTCGTGTATTGACTTGCAAGCATGGCAAGGGTTCAACCATGCAAGCAAGGGCCCGTTGGCCTAGACGCGCAGTCGTGGGGCGACGCTGCGCTACTCAGGAGGGAGACATGATGCGAGGGCTACGCTTGCCATTGTCAGGAGACATTGGGAGGTATCTTTAGAGACGCACATGACAAGGGCCAAGGGCTAAAGAGTTGTCCTACTCGGGCGAAGCCAAGCCAAGTGCCAGGACACAAGGCGAGGGCCAAGCTTGAGGATTGCACTTCGCGCGCAGGAGCGACGCTTAGTGCTAGGCGAGGGACGGGCAGGTCCTAAGCCAACCCCGGAGGTGCGCACACTAAAGTTTCCGCATATGAGATGCGCACAAGGGAGAGACCTTCGGGCGGCACAGTTGAAGCTAGGCCTATTAGGCGAGCTTCCTAGAAACCTGGGATAAGGAGCAGGCTGGCTCGTAGTCAGGTGGGACTACGAGAGCCGCACAGGCCAAAGGTGTGTCGCTGTCATTGGGGAAGGTGCGGCCCGTGACAGTTGTAATGGATTAAATTGGCTGCTTTTAGACCTAGTTTCTAAAATAATAATTTGAGGATTTAAAATGGAAATTGGACTATAATTAAGAAACAAATTATATTTGGACTCATGATTGAATCGGTAGCTGAATTTTAAAGTTTAATATCGGATTACAGAGGAGTTAACAAGTGATAACCTCATTATTAGATCATTTGTGTAGCTTGAGTGAGGCGATTATAGATTGTTTGAGTGGATTTTGGAGACTTTAAGGTCGTAGTACTTGTCGTGTTTGAGATAAATGAGACTTAGAACTTCAGAATAGTGTTTCTTTTCTATGTTTATTTACTTTGGGACTATGTTTAGACTTGTGCTCAGAGCTATAAATGCTCTTGGGGGACTTAACGAAATGCTTTTGACTACTCTTTATTGTTGGTTTCCGCTTCATACATATAAGTTAAACTGTTTTGTCGAGTCTTAGGTGTGTAAACCAATTATAACATATATCAATCCCAGGTTTGATTAAATTGAGCTTAGGGAGGTATAATATTTGGGGTATGGGATAGGGGTGGGCGTATGGTACTTCGGTTCGGTATTTCGGTTTTCGGTTCGGCTTGTAGTGTAAAAAAAACCGTAATTTTTATAATTCGGTTCGGTTCGGTTTTTTAGTTCGGTACTTCGGTTCGGTGTTTCGGTTTAAACCAAAGTTTATGGCAAAAAAAAAAAAAAGTCCAAACAAGAAAATTTATAGCCTATAACTAACTAGCTATGGTTTACTATAATACGAACTTATAATACAAAAAATTTATAGCCTATGACTAACTAGCTATGGTTCACTATAATACAAAAAGTAATTACATTTAAATACTTTCTCTATTCTGCAAAATAAAAGATAGCAGAACCTTTAGTTAAATCAGTCAATATGTAGAATCATGTTACTTACTGACAATGGGTAACTTAGGGATTTAAGAAATATCTGGCATATGTGTAAAAAAAAAAAAAAAAAAAACTTCGGTTTTTTCGGGTTCCGAAATTTCGGATTGCCCGAAACCGAAAACCGAACCGAAAAACTAAAATTTTAAAATTTCTTGGACCGAAATACTGAACCCGAAATACCGAATTAATTCGGTTCGATTCGGTATTTCGATTTTTCCGGTTTAGTGCGCACTCCAATGGGACGGTAAATGGAAGAAATGAAAAAGAGACAGAAAGAAAGGGAAGGAGCTTAGAGAGAATGGAAGCTTGCTTGTGTGGGACTAGTTGGTTAAGTCCCATGCTTCATAAATTTTTTCCTCCGTGACTATGTTGAGGGATAAAATTATTGAGCTATGATTTACGTTTCACTACTGTTGGTTCCCGCTTCGTATATATATATATATTATAGCTCAAAAGACCTATTTAGTACTCCATAATTCAGTTCCAAATTGGTTATATATTAGTATCGGAAAATGGCCAAAAATACCCCTATCGTATCAGAAATTGTTCAATTTTACCCTTCGTCCACCTATGCGTAACTAAATACCCTCGCCGTTACTTTTTTGTAAAAAAATGCCCCAAAAACTAACAGACACGCCAACTGTGTATGGTGGGCCAAAACTAATCCTATTTGGCACAATATGACTGGTCCACGTGGGAACTAAATCCTAGTCAGCCTATGTGGTTACACTACACTAACTTAACTCAACCCAACTTTACTCTACTCAACCTGACCCACATTAAGCTAACCCGCGTATAAAATAACAAGGCGGCTAGTATTTAATTAAAATACTTATAAATATAAATAATTAATATAAAAAATAGAAAATTTTGTAAATAATTATAAATAATTGTACTTAATCATTAATAGATATAGATGACCATAAATAATGCTAATTAGATATATAAATAGCCACAAATAATTATTAAATGATATCGTAATGCGTTAAATTACACCAATAGCATACGTATTTTAGAAAATAGCCTAAATGAATGCAATTACGTAATATAGTCACAATTAAATAAATATTATATAAATAGGGAACTAATAATAATATTACATACGTAAAATGCATGCTATCTAATGCAGTTTTATTTGGAAAAGTACTATTGTAAATTTTAATTAAATATAGCCAAATTGCGAAAAACTGAGGGACAAAATTGGGTATCAACAACAAACATAAACATAGAAAAAAAAAAGACCAATATATCAAAATTAGTTGACAAGCAAAACATTATGTGGACATTTGTAGAATCGACGTCCAAAATTATTATTCATCTTTGCCGTTAATTGAGTAGAAATCATCTCACACCTACATCTACGAGGTTGAAATGAGTCACCTGAACATTCAGATTTCTCGGACATAGTTACATATTCTGAATTTTGTTTTAAACAATATGAAGAAACAAGAATGGTGAAATGGAGTATATTATATTAGGATTGAGTTTTATTGCAGAGGGAAGGGTTATTTACGCGGGATAGGTTAATGTGGGTCAGGTTGGGTAGAGTAAAGTTGGGTTGAGTTAAATTAGTGTAACCACATAGCTGACTAGGATTTAGTTTTCATGTGGACCAATCATATTGTGCCAAATAGGATTAGTTTTGGCCCACCATATACAGTTGGCATGTCTGTTAGTTTTTGGGGTATATTTTTACAAAAAGTTAACGGCGAGGGTATTTAGTTACGCATAGGTGGACGAAGGGTAAAATTGAACAATTTCTGATACGATAGGGGTATTTTTGGCCATTTTCCGTATTAGTATATACTTGCAAACTCTTTCTGTTTTTTCAATTTTGTTTCGGTATAAACGAAACCCAAAGTCTAATAGAACTTTTCATGGTTTGATCATTTTATTGTGATTGTTAGCCTACCGTATCCTTCTCCTTAATTGAGCTTTAATCAAGTACAAAAAAATAAGGACAAGTTGCTTTTTCACAAATTCTAATAGCATGTTTGACATTGTTTCTCAAAAGTCAAAAGTGTATTTTTTTTTTTTTAGAATTTTGAGGTGTTTGGCCAAAAAAAAATACTTTTGGTAGAAGCAGAATTATTTTTTCTGCTTTTGGTGATAAGCTACAAAGCAAAAGCAGTTTATTAATTTTTCAAGACAAAAATATTCTTATTAGAAATTTAGATTTACCAAATTATCCCTTATTAATTAACCATATCTCTCGCAAAATAAAATTATATTTCTCTTTTTCTCATTTTTTCTATTTTATGCTTTTACAAATCGTCTTCCTCTTAGGACTAGTTTTTATTTTTAGGATTTCTATCAGACGTATATAGGATCTCCTATTCTTTAAATCATCTTTTAAAAAGTAAATAATTACTAAAAATTTCTAATTCTGTTATCACTTTGATTAACTACTCCATATTTTATATAGTTCAATAGTTTAAGTTTATATATTTTACATTATGTTTTACATTTTAACTAAATAATTTTTTTTAGTAAAAGTCTTTTATGATAAACAATTTAAAATTATTATTTTTATTTCTATTAATCCAAATGTAAAATAAATTTTAGATGTTCTTTTCGTAATTTAACAGTCAAAAGTACTTTTCGTAAAGATTAACCAAACATAAATTATTTATCAAAAGTATTTCTCCAATAAGTTGTCCAAACACAATTTGCTTATTATCTAAAAGTACTTCTTTTCAAAATACTTATGACAAAGTACTTATCAAATTAAGCAATTTTTTTCAACAATCCCAAACATGTTCTAAGTACACCTCATTTGTATCCCTTACAAGTAGGACCCTCAAGGCTTGGACTTTCTTTAGTAGAAACTCAGAAAGTCCTAGCAATCAGCCATGGCAACTCGCCAGGAAGTAACTCTAAATTCTAACATCGAAGCTAAAAATTAAACATTTTTTTTAGAGTCAAAATAGCAACGCTAGAGTATTTTATTTCTACATATCTTCAAAAATTATTTGTATTGTTAATGTTCGTTGCATGAACTCGTACACTACACTCGTTCAATACAACTACGTCTAGAAACTAAAGAACCCATGGCATACGTTGTCATTGACAATACTACTCGTAACACGATATCTGAACTCAATCTCGGCAATATATTCCAAAATTGGTACTTTGAATGCTTATTTTTATAAAAAAGTAGTATTACCATAGGACTTGCGAATTTTCCAAAAACAACAAATTAAGTTAGTAAAAAAAATTAGACAAAGTTGGTCGTCGTTGCTTGTAAACTTACATTTGTACTTATCCTTTATGAACAGCTTCCCAAATAACGAGAAGTTGGCCAGTGATGTATAATCTATCTTGGTTTGATTGTTGCTGTAGTTTTGATTTCACTACTGTTTATTGTTGGTTTCCACCTAATATACACAAATTAGACTGTAAGTTGTGGAATCTTTTATTTGTGATTGGAAAGATGCTTCACCTAGTAGGTAATAGGTCAACAAACCACTCTAATATATACCAATCCCAAACTGGTTATACATACACTCACACACTCTTGGTGATTTTTCAATTCTGTTCCGACCTAAGCGAAATCCAGTGTCCAAATGAACACTCTTCAAATAAAAGTCAGTAGAACATATAATTGCTTGACCATTTCATTATGATTATTAGGACAAGTTGCTTTTATAACAAACTCTATGTCCACTATGAGGTATCAAAGGAAGAAGCTGCTCAGAAAATTGCAATGTAACTAATCATGGACAATTAGTCTCATATGTCCAGACATAATATTGGCAATTCATCATTGCAACCACATAAACCAAGAACATTTCAACACAATAACACAACAAATAACAATTCAAACTAGAAAAGAAACTAAAAAACACAAAATATAAGAAAACTTATTTATACAATTAACTTTCAGAGAAAAATCCATTAAAGGAAATTTATGCAGACATTCAACACGGCATCAGGTTCTGACCGCCCGTCCGCTTTTTCTCATCATTAAGCAACAATTTAATTAACTCAATTAAAAAAACACTAAATAAAATAAATATTTCCAAACAAAATATTTTTAAGAGGCATCAGAAAATTAAATTGAGAGTTAGTTTTCTACATCTAATTTTCAGTGTGTAGTATAAGATTTTTTGTTTCACATCACTTGCCTCCAACATTACAACTTCAACCAGACTTATAACCAAAATATATTACGACACTTAAAAATTAACCCTTTTTCAAACCAACCAAAAGAAGGACATTTCATTAACCTAACAATATACCCAATACTCAGTATAACACAGAGACACAGAGGCTGGGGTGAGATGTACAGAGACCTTACCCTATCTAAGTGACAAGACTGTTTCCGATAGACATTCAATCAAGTAAGGACGGGAGGGTGAGATATACACAGACCTTACACACCAAAGTAATCAGACTAGACCCTCACCTAAGTAGACACATTCCTTAGCCACAAACATGGAAGACTATTTCCGATAGACCATCGACTAAAATAAAAAAGAATGGCATCAGATAATAAGCGGAGTAAATAATCAACAGAATGATTCAGGATTTACAATATATATCATCATATGCCATAAAAAGAATTTAAAAAAAATGGGAATTGTAAGAATATTGGCAGGTCCATTTGACTCTAAAGCAATAAAAAGTAAAAATGCAATGAGCTGGTAAGCCAACCTTTTAAATTTATGCATCAGTTATATCTTCTTGTTCATATAATCAAGTACAAGAAGAGGGTAAAGCCTGATGCTATAAAATAAAGAAGATTATAGACAAATGACTATTTTTGCAAACAGAATTGACAGAGAAAAGTGAAGGTTTTGTGTTAAGAAGTATTGGAGAAAATCTTGTATATATAGGGGCTGCGATCATGCTAGGGTTTAGTTGGAGTGTGTTATAAATGGGCTTCAAGGAATTTCACTAACGAGCCATTGGACAAAAAAGTTCACTTGGTGTCCTCAAAATTGTAAAAAATTGGCTCCGTAGCCTGTTTGAACCGCACGAAATGAAAATTAGCCAGCATTTCAAAAATTTAAAAGAACTAACTAGATTTGACGAACACCGAAAAATCCTAGAATCAGTATTTATACTGAAATCACTTAAATATAAAATCTAGTAAATTGGGCTAAGTGCACGAAAGGCCACTTTTGCCACTGGTCTTAGGGCACAGGCCACTAATACCAAAACATTTAGTCTGTGGCCACTTTTGCTTAAAGAGATTGAACTTCAGTCCAGAGGCCGGATTGAAGTTCAGTCCTTAAAAATTGAACTTCAATCCACGGCCATATGGACTGAAGTTCAGTCCAGTCCTTAAGATGGAACTTCAGTCCATGGCCATGGACTGAACTTCAGTCCATGACCATACCATGGACTGAAGTTCAGTCCATGGCCATATGGACTGAAAGTTCAGTCCTTAAGAGATGGAACTTCAGTCCAGGGGCCGTATGGACTGAAGTTCAGTCAACTATCAGAACTTAAGTCAACATTTATTTAGTAAAGGCCCAAAAGTGGCCTCTAGTATAAGACCAAAGAAAATAGTGGCCTCAAACTAAATACCAGTGTTAAAAGTGGCTGCTGGGCGAAATTTTTACAAAATTATTGGGATTTCTGGTACATTAAATATGAAGCTCTGAGAAAAAATTTCTGGAACTTTAAACTAAACTCCATATTTTTTACTGAAGTTTTGTTCAAATTCTCGGACGTTTGTATTGTGGCAAGTCTTAAAAATGTACATTTTTAAAATCTAGCTACTTTTTGAAAAGTTTGTAATTGGTGGCTGATTCTTTCTTAATGGTGCAACTGGCTTGTAATCAAAATCTCACTTCAAAATTGACTAGTTTTGTGAGTTTGTCCTTAATAAATATGATTTTAGCAAAATGTCTTCCCTTAGTCCATAATCAACACTTCAAGTTATCTATTGACAAGGTGCCTTATAGGAAAAAAATCAAGTGCCAAGTGTTGTCTAGGCAATACTCAAGTTATCTAATGGAATGCAAAAAGAAATTTGAAGGGGCAAGTGCTTCCGAGAGAACATGATATTCAATGACAAATGTTGCATATAAAAGATGGGTCAAAGACAAACACATACATTTAGATCGTATTTACTGATTCTATTAGCACTGATTTATCTTCTAAATAGCAGTCGTACGATAGCTATTGGTGCACTTCATCCTATCCAAGTTGATAAATTTTAAATTTGTCCATGAAATAATTGTGGAGTTACAGTGCTAATATAATTTAAAGACTTCTAAGCAACTGATATTCAAATCCCTAGAAATTTTAATAATCGTACTTTGAAACTATTTACTATTTAGCCTAAGGTTTTCATACTGGAAAATTGTAAATTATTTCAATAGTATGGCACTAATAATTTTGAAAATGATGAAGATGACTAGAGGATATGCATAATTGCACGTGATAGGTATGCAATTGTGCTTGTGGTTGGAAAATCTGTCAATTTGGTACTATTTTCCCACCACATTAAACCAATGTTTTTCACTATCTAACACGAAAAATTGTGATCTGAGCAGCGTTGAACGTAGAATCAAATTTATTATCCCTAAAAGATGATCAATAGGCTAAACGATAAATAATAAAAAGTGGTTCGAACAATAAAGTAAATACGACAAAAGCTAATAAGTAGTAAATAAAGAAATTATATTTCCAAGTTTCTTATTTAACTCTAAAGAACTATCATTTTGTTTTAATTATTCAAAAAATATTTTCTGATTGTTCCACCACAGTAAGCCAATGTTTTTCACTATCTAACACATAAAATTGTGATATGAGCAATGTTGGATGTAAAATCAAATTTGTGTATGCCTAAAAATTGTTTAATAGGTTAAACAGATAAATAATAGAAAGGGGCTTAAGCAATAAAGTAAATAGAAAAGACAAATAAGCAGTAAATAAAGAGATTGTATTACTTGAGAATATTAGAATTTTTGAAACATTCTTTAATTATTAATACAACAGGAGAGATGGGTATTTATAGTTGTAGATTCACCTCCGTCCTAATTATGATAAAATACAATAACTATTGGATGTGTGCCTGTTTACTCAAGTCGGTGATACTAATTAACCTTCACTAAATCTTACTGCATTGCAATCATGGGTGATATAATTAACCTTCACTAAATCTTAGGAGATGTTTGGTTTGATGTATTGGCTAACTAATACATGGATAAAGAGTTAATACCTTGTTTGGTTACTAAAAGCACATGAGGTATAACTAATACATGGTTAAGTTTATACCTCAAATGGGGTACTATTTAATCCCTAGGACACCATGGTATTATTAATACCATGTCTTACAATACATGGATTAAGTAATATTGTGTCTATCCACTTTTTAATACAATGAACCAAACACTGGATAAAATTTAATCCTTGCATTACAAATCCCTGTATTACTAATCCATGTATTATTAATCCCTGTATTATAATCCCCGTATAACTAGTGCATCAAACCAAACGACCCCTTAGTGTATTGCAATCTTGACTAGATTTCATTGCAATCTATATCATTGACTTATAGCCCTATAAAAATGTGAGGTTTCTCCTTTATTTGAAGAGCATCACAATTCACAAACAACATAAACATGGAGAAAAATATAACCTTTTTTCTTCTTATTGTCTTCCTATTCATTTGTCAATTTATGGCCACAGTCCGATCAGCATACCCTCCTTGTGATACGTGCACTTGTACTGGAAATCAGTGCAAACCACGAGAAGGTCCAGCATCCCACTATCAATATGAGTGGCCGGAATTGATAGGAGTTGATGTCTTTAAAGCCAAAGACATCATAGAAAAGTCAAATCCACATGTTACTGGCGTTATAACGCCTGGTTGTATTCATGCTGCAAATGATATTTGTTGCAATCGTGTGTGGATTTGCCAAGAGGGAGATGAAGTTGTTGGGGACGTTCCAATAGTTGGGTAATAAAAAATGATGAAGTAGTTAGATCTGATTATGGATCTGCATTGTCATTATCAATATTGAAATGTTGTCTTATATAAAGGTCTTTTTCAAACAATATTATATGGATATGAATTTGTTTTAAGCATGAACGCGAAATATTTTGTGCACCAAAATTTTTCTTTTTATGAATTTGTTTTAAATTTTTTGAGAGAAGGAAAGACAAGAAAAAATATCTGCTATCTTCCTTATCATAGTTAAAAAAACAAATCTGAGAAGTTACGACTTCAAATTTCATTAAAAACCTTTTAAAAAAACAAGAGTAAGGAAACAGGTAGAGGCTAATTGTTTATACCTACACAATCAAACAATTTAATTTGAGCGGTTAAAAATTAAATGAGATACATATTTGTTAACCATGATCACTTGAGAAAAGTATGAAAAACAAATATCCTCCATTAATTGGCTTGGTGTAAATACTTTGCGTCACCTAGATCATGAATAATGAATAGGCCGCTTAAACAAAAAATAATTTTTTGGAATCACACATGAATATTTTATGTGTATATTTAATTGTATAATCTATATATCTTGACTAGACCGACTATTTCGGCAAATTTCCTAAATTTTTACCTTGTCGATCTGTACAAGAATATATTGACATTAGTTAAGGAGGCCCTAGAATCCCGTTCTTTATGTTCATTTTCCTTGTTAACATCAGGAGACAAAAGGCAATCCATTGACTAACCACTTATATTAAAGTTGAGGAAAATTGGAGAATTGAAGTTGGATGAGAAGTACGGACCGTTGGCTGAAGTAGCCCCATATAGTGTGATGAACTACTTCTGAACTATAGTTTTGTTAGCTGTACTTTGTGCCTTCAACATGTCTTTGCTAGTCTCAACTCTCAAGCTTTAGAATAAAGCAATGTTCATCCTTAATTTTCTTTTCTCCAATACAAACAGCATTCACAAATAAATTGGTTGTTGATCTTGGGTCTAATCCCTGTTGATCATGAAGAGTCATGAAGAACACATGGAAAAGAGTGACTTGCATTTAAACAAAGACAAGTACGTTACATTAGTCAAACCAAAAGATGATAAATAAAAATTGTTAAGAATTATCGTTAGATTTCAGGGAATAGGGTTAAAAAAGCTCAAGTATACCCCTTCCCTACAAATTACAAAAGGTCTTAATCCTACCTTTTGTTATATCTTAGAGTCATTCATATTCTTATTGTTAGTAAATCGTCTCATTTTTTCACTTGATTATATCGGAGCTCAAACCTGAAAACATGAAGTATAGCAGACGGGTAACTCTAAACAATAGATAAGTAGCACTTTCCATTTGGTTTACTTGCTTCCATCTTTCTTAACTTCTCCTACCTTGTTAGGTGAAAGTTTGAGCATTTGTGTTGATATCTCTAGCTTAATGTGTTTGAGATACAAATTCCTTGGATGCATACCACTAATATTAAGTTAAGTTCGAATCTCTTATATTCTTGCAAGGTACTATGACACCATTCTAGAGCACTAACTGGTGATATAGTTTTGCTTCATTTGGACGGGTAATAACTTGTCTTTTTTAGCTGATAAATAGTGGTAAGATCTAATTAGTTTTTATGTGCTTAATATTTTATAGTTTCTTTTTATCGGCGTGTAATTATATGTACCTTGTTTCTAGGAAAATATGGACTACATTGTTGGCGACATGGTACGACAATGCAGAAGCTATTGGAAGAATATTTGTTGGCTTACTAAGCTATTTTTCGAGGACTTAATATAATTGTATATCATGTTCTGTTCTTTTCCTTGAGCAAAAACACACTTTTAGGAATCACATGATGAAAATGTCTTGTGAGGCAACTTTCTGTAATGACCTTTATATATTTTTATGATATACTAGTTTATACATTTCAAGAATTTGTGATTATTTCAAGTTTATGACTTTCGTTTGAATTCATTGGATGAATTAGAAGGAAATAGAAATTGTGCATGTAGCAACAATTCTACCTAACTAACTTTCCAACGAATTTTAGCAACAACTAATATAGTCGGCAAAAAATTAGATTTTATTGCAACAATAATTTTTGTTGCCATGTCTTAATATGCGACAACTATCTGACTTTTTAACAAAAAAAAATATATATATGACAACTGTTGGAAATTGGATTCGGGGCACCCATGTGGGTCAATCCGGATGCATGTTAAATATATATAAATATATATATGTGTTATATATTTATTAGAATATTTATTAAAAGAAAAAGAGAGTACATGTTTATTGGAAATAGTATGTAGAGCCCGTTTGGGTGAGCTTAAAAGCGGTTTATAAGCACATTAGCAAATATTTCGTAACTTAAAAATTATGGGCTTATTAGCACTTGTGTGCTTAAAAAAACCAAAAGCCAAAAGTTAGTATTTGCTAACTTCTCAAAAAGTGGCTTATGAGCTTATAAGCCACTTAAAAAAGTGGCTTATAAGTCCACCCAAACAGGCTCGTAGAGTTGTCTCCTCATAATTAACAAAAGTGAGTCCTAAATTGTTGGAACTCTCAAGTTATTTCGTGCTTTCTTTTCTGTGAAAGCAGAAAGAAGATAATTTGTTCTTCTTCTAGATAAGAAACAAACCTACTTCTCTTCCAAATAGTTGGAATAGAAAACTCTCTTCTTCTATGTGATGAACTACTATGGTAGATTGCCGAGGAGAACATAAGCGATTTTCTACAAATTGGAACTCCACGATCTGTAACTCAGATACGACTTTAGACTGTAAATTTATCAATACAGTTCGTGTTAATACATGGGATTGTATTGTCGACTAGTGAAACAAATATGGTAATTCCTGGGCAAATTATATGTTCTTGGATTGTGTGTAATCCTTCATTCGTATCAGAGCCCATGTTATTTATTTCCTAGTCATGAATTTACTTCTCCAAAATACTTTCGTGAGTATTTTAACGTTGTTACAATTGTTTAACCTAGATCCGATTTTAGGCCAATTAACAATTAAATTTGTATTTGCGGGGTCACGATCAATAGTTGAGATTAAGGGTTTGTATGATGAGCTGAGATGATAACAATATGCACATATGAGCTAATAAAAGTAATGCACAAAATGTAGACAAGGAGAAGTAACCGTATCGTATCACTCGTCCTCGAAGAGAGTTCTTCGATATCAGTCGCTCTCCAGAAGAGTAAAGCAGAGAACTAAATAAGAACAGAGGGAATAACTGAGCAAGATCGAGAGAGAGAGAGTATTCTTATTGATATTGCAGATAGGAAGTCCAAGTTGTTTACAATCGATTAAGGCGAATGCTATTTATAAGCCTGGTAGGTACCCGTTGGGATTTTTGTAACCGCTGGGTGTGGATCCGTCTAGATAAGTAACTGCCGGTCGCCTATCCGTTGGAGTTATAACCGCTGGGTCGTAATGATTGCTTTAATGACCATTAATAGATTGATCGTGGATGATCGTGTTAATAACTGTTCATTTAGATCGTGTTGACCGTTGAAGTGTTTCATAACTCCCTTAGGTCTGCTCGTGATAGATGTCTGTCCGCTAGATGTCTGTCCGTTGAAATGTCTGTCCGTGTAACGTGGAAGACACGTGTCACCATTCCAAGTCTAGTCAGCTTTTATCCAATACAGATAGTCCCCGCACTTCTCGAGCAGAGTATCTGTTCGAGGAGTGGATACGATTTTTGGCGGGAATTTCTTGAGAATTTTTGTCTTCGTGTGATGTATCTTGATGACGTATGATCCTTATCAGCTAAGTGACAAGCCTTCTAAGTGACAAGCCTTCATGACGTGCGCATTTAATGCGCCGTAACAAAAAGTAACTGCAGCTGGCGTGCCTGCGAGACTGCAGGTCATTCCGAAATGACTATTACGTGCCCCAAGGGTAAAAGAAATAATTTTAACCACTTCAGTCACGTGCACACGTCGTCTGTTGATCGCGAGGTGACCGCTACTTTCCGAGTAATGATGATACTATAAAGTTTTGGCGAACCCTATTCTCCTTCTCAATGGCCGGATCTGATCGGGGTTTCTCGGATGGCTTCCACGTGTCTTGAAAAAGTTGGTGGGGCTAAATTTTCACTCCTATAAATAGGGGTTTGCCTGATGAGAAACCTTTTAATTGCCTTTATTTCTTCTCCGCTGTTCTTTGAAAATACTTTGAACTAGCTTTGAATTCACTCCTGATAACTTCATACTTTTCTTGTAACCATGACTTCACGATCTAGGAAAAACCAGGGCACTGATGTTGCTGGTAGTTCCTCGGCGGCCACTCCCAGGTCCCGGGCTACACAAGCTACTGCTGCAGAGATAATCTCCAAGAAGTGGGGGTGAACTTGAGGCGGATTGTAACATTAAGTCCTTCCATAATAGGGAGGGAGATACGCGGAACTGGCCGGCGTATAGGTATAAGTCTGGGATCACGAAAGAGGTGATCCCACGAGTAAGGATGGACTGCCATTGGGGCGATGAGGTTCCCCTCTTGCCGGTCTCCGAGAATGAGATATTAGTTCCCATAGGGCTGGGTGGACAGCCATGTGCACCTACCCTTTCACCGTGGGAAGCAGATTACCCCTGCATCCTGTGCTGGAGAGGCTCTGCAGGGAGTATCTCCTCTGTCCGGGGCAGCTGAGCCCCAGTATGTATAGAATAGTTACTCTTTTGGATCGGTTCACGGCAGGAACCGATCAATCTTTTGGTTATGAGCATTTTATTTCTTTGTATAGTATACAAATTTCAATAGACGGCTATGTAAATACCAGAATGCGCGGAAGCAAGGGCTTGGTGCGCAGTTCTGAGGATACCGGTGACCGAGGCTGGGCACACCGGTATCTGTTTGTGCGCTCCTCGGCCTTGACTTTTGACGACAAGGCCTACCTTCCAGAAGTCTGGAATAAGAAGCGTAAGTCCCCGAGTATTTTTTGACGTTCTTCGTGCTTTTTCTTCTTCTCATTTTCTAAATCCGTTCAATTTTTGTAGCGGCCAAGCAACCCTACGGAGGACTCATCTCTGTCGAAGATTTGAGGGCGTGGGTTGAGCCAATTTTGAAGGAGTTTACTCCTGAGAAGAGAGAGTGGATGTATTTTGCCACTCAGAAGAGTTTGGTTGTACAAAATCATGGTGAGAACATTTCCTTTTCATGATCGTTCTTCTTCTTTGAACCTTCTCCATATCTGACCATTTTACCTTATAGGTTTGGGCACTTCAGGAGATTTCTTCCTTGCTCCTCCTCAAGATAGGCCTCCCGAGCCTGTGGCTGACCCAGAAGCTGAAGCTGAGGCTATACTAGCTTCAGTGGGTGCTCTGCGCAGCAGGGAGGGAGGCGAAGAACTCCTGTCCGTTGGACTGGGCTCCTTGAAGAGGAAGAAGAGGAGCCAAGGTGAGGGCGGAGCGCGGAAAAAGTCTGCTCGTAAGACTTCCGTGGCTGCCGGCCAAACCTCGTCGGCTGGCGGTGATCCTTCCTCTAGGGCCAGTGTACCGAAGCCCGTAGAAGAGAATGCCGGAGCTGCTGCTGAAGTCCCCGAGTCTGCACGGGGAGAGGGCGTAGCCAAGGAGGTTATCACTCTTTCGGACACTGAGGTCGAAGTTGATGCTCCTCTTAGGCGAAGGCCTCATCTCCGTAGTGACAGGAGAAGGGCCGAGGAGGAAGCTGTCCGTACTCCGCAGGGGAGTCCCCGAGTTAGTGACGGGGCGGAAGCAGGTCCTTCTCGTGTCGACAAGGGGAAGAAAAAAGTAGGCGAGGAAGAAGAAGAAGAGGTGAAAGAAGAAGTAAGAGAAGAAGCTTCCCAAGAGGGTAGCCAGGGTCCTCGTGTTTATTGTTTCGAGGACCTGGAGAATGTGGCTACTGTGGGGGCGGCTCCCGTTGTTCTTCGTGAATGTTAGACAATAGATCCTGGAGTGGAAGGTGACTCTAGCCTTTCCTCGTCAAGATTCGTTTGGCGGTCAGTTATTGGTGGCCGGACAGAGTTGAATGACATCAGGGGAATGCGTTACAAGTTCGGGCCAAATTATCCCTCTGAACAGGCTTGGGAACCTAAGTTCTGGGAGAGGAAGCACACTTTGAAGCTTGCCCCTGATGTCAACTTCGTAACTAGGCCACGCAGCTTGGCTAAGGCAGTATCTTCGCTCATCGGTCCTCGTGAAGAATGGGTGCTGAGGGAGCTAACCGATGAGGAGTTGGCCTTCCAGATCTGACTCTGCCCGGGTAAGTTCTTTCTGCTTTGTTTTGGGAATAACTTCTAGCCTCTCTGACTTACTTTGCTTTTTTCAGTCGAGTATGCTGGCTGCCGAGCTCAGGTTTCGCTCCAGGCTTAACAACGCCAATAAAGTGGTTGAAGTGAAAAAGGAGTTGCTGGAAGCTTTGAAGGATAACAAGACTCTGATAGAGCAGTGTGGTTTCCTTGGTGGTGAGGTTAACTGGTTGACTGATGTCAACAACGAATGTGTTGAGCAAACCAATGTGCTCACCAGGGAGAAGGACCTTCTTCTCGAAGAGAAAGAAGGGTTCGCATGCTCTGTCCAAGGCTTGGAGGGACTGCTTGAAGATTGTCAAAATTTTCTGAACAGCGCTATCGAAGATCGTACATCTCTTGAGATGGATCTGCAGAGAGCTAATGAAGAATCAGTTAAAGCCAGGGCTGATCTCCAGGCTGCCAAGGATCAGGTCGCTCAGTTAATGAGTGTTCAGACCGCATTAACCAAGGACTTGGCGAACCTGCGTGATCAGTCTGAAATCAAAACCAAGCTTGCAGCTCTTGAGGCCAAGCGTACATTGCTCGTGCAGATTCAAGCTGGACAAGTTAATGTCGAGGAGATGCTGCAGACAACAAAGAACGCTGTTCGAAGAATAAATCAAGCATTGGGTCTCTCCCCTGAAAAGTCCGAAGGTGATGATGATGATGAAGACGAAGATGACGGCGAGAATTCAGGGAACGACGGCAGGACTGACGGAGCTGGTGCATCGGGTTCTGGTCGTAGCCCTAAATGTTAATGCCCTTTTCAATATGTGATTGATGTAGTTTTTATTGTCTGGCGAGAGCCGGACTTGTTTGTTGATGGACAGAAGTCTAGTAGAGACTTTCTGGTCCTTTGTATGGCCGGTTTGTTTGGCCTTTGAACAGTCTGCGAATTTCTGTCAGCCGTATTCGGCATTTTATCAATTCACAAAGATAATGTATATATGCTGTTTAGATCTGTCCAGTGACTATATTTAGTTTGAACTTCTTGATCTTTTGTTTGCATGTGGTTTGGCTTTCATGCCTTATGATTGGGAGTTTTCTGAAGTAAGAACTTTATTAAGTTCGTATCTTTCAAGAGTCTGCCCGAATATTTTTAACTTAGCCTTTCGTTAGGAAGAGGTCGTAAGTTGCAAGTAGTCTGACCGTATTGTGGTCGTTTAGAGTTTTAGCCGAATCGTTGCTCTGTGCGTATAACTTTGCTTATCGTTTCGATTGTTGAAAGTTGTTGCATGGCTTTGTAGATTGGCTCTGGCCGAGTCGTTGGCCTTGTGAACGACTTCTCTTATTTTCGTGGAAGCTTTGTCACATGAAAGTTTTTGTTTTGTGAATGACTCCTCTTATTTGCCGTGGAAGTCTTATCACGTAAAAGTTTCTTGAAAAACTTTTAAAAGTTTGCCTTTTGGTAAGGTCTTTTGCTTTTATGAAGGTCTTATCTGGCCTACAGGGGCCCCTCACCACCCTCATTGTTTTTATGTTGGAGCACGTAAAGTGACAACATGAAAAAAGTTTTCGGTGAGCTGCATATAGAACACATATAACCAAACAAGGAGTGTGTCCGTTGTGGGATTCGAACCCACAGCCGCGAAGTTGAAGAACTTCGAGCTCTACCAGTTGAGCTAAACGGATCTGACCTTGTTCAGGTCGTTAGTACCATTTAGAGATAATATATAATAAAAGTAAGAACTTTCATAAAGATAAAAGGTAAGTGTAAGATAACTAACCGTTTTACTACTTAAAAGCGATACCTTTTGAGGTGAACCACATTCCAACTGTTCGGGACAGTAGAGCCGTCTAGTCGTGCCAAACGATAAGACCCTTTACCGACCGAAGCAATTACTTTGTAGGGTCCCTCCCAGTTAGGACCAAGCTTGCCTGAATTTGTTTCTTGTGTGCTCTGGGAGACTTTTCTGAGTACAAAATCCCCGACCTGGAAGCTTCGTACGCGTAGTCCCCGATTGTAGTATTGCTCGACACGTTCTTTTTGAGCGACTACTCGTACAAGGGCTAGCTCTCTGCGTTCTTCGAGGAGGTCCAGCTCTTCAGATAGATTGACTGAGTTTGATTCCTCAGTGGCATGTACGTATCGTAAGCTGGGCTCTCCGATTTCAACTGGGATTAGAGCATCTGCACCATACACTAATGAGTAAGGAGTTTTTCCTGTACTCATTTTTATAGTTGTGCGATAAGCCCATAATACTCCAGGTAACTCCTCTACCCAACATCCCTTTGTCTGCTCGAGGCGCTTTTTAAGGGACTCAACGATGATTTTGTTGGTAGATTCCGCCTGTCCGTTTGCAACAGGATGATATGGAGAAGAAGTGATCCTTTTGATGTGCAGATCATCGAGGAACCTAGTCACTTTCTGGCCGATGAATTGTGGGCCGTTGTCCATGACTATTTTCTTAGGGGATCCATAGCGACACACGACAAAACGCCAGAGGAAGTCAACGACTTCTGTTTGTCGTATCCTTGAGTATGCTGCCGCTTCGACCCACTTTGTGAAGTAGTCAGTGATGATTAGTAAGAATCGCATCCCCCTTGGTGCTGTGGGAAGAGGTCTAACGATGTCCATCCCCCATTTCATGAAGGGCCACGGGGAGATTATTGAATAGAGTGGCTCTGCTGGTTGGTGGAGAAGATGAGCGAACCTTTGGCATTTGTCACACTTCTTGACAAACTCGTTCGTATCTTTCTCCATCTTGTCCCAATAATAGCCTGCACGAATCAGCTTCCGGGTTAGTGCCTTACCTCCGGAGTGATTTCCGCAACAACCTTTGTGGACTTCTCTCATTACGTAATTGATCTGATTAGGTCCAAGGCATTTTGCAAGAGGTCCTGCGAACATCCTCCGGTAAAGCTCGTCGTTGAGAATTGTATATCGGGCAGCTTTCACTCGGAGTTTGCGTGCAGCTTTTGCATCTGCAGGTAGAGTTCCATGGATAAGAAAATTTGTTATCTCATTCCGCCAGTCCCAAGTAGCGTTGATCGTATTGACATCGAACTTGTCTCTATCCATGGTCGTGTAGAGAAGTTGGACCACAGCTGAAGAGCTGGCTGCCCCTATCTCTGCCACTGATCCCATGTTTGCAAGAGCATCGGCTTCGTGGTTCTCTTCCCATGGAATCTAGACCGCTTCCCATTCGCCGAACTGTGCTAAGAGTTCTTTCACTCGGGCGAGGTATATTTGCATCCTGGATTCTCGTGCAATGAAACCTCCATTGATTTGATTGACCACGAGCTGAGAGTCACTTTTTAGCTTGACGATGGTTGCTCCATAACTTCGGGCTAGTTCCAATCCTGTAATAACGGCCTCATATTCGGCCTCATTGTTAGTAATAAATGGGCACTTGATATCCTGCCTTTCCGTTTCGCCGGATGGGGCAACAAGAACCAGTCCAAGGCCGGACCCTTTTACGCTCGAGGAGCCATCTGTGTGAAGGGCCCATGTGCCGGGAGCCTGCCCTGCATAAAGAATAGATTCCCTTTCTGCCTCAAGGTATATGTTAGTGCTGAAGTCGACTACGAAGTCTGCTAGGACTTGCGATTTTATCGCTACTCTAGGCTGATAGGTTATATCAAATTCAGATAATTCTATAGCCCATTTCACCAGCCTTCCTGAAAATTCAGGTTTGTGCAGAACATTTCGCAAAGGAAAAGTTGTAGCCACAGCTATCGAATGACTTTGAAAATAGAGGCATAACTTACGAGCAGCAGTTACTAATGCCAGTGCTAATTTTTCTAAAGGTCGATACCATGTTTCTGCATCAATTAAAGCTTTGCTGATGTAATAAATAGGAAGCTTCTTACCTTTGTCTTCCCGAACTAACACGGCGCTTACCGATGACTCTGAGACTGCCAAATAAATCAGCAACTGTTCTTCTTCCTGAGGCGTGGAGAGCAATGGAGGATTGGATAGATATTTTTTCGAATCCCTCAATGCTTGCTGGCATCCGGGAGTCCATTCGAACTCCTTGTTTTGTTTTAGGACATCGAAGAAACTTTTGCAACGGTCAGATGACCGGGAGAGTAACCTAGCAGAGCTGCCACTCTCCCTGTTAGTTTCATGACATCTTTCCTGTTGTGAAGTACATCTGGGATAGATTCAATGGCTTTAATCTAAGCGGGATTGACTTCAATGCCACGCTGAGAAACAATGAATCCCAGAAACTTCCCCGATCCGACTCCGAAAGCGCATTTCTCTGGATTCAGCTTCATGTTATACTGATCCAGGATTCGGAAAGCTTCCTTCAGATGTGCCAGATGGTCTTCTGCTCGTTTAGATTTTATCAGCATGTCATCGATGTACACTTCCATAGTCTTCCCGATATGGTCGTGGAACATTCGATTGACTAGACGCTGATAGGTTGCACCTGCATTTTTCAGTCCAAAAGGCATAACTTTGTAACAGTACGTACCTCGACAGGTGATGAATGTCGTCTTCTCCTGGTCGTTAGGATCCATCAATATCTGGTTGTATCCGGAGTATGCGTCGAGGAAGGTTAGCACTTCATGTCCGGCCATTGCATCGATCAGCTGATCTATCCTGGGGAGAGGATATGAATCCTTCGGGCAGGCTTTGTTTAGATCTGTGAAGTCAATGCAGACTTGCCATTTGCCGTTCTTTTTAGGTACGACAACCACGTTGGCTAGCCAGTCTGGGTACTCGACTTCACGTACTGAACTGATTTTTAGCAGCCGGTCGACCTCGTCGTTGATGACATGGTTCCGAAAGGCTCCTTGCTGGCGCGTCTTTTGTTTCACCGAGCGGTGATACGGATCAACATTCAACCTGTGAGTAATGATGTCAGGAGAAATACCTGTCATATCTGCGTGAGACCAGGCGAATGTTGTATTCCGCTCCTTGAGAAACTGGAAGATATCTCCTCGTAGGTGCTCGTTCAGCTCGGTCCCTAGATATACCTTCCGCTCTGGCTTGTCGACGAACAGTTCTTCGGGTTCCAAAGCCTCCACGGTTGGCATGTGGCTTTCTCTTTCATCCATCTTCGCAATAAATTCCGGGACTTCGTACTCAGCCGCTTCGGATGGTATGTCTGCTCTCGGTCGCTGTAATTGCTATTTGTTCTCTTCGGGCAGTTTGAGAGCCACAGAGTAGCAATCTCGGGCAGAGCGTTGCTCTCCTCGAACCTCACGTACTCCCCATTCGGATGGGAACTTCAATACCTGATGATAAGTAGAAGGAACAGCTTGCATGTCGTGGATCCAAGGTCTGCCCAATATGATATTGTAGGCTAGATCCGCATCGACAACATGGAAAGTTGTTTCCTTTGCTACCCCTTCGGCAAGAGTCGTGAGGGTAATCTTCCCGAGAGTCTTCTCACTGGAATTATTGAAACTGGATAGAACTCGAGATATGGGCACGATCTTGTCTGACACCTGCATCTCTCTGACAACCCGTGATTGGATAATGTTTGCAGAGCTGCCCGCATCAATGAGTACTCTCTTGACGTCGAACTTCGCCACGCGTAACGTTATGACTAACGCATCAGCATGTGGGAATTGCGAACCATTTGCATCAGAGTCCTCAAATGTGATTACTTCTTCTGATCGTGGGTGCTTGTTGTTTGTGATGGAAACCTTTGCATACTTATTTGCTGTGAAAGTAACAGAGTCCACCTCGATCCCACCTGAAATAACATTAACTGTCCTTCTCGGAGAGGATGCTCGCGGAGGGCCAGGTTTGTTCTGTTGTGCCTTCGCATGAGTCTGCTTTCCCTTCTCGGTCAGGAACTCCTTCAAGAATCCCTGTTTCAACAAATGAGCAATTTCATACCTGAGGGCTTTGCAGTCTTCGGTGGTATGGCCGTGATCACGATGGAAATCGTACCACAGATCCTGGTTTCGCTTGCTTGGGTCGAATTTCATGTCTTTTGGCCATTTGACCTTTTCTCCCATGTCTTTGAGTGCCGCTACTACCTCAGACGTTTCCACGTTGAAACTTGGCAAGCTTGGTGATCCACGGAGGCTTGATTCCGAATCATCTCTCCGTGATAATCCTTTGTTGTTGCGATTGCGTCCTTTGGAATGGCTACATGTCTGATCAGGGTACGGTTCATAACGTACGTCTGTTTTCTCTGACTCTGCCTTTCCGCCGTGTCCACCGCTACGTGCCTGAAGTCTTCCTCGAGTACCTGTTCCAATCAATTTATCTTCATCGATACGTACCTTAGAATTGTAACGATTGTAGATGTCTGACCAACTGGCTGCTGGGAACTCGCGATCGCACCGTCTGAGCTCTGAGCTCCTGATGTCCAGGCTGTTGGTGAATGTGATCGCTGCCCATCTGTCTGGTACTTTGGGGAGTAACATACGTTCCCTCTGGAAACGATCCACATACTTGCGGAGAGACTCGTCAAGTCTTTGCTTGATCTCAAAGATGTCCTCAACGCGGGTCTCCGTCTTCTGAGCGCCTGTATGTGCTTTCACGAACAACTCGGCCATCTCTGCGAAAGATCCAATGGAGTTGGGTGGCAACATTGAATACCATCGCAGAGCACCGTCGGCTAGGGTTTCCACGAACTTCTTCAGTTGAACAGACTCGATCTCCTCGTATGTGAGATCGCTGGCTTTGATAAAGTTACTGAACATCATGACATGGTCGTTGGGATCAGACGTTCCACGATACCTAGGGATGTTTGGCATTTTAAACATCTTCGGTATCACTTTTGGGGCTGCCTCCTTCTTCCAGGGTCGCTGTGAATAACGCTGGACATCAACTTTCTTCAGTGTGGGCGGAGCGCCTGGTATCTGATCGATTCTTTCGTGGAGAGACCTCTGAAGTGCTTCCTGGCTTTCCTTGAATTGCTTGGTGAGGGCTTCCACAACAAGGCTCACATCCGTAGGCGCCATAGATCCTCCGTTTTGATTTTGATTGACTTGAGTCGTAGGATCTATGGTACCACCGTTGTTCCGCTCTCCGCCTTGCCTTGAGGTATGTGAAGATGGCGCGTCACGGTCAGGTGCCGCAGCTTCAACCCTTGCAGCTGAAGGGTTGCTTCTTCGGAGAGAGGTGAGTGCCTCGTTTATTCCTCGGTTTACTTCTGCCTGTTCCTGCATGAAAGCAAAGAGTGTTTCTTGGAGGTTCCCTCGGCCAGGGGAGAGACTCCTATGGCGCCGTCTCCTAGGTGGAGTAGTGCTCTGAGAGCGCATACGCCTGTATCGCTTCCTGACCGGTCCTTGGGAAGATTGCTGCTGCCCGTCGGACGAGTAATCGGGAGAATAATCAGGAGAGTAATCAAGATGGAGTGAAGGAGTATTTACCTGTTCTCCGCCTACGATAGTTCGTTGAGAGTTGCTTTCTGCCATGTTAGTTGTAGAGCTAAAATATAGACGAAAATAGATATAATGTTAAAGATAAACTTTTAACCTACAAAGGCTATTGACCGGCTCCCACTGTGGTCGCCAAATTGTTTAACCTAGATCCGATTTTAGGCCAATTAATAATTAAATTTGTATTTGCGGGGTCACGATCAATAGTTGAGATTAAGGGTTTATATGATGAGCTGAGATGATAACAGTATGCACATATGAGCTAATAAAAGTAATGCGCAAAATGTAGATAAGGAGAAGTAACCGTATCGTATCACTCGTCCTCGGAGAGAGTTCTTCGATATCAGTCGCTCTCCAGAAGAGTAAAGCAGAGAACTAAATAAGAACAGAGGGAATAACTGAGCAAGATCTCGAGAGAGAGAGAGAGTATTCTTATTGATATTGCAGATAGGAAGTCCAAGTTGTTTACAAT
Organism: Petunia x hybrida; assembly: GCA_037355625.1. Taxonomy (NCBI): domain Eukaryota; kingdom Viridiplantae; phylum Streptophyta; class Magnoliopsida; order Solanales; family Solanaceae; genus Petunia; species Petunia x hybrida. Next base: position 132,084 of record JBBBVM010001137.1, on the reverse strand, counting down.
CGATTAAGGCGAATGCCATTTATAAGCCTGGTAGGTACCCGTTGGGATTTTTATAACCGCTGGGTGTGGATCCGTCTGGATAAGTAATTGCCGGTCGCCTATCCGTTGGAGTCATAACCGCTGGGTCGTAATGATTGCTTTAATGACCATTAATAGATTGATCGTGGATGATCGTGTTAATAACTGCTCATTTTGATCGTGTTGACCATTGAAGTGTTTCATAACTCCCTTAGGTCTGCTCGTGATAGATGTCTGTCCGTTGAAATATCTGTCCATGCCACGTGGAAGACACATGTCATCTTTCCAAGTCTAGTCAGCTTTTATCCAATACAACAATGTTTCTTTGATGCTTTTTTTGGCTTTAGTGTGAAGCCATGTTTTAAAACGAGAAAGTTTGGTATTTCGCCTGAATGGTTTAATTTTAAATAAATAATAGGGACGACGATGTTAAGCACGCCGGATTGACTACATAAATAGAAGAGAATGAATTTTGAATCCATTCTACTGGTCTTTTGCATCTGGTCCATGAAGAAGAAAGAAAGAAAGTGTCATGGGAATTGGTTAAAACCCATATGAATTAAAAAGCTAAACATTGGACTTATTACTCCCATGTGAATTTGGATTTGGCTTAATAATTGCCTTGTCATCCAAATTAGAAGATTCTTCGTTGAGAAGTTAACGGATGCCTTAGTTTCTTTCTTTTCTTTTGATGGATATTATTTTTTTTTTTTAAAAAAAAGGAGCACTGCACTTTAAGTGCAACTTTGCCGTTTGGATCTTTGTGGTCTTACAGTTATGGTTCCTTCAAGTGACAATATTTACATTTTTTTTTATAAATATATACAAGTGTGTGTATACATATTGCAGTAAAATTGCGGATAGCCGTAGTGTCTAATATTGGAATAGAAAATGTTCTTTTCTCTTCTTGTTGATGTTCGGCATTTTATGCCTACTTTTCCTTAATATTTCCGCACATTTGAGCTTGTTTTGCACTTGTTTGGTGGCTTGTGAGTATGGTTTTACGCTGATGTTGTGTTGTTCGTGTGTAGGTCGTTACGCGATACATTTGGAGCGTTTCGGAGCTTGATTTAGCATGAATTGATTGGATGATGATTGAAGATTGGATTGAGCACACAAAGGCACGACACAAGCCGAGTTTTGGAGCGGAAAAAGAGCAAAATAGCCTGGCGCCATAGAGCCCGCGCCGCGCAGGCCATCGCGCGCAGTGCTTGGCGCGTTTGGCTTGCGACGCAGGCCTATGGCACGAGGCCTGGTGGCGTCCTCTGGTCTTGTGCACGCTTTTTGAGGCGCGGGGCGCCCGTTATAGCGCCCCTTATGCGCAATTTGACTTCCTATTCCTTCTAGTTTTGGGATTAACTTATGTATAAGGGTTTGGAAACAATATAAATAGTTTATTACTTAGTTTTTTAGAGAGTTCTTGACTTTTGGGCAATATTGAGAGCTACACACTTCATTGAACAAGGGTTATTCCCAATTCTTTCATCTATTACATCATTTATTTCATTATTACACCAAATCTTTGCCTTATGATTATGAATATGTGTGGCTAATTTCCTATCGTTCTGGGGTTAGAATTTACATGAAAGTTGATTGTTGAAGATTGATTTCCATTGATTGAATCCCATAACGGGTTACTTATTCTTCCTTGATTTAACTTGTATAATTGTTAGAGCTCGATAGTTATACATCATCTGTGGTTTTTGGGTTGAACTCGAAAGAGAGAATCTAATTACGTAATAAGGAAGAATAGAACTAGTTTGTGAACCCGGGCATCGGGGAACCAATTCGCGGGTAGGATAGACATATACTTGCTTGCCTAGTTTAACTAATTACAGGATCGTTAATGCGTGCATGTGATTTAACCCGTAGACATACAGGGATTAGAGTAGCTTGCATAGATTGTGAAGAACTGAAAGGTTTTCATAATTACAATTAACCTGTCAGTTAGTAACCCGGGATTTAAGAAGTGAAATCAATTGAATACATCAACTGGATTGTTCGTAATTCTAACCCTGGACCGTCCTCTTAATATTGATAACACCCAAAGTTTGCACCGTTGTTTGACTACACTTCTAGCATTTTAATTACTGCTTTTTGGTTACATAACTTCTCACCAATTAAGAACAAGACCCCTGGATAGTCTGATAGCAATTGTTTACGAAGTATTGGTCTGCGTAGTCCTCGTGGGATCGACACTCGACTTAGTCACTTTATTACTTGGCGACCGCGTATACTTGCGTGTGCGTTTGGGAGCAACAAGTTTTTGGCGCCGTTGCCGGGGACTAATTACGGACTAATTACTTTTGAACAATTACTTAATTGCTATTCAGGTTTAATTTTTTTTTGTTGAGTTTCTTGTGCTGTTTCAGGCAATAGGTTTTGAATGCAGAGGAACAAAAAGGACGAATCACTCGCACCTTTTGATCCCGAGCCTGAAAGAACCTTGAGGAAGACAAGGAAAGAAGCGAGAGACCGAGAAGCATTAGCAATCGTACTTGCATCTCTTCCTGTTGAAATGGCTGAAGAACAAACAGTAGCAGTGCGAGATGTGGCTCTTCCTAGTCTGAAAGGAGTGGAGTCAAGTATTGTGAAGCCTGCTATTACTGGGAACTTTGAGATCAAGCCCGGCATGATTCAGTTGCTGCATGTGACGGGGCAATATAGTGGACTACTGCATGAAGATCCGCAGCAACACTTGCAGAACTTTCTGGAGATCAGTGATACTTATACACCGACAGGTGTGCCTACTGATTATGTGCGGATGACTTTGTTCCCATTTTCACTGCTTGGGGCAGCAAGGAAGTGGTTAAAGGCTGAAAAGTCTGGGTCTATCACTACTTGGGAGGATTTAGCTACGAAATTCTTGGCTAAGTTTTATCCGTCTGCTAAGACGGCCAGGTTGAGGAGTGCAATTTTATCCTTCAGGCAGTTTGAAGGCGAATCATTATATGCAGCCTGGGAGAGATTTAAGGCGTTATTGAGAGATTGTCCTCACCACAATCAAACTAATGAAGTTATCGCTCACACTTTTGTTGAGGGATTGAACCAACAGACTAAGATTGTGGTTGATGCTGCTGCTGGAGGTCAAGTGTTGGCCTTAAATTTTGGAGCGATCTATGACTTGCTGGATAAGTTTTCACAGAGCAACCCTGATTGGCAGGGTGATGGCAGAGCTAATATATTTAGTGAGGGGGCTAGCAGAGCAGCTACACAGAAAGCTGCTGGGTTACTTCAACTAGATGGAATCACAGAGTTGCGAGCAAAGATGGATGCACTTTCCAATCAAATCAGCAAGCTGGCTCTCCAAGCAAAGCCACAACCAGCTCCAGTGCAGCAAGTTCAGGCCTTTTGTGAGGTATGTGGTGAGAATCATAGCACTGAGGTTTGTCCCTCTAATCCAGAATCAGTGTATTATGTGGGTAATAAGAACAGATCACAGGGCCAAAACCGAAATCAGTATGGTAATAATTATAACACGGGTTGGCGTAATCACCCAAATTTTTCTTGGAGAGATACCCGTGAGCAGTTTCAGGGTAATGAGAGAGCCCAATTTAATCAGAACAATGCACCACAGCAGGGATCACAGTCTCAGGCTCAACCACAGCAGGCTAATACTATGGAGGATATGCTTAAGAAAATTCTTGCAGGGCAGCAAAAGCTCATTGATGAGTCAGCATCTCAGGCACAAACAATAAAAGATTTGAGCAATGCACAGAAAGATCTTGAAAGACAATTGGGGCAGCTTGCTGGAGCACAAAATAATAGACCTCGGGGTGCTTTACCGAGTGATACAGAGAAGAATCCTAGAGAATTTGTGCAAGCAGTGACTTTGAGGAATGGAAGAGAACTGGAGGAAGTTCCCCCAAAGCCAAAGAAGCCTGCTGGTGAGTTAGAGCCAAATGTTGATAGGGAGGTGGAAAAAGAAGCAGAAAAGGTAATTGAAAAGCAGCCCGAGTCTGCTATTGTGAGACCACCACCACCTTTCCCGCAGAGACTTCAGAAGCAAAAAGTTGATGCAGCATGCAAGAAATTTCTGGAGATATTGAGTCAAATTCAGGTAAATATTCCTTTGGTGGAGCTTTTGCGGGATGTTCCCAAATATGCTAAATACATCAAGGATATTGTTGCTAACAAGAGAAGATTGACTGAGTTTGAGACAGTTGCACTTACTGAGGAGTGCAGTTCCAGAGTTAGAAGCAAGCTTCCACAGAAATTGAAGGACCCGGGCAGTTTTACCATCCCTTTGAAAATTGGGGAACATGAGGTTGGTCGTGCTTTATGTGATTTGGGTGCTAGTGTAAATTTGATGCCTTCTTCAGTTTTTAGGAAGTTAGGCCTGGGTGAGCCACGACCCACCACTGTGACCTTGCAGCTTGCTGACAGATCTTTGACATGCCCTGAGGGGATTATTGAGGATGTGCTTGTACAAGTGGGTCAGTTCATATTACCCGTTGATTTTATTATTCTTGATTATGAAGCTGATCCTGAGGTTCCTCTCATCTTGGGAAGAGGATTTTTGGCTACTGCTGATGCTGTTATTAGAGTCAGAGCTGGCAAGATGATCATGAAGGTAAATGGGGAAGAAGCTGTGTTTAATGTGTTCAGAGCTACCCAGCTTCCTTCTCATTATGAAGAGTTGTCCATGGTAAAGGTAATAGATGATGAGTTGACTGCTGATGAGAGGTCATTCTTGGCTTCTAATGTTGATTCTTTGGAAAGGGCACTCTTATGTGATGATGATGATATCCTGAAGGATGAAGATACTGAAGAATTTGTGGAGGTTCTTAATATGCAGAGTAGATTCATCCCAGGGTGGAAGAAATTTGAGGAGCTTGATAGACCGTTGACCTTAGCTCCTGCTAAACCGTCTATTGAGAAAGCTCCTAATCTTGAGCTCAAACCTTTACCAGCACATTTACGTTATGCTTATTTGGGTGAAGGTAATACTTTGCCCGTGATCCTTTCTTCTTTGTTGTCTGATGTGCAGGTTGAGAAGGTGTTGCGGGTATTGCGAGAGCGCAAGAGAACTATTGGCTGGACTATTGCTGATATTAGAGGGATTAGTCCTTCTTTCTGCATGCATAAAATCCTCTTGGAAGAAGATCATAAGCCATCCATAGAGCAGCAGAGGAGGCTAAATCCAATCATGAAGGAGGTGGTGAAGAAAGAAGTTATCAAGTGGCTGGATGCTGGTATAATTTTTCCTATCTCTGACAGCAAGTGGGTGAGTCCAGTGCAATGTGTTCCTAAGAAAGGGGGCATGACAGTGGTGAAGAATGAGAACAATGAGTTGATTCCTACAAGAACTGTTACAGGGTGGCGAATTTGCATTGATTATAGGAAGCTGAACAAGGCCACCAGGAAAGATCACTTCCCACTCCCTTTTATTGATCAGATGTTGGATAGACTAGCAGGCCATGAGTATTATTGTTTCTTGGATGGTTATTCGGGCTACAATCAAATTGTGATAGCCCCTGAAGACCAAGAGAAGACCACTTTTACTTGTCCATATGGCACCTATGCATTTAGGAGGATGCCATTTGGGTTGTGTAATGCCCCAGGAACTTTTCAGCGATGCATGATGGCTATTTTCACTGACATGGTGGAAAAATTTGTGGAAGTGTTTATGGATGATTTCTCAGTGGTTGGTGACTCTTTTGATGAATGCTTGAAGAATCTTGATGCTGTGCTGAGCCGTTGTGAAGAAACAAATCTGGTGCTGAACTGGGAAAAATGTCACTTTATGGTTCAAGAAGGCATAGTACTTGGGCACAAGGTGTCAAAGCAGGGGATTGAGGTTGACAAGGCGAAGATAGAGGCTATTGAGAAATTACCACCACCTATCTCTGTTAAGGGGGTGCGTAGTTTCTTGGGACATGCAGGGTTCTATAGACGGTTCATAAAGGACTTCTCCAAAATTTCCACTCCCTTGTGCAAATTGTTGGAGAAGGATGTGAAATTTGTGTTTGATGATGCTTGTATTAAGGCTTTTGAAGAGTTGAAGAAAAGGTTGGTGACCGCACCAATCATCATTGCTCCTGACTGGTCTTTGCCTTTTGAATTAATGTGTGATGCGAGTGATAATGCTATTGGGGCTGTTCTAGGCCAAAGAATTGGAAGAATTTTTCACTCCATCTATTATGCAAGCAAGACGCTTGATGCAGCCCAGTCCAATTATACTACCACTGAGAAGGAGTTGCTAGCCGTGGTTTATGCGTTTGATAAATTCAGATCTTATTTGGTTGGCACTCATGTTGTTGTTTACACTGATCATGCCGCAATCCGGTATTTGTTTGAAAAGAAGGACTCCAAGCCGAGACTTATTCGATGGGTTCTCCTATTGCAAGAGTTTGATGTTGAAATTAGAGATCGCAAGGGGACTGAGAATCAAGTAGCTGATCATTTGTCAAGGCTGGAGAATAGAGATCATGTAGATGAGGGACCTGAGATTAAAGAGGTATTTCCTGATGAGCAACTTTTTGCTCTTGATGTAGCTGAGGTGCCATGGTATGCTGACATGGTAAATTTTCTTGTGAGTAATGTGTATCCCCCTAAGGCAACTGCCGAGCAGAAGCGTAAACTCCTTCATGAGAGCAGATTTTATGTGTGGGATGAGCCCTATTTGTACAAGATAGGTGTTGATCAACTAGCTAGGAGATGTGTTCCAAGGGAAGAAGTAGAGCCGATTCTACAGAGCTGCCATTCCTCTCCTTATGGTGGCCACCTTGGTGGAGATCGAACAGCTGCAAAGGTACTGCAATCTGGTTTCTTTTGGCCTACTTTATTTAAAGATGCTCATGCATTAGTGAAGCAATGTGATCGTTGCCAAAGAACGGGTACCATTACTAGGCGTCACGAGATGCCTTTGAACAACATTTTGGAGATTGAGCTGTTTGATTGTTGGGGTATTGATTTTATGGGTCCATTCCCACCATCTATGGGCAATAAATACATCCTTGTGGCAGTTGATTATGTATCTAAATGGGTGGAGGCCATTGCACTTCCTACAAATGATGCGAGTGTGGTGGTGAAGTTCGTGAAGAAGAATATTTTCACTCGTTTTGGGACACCGCGGGCTATCATTAGTGATGAAGGTACGCATTTTTGTAACCGGTTGTTCAATAAGCTATTGGCTAAGTATGGGGTTCGCCACAAGGTGGCTACTGCTTATCATCCCCAAACTAGTGGCCAAGTGGAAGTGTCTAACAGAGAGATCAAGCAAATCCTTGAGAAGACCGTGAATGCCTCGAGGAAGGATTGGGCTATGAAGTTAGATGATGCTCTCTGGGCCTACCGAACTGCTTTCAAAACGCCTATTGGAACCTCTCCATATAGGCTTGTTTATGGGAAGGCTTGTCACTTGCCGGTTGAATTAGAGCATAAGGCGTATTGGGCTATTCAAAAGCTCAACTTTGATATGGCCTTAGCGGGTGAGAAGAGGATGCTCCAGTTGCATGAACTTGAAGAGTTCCGTTTCCATGCGTATGAGAATGCGAAGTTATATAAGGAACGGACAAAGAAGTGGCATGATAAGCACATTGAGCATCGCTCTTTTGAGCCCGGACAGCGGGTCTTGTTGTTCAACTCGAGGTTGAAATTGTTTCCGGGCAAGTTGAAGTCGAGATGGTCGGGGCCTTTTGAAGTTGTTCGTGTTACCGCACATGGAGCGGTTGCATTGAGAGCCCCGGGTTCTGAAAACACATTTTTGGTTAATGGTCAAAGGGTGAAACATTATTGGGGAGGTGCGGTGAATCACCGCACTTCAATCACTTTGAGGGACCCTTGATTTGTACCCGTCGTGCCGCGACGTTAAATAAGGCGCTTCTCGGGAGGCAACCCGAGTTTGTACTTGTAATAGTTTAGTTTTCTTTTTGTTTTTATAGTGTCACGTTTTTGTTGTTTTTGTGTGTCGTTTTTGCAGGAATCGGGTGAGCTAAATACGGTGAAATGGATGCATTGAGGGGGATGGGACATCTCGAGACATGTCCCACGCTTGGTTTGTACTTGGAGTCGAAATTCGGTGCGAAAAAAACGCTCGTGGGCGCGTTTGGGAGTGCCCCGCGCCTCCCAAAGCGCGACAATAATTAAAACAAAGAAGCTAGGCGCGGTTGGGAGCGCCCCGCGCCTCCCACCGCGCCAAGCTAGGCAGTGACTCAAAGTTTTTGTGCGCAATAGGCATGCGCCGCGGAGGCCAACGCGTGCAGCTAGGCAGTAGCTCAAAATCTGTGCACGCGTTTGGCTCGCGGCGCGGAGAGGGAAGCGGCAGGCCAAATTTTTTGGTCTCACAACGGGTCAACGGGTTTTGACCCGACTTCTTTTAATCCCAACCCCTATACCCCCGAATTCCTAACACTTTTTCTTCCTTACTTTCACCACAAACACTCTCTACACACACACTAATTCACCTCTAACAATTGGAATCATCCCAACTATTGTGCAATCACTCCTAACATCATCAAGTAAGTACATTACTACTCTTCCTTCTCCATAACATGTAAGTTATATTCATCATTGCTCATGAGTGATACTCTTAACTAGTTGCAAGTTTATCCATAAAAATTCGATCTTGATGTGCTAAATTGTCTAGAATGCTTAGTATAGGACTTGTGACTTGCATAAAGAGATCTCCCAACAATTTGGGAGGGTTGATACATTACAAATTCCATTGAAATTGCTAGTTCCAAGTTATGCACATTAGGTGTTTGTGAAAAAGCCTCAAAGATTAAATATCAATGACATTGTGAATTCTTGAGTAGCAATGCATTCCTTAGGCTTCCTATGAACACTAGATGTTGCATACACACTAGAATGGATCATGAGGCACCCACACTAGCTTGAATTAAAAAAATTCAAAACGTAGCATATTTTGCTCAAAGCTAGTTTTGTTCAAGTGTGGGGTAGCCCGTGCTATTGAATTGAGTGATTGACACATTGAGTGTGTGATAAGTGTGGGGTGGCCCTTGAGCTTGAATTGTATTCTTGGTACTTAGCTTGATATCTCACATTGATTTTTGTATTGTATAGGTACCATGGTTGCCACAAAGCATAAGGCTAGCTCCTCATCCACTGAGGGTCCAAGGAGAGCGTCAACTCAAGCCGGGCCTTCATCCACATCTCAAAAGGGCAAGGCACCGGCCAAGCCCAAGGCCAAGGCAAAAATTCCAAAGGACGCGGTGCCGATACCGCGTCCCGGTGGCAAAACACGGTATGGCCTCTCTAGTGTGAAGAAGGGGGAGTGCCAAACTTGGTACAAAAATGTGAGGCTTGCGGGGTACATACCCGAGCAAGCCATTGATAAAAAGCCGGTGATGCAAAAGTTTAAAGAGGTGGCCGAGCAGATCATGGCCCTCAAGTGGGACTCAGTGTTTGAGAGTCCGGGGCCCGCCAACTTGGACATGGTCCAAGAACTTTATGCCAACTGGGAGCCCGATGAGGCGTGGAGAGATGATGATATGGTGACGGTTAGGGGAGTGAAGGTGAAGCTAGATCCCCCGGCATTGAATGCCTTCTTGGGGGTAGATGACCCCGATCATGAGGAGTTGAGGAATTACATCAAAACACCGGATTACACGGCCTTGAGGGAGACTTTGTGTGGTGAGGGGTCCACACATAAGTGGGGACGAGGAGCAGCTGGGCGACATAAGTTTATGCATTTCTCCCACTTTATCAAGCCGGCACGTGTTTGGATGCGGTTTATCAATGCACGGATTCTTCCATGTTCTCATTATTCCGAGGTTACTAAGACTCGGGCGTGCATGGTGTATTTCTTCATGACCGGGAGGCCGGTGAACATTGGGTACTACATGTTGAAAGTGATGAAAGCGGAAAGGCAAGAAAAACATTGTAGTCGGTTATATTTTGGGAACCTCTTGACCCGGTATTTAGAGAAGGCGGGGGTCCCCGCGGATGAGGTTGGGGATCGTATTGTCCTTGACTTCGGGAGGCCCTTTGATATTTCTTCGGTCAAGGGGGTGATCACCACAGCACCGGTGAAGCTGACGGCGGAGGATTGGCGAGAGACAAATGCCAACTTGGCCGCGCGTCAGTACTTGATGATGGAGGCTATGGCCCGTCAGTCGGGCGTTGATATGGCTGCTATTGACCGGAAGGTCCCACTGACGGAGACCTCGAAGATCTTTCTGGGCGAGGTTGAGGCTGGAACGCTGGATCCGAGGGAAGATGAGAACACTGATTCGGATGTTGTGGCCAACGATCCGGACAGTGAGTATGAGCCGGATCATGAGGAGGAGGCCTAGTTGTGGCAGCTTTCAGGGCAGTTTTCTTGTACTCTTACTTTTGCACTTACTTCTTTGTCGCACTGGGACATTGCTTAGTTTAAGTGTGGGGTGGGGTACTGCCCTTTTATCTAGTTTTATTTTGAGGTTTAGGATGCATGTACCTTAGGACTTTTTATTTTTGTCATTTGACTTTATTTTGATTTGTTTCTTGCTTTGATATATGAAAAAATTGAAAAAAAATTAGAAAACCAATGAAAAACTCCAAAAAGATTTTCTTTTTAGTTTTAGTTAGTGGTACATGTCATCCGCCCCGTGGTTTTTCTTATGGCCGCGGTTCTTTTCCACGGGGTGACCTTTGAACCGGGTAGTTTTTCATTTTTAGGATTAGGATAGTTAGTTTTAGATGACCCTAGGCTAAGGAAATAGGTAGAATGCTAGGTGTCTTTGATTTGGTTGATACCGGGGGACTTGGACTTGATTGCATGTGCTATTTGTGGTGTCCTTGGTTTTAATTTGATGCATGCCTAGAGAAAAATTGGAACGACCCCCTTGAGATGCTTGAGTCCGCTTGTTTGACTTGATTGCTAACTTTTGTGCATGAGTGCTTAAATTTCCACAAGTTGCATTCTAAAAGCTTGATTGAGAGTTGTTGATGGAGCCTCTTTGTGTGAGCTACGTGCAATGTGTGTTGTGAGGCATTATTTTTGTTGCTCCGTGTTGCATATCAATGTCTAGAACTTGCCCCGTGTGTGTGCAAAGCGAAATCCTAGGTTTGCTCTAGTCGGGAAATGATACAAGGCCTTCTTTTGTTAGCCTACCCTTACATATATACCTTGGAAAGTTGTTGTTGTGATTTGAATTGACCCTTTTTGTTGACACCCACACCCCGAGCCTACCCATTTGTTTTTAATTGACTCTTTTGGCCCTTACTCTTTAAGCACTGTTATTGATATTGTGTAGATGATTGGAGTTGTGGGTGGATGTTGGTAGACTTTTGAGTGGAGTTAATAAAGGGGAAAATTTGTGAAAATCGTGAAGTAGTAGTAGTGAAAAACATTGGCAAGGTTGGTAGTTGATGAAAAATTGAGAAAACAAAGTGAATTGAAAAAGAAAGAAAAAAAAAAGAGTTGTGAAAGAAAAAAGAAAAAAAAAAAAAGAAAGATATCCCTTCCTTGCTAGTGTGTGATTGAAAAGAAAAATATGCTACTTATTGAGAAGGTGTATGTGTGGTACTTGTGAGTGGGTGGTTTGTTGAGACTTGTGCTTGAAATTAAATGTGATGTATTAAAAGTGCTTAGGGAGGTAGTCACTATTACCCAAATATGTCCTACCCGCACCTTAGCCTACATTACGACCTTTCTAAAGTCCTAGTCAATCCCGATTGGAGTGAGCCTACATTAGTGGAGTCCTACACTACGGGCAAGCCTATGGTACGTTGTGTGTGGCATGTGAGCTTTCTTGAGAGTGAGAGAATTCATTTGTCAATGCCCCCGTTCTATTCATGATATTTGCTTTTGTGTGTGATCTTTGGGGGGGGGGGGCACTCTCTTTCATATTGGTGAGGGCACGTGGTTTGCATGAAGTAGGTAAAGTTGATGGCTTTTGATTGAGTAGATAGGTGTAATTTTGTGGGAGCATGGTTGCATTGAGTTGAGTTTGTGCATTTGAGCTATTTTGGGGTGGTTGTTCTCATATTTTTGAGTTTGGCATATTATTGGCATGTTGTGGATCCATAGTAGTCGTGTGCGCATTGGTTCAATGGTCGGTATCAACCATAGTCATAGGCAGACCTGTTCTATCTAGGTTGGGAAGTGAGATGTGACTTGCTCGAGGGCGAGCAAAGGTTCAAGTGTGGGGTGGTGATGTTCGGCATTTTATGCCTACTTTTCCTTAATATTTCCGCACATTTGAGCTTGTTTTGCACTTGTTTGGTGGCTTGTGAGTATGGTTTTACGCTGATGTTGTGTTGTTCGTGTGTAGGTCGTTACGCGATACATTTGGAGCGTTTCGGAGCTTGATTTAGCATGAATTGATTGGATGATGATTGAAGATTGGATTGAGCACACAAAGGCACGACACAAGCCGAGTTTTGGAGCGGAAAAAGAGCAAAATAGCCTGGCGCCATAGAGCCCGCGCCGCGCAGGCCATCGCGCGCAGTGCTTGGCGCGTTTGGCTTGCGACGCAGGCCTATGGCACGAGGCCTGGTGGCGTCCTCTGGTCTTGTGCACGCTTTTTGAGGCGCGGGGCGCCCGTTATAGCGCCCCTTATGCGCAATTTGACTTCCTATTCCTTCTAGTTTTGGGATTAACTTATGTATAAGGGTTTGGAAACAATATAAATAGTTTATTACTTAGTTTTTTAGAGAGTTCTTGACTTTTGGGCAATATTGAGAGCTACACACTTCATTGAACAAGGGTTATTCCCAATTCTTTCATCTATTACATCATTTATTTCATTATTACACCAAATCTTTGCCTTATGATTATGAATATGTGTGGCTAATTTCCTATCGTTCTGGGGTTAGAATTTACATGAAAGTTGATTGTTGAAGATTGATTTCCATTGATTGAATCCCATAACGGGTTACTTATTCTTCCTTGATTTAACTTGTATAATTGTTAGAGCTCGATAGTTATACATCATCTGTGGTTTTTGGGTTGAACTCGAAAGAGAGAATCTAATTACGTAATAAGGAAGAATAGAACTAGTTTGTGAACCCGGGCATCGGGGAACCAATTCGCGGGTAGGATAGACATATACTTGCTTGCCTAGTTTAACTAATTACAGGATCGTTAATGCGTGCATGTGATTTAACCCGTAGACATACAGGGATTAGAGTAGCTTGCATAGATTGTGAAGAACTGAAAGGTTTTCATAATTACAATTAACCTGTCAGTTAGTAACCCGGGATTTAAGAAGTGAAATCAATTGAATACATCAACTGGATTGTTCGTAATTCTAACCCTGGACCGTCCTCTTAATATTGATAACACCCAAAGTTTGCACCGTTGTTTGACTACACTTCTAGCATTTTAATTACTGCTTTTTGGTTACATAACTTCTCACCAATTAAGAACAAGACCCCTGGATAGTCTGATAGCAATTGTTTACGAAGTATTGGTCTGCGTAGTCCTCGTGGGATCGACACTCGACTTAGTCACTTTATTACTTGGCGACCGCGTATACTTGCGTGTGCGTTTGGGAGCAACACTTGTTCGTATGGATGAACATAATTTTTTAAAATAAATCCAATTTACAGTTGATTTCGTCGTTTGACGTCAAACCTCAACCGTCAATATATATCTTTATGCATTGAAATGTTTTGTACTACTGGGATAGCGCACAACATTCTAGAGGCTATTCGTTTTTGAAACTTTATGAGTTTTCCAGACACTTTGGCCCAAGGTGTTTAGTCATCTCAGATCTGCTATATGAGAATACTTATCAATCTCCATATCTTGACACTTATGAGTGTATTACTTCTTTACTAGAAATAAGTATTGAAGCAAAGTCAATCTAAATTAAAGTAGCAACTTTTGGTGTTGTCTTGAGTAGGGTTGATTGTGGTGGATATATGTATCCACAAAATTCAAGATGCCTTGGCCTCCTTATTAATTCTTGAAGTATAAATTCCAAAGTGTGCTTATGGAAGAGAGTGGATTTTTTTTTTCCGTCAGTTAGTGGAATACATTCCCAATAACTATAGATAAAAGATTTTTTCTACCTGTTTTTTAGTATTAAGAACTCAAAAAGAGAACTTAAAAAAGTTGGCTGCATCACTGTGTGTATTTTTTTGGTATATGTTACCAAAGAAAAGAAACTGAAAATTAACTATCACATAAATCTTTTTTGAAAGCTTTACTATTACATAGCGTTAATATGGAGTGTGTATATCCAATATGTAACTAGTTCTTCGTGATATGACCATGAATACAACTATCATGTAATTGGTTATGCTATCAGGAGAAGAATTTCTCATGAGATGGGATTTATAAGTTATTCTTTTGTATCCTGTGCTTAAAGATCTTCACATCAATTACTCGAATCACTTTTTGCGAAAGTTTGATAGTTTTGCTAAGTTTGAGCGAAACATGTCTTGTTTTGAAATCTTTTCCAGTTTTAGATTTTTCCGTATGTCCTATGGAAAAATTCATGGTGCAATTGCTCTTTGCGTTTGTTTACGTGATATTCAGATTTAATGTTCTATTCTATTATTCTCGTCAAATATTTCTATATTTGTTATAGAAGTTTAGCTTATCAGTCTTGAATATTTAAGACGAGTGTTCCTTAAATAACCGATTATGTTATATTTACGGAATATTAGAGTTTGGATGATGATTGGGAACATAGTGAACTTTCGATTCCAAATCTAATATGAAATAAATATTAACATAGTTAAATTATTTTAAGGATTAGTATGTATATAAATTTTAGGCTCTAAGAAAGTACATAATTGTCTCAAATAATTTATACTAGTTTATATCAATATGTCAACTGCTATGAGAATATTGTTCTGAGTTTAGTAAAATTGTTAACGGTGACAATAAAATTCAATATGTCCTACAAGAGCAAGAGGCTCTTGAAACTCTATATATGTCTATGACGTCTCTTGAAAGTGGCGTTACATTCCATTGTACCTGGTACATTTTGACATATGTGATCTAAATTATGAAAATATTTTAAGTCAGTTACTTATATTCTGTATAAGTTATGGATAGATAAAAATCCAATTTTTTTCTACTATTGGGTCTGTGCTGCTACTGTACATTAAGTTATTTTGCCACTTGAAAAAGTAGTTCCAAGGGGAAGACGTGTATCAATTTGTGATACTATTTTAGTCCAAGATTTATATGTTCATAAGTGAACAAGATAACAGTGGCATAGTAACTGAAATTGGATCATGATATTACATTCTTAGCTAATGTTTTTCCTTAGGAGGGTGAGATAGGTTAAGACTTGTCTCTTCACGACACTGTGGACTAAATTGCTTCCGCTAATGATAATCAAATGGATTCGAGTAAAGGGTCACTTTGGTGATAATGGACATGTTCTGATTAGAACCAAGATGACTAAAATAATTCATGTAATATTGTTGGTCCTAGTGGGAGTAACTATCAATTGATAAATCAGTTGTATCAATCTCAACCTCGACAATGAGTCGTATAATTTTCTCCTTTGTCGATTTGAGATCGAAGGGGAAACATATATAGTTACTCCACAAGATGAAGAGCATTAAATATAAATGACGTTCTTAATTCCCTGTAAATGATAAGTACCCAAAACAATGGATCATGAAATGAAGTTAGTGAAATCAAACCAAGAGTTGGAGTTGGTTGATCTACTTATGGGTCATACTGCAATTGGGAGCAGATGGGTTCTCAAAATACGCCGAAAGACTTAATGTAGAAAAATATGGGTGAATTATTGAAGTTCAAATTTTTAAGAGATCGTTCAAAATGATTGTTGTCGCTTTAAGAAAAATCTTATATTAAGAGATTTTCTTGAACGATTTAATATGCAGTAGTGCAAACTAATTCCCATTAATACTCCTATTTCTAGAAGCAAAGTTTCAAGTGGGAGGATGTCTCCTCCTAAATCCAAAAGAATATGATTTGTCTCATAAAGCTTGATATTTGTTGTTCTAATTAGCAGATATCAATCTGACTTATAAAAGGAATACTGGAAAGCAGTTAAAGAATACTGAGGTATCTCAAAGGCACAATTGATTATCCTTGTATTTTCAAGGAAAGGGTTTGCGGCTCAATGGTTGTACTTATGATGATTGAGAAGGAGATTTAGAAGAGAGGAAATCTAAATCTAAGTGTATTTTCTTTGCTAAACAATAGCGATGTATATATTGTTTGAGTAGCAAGAAACAATCATCGACCTTATTAATAAAGATAATGAAACTCATAGCATTTGCTGCTAATGAATGATATGTTAAGGCATTGAGTTTGCGCAGATGTAGATGTATTTATACTTTAACTTTTCTCAAACATGTTCACATAAAACTACATTATTTGAAGTTAATGTAGTTGAAGCCTAAATTGCTTGTTATTGGTTCATATATATAGAATGGCTTTATGTTTAGTACATAAATTTGAAATATGTCGGACAGATAAAAAGATTGGCCTATTCACATCGGCAATCACTTCTGTTATCTAGGCAACTAATAGGGATGAGACAATTATAAACTTATTATTATCAGAAGTGATAATAATAGAGCGCTTGAAGTTTATAATAAGAATGTCGCTTGTTTTTTTTTTTTTTTGTTAATCATATTTGATTAAATGCGAATCTGTCTTAATGCCAAATGTGAGTTCTGATTAATAAAAGTATGCGTAGATGTGCGAACTCAAAGTTAGAAATGAGTTGTCTGAACTATCATATGCACAGTATTTTCATTAGTGAAAGACATACTCTCCACGGGAAAGGAGTCAATACTGTGATATGTGATTCATACTACATATGCATAAGTTAATCTATGGGCGATACAAGTTTGATCTCTACTTGTTTATCATGTGAAGCCCCGAAAATTATAAGTAATTGATTTTCTTTGTACCCTCATGACTTTGACCAGTCTCTCGAGAATCAGTTTGGTGTTTGTTATCTTAGGGTGTTTCTAAGAGATCATGAATGATTCGGTCTGGCGGGACATTTCTAGAAAATCAAGCCAGATTGAGATTAAGAGATTCTTGAGATGAGGAAGATCATTGAATATTATCACATTAATTATGTTCATTGGCGCGCCCATTATGTTTGTCTTTGAGACAAGAACATAATAACATAATGATGAACATAAATTAATATAAAGAGATAGCGAGACATGTGATTGTATAAATGATCTAGGGTACTTGCATACTGCAATCTACTCCAAGGTTCCTTAATCGAGATGTTATATATTCCTAACAGATGTATAGCAACTAAGCTCTCGAAGTATGCACTGGCCATACAGTCTAGTCGTTATGTATGAAAGTTACAAAATAGGAATGAGAGTTGACCCACCATGTGTGAGTGGGAGATATTGGGAATTGGATTCGGGGCACCCATGTGGGTCAACCTGTATCCATGTTAAATATATATAAATATGTATGTGTTATATATTTATTAAAAGAAAAAAAAGAAAGTACATGTCTATTGGAAATAATATGAAGATGGGACTATGTATCAATGGCTTGTTGGTATGCGGGCAATGCTTCGTTAGTGGTGATAAGGCTGTGATGGTGGTGAAACAAATACGAGGGTAGTGGTGGCTTAGCGGCTAATTTAGTGGTACATTAGGCTGCTTTGATTTTGATTTGGTGATGATACAGCTAAGTTGAAGCAGCAAGCTAGAAGTGGTGTAGGCGAGGCAGTTGTGGTGGTGGTGAAGGCTAAGCGATGCAGCGAGACAGTGGTGGCGTAGGCTTTGGCAAGTAGCAGTAGCGAGCAATGTTGCCCTTGTGATGGCTGAACTGAATAGAGCAATGGCGAGGCAACAACTTTGGCTCGACTATTGGTGATTCGTGTTGGCTTTGCTGCGGGGAAGCAGTTTTGACGATATTGCTTTGGCTCGACGGGTACGAAATGAAAAGATGTACCTCTTTTCCTTTATTTTTGTTTAGTTTGTATGTCAGTATTAGAAGCAATGTTTGGATGCTACTAGTTCATATGAAAGTTTGTGTATGATTTGTTCTAGTGTTTGTTCAAGATAAAAGGTTCCATGTTATGGCTAATTGTCAAATTTTGAGCTCGAAAGTTGTATGATCCCGTTTATTGTCCTATTTGCGCAAGTCTGTTTATTGTGTAGGTTTGTCATGTTAATTTGTGTTTATACATGTCCATATGTGTGAACCCTTGTGTATCCATGTGTGAAAATAGATTAATCTGTCTGTGCATCCATGTCTATAGGGGTGAATTCTCTCTGAATTAAACCATGTTCTTATGGCTTAAGTATGATTCGTAGACTTGATTGAATGAAGAGTTTGGTCTAGGCATGGAGAGTAGTAAGTATGGTTAGTTTGAGGTCTTTATCCGAGCATGAGCATTAGTTTAATTTAAAGGTCTGGAGAGTTAGTCTAGAACTGCTTTAGTTAGAAAAATCAAGGGGCCAAGAGTTGGAGCAGAGGGTCTGGTTATGATTTTTGAGTTTTGACTTGTGTCCATTTATGTCTTAAGATGGGAGTTAAAGGTTTGGCCAATAAGTATATATGATAGTTGAGTTTTGGATAAGTTTGAGTCAAGTATAGGTTGAGGTTGGATACAGCCTAGTAAATTTTAAATTCTGAAAGGTTAAAAAAAAGAAGGTAAAGAGTCAAAATTAAGACAAAGGTAGACTGCCATAAAGCAAAGATTTCCTGCCCACTTTGTAGCCAAGTGCAACCATGCTTGCAAAAGTCTCCTTTGCATTTACGGCCTTGTACCTTTACCTAGCTTCGCTCTCCAACTTTTGGCTATTTAAGAGAAGGTTTCACTCTCATTTTTAGAGATAAGAAGATCTGAAAACACAACATTCTGAGAACACTCCTCTAAAAACACACCAACAAGATCTGAAAATTTACAACTCTCAAGACTTGAGAAAAAATAGATCTGAAAGAGTCTTAAGAGTGAGAGAAAATAGAGAGAGAAGTAAAAAGTAGAGAGTTAGTGAGTTTGGAAATTTAAGGAGTCTTAGTGGTTGGTATTGATATTGTTCATCGCTGGTGGTTGATGTTGCTTTTTTCTTGTCTATGGTTGGTTTGGTAGCACTTTGGCTAATGGTTTCTCCTTGCTGAGCTTACTGGAACTCTGATTCAATAGGTAGTTTTCTGGAACATTGAATGAGCATATTTTTTGTTTGATTTTGAAAGCGAAATTGGACGAAAGAGGCAAGTTAAGGTCCGAATCTGAAACTCAATTCTGCAAGCTTATTATTGTATTGTTATTCTTGTATTAACATTATGCTTTACTACGTATGCTTGTGATGTTAAAACTATTTTTTTTGTATAGATTGTTTAGTATTTAGTCCATTTATTCTAGTTGCATTTAAATGTATAATATTAAAAAACTTGACTTGATAAATCTGGATAGTGCAAGACTTTAGGCATAACATTAGGAAGTTTAGTTATAATAATTATGTTTAGTTCTAATAATTAACGGGAAAGCAAACGGAAGAAAAAAAATTATTTAAATATGTCCGCATTTTCGTTATTGTAATAAATGCAAGTACATACACACCAAAATGTTGAAAACAAGAATTTAGATAAGGATTGACAGCGACGGGTTTTATTTCACACCAAATGATGACAAAAGAAATAGATTTATTGAAAACTAACATAGAACAAAATGAGAAAATGAAGCAGCTTTAGAAACTTAACAAATTAGATGTTCACATATAACTCATTTTAAGTTGGGAGATCTCGAACGGGTGAAATGCATGTGCGATTTAACCAATTTAAGTCAGATGATTTCGAACGGGTGAAGTGTCTGCGCGATTATATCTCGATTTGAGTTTCCATTTGTACAAGCAAATGTAATTTATCGAATCAAAGTGTAACAAACAAAGGCAAAACAACAAACAAATTTATAAAGTCGAAATGCATCAATAAAAGTAAATGTGCTTGGCACATGACTCAAGGATACGTAACACCTTCCCAAGAATCAACCGAGATCCTTACCCAAAACTTCGACGCGGAGCATTTACGAGTTAAGGGTGTTCTAAGTACACCATTTTGGTGACTTGACACACCTTTAACTTGTCAAGTGGCGACTCCGTGAATCTCAATAATTCGTGTACATTAAAACACCCAGTCACAGTCTTTAAAACTACTTTTCTTTTTTAAAAAAAAGGTTTGTGACGGTAGGTACATGGCCGGAGAAGTAGACGAGATCGGAGAGGCACCTGAAATCACCTTGGTCGACCTAGGGGAAGATGAGTTATTTGATCACCCCCTTATTGATATAATTGTTTATGGTGGACCTATGTGTTGTAGTGGGGAAGGTAGTGACCTTGAGGAGTCCCTAGTGGATAAGATGGATCGAATTATATTCGATGACTCCTCAAGTGCGAGTGATGAACCTAGTCATGATACTTCACCTTTTCTTGACCTTGAGAGTGGGATGCATATTTTTACTAATCCTTTGTTTGAGGGCATCCTTATTTGTGGTGGTAATTTGTATCGAGCTAGGGTTGGCTATGAGTTGGAACCTCCATGGTGTGAGGGATTTGATCCCTTAGACCACTCTTTATTTAAAGCTTCGAGTGAGGTAGATGATTCTTCTAGTGACCCTACTATTGTTAGTTTGGGTTATGATGATGAAGAGGTCATTATTAATGCCTTCCTTGAGAGTTTACCTTGTGAGGGGGGTTGTCTTAATGATGAAATTGGAGGTAAGGAGGTATCTCTTAGTGTGAGTATTAGAGCTCTTAAGAAAGGGAGTGAGGTAAATGATGCTAGTGGAAGAATAAACTACTTTGCCTACTCCATCCCACATGTTAACCACACTTTCAGAATCGAGCATGCCAAAACCATCGTGCCACATAGTGAAAATACTTCATTGAAGGTTTGGTATGTTAACAACGAGCTTAGGGATCATAGGATTATTGATAGATTGATCTTGCATTTTTCATGCCCTATTAAACCCTTTGCTTGTTCTTGTGTTTGGTGCACTTCTTTGTTGAACCAAGTACTTACTATTTCCTTTGGGAACATGAACTTTTTTATTGCTATTGACACTTGGTTATACCATAAGAGTGTGTTTTCCCACACTTTTGGCACTAACCTACTAGAGTAGCAGGAGCTTTTTGTTGTATTTGTCATTGGGTTTAGGCTTTGATGGTTTGATTTCGAGGACAAAATCCTTTCAAGAAGGGGAGGATGATGCAATCCAAATTGGGCTTAGGTCCCAGTAATCAAGAGCCGAGCTAGGAGGATACAAGGATGCGATGATGCAAGGGCAAGAGCTTCGGAGATGATTTGAAGATCATGCATGGGAGTTCAATTGAAGGAAGGAATCCTACGCATCAGGGCCAGGCAGAGCGCCCAGCCTCAAGGCCAACCAGGCGGAGCGCCTCAACCAGAGGCTGCCTTGGTCAGAGGCTCAGTCAGGCGGACCGCCCAAGACTAGGCCGAGCGCCTACTATGCTGAGTCCCACACTTTTTGGCTTGAACTTTCTATTTTGCCCCTAAGTGTTGTATATCGCCTTAACTTGGCCTGAGGGCACTTTAGACATTTTACATTAGTCTTAGAAAGTTTTATAAATAGAACACTTAGCCATTCATTTGTAACCAGCAAACCTTGAATATGAATGATGAACATTTGAGTGAATCTCAATGAAGAACCCGTGAGCAGGCATGATTTCACTTGGTCGAATCTAAGTTGAACATCGAACCTCTTTGATCATTCTATTTGCAAGAGCCGAGTGTCTCTTGATGGTAGTTGCGCAGTATAGGTGATCCTTGACATTCCCCAGGGTGTATCGAGACAAGTTCCTCGGTGCACTTAGGTAATCCTTTCAAGCCTTGTCTTGCTTTTTTATCTCGATATCTTCTTAGATATCGCTCTATCTTGTTTTCGCTTCCACATTATTGTATTGTTTTTCACTTCCGCTATTTTACCCCTTATCAGTTGGTATCAGAGCACGGATAGGTTTTGTTCTTACAAACCTTCGATCGTGCCATTTTATCCTTGTTATTATTGTTATAGTATTCTTGTTGTTCTTGTTCAAGAAAAAGAAACAAAAATTGAAAATCTTTAAAACTCCAAAAAAGTTTATAGATCGGGTAGGATTCGAATCCCAAAGTATAAAAAAAGTGTCGGGGATTTTTCTATGATGTTAACCCATTGATTTGATACCCTTATAACGTGTTTTGGTATTACAGATTGAAGATCGAAATTTTGAAATCCCAAAATTCTTGAAACCTTGAAATTTTTTCTTCAAAAGCTTGATTCGATCTTGTTGTTGGTTGTTTTTTGATATAAATCATTGGGTATTATTTGTAATAATTGAAAACGCCTTTGGGTATCCTTTGATTTGAGAAACAACTTGAAATCGTTGAAGAATTTGGGTCAAAATCGACAAAAAACACATTGTGGGAGAAGCTGGAACACAGCGCTGGGTAGAGCGCCTAGCCACTGGGCGGAGCGCCTGACATTGGGCGGAGTGCCTGAATGCACAGGGCGGAGCGCCTAACCTCTAGGAGGTGTGCCTGAACGCTGTTTCAGCCGTGGGTAGTTTTTCTTCGTAGGGTTTCGTGTTTTTTTGATTGAATTGCTTCCGACTAGTGCTTGTAGTGTACATTCCTACTTGATTTGTACTAGTTCTTTGATCCTTTAGGATCAATCGTTCTTAGCAGAGATTAGAACTCAAAGAAGACTCGTAGAACTTTGTTGCTTCAAGTGCGCATTTATATAGCCGTTCGTCCATCGAGTCACATCAATTCCACTCACCTCGAAGAGTATTTGGTTTGTGTGAATTTGAGTGGTTATTGAGGAGGTTGTTCAACTACGAGAAAGCCTTGAAATCAAGCTTGAGTGACCCTACCCCACCACTAAATTGAGTGTACCCGAGTGACATTCAAAAGAGAGAGAGCGAGTGAGGTTTTTACTCTAACCCTTTTCTTTAGCTTTGGGTTTTATAGGTACATGGCCGGAGATGTTGATGATACCATTAAGGTCCCGGTAAGCACTTTGGCATATCTCTTGGCCGAAGTCAGATCCATAAGCTGGAGGCTTGAGAGCCTTGAACAAGAATGGATCTCGAGTGTCAAAAAAGATGTCGGAGAAGGCACAAATGATGGAATGTTGGGTATTTCCCCAACCGTTGGGCATTCCCTAACAAGTGGGCATTCCCCACAACTTGGATAATCCCCAAGGTGATGAACAACAAGTTAAGAGTCACTCTACTCCAAATGAGTAAATTCTTGAACCTCATCCTAAAGTTCTTGAAAATGAGAGACAAAAGATGGAGAGGAGTAAGGGAGTGACCGGTGATAATCCTAGAATGGAAAAATGAGAGGAAGTGAGGAGTGATGTGAATGGATTGTCACCCAAATCTACACTTGGCCTTGAGCGAAAAATGAAAGAACGGAGAGGAGAGGAAAGACAAAATGAGAGTGAGGACACCCTTTGCTCTAACCATATTCTATCTTCTTCTTCTTCTTGCTATAGCTTTTGTGTAGGTACTCTTGGAGGCAAGCTAATGGAGCCTCAAATATGTGCTTTGGAAGGAAGGAAAGGAAGTGAAGATATTCATTGTGAGCTTCATGAAGAGGAGGTTGAACATGATACTTCAAGTGTTATGAGTGCTCAAGGAAGCGACTCTAGTGTAAGTGTTTCTTCACCTTTTTATGAACACGTTAATCCCTTGTCTTGTGAAGACTCAATGCTAGTTGGTACTTGTGTTGCATTTAATGAATTTTCAACTATCATAGAGTCGATCAATCAACTTTTGTGTGCTTGTGAACCACTAGTTGAGAGGATTGATAAGCCACATCATGATGTGAGCCCGGTATTCAATGAAACTCTCTTTAGTGGAGAAGTGGCAGTTGACCTTGCTTGTAGCCCTTATTATGATACACCACCTATTTTCGACAAAGGGGAAGATGAGTTATTTGATCACCCCCTTATTGATATAATTGTTTATGGTGGACCTATGTGTTGTAGTGGGGAAGGTAGTGACCTTGAGGAGTCCCTAGTGGATAAGATGGATCGGATTATATTCGATGACTCCTCAAGTGCGAGTGATGAACCTAGTCATGATACTTCACCTTTTCTTGACCTTGAGAGTGGGATGCATATTTTTACTAATCCTTTGTTTGAGGGCATCCTTATTTGTGGTGGTGATTTTTATCGACCTAGGGTTGGGAATGAGTTGGAACCTCCATGATGTGAGGGATTTGATCTCATAGACAAATCTTTGTTTGAAGCTTCGAGTGAGATAGATGATTCTTCTAGTGACCCTACTATTGTTGGTTTGGGTTATGATGATGAAGAGGCCATTACCTTCCTTGAGAGTTTACCTTGTGAGGGGGTTTTCTTAAGGATGAAATTGGAGGTAAGGAGGTATATCTTAGTGTGAGTATTAGAGCTCTTAAGAAAGGGAGAGGTAAATGATGCTAGTGGAAGAATGAACTACTTTGCCTACTCCATCCCACATGTTAACCACACTTTCAGAATTGAGCATGCCAAAACCATTGTGCCACATTGTGAAAAATACTTTATTGAAGGTTTGGTATGTTAACAATGAGCTTAGGGATCATAGGATTATTGATAGATTGATCTTGCATTTTTTATGCCCTTTAATCCCTTTGTTTGTTCTTGTGTTGGGTACACTTCTTTGTTGAACCAAGTACTTACTATTTCCCTTGGGAACGTGAACTTTTTAATTGCTATTGACACTTGGTTATACCATAAGAGTGTGTTTTTCCACACTTTTGGCACTAACCTGCTCTCATAGTAGGAGCTTTTTGTTGTGTTTGTCTTTGGGTGCAGACTTTGATGGTTTGATTTCGAGGACGAAATCCTTTCAAGAAGGGGAGGATAATGCAATCAAAATTTGGCTTAGGTCCCAATCATCAAGAGCCGAGCTAGGAGGATACAAGGATGCGAGGATGCAAGGGCAAGAGCTTCAGAGATGATTTGAAGATCATGAATTGGAGTGCAATTGAAGGAAAGAAGCCTACGCATCAGGGCCAGGCGGAGCGCCCAGCCTTAAGGCCAACCAGGCGGAGCGCTTCAACCAGAGGCTGCCTTGGTCAGAGGCTCAATCAGGCGGACCGCCCAAGATTAGGCCGAGCGCCTACTATGTTGAGTCCCATACTTTTTGGGTTGAACTTCCTATTTTGCCCCTAAGTGTTGTATATTGCCTTAACATGGCCTGAAAGCACTTTAGACATTTCACATTGGTCTTAGAAAGTTCTATAAATAGAACACTTAGCCATTCATTTGTAACCAGCAACCCTTGAATATGAATGATGAACATTTGAGTGAATCTAAATGAAGAACCCTGAGCGGGCATGATTTCACTTGGTCGAATCCAAGTTGAACATCGAACCTCTTTGATCATTCTATTTTAAAGAGTCGAGTGTCTCTTAAGGGTAGTTGCGTAGTATAGGTGATCCTTGATATTCCCCGGGGTGTATCGAGATAAGTTCCTCGGTGCTACTTAGGTAATCGTTTCAAGCCTCGTCTTGCTTTTTTTATCTCGATATCATGTTAGATATCGCTCTATCTTGTGCTTCCGCATATATTGTATTGTTTCCGCTTCTTCATTTTACATTGCATCAAGGACCCTGAGTGTCCCAAAAGAACCTGAAGAAGGCACTAGTGATGGTTCTATGGTGAGGCCGGAACAACGTGTGGAGCTAGGTCATCAACAACGATTGAGAGAGAGTTAGCCTGTGATGATATGGCGTTGGGCATTCCCCAACAAGTAGGCATTTCTCACAACTTTGGGCATTTTCCAAGGTAATGTCCCAGCACTTATGAGACCCGAAGAAATGTGGTACCCGTTGAGCAAGATATTGAAGCTCAAGAAGGGGAGCTACCCGAACATGTTGATGACCATGATGACTATGAGCCACCTTATATGAATAGAAGGCATATGCAAGGAGTTCGTGGTATTTCGAGGGGAATATGTGGAGAGGAACTTGGAGCGTGAATATGATGGTTATGATGGCTACTATGGGGGTCAACCAGAACCAACCCGAGGTCATGATAATAATTTAAATAGTGTGAAGATCATTATTCCATCTTTTAAAGGGACTGGTAATCCGGAGAAGTTCTTAGATTGGAAGGTTCGTTTGGAGCGGATTTTTTAGACCAATGATATGTCGGATGAGAAGAAGGCTACCTATGCCATTATCTCATTCGAAGCTTATGCTTCCACTTGGTGGAAATCGGTTAGAAGGTCTAGATGAAGACTTGGGTTGCTTGATCAAATCACTTGGGATGAGTTAAAGCAAGTGATGGGTGAAAAGTATGTTACCCCAAAACACCACCAAGAACAACTCAAGAAGCCCTATGAATTGAAGCAAGGCGTCAAATTGGTTGAGGAATACTTTGATGAGTTCTAGAAGAACTAGATGTCCCTTGACATGGAGAGGGAAGATGAGGAGCAAGTCATTATTCGGTTCAAGCATGGTCTAAACCGAGACTTGGCTTCTCAATTGAGGTTGTACATATTTCATTCACTCCAAGATGTATTCGATACCGCTATTAAAGCCAAAAATTGGAGTAAAGAGGACAAAGCTACTCGCTCTAGAGGTAATATTACATCTACTCCTACGAGCCGACCCATGGATTGAAATAGCCCAAGCATCGGTGGTGCTAGTGGAGGCCGAGAAATGAAGAAGCCCTTTGAGAAGGTACCACCAAGGAGTGACTCTAAGGGGTCAGGAGGCAACTCTAAAACTCAATTACATACTTCTAGTGCTTCTTCTTTTCAATGTCATAAGTGTAAGGGTTATGAGCACTTTGCTAAAAAATGTCCTACCCGTAGAACAATAATGATCATGGATGATGGGAGGGTGTATAAGCAAGAAAGTGTGCCCAAAGATGAGGGAGTTGTAGGAGGTGAGAGAGTTGAGGGAAAAGAGGAAGTGGCGGGGGATGATAAGCTTAATATGGCTCTTGTGGTACGTAGGAGTTTGAGTGCCATGAGTCTTGAGGAAGAGGAGAATGTGCAAAAGGAGAACTTGTTCTATGCTAGGTGTAGAGTGGAGGGACAAGTATGTTCAGTGATTGTTGACTCTGGAAGTTGTACTAATGTGGTGATCCAAACATTCATTTCACAATTGAAGTTACCTACTCTTAAACATCCACAATCGTATTGTTTGCAATGGTTGAGTGAGTGTGGGGAGTTGAGAGTGGTGAAGCAAGTTTTGATTAAGTTCAAGATAGGAGCTTATCAAGACGAGCTTATGTTTGATGTTGTGCCTATGCAAGCTTTCCATCTCTTGTTGGGTAGGCCTTGGCAATATGATAGACATGTGATTCATAATGGTTGAGCCAATACTTACACGACTAAGCCTGAGGGTAAGAGTTACATACTTAAGCCCTTGTCACCCAAGCAAGTGAGTGATGATTATAGGCGTATGAGGGGGCTTAAAGAGGCAGCTAAAGCTAAGTCTCCCATGGAGATCGAGCTCGAAGCCATAAACCTTGTTGTTATGCCCTTCCGGGTTGAAAAGAATAGTCATTCTACTCCAAATTAGGGCATTCTAGGACCTCATCCCATTGCATTTGTAAATGAGAGACAAAAGATTGAGAGGAGTAAGGGAGTGACTGGTGAAAATCCTAGAGCGAAAAAACGAGATAATGAGTGGAGTGATGTGAGTGAGTTGTCACCACAAACTAAACCCGACCTTGAGAAAAAAGTGAGCGAGACGAGAGAAGAGAAAAGAAACATTAAGAGTGAGGGCACCTTTTGTTCTAACCATTCTTTATCTTCTTCTTCTTCTTGTACTAACTTTTGTGTAGGTACTCTTGGAGGCAAGCCAATGGAGCCTCAACCATGTGCTAAGGAAGAAAGGCAAGGTGATGAAGATCCTCATTGTGAGCTACATGAAGAGGGAGTTGATTATGATACTTCAAGTGCTAAGAGTGCTCAATGAAGCAACTCAAGTGTAAGTGTTACTTCTCCTTTTCATGAGCATGATAGTTCCTTGTCTTGTGAGGACTCAATGCTAGTTGGTGCTTGTATTGCTTCTAATGAACTTGCAACTAGCGTAGAGTCGATTGGTCAACTTATATGTGAATGTGAACCACTAGTTGAGAGGATTAATAAGCCACATCATGATGTGAGCCCTGTATTTAATGAACCTCTCTTTAGTGAAGAAGATGTAGTTGACCTTGCTTGTGAACCTTGTTATGACACACCACCAATATTTGATAAAGGGAAAGATGAGTTGTTTGATCATACCCTTGTTGTTATAATTGATTTTGATGGATTTGTGTGTCGTAGTGAAGATGGTTGTGACCTTGAGGAGTCTCTATTGAATGAGATGGATAGGGTTATCTATGATGACTCATCAAGTGTGGGTGATGAACTTAGTTTTGATACTTCACTTTTGTTTGACCATGAGGTTGAGATGCTTACTTTTACTAATCCCTTGTTTGAAGACATCTTTATTAGAGGTGGTGATTTGTATGGAACTAGAGTTGGGAGTGAGTTAGAACCTCCATGGTATAGAAGATTTGATTCCATAGACAACTTTTTGTTTGAAACTTTGAGTGAGGTGGATGATTCTTCTAGTGACCCTAATCTTGGTTGTTGGGGTTTTGATGATGAAGAAGGAAATATTAATTCCTTTCTTGAGAGCTTGTCTAGTGAGGAGGGTTGTCTTAATAATGAAAATGAAGGTGAGGAGGTATCCCTTGGTGTGAGAGTGATTTTAAGAAGGAGGGTGGAGTAATTGATGCTAGTAGTAGGGTGGATTATTTTTTTTACTCCATCCCATACGTTGTCATACCTTGGGAAGTGTGCATGCCAAAACCAATGTGTCAAATTGCAAGACTCATACATTTAGTGTTTGGTGTGATAATCATGAACTTAGAGGCAATAGAATCTTTGGATATTTGATCTTGCATGTTCCGTCTCATATTGATCTCTTTGTTTGTTCTTGTGTTAAGTTTACTTCTATGTTCAATCAAGTACTTGTTGTTTCCTTTGGAGACATGAACTATATCGTTGTTATGGAGACTTGGCTATGTCACAAGAGTGTGTTTTCACACTATTTGCACTAACCTACTCTTGTAGTCGGAAGTTTTAGTTGTGTTTGTCGTTACTTGCAGACCTTGATAGTGTGATTTCGAGGACGAAATCCTTTCAAGAAAGGGAGGATGATGCAGCCTAAATTGAGCTTAAGCACCAACCATCAAGAGCCAAGCTTGAAGGGCGCAAAGGATGCAAAATCAAGCGCTTCAGAGATGAGTTGAAGGCCGCAAGCCATAGTTTTTGTGAAGGGATCAGCACCTCAGGACCAAGGTGGAGCGCCCCAAGGACACTCCAGGAAGAGGCGGAGCGCCTCCTACCATGGGCGGACCGCCCAACCTTCAATTCACTCAAAATGCGGCTAAGTGTAAAAGATACAACTCTTTGAAGTTTGCTAAGGCGGGTCGCCTGGTTGCATAGGTGGAGCACCTCCCACTGAGGCCACTCTCTGAAGTTTCTGAAGGCGGGGCGCCTAGATGCTGAGGCAGAGCGCCTCCCCCTATTTATGCAATGACGGGATTTTAATCAACTCTAGGTGTATTTCCTATTTTGACCCTGCGCGCTCCTTATTGTTTTGACCCAACTTTTGAGCTATTTTAGACTTTATTTAGAGTGTGGGGAAAGCCTATAAATACCACACCTAGGGTTTTTATTTCATTACCTTACCTTGAATATTGAATATTGAAACTTGAGTGTATCTCAATGAATAAACCCCTTTAGGGCTTGAATTCACTTGGTGAATCTATTTGAACTTCAATCCTCTTTGGTCAAATATTTTGCAAGATTCATTGTAATCTTGAGGGGCGTTTGCTTAATATAGGTGTCTGTTGACGTCATCAAAAATGTATCGAGACTAGTTCCTCGGTGCTACTTTGAGTATTGTTCAAACTATGTCTTGCTTCTATCTCTTTTCTTCCTTCTTTCTATCTTTTATTGTTACTTTTTAGCTTCCGCATTTTTCCCTACATCAGGATTTGAAGCGTTGAAAACTGGATTACAAGGATTACAATCTTCATTTGTAAAATCATACTAATCAAATTCTTTCTACATTAAGAGGTGCATTTCTGAAGTTATTATGCCTTCTTCTGCTTGTTTATTAAATTATTTTCCCAATCGTTTCACACTTTCTACTACATAAACAGTTGATTTGAACGACGTTGGACATAGGATCAAGTTGAAGTTTATTATTGCATCATTCTTGAACTGGTTGCATAAACCTTAAGGGGTCGTTCGGTTGCTGTATAAGCAACTTAATACCCGCGCAAAACTCTGCACTAATTTAGTGCAGCATTCGGTTGGTTTTCTGTGAAATTTTAATACCCGCATAAAATTAGTGCAACGTTTGGTTGCGTTTTTGTATATTCCGCATTATTAATACCCGCATTATTAATGCAGGAATCTATGTATGGTATTAATAATGTGGGTATTAATAATGCAGGTATTAAAATTTAAAATGACAAAAATGACCCTCATTAGGAGGATATTTTAAAATTTTATTTAAGGAGTAAATAAATATTTTAAATAATAATATTGTTTATTAATTTGTAATATATCAGTGATTCAAAAAATAATCCCTACGTTATAATATATGCATGGATAATACCCACATTACTAAACCCCGCGTTAACTAATACCCGCATTATTAATACCCACATTATTAATACACACATTACTAATACCCACG
Source organism: Petunia x hybrida (assembly GCA_037355625.1). Lineage (NCBI taxonomy): Eukaryota > Viridiplantae > Streptophyta > Magnoliopsida > Solanales > Solanaceae > Petunia > Petunia x hybrida. The sequence continues at coordinate 101,468 of JBBBVM010001137.1, read as the reverse complement.
TTACTAATACCCGCATTAATAGTTAATACCCGCGTAAACAATACCTTCAACCGAACGACCCCTAAATGTATTATTGTTACATCAATCTTGACTAGATTACGTTGACTCTTAATGAAATCTTGATTAGATTACATTCAATCTTAATGCAACCAATATCATGTATGCATTAAAAGTCTATCGTTATTGATTTACAGCCTATATAGAAATGTAAAGTTCCTCCTCATTTGCATAGCATTGCAAACAGCTTGAAATGGAGAAAACTATAATCTTTTTTCTTCTTATTAGCTTTCTATTCATTTCTCAACTCATGGTTACAATAGAATCCAAGTACCCTCCTTGTCGAACATGTGAGTGTACTGGCAATCGGTGCAAATCGCCAGGATCCCCATATAAATTTGAGTGGCCGGAGTTGATAGGAGTTGAGATCACGAAAGCCAAAACCATCATAGAAAGCACAAATCCTTATGTTACTACTGTCGTGCTAAATCATGATTGCCATCATATTGATAACGTGTGTTGCAATCGTGTGTGGCTTTGCCCCGATGAACATGATCGTGTTAAAGTCATTCCAAAGGTTGGGTAGTAAAACTTTGTTGATAGAGGAATTAGATCTGATTATAGATCAGAAGCGTCATATCATATTTGCAATATATTATATAAAAGTCATTTTCTTCTTCAAATAAAGTTATGTCGGTATATTTTAAATTTTTCGAGAGAAGCAGAAAGAAAGAAGGAACGAGAAGAAAAAAATACTGTATCCGATAAGAATTGAACGTTAAATATGTAATATTCAACTCTATCTCAACTTTGTTTTCCTTCAATTACTAATAAGTCTATGTCTATCAGTATGTACAAGAATATTTTCACATTAGCTTACTGCTCTGTTGTTAGCTAAAGAGGCCCTAGAATCCCATTCTTCACGTTCATTTTCCTTGTTAAAATCAGCAGGAGGCAAAAAGCAGTCCATTGACAGACCACTTATATTATAATCAATCTCTTCAATCCTCCAATTTTCCTCAACTTTTGCTCTATAGTCTATGTTCTTTCCATATCTATAGATATTTGCTGCAGTTTTCCCACTATGTGCTATGTTTATACCTTCAATGTACTTATAATCATTAAGTGTGGATTCCATGCTTGTTTCCCAAAAAACACTGTCATCTTCTTTGGTTGACTTCAATCTTATTAGTTTTGCGTCCTCAAATTGGATGAGTAGTCCGGACCGTTGGCAGAAATAGCCCCATATAGTGTGATGAACAACTTCTGTGTTAGCCGTACTTTGTGCCTTCAACATGTCTTTGCTAGTCTCAAGCTTTAGAATAAAGCATTGTTCATCCTTAATTTTCTTTTCTCCAATACAAACAGCATTCACAAATAAATTGGCTGTTGATCTGGGGTCTAATCCCTGTTGAACATGAAGAGTTCATGAAGAACACATGGAAAAGAGTGATTTGCATTTAATCAAAGACAAGTATGTTACTGTTAAAATTATCAACTTGAGTAGGATGCATGTTTTGATTTATTTGAATAATTAGTTGAGAAAATCTAGAGTAATTAGTTTAAATTTTGAATTTTAAATATTTGTTAGAGTTGTTATGTGGTTGAGCTATTGTAACTATTTTGAATGTTTAGATGCTGAATTTTTTATTGAAGTTTGGCTATAAATAGCCTCAACTTGAATAAGAATAGTAGAGACAATTTCAATCCCATTTTCAATCTTAGTTTTGTTGCTCCATATTTTTAACAAAAACCAACAATTGGTATCAGAGCCTCAACTGATCTTACAGGATCTGTGAGTCAAACAAATACTTTTAACCATTTTTAACCCATATCTATTTTTAACCTTACTTTCAAAATGGCAAGCAACAGTCTCTCTTTGAATGCCTCACAAATCTTCACTGGTGAAAACTATCTAATTTGGTTAGTGAAGATAAAATCCTACTTTACAACCTACTCCTTTGTCCAAGTCATCAATAATGAATTCTCCAATGGTGAAATCAATGAGATTTACGGCCAAATCAATATGTATTTGGCTACTTTCAATCAACAACATAATGAAAGTTTGTCTATGAAATACTTGAAGTATGTGATGGAAAAAGACAAGAAAATTGAGTTCAAGAAGAAGAAGAATAAAGTGTCAAACTCAAATTGGATATACCAACTTGAGTTTGAGGGGAAATGTTAAAATTACCAACTTGAGTAGGATGCATGTTTTGATTTATTTGAATAATTACTTGAGAAAATCTAGAGTAATTAGTTTAAATTTTGAATTTTAAATATTTGTTAGAGTTGTTAGGTGGTTGAGCTATTGTAGCTATTTTGAATGTTTAGATGCTGAATTTTTTATTGAAGTTTGGCTATAAATAGCCTCAACTTGAATAAGAATAGTAGAGACAATTTCAATCCCATTTTCAATCTTAGTTTTGTTGCTCCATATTTTTAACAAAAACCAACAGTTACATTAGCCAAACGAAAGATCAAAAATTTGTTGAGAATTCTCAATAGATTTTAGGGAATAGGGTCAAAGCTCAAGTATACCCCTACTCAATGAAAGGTCTTAATTCTACCTTTTGTTATATCTCGAGTCATCATATTATTGTCGTTAGTAAATTGTCTCGTTTTTACCATTGATTCTAACGAGGACTTCAGACTTGAAGTATAGCATATGGTAATTTTAAACCATAGATAAGTAAAGAATAAATCTGAACCATTTTCCCCAAGTAGTTTGACACGTAGAATCCAGCCAATCCATACTAGAGCTCCATTAAAGTCAAAGATCAAATACGAGACAATTTGCTAAAGTATAAATTGCCTCAAAGTATAAAGAAGAGTAAAATTAAGATATTTCGTGTAGTAGAGGGGTAAAGTTGGACTTTTTCCCTCGATTTTATACCGTAAAAATTATGTCACTCAGCCTGGAAAATCACGAAAGAAAAGGGGTACCTGAAAGAACCTCCTGAGTGGTCTTGGAGGACCTTTTGAAGCATTAGAATTGGTGGAAGAATGACTCCAAGCTACAGTTCCATTACTACCAGCACTGATCTTGCAATCAGAAACCACCAATTCTAAGAACCATAGATCAGGGTTCTTTTGCCAAAGAACAAATCCTCCATCTTCACAAGTCCTTTTGGAATTCATATGGTTACCACTTTGATGAATATCAGATGTTGCCATTTGCAATTGCCCCACTGCATACATGCTATTGATCGAATTTAATGCTGCTTGTCCTCCAGTAGCTGCAAGGTATTGTTGTACTATGTATTTTGCAGTAGAAGCCTTCTGTTGACCACAATATTAGAAAGATTTCAGCATGATTATTGTTTGAGAAATTTAAGCAAAAATATTAGTTGAAGACTTGGTGGAATGTGATTGATCATTTAGCTTCAGTTTTCTAGTATAGCAAACGGGGACTCTCATTTACATTTAAGTGTCCAAACAATGCCTACTTGAGTCTGCCAATGATGAACCTTAAGCACCGGTGTCCGATGTACAAATAAACAGAACTAGACATTGTTTCTTTAACTCTCAAGTTTAACAAAAGGCATGAAGAACACTTAAATAATGGGTATTGCGAGATTATTATAGTATAATGAGTTTGATGACATGTTCACTAACAGTGGCGGAATCAGGGATTCTGACAAGGGGATTCAAAAATATTATGATGTCACCCCCTGGATTTGAAAGTGCTAGCTAAAGCAATTTTTGAGCCAGCCATATTTGCCAATCTTCCCTTATGTCATCAGGAGTCAACAATGTGTGTGCACGTACGCGCACAAGTATAATTGTTTTTACGCTATTTCTACAAATAACTTTCTTGACAAATTGAATTCAATAGAACCCCTTTACCTCCATATAGCTCCCACCTTTGCCCACCATATTAGGTGCTACATTTTGAAATATATTCAAATATATAGATATAGAAGATTCATAAAGTACCCCTATTAATTTGACAAATTGAGACTGAGTTGATTGATTGATTGATCGATATAAAAGGCATACATTCTTTTTAGGAATCACATTAAAGGATATTCAAACATTCAGGATTGTATATTTTTGTTCGGTAGATATATCTCAAAAATCAAAAACATAAATCAAAGATGTATAACTAGAGCACTTACAATACAACCATGCATAACAGGCAAGCTAATAGCATGATCCAATTGAACCTGAAAAGGAATAAGAGCAGAGCCAACAATTTTCAACAAGAATATAAATTGATCATTATTGGTTGAAGCAGCCTTTGAATTATTAGCAGATAATTTATTAGCCTTCAGTAGATTACGCATATTCTGCCATCTTATGGCTGCATTTGTTCCCATTTTGCTAAACATTTCCTCAGGAATAGGTACCTCTAAAACTGTCTCTAGACCATCTTCTTTGTCTAAATTAGGACACAATTTTCTCATGGTGTAAATTATGACACTATTCTTGAATTGTACTTCAAGTTTGGTGACAAAAAATAAGAAAGTTATACACGGGAATGAGGAAAATTGGATAGAAATACATTCTTGAAAATTAACAAAATGGGAATCCCTCTTTTTTCTTTTCCTTCTTTGGAAATGTTTGAATGGAGCAGGTGAGTCTGGCAAAAATTTTGGGCGAGAGGAAAGGAGAAAAGTACATATTTTTATGTGCTATCGTGCGGGCCGTGATTTTGGCGGGAATATTTTTTTTTTATTATGTATGAATATTGTTTACGGTTACCAAGATGAAGTTGGACAGGACAAAATATACTGGATCAATAATAGGCGGGCTATGGAATTAGGATTATTGCCGTACATAACCATTTTCAATCCTTATCCACTTTTTATAACCATATTTTATCTTCTTCTTTTTTTCCTAGCATATTTATTAGATATAATTTGATTGTATAAATATTTAAAAAGTATAAAATAAATATATATGTCTATATATAGAAGTTATATATAAAAAATATCAATCTAATTGTATGCCATATTTTAATTATTAATCAAATTTTAAATATAAATATTGTGGCTAGATTATGTTAGTACTAGGTGACTTATTAATATGGTATATTGAGGACTATTTATGTGGAACTCCCTATGGAATTTGTACAAAATACCATGAATTTTAAAATGAGATTTTTACACGATGTACCCAACTAATTTAAAGTATTTACGTGGCCTACCCTTTAAAAATACACTATCCATGCAGTTCAAAGTATTTATCCGGTCCACCCACTTTTATTAGTATATACTAAAATATATTATGTTTCCGGAGTATACCTTATGGTCTATACCTTATGGTCTATACCTTTATGGTATACTGTCTTTCCAGTGTATACTTTTATGATATACTTGGTCAGATTCGGATAGATATGACGGGTAAATAGTTTATGTTAGATTCAGACAAATATGAAAGTGATGGGTAGGGGCGGCTAAATAGTCTGATTTTGATGGGTATTTTTGTAAACATCCCTTTTCAAATTTTGTTGTGCATGCCAATAGTTGTGAAAAATCTTATCATGATATTTATTGAATCGACAAAAGTTCAATAGTTCACAAATTTTTTCCAAAACAATAATACTTTGGGCCATTAATTGCTTTCATATGAAGAGGAATTTGTATTATTTCAAATTACTTACAAACAAGTGTGTCGATCCGGCAAAACTTGTGAACAATTAATTTTTTATTGACATGGAAAAACTTATAACGAACTGTTGTTGAGCTCGACAAAACTTGAAAATTGGTACAAATTCCTTAAATGGTGAGAAAATATAAACAGTGCCCCTAAATTCATCATATTCGTGCAAATTTCCGTAGATGTTAGGATAAGTAAGATGGCTACCGGATGGAATTTAACCTTGATGGATTTGTCCTTTAAAGGTTTTCGGATTAAACTTATTATACATCACCTTTCCAAGACCCCCACTCGTCGAATTATACTGAATAAATTGTTATTGTGGTTGAATATATATCTTTGATAAGTTTTGGTATTTTATTATTTCTATTTTAACGTTTCATGTCTAAAATAGTGGATTTGGTTGGATCTATAAATAATAAGTTACATTCCCAACTACTTATATCAGTGTTGAAGAGGTTAAAGAGGCGACTAAGAAGATGAGAGGGGGTCGAGCGACGGGGTCTGACGCGATTCCCGTGGAATTTTAGAAGGGTGCAGGCATAGCAGGGATGGAGTTGCTAGCTGGGTTGTTTAATGTTATCCTCAGGATGGGTAAGATGCCTGAAGAATGGAGGTGGAGTACCATGATACCGTTATATAAGAACAAAGGTAATATTCAAAATTGCAACAACTATAGGGGGTATTAAGCTCCTGAGCCATACTATGAAAATATGGGAGAGGGTGATAGAAAATAGGATAAGGAAGAAAGTGGAAATCTCATAGAACCAATTTGGGTTCATGCCGGCGCGATCGACTGCGGAGGCCATTCATCTTCTGAGGAGGTTGGTTGAGCAGTATAGGGACAAGAAGAGGGACTTACATATAGTGTTCATCGATCTAGAAAAAGCATATGATAAAGTCCCCAGAGAAGTTTTATGGAAATGTTTGGAAGCTAAAAGTGTACCTGAAGCATACATCAGAGCAATTAAAGACATGTATGATGGAGCGAAGGCACGAGTGCAGACAGTAGGAGGCGACTCAGGTTACTTCTCCATTGAGATGGGGTTATCAGCTCTTAGTCCTTTTTTATTTTCTCTGCTGATGGATGAATTAACAAGGAGTATTCAAGGGGAGATACCATAGTCTATGTTATTTGATGATGACATAGTTTTGGTTGATGAGACTCGCGGCGGGGTCAATGATAAGCTGGAAGTGTGGAGGCAGACTCTAGAGTCTAAAGGGTTCAAGCTGAGCAGAACAAAAACGGAGTACATGGAGTGCAAGTTCAGTGATATTCCCTAGGAGTCGGATGTAGAAGTGACACTTGATACACAAGTCATCCCCAAGATATGGAGCTTTAAGTATCTTGGGTCAATTATCTAAGGTAACAGGGAAATTGACGAGGATGTCACTCATCGGATAAGGCCTAGTTGGATTAAGTGGAAGCTCGCTTCTAGTGTCCTATGCAATAAGAAAGTGCCCCTTAGGCTTAAAGGTATGTTCTACTCCCTCTGTCCCATTTTGTTTGTCATACTTTCCTTATTAGTCTGTCTCAAAAAAATTGTCATATTTTTAAATTTGGAAATAATTCAACTCCAAACTTACTTTTTGACTCATTTGTAGCCACACAAATATCTTTGGCTCATTTTAGGCCACAAGTTCTAAAAGTCTTCCTATATTTATTAAACTTTGTGCCAAGTCAAACTATGACAAACAAAATTGGACGAAGGGAGTATAAAGTAATCGTTAGACCAACTTTATTGTATGGGGGCGGAGTGTTGGCCAGTAAAAGCCGCCCACGTCCAGAGGATGAGCGTAGAAGAGATGCGAATGCTTAGATGGATATGTGGGCATACCAAAATGGATAAGATCAAGTACGAAGCCATTCGCGACAAGGTAGAAGTGGCCGCAATGGTGGACAAGATGCGAGAGGTGAGACTGAGGTGGTTTGGACATGTGAAGAAGAGGAGCGCAGACGCGCTGGTGAGAAGGTGTGAAGGGGTTGGCATTACTAACCCTGTGGAGAGGTAGGGGTAGACCAAAGAAAAATTGGGGCGAGGTGATTAGACAGAACATGACCCACCTCCAAATTACAAAGGACATGACCCTAGATAGGAAAGAGTGGAGGTCAAGGATTAGGGTAGAGGGATAGATAGTGTTCGAGCGATTTTCGATATATTCTACTTTACGCTTACTATGCATCTTATTTTATTATTGGTGTTTTCTGTTTATCTTAAACTTGTTTGAGTGCTTCCTAGCAATATTTTATTCCAGTTATTTTGATATTGTCATCTTGCTCCTCTCAATATATTTAGCACTGATGTTATTTAGTTGAGGATCTATCGGAAACAGCCTCTCCACTTTGATGGAGGTAAGGTCTGCATACATCTCACCCTTTTCAGAACCCACTTTAGTGGTATATCACTGGGTATGTTGTCATTTCCAACTACTTATATCGTGAACATATTTTTTTACACTGTTAATGAATGGAGTAAAAGTTGGCTGAAATAACAAGTATGTCCACCATAAAACACATTTTACGTGATGCTGTGATATGCCCCGATAAAGTGAGCCTTGAATTTAAATGCAATTACAGGAATTTCACTATTCGTGTTTTTTCTACCGCTCATTTGTACAAAAAGCTCATACTACTAGAGAAAACTGCCGGACAAGTGGAATAAAGAAGACAATATATGACCAATTCATAACACTTATGCAATCTTAATCAGGTTATATATTAATTTTGGGATAATAAAATCATCAAAGTTAATGAAAATGTCTTTAAAAATTATTCTACATATTTTGTCCACAACCGTCACAAGAAAAGCTTACATGTCATTTAATTTAATTCTTATTTATAGAAAGTGGATCAAACACTTTTTTTCCAAGGACCAAACACCTATTTGATTTTTTTTTTAAAAAAAAATTAAATTAAATGAGTGTAGGCTTTGTCCGCGACTGTTGTGCACAAATCATGTAGAATGATTTTTAAAGACACATTTTAACTTGGATAACTTTATTGTCCCAAATTAAAGAAAGTGACTTTTTTAGATAATTTGTATAATTACAGTGACTTTATGTAATTTTATTACTCAATCTTGATTAGATTTCATTAATCCTAGTGCAATCTGTATCATGTATGCATTGAAGTATATCACCATTGTTTTATAGCCCTATAAAAACGTGAAGTTCCTCATACACTTGCATATAGCATCACAAACAAGTTAAACATGGAGAAAACTATAACCTTTTTTCTTCTTATTGGCTTTCTATTCATTTCTCAATCTATGGTCAAAATCGAATCCAAAGTCCCGTATCCTCCTTGTCAAGGTTGCAGCTGTACTGGCAATCGGTGCAAACTACCAGGAGATCCACATCAATATGAGTGGCCAAAGTTGATGGGAGTTGACATCATGAAAGCCAAAGCAGTTGTAGAAAGTACAAATCCTAATGTTACTCCTGTTGTGCTACCCTATCCTTGTCTGGTGACTTTTGACGTATGTTGCAATCGTGTGTGGCTTTGCCCCGATGAACATGGGCTTATTAGAGTTATTCCAAAAGTTGGGTGATAAAAACTTAATACATTTAGAAGTCCTTTTCCTTTTCAATTAATGTTATGTTATTTAAACTTTTGGGAGAGGCATAGCATAACAAACTAAACGAACGAGAGAAAAAGATAGCTTATTAGGATAGAACCTAAAGTATGTAATATTAAGGATATCAGTTCTATCATCTAACTACTACTCCGTTTTCTTTTGCATTGCAATTTAAGCTATGTCAACACTATCTCAACTTTGTTTCCGTCATTGATACTAAGGGAAGATTTTAGTGTAGTGATAAAGACGATTAAAAAATAGTTTTAGATATATCACATGTTCAAATTTTAGTTGTTACGTATTTTAGAGTAATATTTATTGAACTCTCGTGTATAAGTTCCTAACTCCACCACTAATTGTGAACACACTTTTTAATAGTACTAGTTAATTAGTAAAAGTCAGCTAAAAAACAAGGAAGCAGTATTTGACTATTTTCCACCATAAAACACTTTTTGCAAAAAATGTTGTGATATGCCTAGCCAAAGCCTTGATTCTACATGAAATTATAGGAATTTCATTCCTCAGTTTTTCTAATGCTAATAATCTGTTGGACAAAAAGCACATAATATTAGAGAAAATGCCGGGCAAATAGTGACACAGGAATAAGGATGGAATAAAGAATACAACAACAGTATGACTAAGTCAAAACACCTAAAACAACTAATATCGACTTTTGAAACTTTATTATTATCGCCTTGCAATTATTTTTTCTTTTCTTTAGTTTCGTTAATTTTTGGTTTCTCATCTGATGTCTGATACATGCTACTTTGAAGCTGGTCTAATTCGAACTTCGCTGATTTCTGTTAGATGTCTGCACTTTCGATAATATCAGAAAGAGATAGAAGTAGAAAATTCCGAGCCAACAGTATACACTGTCTGTCCTTAAGAAATCTAATCCTCTCACAATTACCCAAGATTGTGGATTAATTTCTCCCAGGATTGAACGGAATTAATCTTACTGTGATAGCGGTAATACAAATCATATTAACCAGCGAACTCAAAGGAACGGGGTAAATCACACGGCTCGAGAAGAGAGGAGAAATATTTAATTGTATATTTTCAAAATGAGGAAGTGTCTTACTATTTATAGACCAAGAATGGGTGTAAAGAAAAGGTGTAAAACCTTTTCAACAAAGATGTACTTATGATGCCTTTTCCCATTCACAATTACTCAAAAAACTCCAACAATGATGTCTGCACTTTCGATAATAAACAGAAATCAGAAAGAGATAGAAGTAGACAATTCCGAGCCAACGGTATATACTGCATGTCCTTAAATCTAATCCCCTCACAGTTGCCCAAGGTTGTGGATTGATTTCTCCCAGGATAGAACAGAATTAACCTTACTGTGATAGCGGTAATACAAATCACAGTAACCAGCGAACTCAAAGGAATTGAAAGAGGCGGCTAAAGCTAAATCTCCCATGGAGAAGGAGCCCGAAGCTGTGAACCCTGTTGTTATGCCTTGTCGGGTTGAAGCTACACTTGGCCTTGAGCAAAAAATGAGAGAAAGGAGAGGAGAGGAGAGACAAAATGAGAGTGAGGACACCATTTGTTCTAACTATGCTTTATCTTCTTCTTCTTCTACTTGTTTGGGCTTATGTGTAGGTACTTTTGGAGGCGAGCTATTGGTGCCTCGACCGTGTGCTAAGAAAGGAAGGCAAGGTGATAGAGATCCTCATTGCGAGCTTCATGAAAAGGAAGTTGAATATGATACTTCAAATGCTATGAGTGCTCAAGGAAGCAACTCAATTGTAAGTACTTCTTCATCTTTGCATGAACATGGTAGTTCCTTGTCTTGTAAAGACTCCACGCTAGTTGATGCTTGTGTTGCATTTAATGAATTTTCAACTAGCATAGGTCGACTAGTCAACTTGTGTGTGCATGTGTATCACTAGTTGAGAGAAATGCTAAGCCACGTCATGATGTGAGCTCATTGTTCAATGAACCTTTCTCTAGTGTAGTTGTGATAGTTGACTATGCGTGTGAACCTTGTTATGACACCCCACCCATATTTGATAAAGCAAAAGATGAGTTATTTGACTCCACCCTTGTTGATATAATTGATTTTGGTGGATTTGTGTGTCGTAGTAAGGATGATAATGACCTTGAGGAGTCCAAATTGCATGAATTGGACAAGGGCGTCTATGATGACTCCTCAATTATGACTGATAAACTTAGTGTTGATACTTCACCCATGTTTGAAAATAAAGTTGAGATGTCTACTTTTACTAATCCTTTGTTTGATGGCATCTTTATTTGTGGGGGTGATTTGTATCGGACTAGAGTTGAGAATTAGTTAGAACCTCCTTGGTGTGAAGTGTTTGAACCCATAGACAACTCCTTGTTTGAGACTTTGAGTGATGTGGGTGATTCTTCTATTGACCCTACTCTTGATTGTTAGGTTTATAAAGAGGAAGAAGCCATTATCAATGCATTTCTTAAGAACTTGTCTTGTGAGGAGGGTTGTCTAGATGATGAATTTGGAGGTGCGAAGGTATCTCTTGGTGTGAGTATAAATGCCTTTAAGAAAGGGAGTGAAGTGATTGATGCTAGTTGTAGGTTGGGTTATTTGACTTACTCCACTCCATATGTTGATCACACCTTGAATGTTGAGCATGCCAAAGCCATTGTACCACATTGTGTTGAGCATGCATCGAAGGCTTGGTATGTTGGATGTGAGCTTAAGGGTCGTAGGGAATTTGATTGCTACATGTTGCAGATCTTTAATCTTATTGCTTGTTTTGGTTGTTAGTGCTTGATCTTGTTGAGCTAAGAATTTTTTGTTTCCTTGGGGAACATACGCTTTTTAATTGGTATCGATGCTTGGCTCTATCACAAGAGTGTGTTTTCCTACACTAATTGCACTTATACTTGTTAAGCTAACCTACTTGCGAAGTAGGAAATTTTTGTTATGCTTGTCTTTGATGGTTTGATTTCGAGGACGAAATCCTTTCAAGAAGAGGAGGATGATGCGGGGCAAATTATGCCTAAGCGCCAACCATCAAGAGCCAAGCTCAAGAGCACAAAGAACACAAGTTAAGGGCTCCGAAAGCGAATTGAAGATCATGCATTGGAGCTGTTGAAGGAGGAAACCCCACGTTTCAGGGCCAGGCGGAGCGCCCAGACTGAGGAGGAGCACCTAGCTCCTTGGCACCTAGGAGGTGCGCCTGAAGCCAGGCGGACCGCCCAGAAGCAAGGTACACCAGGCGGAGCGCCTGACCAGCTAGGCGGAGCGCCCAGCCTTTTGGTCAGCAGCTCCACCAGGCGGAGCGCCCAGCACGTTGAAGCCTTCAACTTTTACATTGTGATTTCTATTTTAGCCCTAAGTGATTCTAATGTATTAACTAGACCTAGGGGCTTTTTAGATATTTTACAATTGTGTAATGGAGTCTATATAAACTTCCCTTAGCCATTTTCTTCATTTTACATCACCTTGAATATTGAAAACATGAGCTATGATGCTCTCTTTGAATCCCTTGTATGGGCTTGAATTCAATTGCTGGAATCCAATTTGAACTTCATCAACTTTGATCATTCTATTTGCAAGAGTCGGGTACATCTTGAGGATAGTTGCATAGCGTCGGTGATTCCTTGACATTCACTTAAGGTGTAGCGAGACAAGTTCCTCGTTGCTACTTAGATAATCGTTCGAGTCTCGTCTCGTTTTTATCTTTACTTTATTGTTTCCGCTACTTTCATTGCTTCCGCGTGTTTACCCCGTATCATGGGGCCTCCGTCGTGTTGGAGAGGTACGAACCCAACACCTTTGGAAGCGTCTTTGTTGATGTTAGCGGAAATTGACCATCCTATTGAAATTACACCAACGATTGTTAAAAAGGCTGTTAGAATAGGATATTGATCATACCATTTTATGTGGCATCTATTAGAAGAAATAAAATTCTTGAATTTGAATCTCATCATTACTCATAAACAAAATCTGGTCACGTGTTTGATCCAAAAAATAGAACAACGTGTATGTGAGAAAACGCAAAGGAAATGTTAAAAATGGGAAAATGATCAATTTTTATGATTGTACATTCGAGATTGAGCGACTTTACTATCCTTAATTTTTTGGTCTAATATTAGCCCCGTGGTTAGGAAAACATCTCATTTTTTTCCCTTGCCTCTTGATTGGAGCTTCAACCTGAGGATAATGTTAAAATCATAGTTAAAGGTGGAGGGGCAAATGTGAACATTCTTTCGAGAAGAGTTTGGACATGTTGGGCTCACATATATCGCTTTGGAGCTCTGGCAGTGACACGGAAAAAAACGAGACTATTTGCTAACAATAATGAATGAATGGACCAACATTGTAATACATGGCATAATTAAGCAATTCAAATAGTAGAATGAACAAATTTAACCAAAAACGACTATCCTCTACAACATTTTCATATGAGTCGGTTCACAGAATTCAGTAAATCTAACTCACTCTCTTTAATATTCTGAAAAGAAAAAGAGAAGGCAGAATACATGAATTGACACTCAAACTTGCCATGAAGTTCCTCTTTGACACTCGAACTCTGCTTTGTTCCTTTTAAACACTAAAACTAATGACGAATTGTATCTCTCCAGCACCATGTGCTGACTTGGCACTGGTCGTGCAAACGCGTGAAGCCAATCACATCCAACGTGTATAAACGAACCAAACATTTTATGCCACGCAATTTTTATTGCCACATAAGCATATGCCAAATTAATTCCAACCAAAAACCAAATTTACCCCACCAAAAAATCATAATCAAAACCCTATGTCTGAAAAATGCCCTTCCCGATTCTCATTCCCTCTTCTCGTGCCTTCTGAAATTATTTGATGATTTTACTCAAAACCCAAAGTATTGCTGGTACCATTAATTAAAAACCCTAATTATTGCTCGTGGTTGATTTGTCGCCGATTCTTATAAGGATTTGGAGCATCTTCTGCAACCAGCATTTGGAGTTAGTTGTCGAGGTGAAGGAAAAGTAATTTGCAGCAGATAAGTTTGAAAAAACTCCATCTTTTTATGTTATTATTGATATTAGGGTATTTTCGATATTAAATTAGATAGTAGGGTTTTCTCGATTAAGTGAAATTGGGATTTTTCTTGTAACATTTATCTCTTATTTGGTAATATTTACTGATAAATTATGGTGTGGGATACTGTTTTAACAACCATTCATCATGGTGGTAAATTTGACAAAAAATGGGAATATATCGGGGAATGTATACCACATGGGGTTTGTATTGATAAAGATCATTTTTTCCTGCCTGAGCTTTGGGATCACACTAAAGAATTGGGATATGTCGCAATTGGTGAACTTTATTATCTAGACATGAACTACAGAAAAATGGTTCTTTTGGACTCAGATTCCAAATTGTTGAACATAGTAAATAACTTAGGAAAAAATGATGACATGCACATTTATGTTCAGCATGTGGTAAATGAACCTACTTTTGTTGATGGGGCCCCTATAGCACTTATTGGTGGGCCTGATGTGGGGGTAGATGAGTCAATTAATGTGTCTGGTCCAGAAGTTGGTCCTAGGGCAACAAATAGTGAACCATCCAACATAAATACCCACCATTATGAGGCTGCAAACTTAGAAGAAGATGCAGTAGGAAAAGAAAGGGAAGATGCAGTTGAAAAAGACTGGGGAGATGCTGTAGAAGTAGAGGAAGTAGGAGCTGAAAAAGAGAGTGAAGATGATGTAGAAAAAGATGGTGGAGATGTTGTTGAGGTAGAGAAAGATGAGGGGGGAGCTGGTGTTGATACATATAGTGATCTAGAAATAGACTGGACTGAATCAGATGTAGGTAGTGATGATTCACAAGTAGATGCCATTCCAGATGAAGATGGATCTGATGTTCCAGTTGAGCTGAGAGAGTTAAGGAAGGAAAGGAGGAAAAAGTTACCAGTAAGGAGGAAAAAAAGCTGAAAAGACACAGGAAATAGAGTTAGAGGAAGCTGGGGTAGATAGGGGGTTTGCAGATATTGGTAAAAACAAGGCAAAAAAGTATGCAGGAAAACTGGGAGGGGATGAGGAATATCTTGACAGTTCAGACTGTTGGAGTGAGGATAGCAGTGATGAACTAGACCCTCAAGCTGAAAGGGGAGTTGATTTACCAAGAAGAAATAGGAGTTCCAAGATGAGATATGATCCATCTTGTCAATTTGCTATATTTGAACTTGGAATGATATTTGAGAATGCTATTCAGTTTAGGAAAGTGGTGTCTAGGTACTGTTGAAAACAAAGTCCAATTAAAACTAAGACCCAATGAGAGGCATAGGGTCAGGGTGACATGTAAAGGGCTGAAGTGTAAGTGGTTGTTGTATGCAGCCATTGACAGGGATTCTGGGGATTTTATGGTCAAGAACTACAATCCAGTTCATAGATGTACTAGAAAGACCAAAAACACTTTGTGTAATTCAAGGTTCATTGCTGAAAAATATAAGGATACCATAGTAGGGACTCCACAAATTACATTGACTGAGATACAAAAGAAGATTAGAAAGGAGCTGGGACTTTATGTGGGAAGAACAGTGATTTATAGGGCAAAACATCTGGTTATGAAGCAGTTTTTGGGTGATTGGGAGTTGGAGTTTAACAGATTGTGTGATTATGCTGATGTCATTAAAGAAAGTAATCCTGGGAGCTCTTGTTGGATTAGGACTGATAGGGAGACAGAACCTGGAAAGAATTTATTTGTTTATTTCTATGTATGTTTTGAGGCAATGAAGAGGGGTGGAAAGAGGGTTGTAGGAGATTGATTGGATTTGATGGCTGTTTCTTAAAAGGAGTTTGCAGTGGTGAATTACTGGTAGCTGTTGGGAAGAATGGGAACAATCAAATGTTCCCAATAGCATGGGCAGTTGTGGGTAATGAAACAAAACATTCATGGACCTGGTTTATCACTCACTTGATTGAAGATCTTGATTTAGGACTTGGAGAAGGACTCACTGTAATGTCAGATATGCAGAAGGTATTGCTATATACATTTTTAATGTTTTTTTTCCTTTGCTTTCCTGTTAGTAATCTAATAACTATTTTTTTTCAATGACAGGGACTTATTCCTACCATTAGACAGTTGCTGCCAAACTGTGAACAAAGGATGTGTGCAAGGCACATTTGGGCAAATTGGTCCAAGACACACAGATGAGAGGAAAAAAGGCTGCAATTCTGGAGGTGTGCAAGAACTTCCTTTACTGCCAAGCTGCAAAAAGAAATTGAGGAATTGGACAAACTTGGGGATAACATTTGTGAGGATTTACTTTGTTACAACAAGGAGTTTTGGTGTAGAGCATATTTCCAAGAGCATTCTAGATGTGATATTGTAGAGAATAACATGTGTGAAACATTTAACTTCTGGATATTACAAGCTAGGCATAAATCTGTTATTAGTATGTTAGAGGAGATAAGACATAAGATGATGGGTAGGCATGTAGATATGAGGAAATTTGGTGAAGGTTGGAAAGAGGACATTCCACCACTGGCAAGGCTAATCTTAGATCAAAGTATAGACAAAGCTAGTGCTTGTGAAGTTGTATGGAATGCAAGTGTTGGGTTTGAAGTAGATGATGACAAGAATAGACATACTGTTGATATAAGGAACAAGACTTGCTTATGTAGGCTATGGATGTTAAGGGAAATTCCTTGTGCACATGCAGTATGTGCATACTTTCACATAGATCAAGATCCTGAAGATCATGTAGAGCACTGGTATAGGACAGAGACATTTCTGAAGGCATATGACTATTACATTCAGCCCATACCAAACATGGCAATGTGGCCTGAAAGTAACAACATGAAGATTGAGCCACCACCCCCAAAAACCATGCCAGACAGGCCCAAGAGAAATAGAAGAAAGGCAAAGGATGAGCCTAGGAAGAAATATGGAAAGATGTCAAAGAAGGGAGTTAGAATGACATGCTCAAAATGCCACCAATCTGGACATAACAAATCAGGATGCAAATCTCAGGTATTACATCTATCTCTTGTACATATTCCTTTACCAAACTACTTTCATTTGTTTTTTTCTAATGTCAACTTTATGGAATAGGGTGACAGAGGAAGTGCTAGTCAGCCACCTCCAGTACAACAACATTTTCAACAAGAATCATCACAACCTTCAACTCAACAGTCAAGGGTATCTTCTTCTTCTGTATGTGCTGATACTTCAGCTGTTGGAAAAGAACCAACTACAACTGGAAGGGGCAGGGGAAGGGGTGTTGGTGTTTCTGCAGGTAGGGGAACCTCTTTTGGTGTGGTAATTGGTAGGGGAAGGGGTGTTGGTGTTGCTGCAGGTAGGGGAAGGGGTGTTGGTATTGCTGCAGGTAGGGGAAGGGGTGCTGGTGTTGCTGTAGGTAGGGGAAGGGGTGCTGGTGTTAATGGAGAAGCTGGTAGAGGCAGAGGTATTGCTGGAGAAGCTGGTAGAGGCAGAGGTACTGCTGCAGAAGCTGGTAAGGGCAAGGGAGTTGCTGCTGCAACAAGTAAAGGCAAGGGAGTTGCTGCTGCAACAAGTAAAGGCAAGGGAGTTGCTGCAACTACCAGTGGAGCTGAGCATATTACTGGAACCACATGGTCTCAAATGGAAAGGTGTAAATGCTGTAAGTGGTGCCCGTCTACAGCAAATGAGCACCTCAAGAAGAAACCAAATTGGAGCTTCATCTGCTACTGGGTTTTCTGTTCAAAGTCAGACAAGTTCCTCAACTGTTTCAAGTCGTGCCAAGCAGAAGAACTAGTTATGTATCAGTTTAGGACTTTGTAATATAACCTTAGTTATGTACTACTATTTTGGATGATGACCATAACCTACGGCATTGGCATAATATTTAGCTATGCTCGTTATAAATATGTTTTTGGTTTGAAATATATTGCCTGCTACTATGGTCGTTTATAAATGTGTGTTTTGCTTCAACTTTGGTTACACAGGTTGAGATTGAAAATGAAAGGCAATAAATGAATATCCAAGGGCAACTAAACTTTCATTGATCCTTAAGAATAGGTACAAAGTTGTCAAATATATTAACACATTGCATACCAATTACACCAAAGAACATAAAAAACAAGGAGTTGAACCTAAACATAAACCACAAAACAAGTTGCACAACAATTACAACAAGGAAAACCTTGACCGTTTGCACAACAATTACACATTATCAACCAACTTCTAGCGCCATTGCCTTGGCCATATCCTTTCTTCATCAATAGTTGTCAAATGCCAATTCTTTAACTGTCCTCATACTACAAAGAAATCTTGAATTGAACCTAAACATTATCCAAGTCCATATTATGAAAAGAATTAGCACTACAATTAAAACCAACTTCTTCCGCCATTGGCTTGCCCGTTTCCTTTCTTCAACTACTTTCAATTTCTTCAACAATCCCCAAATTACTCTCTTAGCTTGATCCGACATCTCATCATCATGCCACCTAAAATAGTTACATCCCTTGTCCTAACAAAATTAAATCCAACGATTAAAGAATTTTAGAAAACATACACTAAAAGTTTAAGAATTTCAACATACCTGTCCATATTTGCAAGCATAAAACCTCCTTCCCGGGTTTGCTTGAGTCCATGAGGTTGTCAACTTAGCATAGTCTCCACATCGACAAAAGAAATCAACCCTTCCGCTATTACAAGAGCTGCTCGACATTTAGTTTACGTTTGACTTGAATTTATATAGTAAAGGAAATAGAAAATTTGGATTGGGTTATGCTCAGGTTAGAAGAAGATGATGAAATGTAAATTAGGGCTTTTTATTGAAGAAGATGATATAAAATTGAAGAAGATGATATATAATGGGTGGCCTTATATTTTTTACCGTTGGAGGACTGCAAAAGGGGTGTTTTGCAGCTTCTCACGCGCTCGTTTTAGGTGGTTTGCACGACCAGTGCCAAGTCAGCGCATGGTGCTGGAGAGATACACTTCGTCATTAGTTTTAGTGTTTAAAAGGAACAAAGCAGAGTTCGAGTGTCAAAGAGGAACTTCGTGGCAAGTTTGAGTGCCAATTCATGTATTCTGCCAAAAGAAAAACTTACTATCTTTATATTTAATAGGAACAAATTTCTGGTATGAGGAGAGCAAAGGAATTCTTCAACGCACGGCTGGATACATTTTAGCAGATAGTATGATTTTCAACGTTAGTTCTTTTTATGGATGACTAAAAACAACTTTTATATCTAAAATAAAAATGAATCAAGAAAAATATACTGATTTAAACATTGGATATTGCTGGCAATAGTTGACAAAGTTTACATTTTTTGCGTTTGGTTCTTTAACCCAATTAAGGATAAATCCAATGTCATTAAGCTAAACCTCTGATATAAAAAAGCATGAAATTCTACTCTACCAATTCTAGAAAATATAAAAGTTTAACAATTTCAATGCTAATATTTGTAGGAGCCGTTTGTCTATAGAAAAAGTTAAAATATTTTGAAAAGACATTTAATCAAGTTTTAAAAACTTGGGTGAGAATTTTTTTTTTTTCCCTCCCAATTTTAGAGGATCTATAGTGTTTTCATATTTTCCTTCAAGCGTAACTCGAATCCGAGACCTACCGATCATGCGTGGATGTGTTTTACCAACTGAGAATTTTTCTTCCACTTACAAAATTTCAACTTTTTCTCAAGCAAAATACATGTCTAAACCAACTTCAACTTCAATATACTAGTAGTTTTCAACTTCACTTAAAAAACTCTTTTTTCTTCAAAATTACACCAAATCTATGTCCAAACACCTACTAAATGTCATGCATGGTAGTTGATCCAGGTATGACCGTTTTCACCTCATCATAAAAGATAAATACAAGAGACAAATATTTGCTGTCACACTCAAGAAACAAACAAACAATAATTGTGCTTGAATTTTGAGCCATTGGAGTTGCGATATATAAATCTTCACTATTCATTTACCTTACCATGAAAAAAAACAAGAGATTAATGTCACCATCAAAGGATGTGTGGTAGGATGAACGTTGACTGCTCCACCTTTAAAGATAGGCCTTTGATTCAAGCTCTCGTAATGGAGAAATTTTAGATATTGAGCGATTATCTTTTCAATGGACTCTACGAGCATGAATCTGATTTAATCGGATAATGGGTTTCAAATACCAAAGTCATTCTGAAAATTATTGTTCTTAAGCCGAGGGTCTATCAGAAATAGCCTCTCTACCTCACTCGAGATAGCGTTAAGGTCTACATACACTTCACCCTCCTTGTATGACCATACTGGGGTATGGTGGTGTTATTGTTGTTGCTGTAGTAGGTTTCGAATACCAAATGATTAAAAAAAATTCTCGATGTCACACTCAAGAAATAATACATAAAACATTATTTGAGACCATTTCCTCTACTTCTAAGATGATCTCAGGGGAATTTCTTATGTAGCTTTCACATCTGAATCCTATACCTCACTCAGATTTAGTCAGTCAGAGCATTCCACACAAAGGGAAAAAACAAACTTCTTTTAAAAGATTAGCCTACTGTCAGCTGACCAAAAGCCGGCCTTTATTCCTCATAAAATTTTCTTATATAAAACAACAGCCTATTCTTGAACTTCAAACTCACAAGGACTAAACATCCCGCCTGTTATTGTACATGCTCTCATAGCAGTAACATATTTTCATTAAGGCATTTTCTTGCCATTCATTTTTCGAGCTATTTTAGGCTCGATAAGAGCATCAAAGTGTGCATAAGTTCAAAGAAAATCACCAATCATCATCTCATTGCTACCAAAAAGATTGCCTCATTCATCATTTAAGATGACAAAGCGTTTTAAACTGAAGCTCTCGATGCCTTCTTTTCGTTTTTGTCGTTCCAAGAAATCTTTTTCTTTGCCTAAAAGTCCATTGCCAACTTCACTATACAAGTTTTCCGCTGCCTATAATCTTGATAACTCTCCTGTTCCAGTACCTCCTTCAACCCCAGATCACCCTTCTTTTAAACAATCCAAAACATTGTGGAATGTTCAGTCTCCAGCTTACAGATTTAGAAAAGATCATAACTTGACTCATAAGATATACAATTCACCAACTTCTGATTATTCTGATTGTGACAATAACAACATGATGAAAAGGGCAAAAAATAAGGAGTCAAGAAGTAGTAGTAGGTTGAAAACTATGTGCAATTCATCTGATGATAGTGGTTGGTTCAGTTTTAGCACTGAAGGTGGTGATGAGAAGTATAATGATGAAACTGAAAGCTTTATTTCTTCTCAAAGTTTTGAATGTTCATTTGATATTGATTATCCTATTGACCCTTTTACCGGGACTAGAAGGAAAAAGAATAACACGAGAGTAAGGAGGCTCAAACGTTACCTTTCGAATAGTTTTAAAGATTCTGATTATCAGAAGATTACAACAAATGCATCTGTTATGGAGAGACTAATGCCATGTATGGTTGATGGGAAAGTGAATGAGAGTTTTGCTATAGTGAAAAAATCAGCAGATCCTTGTGAAGATTTCAAGAAATCAATGATGGAAATGATAGTGGAGAAACAAATGTTCGAAGCAGAGGATTTGGAACAGCTTTTGCTTTGTTTTCTTAGTCTCAATACAAGACATCATCATGCAATTATTGTGGAGGCTTTTACTGAGATTTGGGAGGAATTGTTTGGTAATTTTTCCAAGTCGATGGATCTAAAGCTTCGAAGATTTCACTGAATAATAATAGGATCATGCTGGTTTCAAGTTTCAACTTCCAAACCTATATTAGATATCCCATCAAATGTTATTTTTTCATTTGTTTAATCATAATTTTTCATATGCTCGTGTAATCTTGCTTATTGTCCTTTGCTTATCTTTCTTATTTATATTATGATTTAAGTTATACACAATCAATCATACAGAACTTTTACACTATCATTAATGTGTTTAACTGTCGTTTGATCTGAACTAGACAGCAGAATAATATCATAACTAATACAAGATTCATACCAATAGAATCGTACATTTTGAGGACTCAGTTAACTGTCATTTGATCTAAAGTACAAAGCAGAAAAATATCTTATAAGGTACTAGGTTCTGCAGTGGCCAAATTAATATTTCATTTTACATTGTTAGACATAATCAATCAGGAAGATACACAGTAATACCATTTGCAGAGCAAGAATATCGAGACCCAAAAGCTGCAAGTAGAGGCCTCATGTATTGCTGAAGGCAAACGTTGAGAAATATTTCACGTTCCCTGGTTTTACTTGAGCATCAGACTCATCTCTATTGGATCAGGTCTTCTTGTTTACTGCTATCAGATTCCACAGTTGGCTCAGTATCCTCAAAATAGTTGACATGACAGAGCATACCACCAGCCTCATCAGCAAATGATATTTTTCTCCCCTCCCTGTGAACTGTGTTCTTGGAAACAGTCGCACCATTTTGACTCAATTTCTACAACACAGAAAAACATGACTAAAAATGAGCCATGAAGTCCATATTCATATATTGGAAAAGTTTGAAGCTAAAGAGCAACTAAGAATAACAGAAAAGGAAAGGTACACACCATGATTTTACAGAATCGAGTGCAGTCCCTAGACATCAAGGACAACCACTTTCGTGTTGTCTCTTCAACTTTTGTTGCACTTTTTAGGGCAATCTTCACCTGTCAAACATAAAATACTAGTGCTTGAGAACAACATGCTTACATGCAAACTAATTCATCCAAGCATGTAATTCTAACACGGTCATTTCACATGACAATGAAACTATCACTTTTTTTTTGCATTAACCCTTTTCCCCATGTTGCCACTGCCCATCTGAAGTTACGACCCTTCCTCATAACCCAACACCCAAATCAGATACATATGCTATAAGTAGTTAGGTGAGGTCTTGGAAAATAGAAACATCACTATCACTTGAAAACTTTAATAATGAAAAGTATCACTTGCTAAGATTCTCTTTGATTGTTTAACTCGACAATCAACCTCCAAATATACCAGTACTTCTTGAAGAACATACCTCATCAGCATCATTTTTCAAAGAACTGTTGCGATATGCTTCAAATAGCATTTTTTCTTCTACCATATCCTTCATGGATTTCAATTCATTCATAAGCTTCAATGCTAGAGATTCCATATCATGCATCTGCCGCTGTGAAAATGCTATGGCACTCTCTGAACAACGTTTAATAGAGGTGCAGCCAGTGCTAAGTTGAGGTAGAGAACGAGAAAGACGAGGACCTTCTAGATTGCCATTCGGAAGGAAACTTTTTTTTTCTAGATTGACTTTCGGAGGGGAACTTCGTTTATCTGGATTGCCTTTCAGAGGGGAACTTCGTTTCTCAGTCTTCAATCTCCTAGCAATCTGCTTGGGGCCTATAAAAATTTTGAGCTGATTAAGGCGTGGAGATTCATCAGAATTTTTAGTTGTGCTAGCATCAGCAGAGCATGATCGTTCTGAATCCCCATGTTCCCCAAAAGTGAGCTTCTCTTTACATTCTGAAAGATTTTAGCCAAGATAAAGCAAGTCAGCTAAAGTTCCAAGAGTTTTGAACATAGGAAGAAATATATATTATCCTCATTACAAGCCTTACAAAAGGACACCATCATAAAGAGTAAGAGAACCATGAATTTCTGAGCCAAGCCTCTGTAGCCACTCCCATTCTATTGATTAATTGAAGTCCACAACATGATTGGTGGATAAATTGAGTTACAAAGGAATTTAATGCCTTTCAAAGTTGAAGGATGAAATTAAGAGTTTATCGTTCATTTGGCAAGATAAATACAGAGCTAAAATAGTTTTCCATCTATCAGTAAAAATTGATGCAACGCCAGAGTAGAAAATAAGGAACAATAGAACATAAGTCTGGCTTCAAGTAAGCTGTTTTCTTCTTTTTCTTATAACAAGCTGATATCCTCATTTATCAACACATAAGTTGGATGACATTTAGTAAGTTATACTAATTTGTCTGATTAACTGTAAATCAAAAGAAGCAGAACTGAAGCCACATCTGATTCTAAAGTAAAACATTTTAGGACCTCCTTAATGCTTATGATAGAACAGGTAAAATGAACATAACACGAAGCACCGTTGAGTTGTTTCTTTGATCCCAACGGCCTAGATTTATCATTAGAAAAATTGAAGCAAATCTTCTACTGTGCTTGAAATTGCAATGCAAAAAAGGTGGATTAAATGAGGAGTTTATCCAACATATGATGAAAAACCTAACTTTTATCTATGACTTACTATAGTTCTCCAGGTCATCAATTAATTCGGAGTTCATAGCCAGACAAAGTTGCTCTTGAGAGCATGGAGAGATAGCCTGCATAAGAAAACATAGTTTAAAATGCTTCAAGAAATACAAACAAAGCAAATTATCTTCAGCAAACACCCCTAACCTTTCGTGTCCAAAGAAGCCTCTCAGGAGGTTGTGATGGCTCTAGTGCTGAGATCTGATCTGCAACACCGTGCGGACTGCTCCTCGAATTTCTTTCTTCAGAAATTTTTGAAGATTCCAGATGCAGTTTTTCGTCATCCAAGCAATTTCCTGAAGTCAGACAACTAGTTGCTGCATCAGTAAAGCAACTCCCTGTTGGCTGCTCCTGGTCATTAATTTTGTCTAACGATGAGATACATTGGTCACCAGGCCCATCGACTGAAAGAATTTTCTGATTTGAGAGCAAAACTTCCTTATCTCCATCTCTAAATAGGCAAATGTCATCTGCATAATCAAGACCAGCACTAGCAATGCTATTATTCACTGTTGCCTCAGGAACATGTAACCCAACATTGTTGCTCTGACCACAACTCTTATCCATTTCAGAATAATCCATCAGGCAATCATGCATGTCTAAACTCTGATTATTTGCAGTTGCTACTACTTCTGTAGATCTTGGTGGAGCAAACAACTCATTTTGAGTGTTTTCTGTATTACATCTGTCCTCTCGATTACTTACTTCTGCAAGTGCTTCACTAGCTGGGGAAATATGTTCAGGTTCTACATGTTCAAACAGATCATTGGAAATCTGATTAAGAGCACAGAGCTGCTCTTCTGCAAACAAAACTGGTATCTTTTCATCAGAGTCAACTAAGTTTGGAAATTCACTGCATGTAACTGTACCAGAATTTGGTTTGCTAAGCATCCAGATATTAGGGGAGCAATCAGAAGACTCTGAGTTTCGGCTCATTGACAACTCTGATTCAGAAGTCTCAACTATGGGTTCTGTAACTTCATGCGAATCACTTCTGTGGTGGAGAGAAGCTTCAGGCTCCAGATCCACTTCAGCTTTAATTGACATAGGCTCGTTAGGAGATGCAAAGATATTTCTGTTGGTGCGCCTTCGTTTAGCATTTGCTTTTTTGGAAATCTTCGACTTCAAATAACTAAGGGGTACTGTTAGATCGTCATCTTCTTCTGGCTCCTGCTTTGGACTTATAAAAGTAGGACTTGGAGTAGCAAGTTCCCTTTTCTTGGATTTACACCTATCCTTAAGTTGTTTCAGAGTTATCTCTCCAGAATCATAACCATCTGACTGACTGCTCGCTTCACCATCAGCATAGCAACCAAATTTGTTGTTTTCAGGTTCTATTGCCTGTAACGTTCTGTCTACCACCGGCAGACATTGGCTTTCAGACTTAACAACTGAACCTCTAGCATTTTCAGTATCATAGATGTCTCTTAATTTCTTGAATGTTATTGCAGGCTTTCCTCGAGAATCTATATTACGGGCCTTTACTACCTCACCTCTTCTCAAAACCTGGATAAAGTGGAAGTCGTTGCAACTCCTTCGCTCCATTGCCTAACAGGTTAGACTCAAGTTCATGAACTGTAGTGGAACAACAAATGCCTATCGAGAAATTGACTCAAGCACGAACTGTTGGTGGAACTGCAAATGCCTTTCAAGCGATAAAATATGGCACAAGTCTTACTATCTCCGAGTGCCACACCAGTCTTCCGCAAACTGCAGAATGAAGAAATCTTAGGCCACAGATAGAACAGCATGAAGGAAATGGAAGAATCAGATAACATTTCTGCTGTATTGGCATCAAGGCTCACAATATTTCAGGCAACCTCCTTTCAGATCAAGAATTCTATCTTGGGATGTCTAAAATGACAAACAATTCATAATAATCTAAATTTGCCTTTCACATAAACAGGAAAGAATAGTTAAAGCAAAAACAAATGTGTTGAAATGGAGAAAGATGCGCACAACCAAACAATAAAGAAGAGTATTACAAAAATAAATGATTGAACTTTAGGGGGAAACAGTGCCAAGTCTTCCAACAAAGTTAAAGATCAAGAAATAGATCAAACCCCAATGTCAAAGGTAAATGCCACACTTACCAAGAGCTTTCACTAAATTAGCATTCAATTTATAGTTAGTAGTGTCTAATTAGGTGAGGTCCAAATACATAAAACTAAGTATTCACACAAAGAGATTTTCTTAACTTAATATTGACAGAGCTGACCAGAAAGACGAAAAGAAGGAAAACAATACACAAAAGCATACTCCATAACAGCATGATAAGCAAATGGCATTCCAATATAGGCGTACGGGAGAACTATTTTGAACTTAAGCGATGCCAATTACTCTTATATAACGAAATGATGTCAAGCCATTGATAAACTCATATATAAAATTCTCTAAAACAAGTTTTCTACCTCAAAATACATGTTTTCTCTTGATCTATGTTGCTCAGATCCTTCACAAATGTTGCCATGCGCGTGTCGGATCCTCCAAAAATAGTGCATTTTGGAGGATACGACACGGTGCGGCAGCATTTGAGGATCCGAGCAACTTAGCTCTTGATAAGATTGAAAGATAAGTGTCATGCTTTACCTCAAGCACATTAGTTGACAAAACACTTACTTTTACCTATAAACTTGTAATAATTTTGAAAAGTAGGTCTCATTTTAACTGTAAAATAGTAAGTATAATATCAAATACCCAATAAACTAAGCTAGGAATAACACACATTAGTCCTTAAAATAAGCTCTATGCATTGCCTCGAGCACAAATAATTAATAAAACACTTAATTTCACATATAAAACTTTTAATTATAAGAACTACATATGTCTCATTTTAACTAAACAAGATCTAAAAGAAGTACATTATCAAATACCCAAAAATTAAGCTAGGAATGTCACACATTAACCAGTTAAATCAGCTTTTTAAAGAACAAATGAATTAATTAAATCACATTTTTTTCAAAAAGAGAAATAATAAAAGGGTTTCCATGAAAAATGATTCATTTAACATATCCTCAAAACTTGTATTTCTCAATCAAATGGTAATTAAGAATGAAAAGAAAAACAAGAACTACAACTCAAAGATCCAAAAGAAGAACATCAAAATCGGGGCCTAATAATTCCAAAAAAAAAAAAAAAAACTACACTTTTAGTTTTTTAGTTTGTACCAAAAGTCTCATACAAGTTTCAAAAGTCTAACTTTATATGTTAAACTCCGTGCACAACCAAATAATGTCACATTAATTGGGACAGGGTGACTAATAAATACAAGGGACATGTTTCAAAAAATCTAATTTTATTTTCTTAAACTCCGTGTACAATGAACCACTTAAAAAAATCTAAGCACATTTGTAAAAAGTCTAACTTTATTTCTTAATTTCTGTGTCAGCCAAACATTGTCATATCAATTGGGTTAGGGTGAGTAATAATAACTTGCAACAAATCTCTAATTAAACAAAGAATTCAAAAAAAAAAAAAAATACAAATCGACGACGGCTGCAGAAAACAGATCTGGGATTAATAAAAAGATACTTAGCTAAATTGAGCTCACCTGTTTGGTTTCTTTTTTGGCTATAGATGTAGAGTAAGATTTAAGATAGAGTGAAGTTTCCCGGGGGAATTATCAGTGAAATATTTATATATGGATATTATTGCTGAATGTGAAAATCGCGCCAATATTACTGGCGGGAACAATTAGGGCTTTTTGTATTTTTTTATTTTTTTTAACATTTTGGCTTTAAGATGCCCCTGACTTGGGTACCTGTCTTTTTCTGTTTTTTTTTTTTTTTTAATAAATCTCTTTGTGTTTATTATTACACCTTAGTCCCTTTAGTTTTTGTTAGAGACAGATCTAGGTTATGATCTAAGGTTCATATTTTACTAAGAAGAATACTTTTATTGAAGTTACAAAATCACTCCTCCATTCATTTGTGATAAGTAATTAAAATGAAAAGTACACTCTAATTCCTCTCCACCCTTTGTCGTTTAATTGCTTTAATTATAAATGTTGTTTTATGGATAGGCCTAAGAGATCAAAGCTAAATTATGCGAATTGTTTGAAATAGTGTAAGTCGAAGTTGAAAATTTATTAGTCTAAGGTTTTTTTTGGTGAATATTATACTTGATCAAAGAAAATATGAGTTAGATATAAGTATTTTTCATACTATGTACCCTTGAAATTCAAAGTATTTATCCACTAGAAATTATAGTACTCATTTCAAGGTATTCAAGGTATTTACCCACTAGAAATTATAGTACTTATTGTATTGGGTAAAACTCGACCCGCGATGATTCGCTCCGGTCATGCAATTTGACAGCGACCAAGCACATAACAACAAGCCAAAGACCGAAGCAAGTAAGTGGGTCGCCGAAGTCACACATCAAGGTCGTCACCGAATGCGAGCCGTAAGCTGAGCTTCAGTGATGTCGGCCTCGATCGAACAGCAAGGCCTCCCACCGAGGTCACATATACGCACCTCGGTGAATAGCATCGGTTCCAGCGGCTTTGCAGCCCACTACTTCAGCCCACCAACTCCTTCCATTAATGCCAAGATCGTGGGTCAAAGCACAACTGATAGTGGAGAACGTGGGCAAGGCTCCGAGGCCTATAATTATTCTTTCATTTTACATTATATGGATCCAGAAATACATACTGAAACTCTGCCCAAATTTGTACTCATCACAATATATTGATATCAAGTTATTCTTTCGCATTTACGCCTATTTCTTGCATTTATTTAGCTTTGATACGAAGTTTTGCTTATATTCAAACCCAAATTCGATTTGTGATCCTAAAACTGGTTTAGACCCATACACTCATGCAATTAAGAGTATTTATCCAACCTACTCATTTATTATTGTATAGCTTTGTTATACCTTATAGGTGTATACCTTTATGATATACTGCATAAATTATAGTAACAGCTAACAAGTTTGGATGGGTAGATATGTAAATGGTTTATAGGTAGGACAGATAAATATAAAACTTATATATAAGAGTAGATAAATATTTTAATTTTGATAAGTATTTTTATAAATGATGAATGAAGTGGCTCTGACATTTGTTCATATCCTAGAAGTAGCTAGCCTCACAACCTTAACATATTCGATAGCTAGTAGAAAAACATGGGTGCATGGAAACTTGTTGCTTACACAAAAGGATGACCACTTAGATATCCAGGACCGCTCAACACGATAATTCCGCGTGAACCATGCTTTTATTTAGGAGGTAAGAGAATGGTACAAACACAAATGATTTTAAAACGGAATGCTAGTGAATCTATTTACTTACATACCCTTTTACTGCACCAGGTCGATGTAAACAATACAATTAGCAAAAAAAAAAAAAAAAAAAAAAAAAAAAGAATGTACACAATACAATTACCAAATTTCATAACAAAATTATTAGACTGTAGGTAAGATGAATAAGATAGAAAGTTAGACAAGCATTGTGATTAGTCTGATTGTTAAATTTATATTCGTTTATCTTTTCAAAAAGAAACTTGATTATTATGTTGTTTTACACTAAATTAAAATTCAAAATGAACATACTAGACATAACTGTAAAAAGACATTAAACCTCTTCGAAGCAAATAAAATTTACAAGACCAACACAAATGGTCGACCTTCTAAAATTAATCAATCACTTATACGAGCATTGGATGTAAATGAGTTTGGAATCCAAAATTGCCGAAAGCACTAAACTATTTTAGTAAGTTTCAACTTTAAGCAATAATATACTACTATCACAATAGATTGGAACATTGGGCATTATTGATTCCATCCCAAGGCATAAATTGATTTTTTTATGCTTTACTATTATTTTAAATTTCATTATATATATATAGAGTTATACTTAAATTTAATGTATAGTGTATATTTTGAATTGTGTATATTTTGAGCGTATAAGTTTATTCGATTTGGTAGTTTTTTTATTTTTTTATAAAATAAAAAACATATTATAATTATCGGTATAGTTATGACTTTACATTATAACCTACGATTTAATTAAAAAGAACCTAAAATTCGATTCGATACGGTTTGATTTGGCTGATTATAGTCATCATTCACAAAAAAAACCATTGACACCTCTACATAAGTGATACATAATATTTTATGCACCTAAAGTGCCCTT
This sequence comes from Petunia x hybrida, assembly GCA_037355625.1. Classification (NCBI taxonomy): domain Eukaryota; kingdom Viridiplantae; phylum Streptophyta; class Magnoliopsida; order Solanales; family Solanaceae; genus Petunia; species Petunia x hybrida. The sequence continues at coordinate 70,990 of JBBBVM010001137.1, read as the reverse complement.
TAATTTATGTTTGTCTTTGTCTATGGAACAGGAACTTTCAAGAGAAACAAAATTTTTAAAAAAAGGGGCCTAAAGTAGGTAGGCGTGACTCCTAATACAGGATAAAACAGCATAAATGAGTGATAAAAAAGCCCTCAAAATTTCCCCAATCTTATTCTTATCCCGCTCACAAAGCTAATCAAAAATATTAGCAGGAAATGATGAAGGCTTCATTCAAAGCACGATATGAAACTGACAAAGCCGCCGCCGCCGCTACTACGCTGGCTTTCAACGCCGGCGACTTTAAGCTTAGAGCTTCTATGACTGATGCTACTGTTGTTAAAGGTCCCAGCTTAAACGGCTTAGCTTTAGCCCTTGAAAAACCTGGCTCTTTCATCATCGATGTTAACGTCCCCAAAAAGGTCATCAATATTTTATTTTATTTTAGAATTTTATTGTTAATTATTTGATTGTGTTTTTAAATTCGTTATAGCTCTTATTATTATTATTAGTGATAACTGTGGTGTCTGGGTCAGCTTGTGTGCGCCTTGACTTATTCCACGGGTACCTGCTAACTCCCAGCAGCGCTATGTAGTTTATTGATTGATTGTGTTTTTGGTTTTGCTTAAGCTTTTAGTTTTTACTATTGAAAAAAGAAAAATTACTCTAGTCAAAATGTCAAATAGAATGGAATAGATACTAATGATTTATATAACCAGTCCTAACTAGTTCTGACTTAGATTGATTGATTATGTTATTAAGTTTGAATTAACTTATAATTGTTAAAGTATTCTGGCAATGACATACGGTTTCCGTTTAGTCCGTCAGTGGAAAAGATACTCTCGTTAAATAGAACGAAGTAGATGCCCCTAGGTCTTTAGTCTAGTGCTAATAGCTCAACTTGTGATTGGTGGGTGTGGTTAAGTTTTCGTCATAGGTTCGACAACAACCCGGTATTTAAGTGGAAAAAGGTAGAGATGCATGCTCATTATCTACCGAGTTACGAGCCGGATGCCACGAGTCTCGGAAGCTTCTCGGTCAAAGAACAAGGGAATAGATTACAAATGGTTTACTTGACTGATCCTAACTAGGAGTAGTTTGAATTGTGATGTAGTTGATTAATTGTGTTTTTAAATTTGCTTTAGCTCTTAATTTTCCTATTGAAAGTTTTGTTGTTCAGGAAATTCTACTTAATCTAGTCCGTCGATGAAAAATGCTCTAGTTAAATAGAATGGACTAGATACAAGCGACTTATATTACTGATCCTAACTAGATTGAAATTGAGATAGACTAGGTTAATTTATTGATTGTGTTTTAAATATACACTATTAATTGTAAAAATTTTGTGTTTCAGGACATTAGGTTTCAATTTATGAACTCGATCAAGGTTCTAGAGAAGCCATTGAATTTGAATTACATTCATTTTCATGGAGATAATCGAACAATACTGGATGGAACTTTGGTGTTTGATTCAGCTAACAAGGTGTCGGCAAATCACGTGATGGGTTCAGGAAGTTGTAAAATGAAGTACACATATGTGCATGGCGGACTCACTACTTTCGAGCCAAGCTATGACACAGCGAAGAATGCATGGGATTTTGCAGTTTCACGTAAAGTTTATGGGGACGATGTGTTCAGGGCTACTTATCAGACAACGAGCAAGAATTTGGGGCTTGAATGGTCTAGGAGTTCAAAGATAAATGGATCGTTTAAGGTATAATTTCCAAGCTTTTCATCCATATTCTCGTTGCCAGTTGCCGTTGCAAGTAAATTACTAGCTAAGCTCTGTGTACTGCTATTTCAGTTGGCTTGCTTATATTTGTGGGGATTCTAATTTCTTGAATATTCTGGATTTGGCATCTTACTAGCTTGTTGATATCATTTGCTAACAAAACTCATAGTTGGTGGAGTGGAGTGTATATTCTACTACACTTCTATTACCGGAGAACTGTCTTTCGGTGAAACTTAAAAGAATGTGCTGGAGATGTACATGTTAGTCCACTTCTACTTGCACAGGCCATGTGGCAAATTATTTCTAAATGCTTGTTGGTTGTGTCATTGCAAGCTATTAATCTTAGTAAGCTTTGGCTCAGTGGTTAAGTGACACTATTTTGAATTGTTCATAAATGTGAGTCAGCAGGCAATGTCTAGCGTGAGATGGGCCTATCCCTCCCAGATGTTACAATTTTATCAATTGATCAATTTCTTGTTTGGGTCAAGGCTGCATGTTCAAAAATATAAAAACATGGAAGTCATCGTATGGTTTAGTAATATATGTCTTATTGATTCACAGACTTGTTTTTTGGACTTCTTTGATTTTGTTTAGCGACCTCTAGAGGATTTTTTTTTTTCTTCTGATTTGTGTAAGCGACCATGAAAGTCATTGTGCAGTGGTCCTCTGTCCCCTGATATCTACTTGATAGGGTCATTGTAGGAGTTGATAGGAAAAGAAGTAGGATGCATCTCTGTAATGTCTGGAGTTATGTTTTAGCTTTTTTTGAAACTCCAGTTTGGACCCATCATATTACCATAAATGCTTTCTATCTGGTTATTTTGGATAGATGAACAACTTAAAATATGGCCATCAATTTGTTAGTAGTGAAGAAGAATGTTCTAATATGTGTACATATATATATGTGGTTAATTCCACCTTGATGGGGGTAAGAACGGTGTACATCTCACCCTCCCCACATTACATTGGGTAATGTTGTTGTTGTTGTTGTTGTTGTTGTTGTTGTTGTTGTTGTTGTATATAAGTGGTTAATATGCTATCACAATGGCAAAGAAGTGCACAAATGCAACATTCACCATAGCCATGATATTTTATCACTTTCGCTCTTTGTTGTGTGTTCTGTATGAAAATCTTTGAATTATTTAATAGTTGATGTATTTGTTCTGTAAGCTTCTTTTGTTTTTGCCTGAGCCACTCCTAATTGAATTTTCCCTGGTTTCTGGATGACGGTTAAAAACCTTCAAGTGACTATTCCACATAGAGTGAGCAAGACGAATTATTTCAAAGTAGATTATATCCTTATCCTGTAAACCAAAACATTGCACTTCATCGTTCACCTGATTTTCATCTTCTTTCCTTGTCATTCATGCCTTATTTTGTTCCGGATAGTATAATGATGAGGTCAGCCTAATGGTAGTTCATCTCATTGCTTCTTGTTTGCTTTTCCTTTTGTGCAATTGATCTAATGTGGTCCGGCCTTTCCCAGACCCGCAGGCATAGCGGGAGCTTAGTGCACATGGTTGTCCTTTTCTTTTAAAAAAACCAGTGCTGCTTGATAATATGTGTTCAAGGTTTGGTCTATTGATAGCTAGTGAACTAAGTGAAGCATCTAAGAGAAATGCTACATTCTTCTTTTGTTTTGTTTCCCTGGAGCCATTCTGACTCAAGTTCTTCTTTCTTTCTCCAGATTTCTGCATCTCTTTCTTTGCTTGAGGAACACAAAATGCCGAAGTTAACTGCTGAGACTTCGTGGGACTTTGAGATGTGATTTTGCTTCTTGCTGCAATTATTCAGATACAATCTCTACTTCTGGCTACCTCCTCATCATTGGGCTCCATCTAATATTTCTAGCTCACTTTGTTGATTTACGAATGAGCTGTTCGTTCTGCTATTGGTAACTACTCGACTATAAAAGGTTTATGTTCAACGACGTGAGTTTTTATCCACAATTTTTTTTTTTTTTTACCCCCGTTTTCAAGATCCTCGTCTTATTGCCTTGTCTCTTCCAAATTGATGATTGGAATGGGCTTATGAAAAAGCTTACATCTGAGGATTCTTAATTCTTCCAATATGGTAAATCTAACAACAGCTTCAAGTTTTCTCGTTTGGCCATCTTGGTAACTACATAATACAGTACAATGCTCCTAAACAGGATGCATTTAAGATTTTTTGCTAATGTTGGTATTTCACAATCCAGAGGTATATGTTCGTATCCTGCGCAAAGGAATTTGATTGTTTCCTTGTAACAGTAGAAGCTTAACAAAAATTCCAAGTAGGGGTGCTGAAAAGGAAGTAGGAAAAAAAGGGAGTAGTAAATGATTAGTATTTTGCTTATGCAACTTTTTATGACCTTATATAAAGGGTAATTACTCTCTATTCACATGGGTTTCGTGTTTTATTCACCCTGTCCGTTGAGAGTAGTTTTAATTATCTCAAACACTTGGTGATTAATGTAAGCGACTAGTCAAAAAACCTACTAATAACCAAGAAAGATGAATAAGAGGGAATTTGAGATCTCACAATCCTAACAGGAAACACAGTTTGTCTAATCATTAGCGTTGAGCACCAAGAAATAGATGTAAGTTACTAGTCGAGCTTTTGTGGGACTCAAAGATAAACCTAAACAACCAAGGAAGATGAAATTTGAGAAAAGATAAAGAGAAATGAAGTTTAGTCTCGATTCCCTTCTTGCTCTTCCAATTCACAAAAATATATATTTCAATTCATAAAGATGTATCGAAAGTTCATAAAGATGTATAGAAAGTTATGGTGTTTGATCCGACTTTCTCATTGGTGTTGCATAGTTCAAAAGAGCTAAAATGACTCTCCAAATGGAATTGGAAGAGCCCAATGGGATTAGTTCCCAATGGTAAAGTACCATACGCTCTATCCTTACCAAAATTATCCGACGCAATAGCAATCACAAAGTCACATAAGTAAACATATAATTATTTCTTATTTATCTTAAGAAATAAAAAAAATAATCAAATTGCCTCACATATTTCCGTAACAAATTCTAGAGCTATTTTTCAATTTCAATTTCTTAATCTTATATAAAGTTAAAATGAATACATAAAGAGTGAAATAGATAGTGCTATAATACGTTCTTCCTCTAATTAATCAATTTCATATGTTGCTTAATCATATAATCTCATCTATCTAGTTTCGTGCGCTTCAAAAATTATATTGATTCTTGTGCGATTAAAAAACTATTAGAAAAGGATGCTCTAGAACAGCGCCTCCAGAAATTTTTGGATTTCTTGCAAGAGGGGGATGGGGAAAGTAAAGGCCAAAGAACAAAAGATAAATCAGGGCTGCACAAGACGAAGTGGAACTTCTCCGGATTTACCCGATAAGCATGATCATCATTAAAGATGTGGTGAGATAAGTGAGATCTTTTACTCTTAATCAGAACGCTTTTGAATCAATAGAAAAACTTTTAGTATGAGTGTGTATCTTTAAATGGATTCAACAACACATCATATAACAAGGATATTGAAGTCGCCAATGAAGAGGGTCGATTCAAAATAGTAGTAAATGATAACACCACAAAAAAAAAAAAAAAAAAGAAAAAGAAAAGAAAGAAAGAGAACTGTTGAGTTCTATTTGCGCTTACAATGGGATGCAACGTACAAGATCCACTCTCATTCTTACAGTGACAACTGACAACCAATGTCCCTTTCGTCAAACTTTGTCTGAACAAAAGAAAAAGAAAAAAGAATCTTGAAAAAACCTCTTTAGCCCTAAAATCAAAATCCATCAAAAGCACACTACACACACTGAAAAAAAAAAAAAAACCATGAACAAGTGAAAAAACCAATCAAACAATAGTCAAGATCTGTTCTTTCCCCATTTAGCTAATGACCCAAGTGCTTTATTGAATCAGCAACAGTTTCTATTAATGGCAAGTTTACATAAAGGCAAGATTTTAATGTTTACTTTGCTTATGTTATTTAATCTTTTTAGAGCTTTTGCTGAAAATGGTTTAAGTTTTGAATCAGTTGTAATTGAAGTTAATGATGGTATTGAACAAAAATATGATGAAGATAGTGTTGCTTTAGATATGTTAAAAAGACAACAACTTCAATTAGATAAGTTAGAAGAGCTTGTTAAAAATCTTAGCTTTCTTGTTTCCAAGTTAGAATCAAGATTATTAGAGTATCCTAAAGTTGAAAACTTGGAACATGGGAAAAGTTTTGAAGGGTCTAAGCAGGTTGTTATTGATGAAAAATTAAAGAAAAAGGATATTCAAGATGATGGGGTTGTGGGTATTGAGGGTAGTTTAGAGAGTAAGGTAGTAGATGGAGAGAGGATGGGCGGCGCGGTGTCGGTTGCGAAGTATAGTCCTTTTTGGTTGGAGAGGTTTCAGTTTATATCGGCGGTTAGATTGGGATCGGATGCGACTAGTATTAATGTGTTGCCGTTTAGGGATGATGAAGGAATGAGTAAGTATGTTGTCATTGGTGATGATCGTGGAGAGGTGCATGTGTTATGCAGAAATGGGGAGGTGTTGGTTGATTTTCAGACGGCGTCGAGTTCACCAATAACAGCCTTTGTGTCGTACTTCTCTGTGTTTAAGAACGAGAGTGTGGTCGTTACGGGGCACGAAAATGGTGGTATTTTGATTCATAGAATTTGGGAGGTAGTGGTGCCTGATAGTGATAACAGGGCTGTCCTTCATATGGAAACTGCAGGAAAATTTGCTTCACCAGGAATCGAGGAAGGTGGGTCTTCGATTACAAGTTTAGAGGTGCATCATGTTGGGAGAAATAGGTATATCTTGTCCACAGATTTTAGTGGGAACCTAAGGGTTTTTAAGGAGAATGGCACTATGCATGGGTCAATAGTGCCGAAGAGGAGGCCACTTGTGTTCTTGAAACAACGACTTCTATTTCTTACTGAGACTGGTGCAGGGTCGTTAGACTTGAGGACCATGAAGATTAGGGAATCTGAATGTGAAGGTTTAAACAATTCTATTGCTAAGAGTTACGTTTTTGATGCAACTGAGCGGTCGAAAGCATACGGGTTCACATCTGATGGTGATTTGATCCATGTGCTACTCTTAGGTGATAATATGAACTTCAAGTGCAGGGTTAGGTCCAAGAAGAAGTTGGAGATGGCTGAGCCTCTATCATTTCAGGCAATTAAAGGATATTTGCTAATTTCTAACCAAGAGAAGGTATCACTGTATAATGTATCATCTCAGCATTATGTCCGGTCTGGTGGACCAAGGCTTTTGTTCTCTGCTGGTCTTGATGAGATTGTAGCATTGTTTTTGAACTATCAGTCCTTGGAGCTTGATAAAGATAGTAAGGTGATTCCTCTATTAGGTAGTGATCAAGAAAAGCTCGTTGTTCTTGGACTGGGAAGTGGTTACTTGGGGATATATCGCTCGAACCTTCCAGTTTACAAAAATGAGTTCAACACCATGCTGTGGACCAGCCCTGTTTTATTTTTCATCCTGTTCCTTTTAGTTGCATATTATTTTTTCGCCAAGAAAAAGGAAGCTCTTACCTCCTGGGGACCTGATGATCCTTTCAATCCTGGGTCAGTTACAAGCGGAGCTCCATTGGCATCCAGCCAGGGTGATAGATCTTATGTTGAATCATCGAGGAATGCAGATCTGCACTCATCGAGGAATGCAGATCTAATGGACCTCAGGGGCAGCAGCCTTAGAGGTCCATCTGGAAGGTATGTCTCTCCATCCCGCTATCCTGGTGGAGCGGCAGGTGCCTATAGATCAAGTTCTGCCGATACAAATTCTAGGCCTTCCTCTGTTGATCCAAACTTTAGAACTACCTCCGAGTTGAAATATAGGGGGTCGAATCTAGAAACACCAGGTTTTCCGAAAAGGAGAGATAGCCTTTTTGTAAACAGTCAAATCGTCGATGATGGAAAGTAATCCTGCAGTTCATATCAGGTACATGTGTTAAATTCATCACCATACTGTCATTTCAACACGTGGGTAAGCTGACAATCTATAGCTGTAACTTTGCAACGGTTACTTGTGAACAAAGGAAATAAAAGAACAGTTTGAGCTTTCAGTAATGACTTCCTTTAATTGGTAATCAAAGTAAAGCAGATGTTTGTTGTCAATTGTTTCTTATCTTTTTTCCATTTATGCTAAAATTTGTTCCTAGTATGCGCTATCCAGCTGTAGATTCAGTTCACTTAGAGATTAGTCTCATAGTGATTGAAAGATATCCAAGCTGTTTGCGATCATGTGTGAAAAATATAAAGGGAACCCCCCCCCCCCCCCCCCTCTCTCTCTCTCTCTCTCTCTCTCCCCAAGGTAAAAAAGCAGAAAAGAAGCCTTGGTGGAACAATTCAGGTGAGACACTTTCCGCTGAAACTTTTTAGTTTTATTGTCGTTGTCACCATCACATCTTTGTCCCCACTATGTTGTTCGAACTTCAAAGGCAAAAAAAGGTTAAGAGAGGAGAAATTCCTAGAGGAATGTCTGAGGTTCATAAGAGTTCCTGCTAGTGCACTATTATCACCATAATCGTTTAGGGTCATGTTTATTGCGATTTATTTATGCTCATGTACTCGTGAGATGGTTACAGCTTGTATAGCATGAGATCTTTATTTAGTTTTGATGTAGAGTATAATTGATTTTGATCAATGTAAAAAAATAGTTTTTGTTAGGGTTTCAATTTGTGTGGACTTGCTCATCTTTCTCAGTGAGAGAAGCAGCACTGATTATCTTCTTGGTGACAAAGTTACTATCTTGATTGTCATGATGAAAGATGCTTATGATTCTAATAGACAAATTTACATTAACTTTGGTGCAATTGATGTGCTATTGTTATCATAATTTGCAGCTGAATCGTTTAAAATCTCTTTTTTCCTTTTCCTTTGGTTGCTCAGAAAGGAAAAATAATCCATATGTTATTGCCTTTGGTTTTGTCCGCTACTTTCATTTGCTTACCAAAAAGTGTTTCCTGAACCCACTATCTATTTAGCTTCAGAAGAGTGGCAAGAATGCAACTTGTGGTATGTACGTGGGTTTGAATTTTGCTGCAGATTATAGTATGGTAATTCAAGTAGAGAAGGGTAGAAGAGCGAACTCATTATCCACCGAGCTTCGAACCTTGTGCTATTGGCCCTCAGAGATTTCGCGGTTATCAAAATCCAATAGCTGTAGAAGACAGCATTAGGCATAGTTAGTTTCAATATAGAAGAGCACAAGGTTCTAAAGAGACGTGGGATGTCATTCTTCACATGAATGAACATTTTTGCTAATTGCAGTAGAGCAACTTTATACCAAAAAGTGGGCAGTTTAATTTCCTCAAGTTTTCCCTTTGTGAATGGTGTCTCCCTCCCCCTTAGCTGTATCAAGACTAGTCATTATGCACTTGCAAAGCCACAAACAAGATTTTTATCTAGTGTTAGATTTAAAACCTGTGTTAGTACGGTGTAAAATACACAACAGAATATTTATTGTTCTATAGATATTATCAACGTTTGGTTGGAAATAAAGGTGCACAAGTATGATATGAAGTGACGGTGGGTTGTATAGTAGTGTTTGGTGACTATTAAGAATATCAAAGAAAAAAAATGTTTGTACGTAACAGTGAAAAAAGTCATATCATATGTAGGAGAAGTGAGAATATCAAATTCATGATACAAGTAATTTTCTCTAAGAATAACTATTATTTCATCCTTTTATTATTTTCTATCGTAGTTTGATGATCAAATAAAGATAGTCTAACTTCGATGGATTATCTGAATATGCCACCCCTTAAACATTAACTACTTTGGAATTGAATTTTAGTTGATTGATAAATGATAATCATTGAAAAAAATACGTGATAACAATTGAAGTATGAAAAGTGGTTCGTTTGAGAAACTTCTATAGTACCAAATTAGGAAAAGAAGAGAAATGGAAAATATCTATTTTTAGAAGTGTTCGTTACTTCGTGGATAAAATCATTTCCTTTATGAATTTCCAAAAAAGGAAAAAGAAAAGAGGGCGAATATATTATACTAGTACATAGTAAGGGCAAAAAAACTTCCAAAATCTTGAGAGGCCCACGTCCTTTTTCTTCACGTTTTACATTGATATATAATCCATCCAATCTTTGTAACTTGGATTTTTTTTTTTTTTCAGTTTTATGTAAATTGTTATTTTGACGTATTGATGAGTTTTCATTCCATTCAAGGTAATAAGGCTGCTGGCCTTTCAAAGTGGAGGGGACCATATATATATTTTTGTAAGCAAAATCTCACCTTTAACAGCCATCTCTCATTCATCAGCTATTATTGTTAGACTTTAGTGATGGTTCACTATTTGGAATTTATCAAACTTCATCATAATTAACTTCCATTAGTTACTCGATGAAGCTTTCCACTTTGTGTTGCTAAACATCGGCATGCCGGACCAAGTCAATATATAGGGGCATGCTAATTTTTGGCAACACGCGCAATTACCATAGTGCTAGAATACAAGTGGTGCTAGAAGACTAGTAAAGATTGCTCAGTTGATAAAGTATCTACATCGACGATCAGTAGGTTCCGAATTTGAGTCACCTTGAAGGGGAGTGTGGAAATACTGTAAATCCTCTAAAATTAAAAAAAAAAAAAAGAATTACATTCAGAATACACTTATTAACACATATCATAATACTATCTTGTTAATATATATATACAGTGAAAGGGAGGTCCACTTCATTTATTACAGTTTCATATATTCTACCATCTGTTAGTGATGTCATTGGTGGTAAGTTTGTACATCATAGATGTGTTTGGATTAAAAAGGAGCCACATTTTACAGTTAAAACTCGAGGAAAATGATGTGTTAGATGACCGTTGCAACTTGAACTACAAGGATATATACACACATCACCGTGCCTCATTGGTTTAATCCATAATAGCAAATGTAATTACGCAAGGACGACCAAATCAATCATTTTCAAATAGGAATTGTTCTTCATTTCTTTACCACATATATTTTATTTATATCTTGTATCCCCATCCTAATGACTCAAAACAACTCCCAAACAAAATTTTTGTTAACGTAATCTTATTAGTTCATTATTTGATATGCTAATTACAAAAAAGATTTAAATAAACACTGTTTACCATCGGTGTATATGGTCAAAGAGTAAATTAATTTTTAATGTATGAATGCATAGACTAGTAGAGGATTTTGGATGTCAGATTTCAAATTAAATTGAACAAAAATTACTAGATAATCACTTCCTATCTACTTAATCTTTAGCGAGCATATGTAATCACTTAGGGGTCGTTTGGTTTGCACTAGCACTAATTTAATACCCTCATAAAATCTTGATATTACTAATACATTGTTTGGTTTCCTCTTTGATAGTTGCACAAAATTTAGCATTATAATACCATGTTTGGTTGGTCTTTTCCTTTTCCACATAAAACATAGCATTACTAATACAATGTTTGGTTCACAATTTCCTTTTCCGCATAGCTAATACCTGCATTATTAATGCAGGAATCTATATATTATTTTATGCGGGGTAGAAGGTGGTATTAATAATGCGGGTATTAATAATGCAGGTATTAAAATTTAAAATGACAAAATCAACCCTCATAATAGTAAGAATATTTTTAAATTATATTTAAGGACTAACTAAATATTTTAAATTATAACATTGTATATTAATTTGTAATATATTGGTGATTCAAGAAATAATTCCTACTTTATAATATATGCATAGCTAATACATATATTACTAATACCCGCATTATTAATACCCGCATTACTAATACCCGCATTATTAATACCCACATTACTAGTACCCGCATTACTAATACCCGCATTACTAATACATACATTGTTAATACCCGCGTAAACTCTATCTCAACCAAACAACCCGTTAGTACTTATGTGTGTGGGGGGACAATAGATACATAGTGAAATATGTAATTACTTAGTACTTATGTTTGTGGGGGACTGTAACGACCTCAAATAGTCGTTTCGGGAATCGGGACCTCGATTTGCGTGTCGAAAATTCCAAAATCTTCGTAAGGTCCATTATGACATGTCTGAAATTTTTTAGCTAAAACGAACTTTGTTAGATAGGTATCGGAGAAAGACATCCGTTTCGGATATTCGTTAAGGCTAAAAGAGGTTTCAGAGCTCGATTTGAGCAACTGAGCTCTGATGTGAAATCTGAAAGTTGCGTTAGGTTCGTATGGTAATTTATGACCTGTAGCAACCTTCAGAAGTGAAAACGGACCTCGTTTGATAGGACTTTTAAAAAAGTCTCCGTTGCGAAAGTTTAAAAAGGTTAAAAGAGGTTTTCGAGGTTCCGTTAGGTTCGTATCGTCATTTGTGACTTGTAGCAACTTTCGAATTTGGATTCCGGGGTCGTTTGATTAAAATTCGCTATTTTGGCGAAAGTCGAAATTTGACCCTTTGCCGTGGGATCCAATTTTTGAGTTCTAGAGATCCGAATTGAGTTTCGTCTTGACGAGCATGTCACACAAGTCTTGTATGACTTGTGTACAAATTTTGGGGTCATTCCGAGCTTCGTAGGGTCCCGTTTGGACCCAAAAACAGTGGTTGATCTGGTGCAAGCCAAAAAGCTGCTGAATTCTGTTTTTTTTACTGTTCAGACGGAAAAAAAATCAATTTTTCAGATCAATCCGAAATTGGAACAAAGTCAAAACATGAAAGTTGTAGCTCGTTGAGTTGTGGTTCTAATTCCACCAACCTCGTATCATTTGGACATTTCTATGAAAAGTTATGTGTATTTTACCGAAAGCTATTCAGTGAGGTACAATTTGGACAGCATGTGGTACATCTCTTTAAAGTTGCGGGCTGCTATATATACTAGGGCGGGCATTCATTTTTATTTTCATATTTTGAGCTTCTAAAAGTGATTACAAGGGGAATTTGAAGTACCAAAATCATTCCTAAACACAAGGTAACTATTCTTACCCATTTTTAACGCTTTAATCCGAGGATCAAAGTGACGATCCTTGGAAAGAGGGTTTGAACCCTAGATTTGTGAAATGGGAAAAAATGACCGAGTTGGACTCGGGTATGTACAATAATGGTACTTTTGGACTCGTGGGAGTATGGGGAGTCCGGAAACATAAATTTTACGGGTTTTGGGTACGTCCGACCCGGGGGTATTTTGGTAAATTGCCTCTTAAATTGCGTAAGGGCTTAGAATCCTTTCCTCACATGCTTACGAGTGCGACACTATTTCTTTGGCTTAGAGAGGAGTCTTACGGAGGCACATCGTTTGGGAAAGGAGGTCGTTCCTTAGCCACTTGAGCCGATTTTGAGGTAAGTGAGACTTGACCTCTATTTTTGCTGGCGGATAAGATTTGATCTTGCTAAGTAAGATGTCGAGTACTTAATTGACTAGCATTGTCTAGTAGATAGTATTATGTACTACTCGTTATATTTATACAAAAAGCAGAAAGCACAAACGTGACTTGTGTATAGTCGATGTTGTGTGCCGGTGTATTATTGATAAGCTCTAGGGACAGAGGCCGTTGGTGCGTTATGACTTAGGAGCGAAATTTCATCTAGGGACAGAGGCCGGTGGTGCGTTATGACCTAGATGTGGAGACTTATAGGGACAAAGGCTTGTGGTGCGTTATGACCTATAAGTAAAGTTGTTTATAGGGGCAGAGGCCTGTGGTGCGTTATGACCTATAAACAAAGTCGCACTGGGTGTGTGCTTATGCTATGTGCTAGGTATATCATTACTTATGTGGTATGCGAGATATATCATCGCCATGTTGTGTGTTAATTATATTATTGCTTATGCCATAGTATCAATATAATATTGTATATGCTGCCTATATTATGTATCTTTATATTATTGACCATGTTATGTATTCGCGTATTATTGCTTGTGTTGTTGTATAATTATATTATTGTATGTAATGTTTATGGGTTACTGTAAATATGTGGATTGTACTTCCGTTATCTGCTTATGCATTATCAAAGACTTGTCCCGAAAGGGTAATTTAGTGGGCCTGTCGATGATCTTACTGGGCTTTGGCTCATAACTTACTGTTTAAATGTGCAGATCCTTCTACTAGTCAGACAACTGGACTTATCTGATCCGTTCGAGGCTGTGGCTATTTTTGCTTGAGGTGAGCCAACCGCATGGTTCGCGGTGGCATACCGTCTGATCCACCTTAGTGTTTAGTCGCTTCCTACATCTTGTATTATATATTATATATATCGGATGTCAGAATTCGTAGATGCTCTATTGACACTGTATTTCAAGTGGATGTCTACACCTACATTTTATTGAAATATTTCTATTTAAATTATCATTATGAGCCAGTTTAATTATTCGTGGTTCGCCTAAGGATGTAACACTTAGGTGCCATCACGGCCCCGAAAATTGGGTCGTGACAAATTGGTATAAGAGCCCTAGGTTGTAAGTCGAGTCTTAGGGAGTCAATGGAGCAGTGTCCGAGCAGAGTCTTGTTTATGGGTATGTTGTCGACCATACTAATAAGCGAGAGGCTGCAAAGGCATTTTAGGAGGAGTTGTTTCCCTTCATTTCATCTCTTCTCGTGCTATGATGCTTTCATAGGTGCTAATCCTTTAATGTGATTATGACAGATGGTGAGAACGCGATCGTCCTCTGCTTCGGGAGCTGGTGACGCACTGACTGAGTCGGTCCGTGGGAGAGCTGTGCGTAGCACACGGACTGGTGCGCGGGCACCTACTCAGCCAAGAGCGGCTACTACCAGAGCTTCTGTGGGCAGACCTCCTACTGCCAGACAGACTAGTACAGTGCCACCGGTGTCTTCTGAGATACCCGTCGCACATGTCCCATCGACTATGCCTTCTCTTGTGCCGGGCACAACGGTATCTATTCATGCAGATGTTCTATTGCGGATGATGGGCATGCTTAGATCTCAGGCCTCTCCTATAGGCGATATGCCAGTACCTTCTGCGGTACCCCAGCCAGCTACTCCAGCTATGATTACGCCGACTCCTGAGGCTACTCCGGTGATTCCTCAGTCTACTCCAGTTATTAGTCCTATTGCTCAGCCTTCCACTTTGGCTCCTCAGTCGGGTATTCAGTTGGGTCATTCTATTCCTGCTCTTTCTATGAGTAACGAGGAGGTAGCTCGGAGGATTGAGTCCTTTATTAAGCTCAAGCCTCCCGAGTTCGATGGTACCCCAGCTACTTGCACTGCCCAGAGGTATATTCAGAAATGTGAGAAGATATTTTCTGTATTGGGTACTAGGGACACCCTTGGGGTGAGATGGGCTTCTTTCCGTTTGTCCGGTGATTCCGAGACTTGGTGGTCTTCTATGATGAGACAGAGGTCGAGTGATCTTTATGGGGAACAATAGATACATAGTGAAATACAAGCAAATCGGCTCAAATATCAATATTATAAAAAGAAAAATTCACATGATTTATCTGAGATAAGAAATGTTCAACCCCTGATGCCACTCTCACTTAAAAAGAACTACGTTAACAACATTTTTGCATATCTTTTTCATATGTACATTAAATTAATGATACAAGTACTTTAGTTTGCCAGTATGTTTGATCAAATAAAAATAGTCTTAACTACTGGTTATGTCTAAAATTGTACGTCTAGATTACATAAATTGTAAGTATATTGAGTAGTGTTGTATTCAAAAAGAATTTAATTGTATATTATGAGCCTACGAGCTGTTCGTTATTAATGAAACATACGTCTATGAATATTTTTATATGCACTTGTATAGTTAAGCAACATGTTTTGTGTACCTTTCTGGGCTAGTGCGAGGGGCACTTCATTTGCATTAGTGATTGACGGCTTATATTGCGCCTGTGATAGACAGTTGTTTTGTGCCCACAATGAGACGACTTTAGCCCATGTGGGAACGGGGCATTTTTGCGTTCCGACACAGAACGTCATTGTGTGCGCCAGCATTTGGCGGTTTAAATTGCGTATGTGATAGACATCTGTTTTGCACCCACAACGGAACGACTTTAGCCCGTGTGAGAACGAGGCATTTTTGCGTTCTGATACAGAACAACGTTGCTTGTTTGCTCGAGTATTTTAAGACTTTCTGGCACTATGCAGCTGGGCGTCCCCACCGACATGTCGGAAATTTGTTGAATTGACGAGTTCAACTTACGAATAATGCCAGGTGGCTGAGCTAGATGTGGTCTAGCTCTAAGCGACTAGTTTACCCTACTTTTGTCACGAAAAGTGAGTGTATTACCTTAACTTGAGTTTGGTCAGGGCTATGAAATTTTGGATCGTAGATGGATCTGAATTGTAGTTGTAAAACTGACTAAGTAAGATAGTAGTTTATTGATAAATAGGGGCGCATGGCCTGAACTGTTGTGGGTGAAAACCCATAACATAGCTGGTGAGTATGAAAATACTGCGACAAAAAATAAAAGAGACAAGTGACTTGGTAAAAGTAAATGCTGAAAAGTATACTTCCAGGTGCCTTAATCCCTCTCCCCCCCTCCCTCCCCCGAAAATACATCAATCAACTGAACGATCGGAATCATAATCTTTGTTGATTGAGATTTTAGGGTCTTCATAGGCGTTAGGAAGTTATGCCTCTGGTGCCCGTTCATGGTCAGATGCTTCTAGGATCGCTGTCATGTAGCATTCTTTTGTTGCCTCTTAGTCTCCGCTGGTCTCTTTTATTCTATATTTGGTGGGTACTTGAGTTTTTTATGTCAGATAGAAGGCACTGATTTGACCTGGTGGATCCATGGTCGTCCTATGATTGCGTTGTATGGGATGCCTCATTTGATACCTGAAAAGAAGAAACATAATTCGCTCCCGGAATGTGTATAGCAAGGCTGATTTCTTCGACAGTTTTTTCACATGAGTTGTTAAAGCCTGCCAGTGTATAGACACTTTGAGTCATTTTATCTTCAACTCCCATTGCTTGCATGGTGTCCCATTTAATGAGGTTTGCGGCACTGCCAGCATCGACGAGGATGCGCTTGACATCTATATCCTTTATTCAAAGCGTTATGACCAAGGCATCGTGGTGAGGAGTATTGAAGCTGGTGTTGTCCTTGTCACTGAATAAGATAATCTCTTCTCAGGCGTAATCCTCGTCAGCCGCTGCCTTACCGTGCTTCGACTCATCAAGCAACGTCGGGCCACCGACTATTACGTTGATGGACCTCTTAGGCTCAAGCAGGTCTGGGGCCATCCGGGATCTTATTTTTGGCATAAGTGTGCTTTTCCTTATCAGTGAGTAAGTCCTTCAAATAGCCTTTTATCGAGCAGACTCATAACTTCCAAGATCAAGGCCCTGCAACCAGCAGTATCATGTCCATGATCCCTGTGAAAGTCGCAATAAAGGTTTTTGTTTCTTTTGCCAGGTTCGACCCTCATGTTGCTGGGCCAACGCACTTGGGCGTTCTTCATGTGATCCCTTACGAAGTCCACGACGTTGATACGCAGTCCTAGCTCTTCGAACCTTTTGGGTACCCAATCTATGCTGAGTGACCCTTTGTGAGGTGGCGCTGGAGCTTTCTTGTTGTCCTCCCATTTTTCAACTGGCTTAGGAAAGTTATCCCTGTAATCTATCCTACTCCACTTTCCCTTGTCTCCAGTTATTGGTTCTTCAGCATATCCCCATTTCTACCCTTGACGGATGACATTTTTGGTGATCGGATGAGCTTCTACAATGGGGGAAGAAGATTATTCAGGCTCCAAGCATAGCTTCTCGGTATACCTCTGATGCAAATCATTCTATGTTGACACGGGGTGCTGAGTGAGACTTCACTGCAACTCCATAGTAGCTAATGACCCTCTTGAATTCAGGCTTTTGCCAAAAGCTACCACAAAAATATTATTGGGAACTGGAGGAAGCTCCATGTGTTCCCTCTAGAACCTTTCAAGGTAGTCTTTTAGCAGCTCGTTGTCCGATGCCGACCCTCGAAGATGTCCTCTATACGCTTCTCCCGCTTATGGGCACCATAATGTGCTTTCTTGAATAAGTCCTGCATCTGGGTGAATGAATTGATGGAGCCCATTGTTAGCTGAGTGTACTAAGCGAAGACGCCATTAGTCAAGGTCGAGCTGAACCTCTTCACCAGAGCAAATTGGATTTTTTCCTCGGAGATTTCGTTGCTTTTGACGACTGTATAATACGCAGCCATATGCTCGTATTGATCCGTTGTCCCATCATATGTTAAGTTATCCGGCAGATGGAAGTGCTTTGATATGCGGATCAGTGTAGCATTTTCTTTGTATGCATGCTTATAAACTTTTGCTCATATACAGTGGTAATCTGAGGTGGAGCACCCGACACGTTATCAATCCAATTGTGGATGGCCTTCATCTCCTTTAGGATGTCCTGGATGACAGGTTTTCCTTTGAGGTCTTGATTATTAATTGTCATTGAGCCTCCAGAAGCGGTGTCCATGTTGAGTCTCCGATTAGGAGCGGATGCTGGTGTACCGTTCATGGGCGCTAGTCCTCGCAGGGATGCTGGCCTCTGAGACGATCCAGCAAACATTGCTCCTAACTTTTGAGATATGCCCTCGTCCACATGATTGATCGTTCTGACAAGGTTTTGAGGAGATTAACAAGGAAACCTCTAAACTAAGAATTACCTTCGCGTGATTGATCGCCTTCGCCATCGCTGGCTACATGGACTGGCTCCTTGGCAGGATCCTTTGGCTGCATGCTTGGATCGCCAGGATCCTGTACAGACTTGTCTACTGCATCAGCAATATTCTTTGGGGTATTGTCATTGTCCTCTGACATGATTGTACCTTTTCCTTCGTAGAATACCTACAATTGCCTAGGCCCCACGGTGGGCGCCGAATAGTTTATGCCTAAATTGTACGTCTATGTTAAACAATTGAATTTATGATAGGGTCACAAGCAATACAGTAAAATACGATGAAAAAGCAAGTAAATAGAGAAGAAAATAATAGACAAGAAAGTAAAGAGCTTTATTCCTTAAGAATGGTCGAATTTGGTGTGAATTGCTTGATGTACAATACAATGTAAGGAGAGACATTTATAGTAGAGATTACCAGGTCCTAATTATGGTAAAATACAAAGACTAATAAAGGTCATGGGCCTATAAACTCAAGGTGATGGTGTATACGAAACACTAACTAGGAGATTGTAAACCTAAGGCGGCAGGATGTACACCTTGCGTCCTACGCCCGTACCGCCTGAACGGTCGTAACTCGTAGAACATGCATGTATCCTTTATGCCCGGTGACTTGTAGGATAAGTCTAGTCTCGCCAGCTGAACTCGTATCCCCGTAATAATAGGTGTCGTATTTTTGCCTACATAACTACGATGGATTTTCTGAACATGCCAGCCCTCTAGCATAACTACTCAAAAATTGATTTCAATCTTAGCTAATTGATAAATGATAATCATCGAAAAAAATTTACACATTTAATTATAGTTTACGTGATAACAATTGAAGTATCAAAAGTGGTTCGTTTGAGAAACTTCTATAGTACTCCCCCATTTCAGTTTGGATGAATCTTTTCGTTTTTCGAAGTCAAACTTGATGAACTTTGACCAATAATTTAAGATGATATTTTTTCATCATATTGACATGAGAAGAGTTGCATGTTATAGTACTTTTCGTGTAGTTTTTGAATATGCAAACGTTTATTTAAAAATATTAATTTAATATAGTCTAATTTATATTTAAAGATTAGTTAAATTGTCTCTCGAAAAGTGAAAAAATGTTCATCCCTTTTTAAACAGAGGGAGTACTAAATTAGGAAAAGAAGGAAAAGAGCAAATATCTAATTTTATATGTGTTCGTTACTTCGCGGATTAAATCATTTTTCTTTATTATAATCCAAAAAAGGAAAAGAAGGTATCAAGTATATTACGGGCCCAAAACCTTTCAAAATCTTGAAAGGCACACCTCCTTTTTCTTCACTTTGTACGTCCAATCTTTGAAGCTTAGATTTTTTCAGAAGTATGTAAATTGATATTTTGACGTACCGATGAGTTTCATTCCTTTCAGAGTTGTTTGCTAACGGGAATAAGAATTATAATCCCAAAATAGTATTTGAAATTATTTTTATTCCATATTTAATTAGAAGTATTAATTATTATTAGTACAAGTTTTATACTAAAAACGTGAGATTAGAAATCCCACGTAGGAGGTGAGATTAACAATTTCGAATAACTCTTTGGATAGACCTCGGTAATAACTAATGAGGCTGCTGGCCTTTCAAAGTGGAGGGACCCCAAATATATTTGGGTTGAATTTTTGTAAACAAAATATCACCCTTCAACAGCCATCTTTCATTCATCACCTATTAATTTGCTAATTTAACTGTTATGCAGGTGCAACTTTTTATTGCTCTAAAATGATTCAAAAATTAATCGTATTTAGTTTTAACTTTTTATACCTTTCACTTTTGAATGTGGTAAACGTGTTTAATAGTAGAGACCTTAGCTACGTATTATACAAAATAAGATTATATCTACGTCCAAATTCTGAAGCTATTTATGAAAATCACAACTGAAAGTTTAAATAAAACACGATGAAAAGAGTCAAATTTGCTCCTCAACTGTTAATTAGTGTTAACTATATCATCTACTATGTTAACAAAAATACCTTAGCCATTACTCTGTCGTGTCAATTTGTTCTAATTTTTCTGGTCAATCGACGAAATCCTACATAGGCAACACGTATAGCATGCAAGTTTCATTACCAAATGTGATGATTGGTAACTATAAATAGAATCCAAATGATTGGAGGGAAAATAAAGGAAAAGGGAAAGAGAAAATTACACTGCCTAAAGACTGACTAGATTATTTAATAAAAAATAGTTACTCCTTCTGTTTCAAAAAGGATGAACCTATTACTATTTGAAGGGTCAAACAAGATTATGTTTGACCACATATTTTATAAATTATTTCTAACTATTTTGAATTGTTAGATATTGTGACTTATAGTATTTTTTATGTAGTTTTTAAATATGTAAATTTTATTTAAAAAAATTTTAAAATTCGATATGTCAATTCGCGTTGAAAATTAGTCAATTTAACCCTCGTACTCCGCAAATGTTCATCCTTTTTGAAATGGAGGGAGTATCTTTCATATATTTTGTGCATGCTGTGTGCATAATATGTGCATATTCTATTCATATTTTTAAAAAGATTTCCCAAAAAAAAAAAAAAACATGGGAGTTTTACATTCTGAATACACTTGTTAAAACTGTAGACAAACTTATCTTGTTAATATGTAGTGAAACGAGGTTCACATTTATTAGAGTTTCATTCATATATTCTACCATCTACTAGCTATGTCATTTTTGGTAAGTATGCATCATAGGTGTTTGGTTTAAAAAGGAGCCACATTTTACTTTGATAACAATAATATATACATACAAGTTGCAACTCAAGGAAAGTGGTGTGTGAGTTTGTAGATGACCGTTGCAACTTGGAACTACAAAGGTATACACATCACCCTCCCTTATTGGTTAAATCCATAATAGAAAATATAGTTACGCAAGGACGACCAAATCAATCCTTTTCAAATGGAAATTGTTCTTCATTTATTTAATTTATATTTTGTATCCCCTTCCAAATGACTAAACACAACTCCCAAACAAATATTTCGTCAACGTAATCTTATTAGTTCGTTGTTTGATATGCTTATTAGAAAAAAAGATTTAGATTAATATTTGTCAATGTTTGTGTCAAAGACAAAATTGATTTTTAATTTATGATTGCATAGGCTAGTGTAGCTTTTTTTGAGGTCAGAGTACAAATTAAATGGTGACAAAAGTATTTGGTGATCTATTCCTATCCTTAATTTGGCGTACATATAAAATTACTTAGTACTTATATTTGTGGGAGATTATATACATCAAGTGAAATATTTGAAAAACACGCAAGCTCGCTCAAATTGTCAAACATCAATAATGTAAAAAGAAAAATTCATATGATTAACATGAGATAAGAAATGTTCAAATCGTGATCACTTCACCATTAAACACTCTCCTTAAAAGAATCATGCAAAGATAAAATCTTTTGCATATCTTTTTTCATGGGATCATTTTCTACGCTGAAGTTATAAATGAGATTTCAACAAAAAAGAAATATTTAATCATGTTCATCTGTATCCATTTTGAGCACCGCTAATTTCTCATAGCGTTGAGAATATTAATTACTTGTAATTGCACACACAGTTATAATCTAGCAATCAATAAAGTAGGTTAAAACGATGCTCTATGAAATAGTCTAAATACATAAAATTTAAAACTTACATTATAAATAAAATATTATACAAAGTATTAAATCAAAAATACTAAAAAAAGAAAAATAATTTTTATTTTTATTTTAGAGTAAAACAGATCCATATATATAACAAAAATAAAAAAAGAGATAAAAAGAAATGTTTGAAGTACACGCGAGTTGGCTCAAACATCAGTATTATAAAAAAAATTCACATGATTAACATGAGATAAGAAATGTTCAAATCGTGACCACTTCGCCGTTAAATTCTCTCTTTAATAGAACCATCAAAGAAAAAAGCTTTTGCATATCTTTTTCATGTGTTCATTTTTACAGTAAAGTTATAAATGAGAATTCGTCAACTTTGGATAATTTCTGAGAAGAAATAGTTGGTCACGATCATCCGTTGAAATGCATACTAATTAGCCCAAACACCTACATATAAAAAAGAAACACTCACATGATAAATATAAGATAAGAAATATTTAAATCGTGACCAGTTCACCGTTACACTCTCTCCTAAGAACCATGTAAAAACAAGCTTTTAACATATCTTTTTCATTTGCTTATTTTTACACTGAAGTTATGAATGAGATTTCGACAGCCTTGAGTAATAACTGAGAAGAAAGAGTTGGTCATGATCATATATATCCATATTAAGCATATCTAATATGCATACAAGGGTGTAGTTTAACAATTAGTGAAGTAAATCGAAATTATACTCGAAGAAATAATCTATATGCGTGCAAGTTAAGTCTAACATACCTTATTATTATTATAGTACTTCAGTAATAGTAGTGTCATACACGCCAAGTTATTAAGAATACAACATTTGTAAAAAATATTTTTAAAAAAAGAATAAAATAGTAATTTTCTTCTTTAAAAGTAACACAGAACCATATATAATAAAAAGAAGGAAGGTAAAAAGAAACAAGTCGAAAAAAGAGTTTCAATAAACTCTGTGAAAAATAGGATTAGAGTTGCAACATTTAAGCTGCTACTGTGGCAACTCAGAGTTGAAATAGTTAGTCATGATCATATGTATCCATTTTGTGTATAGCTAATTATGTCATAGCGTTGAGAACATTAATTAGTTGTAGTTGAACACAGGGGTATAATCTAGCGATCAATAAAATAGATTAAAACAATACTTGATGAAATAGTCCAAATACATATAATTTAAAACTTACACTATAAATAAAATATTATATAGAATATCAAATTAAAAATACTAAAAAAAGAAAAGAATAAAATTGTAGTTTTTGTTTTTGTTAAGAATAAATCAGATTCATATTTATAACAAAAATAAAAAAGGAGATAAAAAGAAAGATTTGAAGTACACACGAGTTAGCTCAAACATCAATATTATGAAAAGGAAAATTCACATGATTAATATTGATAAGAAACATTCAAACTGTGACCACTTCACCATTAAACTCTCTTTTAAGAACCAAGCAAAGAAAAAAGCTTTTGCATATCTTTTTCATGTGCTCATTTTTACACCGAAGTTACAAATGAGACTTCGACAATTCTGAGTAACTTATGAGAAGACATAGTTGGTCATGGTTAGGGTCATATGTATCCATATTAAGCATAACTAATTTGCATATAAGGGTGTCATCTAACCATTAATGAAGTACGTCAAAACTATACTCGATAAAATAATCTAAATGCATGCAAGTTAAGTGTAACTTACTTTATACTTTTCTATCCTATTTTATGTGAAATGATTTGATTTGACACGAAATTTAAGAAATAAGGAATACTTGTGATTGTGAATCATCTCATAAAATTAAATTGTTACTAATTATGGATATATGACATTCTTTTTGGGACTAATCAAAAGAACAATGTATCACATAAATTGGGACGGAGGTAGTATATAAAAGTTATACACACCAAGTTTAGAATAAAAAAAGTTTGTAAAAAAAGAAAAAGAACAAAACAGTAATTTTAAAACAGATGGATATATATAAGAAAAAATAAAAAAGGAGAAGGTTAAAAGTTAGAAAAAGGAGTTTTGAAAAACTGTGTAGAAAATAGGATCAGAGTTGCAACATTTAAGCTGCTACTGTTGCAACTCAGATCCTTAATAAAATAACAAATAATTCTCAACAAACATTAACACACTATTCAATTCTTCATCATCATCATCGCCTTTCTTTTTCTGTTTAAAAGTTTCAATAACCGTTACACCAAAACCACACTCATTCACTCCAATAAATAAATATCTGAATTTGTTGTATGGCGGAACGGAGTAGGAACGCCGGAGAATCATCGTCACCGGAAACCGGTATTCCGACGGGATTGAACCGGATTAAAACTCGCCGGTTAGAATCAAAGGAAAGGCAAAGTTCAAGGCTTCTAGAAACTTCGGATAAGCTGAATGAGTCTTCGCCGCGTTCTGGAACTTGTACACCTAGGAGACCTACTGCACCTAAAGGACGTAAAGGTCTTTTTTGCTAAAATCTCCTTTTTTATTTAGTTAATATTTGTGTTTTATGCATTTCCATATTTGAGGCGTAGTTGTTGTTGTTTAGTTAATGTTTGTGTTTTATGCATTTCGACATTTTAGGCCTAGTTGTTGATGTTGTTGTTAGCTAACATTTGTGTTTTATGCATTTCGACATTTGAGGCGTAGTTGTTCTTGTTGTTGTTGTTGATGTTGTTGTTAGTTAATATTTGTGTTTTATGCATTTTGATATTTGAGGCGTAGTAGTAGTTGTTGTTGTTGTTGCTAGTGGTAGAAGAAAATGTTAAAGTAATGGTTGAAAATGCGTGTCGAAAAAATTTGAATAGTGAATGAGTAAATTATTGAGAATAATAGTTGGAGGCAGGTGTCGGATGGTATTAGTTAAGTTGTGTGCAAGCTGTAATGGACAACATGTAAAAAAAATTATGAATGAAAGTGTTTTATGCATTTCGATATTTTTTAGTCCAATTATTAAGAAGTTAATTTGGTTTGTATATTACATTAGTAGTAGTCGTGGAAGAAGAAAATATTAAAGTAAAGGTTGAAAATTAGTGGCAAAGTATAAATTTTGAACAGTCAACTGAGTGAATTATTGAGAATAGTAGAGAATAATAGTATTAGTATACAGGGAGGTAGAAGGTACCAAGTAGAATTACTCAACATGCGCATAAGCTAGCCTCGGCGCCATTACTTAAATAGCTAGTTTTTGTGTTTTATGCATTTCGATATTTTTTGTCGAATTTTTAAGATGTTAATTGATTTGTTTATTATATTAGTAGTTGTGGAAGAAAAAGATATTAAAGTAATGGTCAAAAATTCACGTCGAAAATTGAAATTTGAGTAGTTAAATAATATGAGTGAATTATTGAGAGTAGTAGGGAATAATATTGTTAGTTGAATGGGAGGTAGCAAGTACAAGGTGGAATTAGTCGATGTGCGCGTAAGCTAGCCTCGGTGCCACTATTTAAATAGCTAGTATTTCTGTTTTATACATTTCGATATTTTTTGTCCAATTTTTTAGATGTTAATTTGATTGTGTAATTTCATTAGTAGCTGTGGAAGAAGGAATTGTTAAAGTAATGGTTGAAAATTAGCGTCGAAGTGTGAACTTTGAAGAGTTAAATTAAATGAGTGAAGTATTGAGAATAGTAGAGAATAATAGTATTAACAGACTGAGAGGTAGCATGTACTAAGTGAAATTACTCCACGTGCGCATAAGCTAGCCTGGACAGTACTGCGTAGACAATTAGCATTTTATGTCATATTTTTTGTCCAGTTTTTAAAATATCAATTTGATTTATGTATTATATTAGTAGTCGTGGAAGAAAAAAATATTAAAGTAATGGTTACATCGAAATTTTGAAATTCAAGTAGTTAATGAGTGATTTATTGAGAATAGTAGAGGTTTGTTTTTTTTTTTTTTTGGATACAGAGTAGAGAATAATATTAGTGGAATGAGAGGTACCAAGGACTGGGTGTATTAGTCGAGGTGCGAGTGAGATTGCATGAACAACACCGTCATAAAAATAATTATTATCAATGGAAGTGTTCTCTGCATTTCAGTATTTTTTGTCTAATTTTTAGGATGTTAATTTTATTTGTGTTTTGTATTAGTTGCAGTGGAAGAAGGAAATATTAAAGTAATGGTTGAAAATTTGCCTCTAAATTTGAAATTTAGTTAAATGAGTGAATTATTGAGAATACTAGAGAATAATAGTATTAATGGAATGGGTGGTCGCAGGTACCAGGTGGAATTAGTCGAGTTGTGTGCAAGCTGATATGTAGACCACCGTTAATTAAAAAAAATTGTTACTAATGGTTAAGCGCGTTGAATGTGAGAGTGTTGTTTGCATTGGACACAAAATTTTTTTATTGTTTGATCTAGAGATATATGAGGTTGAACAAAATGTTATCATTGGGCATTTGGATTGTGTATTAGCTGTATCGTATCTGCATGTCTAAAACTAAAATCGTTTTAGTGAGGATTCTAAAAAATAGAACTGTCAGTGACCAGTAGCAACTAGTGGCGGAACTAGGAAATATAATGAGGGGATTAGTAAAGTATGCAAACTTGCATAGTGATTGAATATGCTTAACTGACCCGAAGATTCAACAATTTATACAAAAACCAAAAAGAATGGCTTTACCCATCTGTATACTGTACATTTTCCGATTAACAGACTCAACTGAGCCCCTTTTAATGCTATGCCACAGTCCGTGACAAGTAGTGGATTATAGTTCAGATGAAGGAAGCTATATGGTAAAATTCTTCAACTGAATTCAGAATACTTGAGAAAAAAGTTGGTGTATGTGGAATAGTTTTTGTAATGAATAAAGTCTAATGCTGACTTCTAACAGTAATTGAATGAACGAGTAATCAAATACCCTATCCTACCTTATGCATGGAGAAGCTTGTTTGTGAGGGAGGAAGCTGGTCATACACCTTCCTGAAACCACAGTCGGAGCAAGTATTCGTTAAGTTATTAAACTAATTGGCTGTTAGAGTTTCAACCTTTACCCATGTCAATTTCCATGCTGTATGGTTGGAAGATCATTCTTGAAATTCATCTACTAATGCTTCAGGTGCATAGATACTTATTAATACCTAAAACTTTGGAGTTCCTTGTTAAGGTTTAAAATTGGTTTGACTGTAAATTACCTAAACTTGCGTGTTCTCAAATTTCAAATGGATGGGATCTACTCTCTCTCTCTATCCCCCCTCCTCTCTTTCCGATAGTGATGCAGGAACTCAACGGAGATTACTTTCCAATTCCTCCAATTCTTATTGGCAGCTCTTACTTTTTTTTTTTTTAATTTCTTTTTGTTTAATTGGATCTCTGGTTCTAATGAATTTTCTGGGTTCCTTTACCTAACAGGACACCGTAAAGGCAGGAAGATAGCTAGTTGGTTTGCATCATATATCTTTAAGGATTTGGATCAAGCTGGTAGTGGCTTATCTCTAAACCAGGTGAGAAATGGTTAGCATGCGCATAACAGTAGTTTTATTAAGTTACTCTGGATGTGCTATGCTGTCATTTTCGCTTTTTCTTTGCTGGTATTTGGAGATATCATATGTCTCACTGATGATGTCTCACTGATGATAATTCGCAATCGTAGGGGACTGAGAAGGAGGTTCCTGGAAGGAATGTGCATAAGATGACGAAGCATGTAACAGCAAGGCAATCTTCCCAAGGAGCAATGGCTAACAGCAAAGCAAGCAAAACATTCAAAAGTTTTTCACATGAGCTAGGTCCAAAAGGCGGGATTCAACCTTCACCTCCGCGAGCTCACAGCTTTAATGATTTAAAGGTATTTCTTTTGACATTTCTGGTTCTGGTACTTCCAGTTATTATGTGAGGGTGGTCCTGGTAAGCATAGGAAGAAATTGCGTTTTGGCACGTCCAGTTATTATTTGAGAGTGGTACGTGATAAGCATAGGAAGGAATTATGTTCATTAGAATGTATTATGATCAAGATTAGTAGTGGGTGGCAGATATGGTTTTTGAGTTCAGTATTAACTTTCACTCCATTGAATGCGATGCAGGAGCTGCTTGGATCTCTTCGTTTAAGATTTGATGCTGCGAAAGAAGTGGTGAACACAGAGCTAGGCGGTTTCTTGCAGGAGGTTTTAGAAATTGTGCAGAAGAATGATTCCTTGCCTCTGGATGGACAAAAGATGGCTGAAGAACTTGTTGTTCTTGCTCAAGAGTGTATCAAGATGACCTGCTTAGAGTTCCGCTCCAAGTGTGAAGCAATTGTCCAAGAGTTGACTATGAAACGACAAGAATGCCAAAAGGGTCTTTTGAAGTGGTTGTTGACACGCATGCTTTTTATATTGACACGGTGCACAAGGTTGTTGCATTTTGCAAAGGACAGTGAGCCAGTTGATGAGACATCTCTGGCCAAGCTTAAAGAATGTCTAAAAAGAATCCCTTCTATTAAAACGGATTGGGTTCTCAAGCGAGGGATTTCTGATTCTGGAGCAGGTTGTAATTTGCACACAAAGGCGGGTGGCAAAAGCAGCTTGGAGGAAGAAAAGACGTCAAAAAATTTCTCTCATGCACATCAGCAGAAATCTGAATTTCTCTTGGATGGAAGTGTCACGGCACTCGAAAAGGATTCCATGTTTATTGAACCAACATCACCTTTTAATAACCATCCTGATATTCAGTCCAACATGAAGTCATTGAACCATATCAACGACCGAATTAGTGGAGAATTGAGAAACGAGTGTAGACAACAGTCTTCAGATGATTCTAATTTGGTGATATGTAGAATTTGTGAGGAACTTGTTCCCACTATTCATTTGGAGCCTCATTCCTATATATGTGCTTATGCAGAAAAATGTGATTCGAAATCTGTAGATGTAGATGAGCGCCTTTTGAAATTTTCAGAGTTACTGGAACAGCTTGTGGAGTCACGTAGTTTAGGATATAATGCACCTTCTGAAATCCAAGAAAATTCAAAAGTGATAAGTGCAAATTCTGGTAACACATCTGAATGTTATTCACCAAATGTGGGTGAATGGAGAAGCAAAGGGATAGATGGAATGTTTGAGGACCTTCATGAGATGGATACTGCTAGTATTGAAGATTCTCAAATAGCAGCATTCATTAATTTGAAGAGTCACTTGGGTGCAAAGTTCAGTCACTGTGGTCCACCATCTTCAACTGGGAGCATGACATCAGTATCCTCCACAAATACCCCTCGGGCAGTAAATTTTGACTTCTGGTTAGATCATAGCAATCTTTCTGAGCTAGAGGATGTCCAGCAGGTTTGTCATTCTGCTCTAAACTTTGGTTGGCAATTTGTTTCTGCTTAGTTGGAAATATCTGTTGGGTTTTTCCGACAATCTACCAATTTAGTAGTGAAGAAGCAATAAAGTTGCAATATACTAAGGATCTATCAAAGAAAAATCACCACCGTCAAGTTATCTCGTCTGCTCGTGTCTGTTTGAGAGGAGGAAAAGGGAATTAAAAAAAAGAGTAGGTGAACAAAATGAAGGATTCTAGGGGGGCTTACTTGATGCTTTCATTTCCTAAAATATCTTTGCTTGATCATTTTCCTTTTTTATATCTGCATGGAAATCATAGCCTATGCTTTACAGTTTCTATATTGGGCATTGGTGCTATCACAAAAAAGGAAATTCTTTGATTGACAAGAAACCAATTATCATTTGGTCTAATTTGAAACAGAGCAGGACTCTAAGTTCTCAAGTCACTAAAGTCTTTGTCTCCCATCCATTTGGATCTATGTTGCACAGACTCTCCAAAAATGTTGCCGTAGCACCCGTGTCGGATCCTCCAAAAATGCACTACTTTTGGATGATCCGACACACACCTGGCAACAGTTTTGAAGAGTCCATGCAACATGTTAAATGGGCTGAACTTGGCTTTTCTATGAAAAAACTCTCTTTAAGTGATGATGGTATGTGTGAAGCTGATGCTGTTACATTTCGAAAGTTGATAGCTGATATGGGTATTAGCTAACCTCTTATCCATCTCCCTAGATTATTATTATTATTATTATTATTATTATTATTATTATTGTTATTATTATTATTATTATTGTTGTTGTTGTTGTTGTTGTTGTTGAAGAATTATATTTACTTTGCAAGTCTAGATCAATAGCTTCTTTAAGAGCTAAGCACTTAACTCATCGCTGCATGTTAGATGGGCTGATTTTGTCATTTCTGTACCTTTTTCCATCCTAGATGGCTGATTTAGCAGATATTGCACGCTGCGTGGCGGGCACAGATCTTTCAGAAGAAGGATCTCATGAGCTTTTAATTGCGTGCATGCAAGACCTACAAGATATTTTACAAAATAGCAAGCTAAAATCTCTTGTAGTAGATACATTTGGAGGAAGAATAGAGAACCTCTTGCGGTACTACTCTTTGGACTGATCTATATTAGAGCTTATAGATGAACCAAAACTGACACATAATCTACTACATGCAGAGAGAAATATATACTTGCTTGTGATCTTGTGGATAGGAAAGATGGTTTTGGACATCCAGAAGGCTCCAAAATGTTAGTGGATAATTCATCTCCCAGTATAATGTCCACTCCTTCAAGTTCATCGCACAAAGAAAGAACAAGCATTGATGATTTTGAGATTATCAAACCAATCAGCAGAGGTGCCTTTGGCAGAGTTTTTCTGGCGCGCAAGCGTTCAACAGGAGATTTATTTGCAATCAAGGTACCTTATGAGTCACCTGAACCTTCGAGCCAATCAATGTATATGATAATAGTATACTTGCATTTGGATAAATGATTTTATTGTACTCTTTTCCCTCTTATGTTTGTAGATATCAGTAGTTATGCATTTGTCGTTCCTTTATAACTATAACAAAGATCTCACATTTTTTGTTTTATACGGATTGTGGAAAGAAGGTTGTTTCCTTGAATGTTTTATCTTAGGGCCACCACTTAAGTTATCCCAACTGTAGTGTTGAGGGATCTTGTTGTGGATTCAATAAGAAAAATTATGGACCCATATGCTAGTCAATTAGTTAATTCATTATCAATGATGATCTACGAGTAGTGCTGAAGTACAACATTATCACATTATTGACAAAATTTGAATAGTACATTAGATATACCTTTTGAATTAAAGAGGAGTGGTTTTTGTAGCTTTAGCAAGAAGCTCCTTTTATCCAAGTATAGTGGTTATAAGTACCTGAAAAGACATGGAAGTCCAATTGCTATGCTAATCAAGTAACTGCTTTGTCACGGAACAACTTTTGCAGTTCAAGTAGTGAATAGGTGCTACATATGTGTGGCAAATTTTGAAAGTACCAGTCACCTTTTTTTGCATTGTCCGGTGGCTGCTGATATTTGGAACATGTTTCTCTCTATATTCGGACTAAGCTGGGTCATGCCACGTTCAATTAGAGATGCATATGAGTGCTGGAATTTATGGAAAGTTGAGAAATCCATCAAAAAGATCTGGACGATGATTCCTGGATGTATCTTCTGGTGTGTTTGGATAGAGAGGAACCGCAGATGCTTTGATGGAATCTCAACTTCAAGCAACTCTCTTAAAGTTAGATGTTTACTTAGCTTGTTTAGTTGGAACAACTTGTCTTTTGTAAATAGCAATGATCAGCTTTTTGATTTTGTTAGCTCCCTGATCCTAACTTAGTTTTTTATGTACTGGAGCTAACACATCTTTTGTACTTATGCATCTACTTGATGCCCTATTTATATAAATTATTACTTCATAAAAAAAAAAACAACTTTTGCAGTTCATACAGTGCATCCTGCAAACAGGAGAAAGCTTGTGGTTAGATTAAGTGTCTATCTTAGTTATGCAGTATGTCTATCAATAAATATTTTCATCTGAATACTTATCTGCCATATTTTTGTTACTAAACTTTCTTGTTATGACCAAATTGGTACTGATTTCTGACATGATGCCATCTATCTCATATGCAGGTGCTTAAGAAATTGGATTTGTTGAGGAAGAATGATATTGAGCGCATATTGGCAGAGCGTAATATATTGATTACCGTCAGAAATCCTTTTGTGGTGATTACAGATTATTTTCCTTTTTCTGTTTTCCCTTTTGTCAGTCTCAGTAGGTTTTCCCTCTATTCCTCGATATATCAACATTTGTATTAGATGGAACTTACTTCCTACTTACATTGTCATATCTTCTGCTTAGGTATTTGTTGCAGTTAATGTTCCTTAACTAATTTAGGTAGAGCATGTGATAATGAAAATGCTTTAAACTGTTGTAGGTCCGATTTTTTTATTCATTCACTAGCAGAGACTACCTTTACTTGGTCATGGAGTATCTTAATGGTGGTGATCTGTTCTCCCTACTTAAAAAAGTTGGTTGTCTTGAGGAAGATGTAGCTCGAACCTACATCGCGGAATTGGTACTTTCATAAACCTGCTTGTCTTGAATTTTGAAACCTTCGAGCTCTTTGAAGAATGTGGTTTGCCCTTCTTCAGGTCCTTGCTCTGGAGTATCTTCATTCTTTAGGAATCGTACATCGTGATCTCAAGCCTGACAACATATTAATTGCACAAGACGGGCATATAAAGGTTGGTTTTTAGTATACCAGAGTTGTTTGAAATGATGAGGAAGCCAAAATAATTATATTTTGTTGAATGACAATTGATTCAATGTGCCAGTATTATTAACGCACCTAACCCTCCCAAACCCAAGGTCTCCCCAAATTTAAATACTCCGGTACAATTTATGTAATTCTAGTATCAACTCCATTATAATTGTTCTGCAGAGTATATGCATTTTTTATACATGTATTTCTAGTATTTATTGACGAGGATCTTGTTCTAATCTTGGCTGTGTTTAACCAGCTCACAGATTTTGGTTTGTCCAAAATTGGACTTATGAACAGCACAGATGATCTATCTGGACCCGACATAAAGGATGTAGTGCTTCCTGATGTTTGTAGTCAGCAAGATCCAAATCTATCTGACAAATCTCAACGGTCAGCTGTTGGGACCCCTGACTATTTGGCTCCGGAAATTCTTCTTGGTTCTGAGCATGGTGAGAAAGAAATTGCTATAGTGGACTTGGTCATATGCTGATTATCGCTCCCCATGTCACCTTTATGTAAAAAAAAAAAAAGTAACATAAGATAAAAGGGGGACGTTCGGAGTGAGAATGAAAAGAACAAGAAGTTGAATTTACTGTCTGATTATATGTACAGGTAGTGCTGCTGATTGGTGGTCAGTAGGAGTTATTTTATTTGAACTCATCACTGGAGTTCCACCTTTCAATGCGGAGCATCCTGAGGTATTTTACTACAGTTCCTCGTTACATGTATAATTGATTGGTGGTAAAGCGTTATTTTGATATCCCCACAATTATCTAAAATAATTAAATCTCGTGCTTAAATCATAAGAAATTTGTTACTCTTTCAGTACTCATTTTGCCAGTCATAATATTAAATGTGTGACCTGGCTATATAAGATTGGTCTTTCACTGAAATTCTGTATGGAGTTTGAAAGGATTGTAATGTGTGCATGTGATTCCTTGAGGGACAGACATTGACTCCAGTTGACATATATTAAGTTGGTCTTTTAAGTCCAAATTTACTGTAGTGCAGCTAGCATGAGCTGTCACTCATCACATAATTACACTTTTACTGCGGTTGCAGGAATTTCTGAATGATAGTTGACAAATGCCTTATCTATTCTGTTTGTTAGTTGCACTGATCTTTAAGATGCAACCCAGCAAATATATAGCAGTATATGACCTTATAGTTTTGCAATAGGTATGAGACTTCATCTCCTCAACACATTACGGTTTCTGGTTTGGCAGGTTATCTTTGATAATATTCTTAACAAGCAAATCCCCTGGCCATCTGTCCCAGAAGAGATGTCCTTTGAGGCACAAGACTTGATTGACAGGTTAGCTAATACCATTTTAAACTTATACATGAACCCTTCTCTGTGTGCAATCTAGCATCCTCTAAAAGGATTATCAAATAGTCAGGTCCAAACTACTTTTTTATTTCTAAAACTTCGTTTTTTTTTTTTTTTTTTTTTTTGTATTAAGAACACATAAATATTGCATAGGCTAGGTTGGTGGTCGGTAATCTTTTGGTGCATGTAGATATTGCATAGACTAGGTTGGTGGTCGGTAATCTTTTGGTGCATGTAGTTTGATTATTTGGCAACAAATATCTCTAGTTCTTATTGTAAGTTCCAGTTCATAGGTGCTTCCTCAGCGGCACATTTCCCGTTCCTTTGGGCTCTTTTGGATACCACTTCTATAATTGTACCTTGATCATCCCCACTTCAGTTAACCCTGCTTGATTGCTTCAGAGAAGGTTCAACCAGGAAATGCCCCAACTGACATTTTATCCTTGGACATCATTGATGTCACCGATTGTTTTTTCCATTTGAAACAGTAATAGAACCACTCATCCCTGAATACACAAGTCATTTAAATTACTTGGGCTACAAATTCAACCTTCTGATGTTTTGGCTTGATTTTATATGCTGGATGATCTAATTCAGTGGTAAAGTTTTACTGTAGGCTTCTTGTTCATGATCCAAATCAGCGCCTTGGAGCAAAAGGAGCATCGGAGGTTGTCTTGTCCAAATTCTTAAAGAATAAGACATTTTTTATGTACTGGTTATATGGAAAGAATGTTTTGTACTAACTTCCATCATTTTACTCCACATTCCTACAGGTAAAAGCACACCGATTTTTCAGGGGAGTTGACTGGGATAATCTTGCCTTACAAAAGGTAGGCTTACTGTATAAAAAGTCAGTTGAGTGGGTTTGAGCCTGTTTAGCTTCTTGATAATGTCTCATTTAACATTTTAGATTCATGATTTCTGGTAACGGGACTGAGCAGCAAGTTTATTGTTAATTATGGTTTCTCTATTCAAGGTTTAGCTCCTCCATCTCCAACCATTATCTTTCCATTTCTGGTATTACTGGAAAGTGTGTGTTAGTTGAAATGAGTGGTCATTTCACTGATATACTCAATGAAATGACAGCATTTGCCGTTGTACATATCAAGATAGCTCAATGAAATGGCATCCAAATTCGTCTTGTTAGGGATTTATCTCTGTGAACATATCAAGATAGCTTATTTCCCAGTCAATACGTGTCACACAGTCATCAGTTCCACATCAATAACATGACAGTATGTTTGCTACCTCAGTAATACGTCAGTCGCCATGTAATTTGAAAAATATTAGCTAATCCTTTTGATTTCTTGACATTTTGATTCTATTTTGCTATTCTCTTAGATCAGGTTCAACGAGTGCTAGAATGTATCTAGTTTGTTTTACATACTAAAGCTTAATTGGATAAAATTCTATTAAATATTGTAGTAGCTGTGCTATAGTTAGTAGTTTCAAAACTTATTTCTTTTGTGTAGCCTAAAATTATTTAACAAAATTCGTTTGTATTCTGTTGATCTCCGGTTAAATAAAGTTCTCTTTTCTTCTCTGTTTTATTAATGGTTTTACTTGGACACGATCCCTCATACTACCAAAAGGAAAGGTAAAAACTATCTGGTGTGAGCAGATCCTTTCCATTGTTTTCTGATTGGTTATGTCTGTAGGCTGCCTTTGTACCACAAACTGATGGCGTGGATGACACAAGCTATTTTGTATCTCGGTATGGTCTAAGTGGAGTGCAAGATGACGAAGATTGTAATGATTCTGCTTCTGACACGTCCGAGTTTTCCTCGAACTTTGGACTTGAGGTAATCTAAGTTCTCCATGTAATAAGCCATTCCCTTGCCAGGGTACTCAATATTAATCGTATGGCCATGTTAGACTATGTTCATCAAGTCTAGAAGCTATTTTACTCCACATAAAAAGGATAAAGAAAGTGGTTCTATTTTAAGATTTGTTAAAACTCGATGATAATAGCTAGTTACCCACCATATTGGAGAGGACTCTCTGTAGGTTATTTCTTCCGTACATTATATGAACACATTGAATCAGACATCTAACTATGCAAATTCACTCCTTTCTGCTCACTTTATATGCTCTTTTCACATGACCAACTAGCATCTGGTCTATTCAATTATTCCGCATATGCATATCAGAACCTAATGCAAGAACTTGCTTGAACTCGTTACGAGAATAAACTTAACGCGGGATACCATGCCTACATTTTCCATACTCCTTTTGCTGTTGAAATCTGACATAGATGTCCCCGTTTAAAATCTGACATAGATGTTCCTGTCTAAATTTGCTCCGCAGAATATGGATGAATGTGGTGATCTCGCTCAGTTTGATCCTTCTCCTCTTGATCTATCGTTGATGAATTTTTCTTTCAAGGTACGCCATGATATGTTTGCTTTATATCGTCAGTGCTCAAACCATAATCCTATTCCCTAATTTACGAGCAGTAAGTAAATAATTTCTTGAGAAACAGCGCTAAATTTCTATCTGCTTTTTGATTTATGACCTGTGGAATCTTTTAACCATGTGTTCTATTTTTTGTTCTTCAAGCAGAATCTGTCTCAGTTGGCATCCATCAACCATGATATGCTTTTACAAAGTGGGTTTGATTCATCAAGGTGTTCATCTCCATGTAAGGGTCCAAGTGAATAAACTGCATCTTCTTTTAGTTTCATTTTAATTCAAATAATGGAAACTAAAGAAGAGGTTGTAAAGGGGGACGTACCCCGCCATTCACACGGACATTTTGATAGATCTCTCTTTCACAGAAAAATGATTGATATAGTGGTGACTGACAGTCTAACCCAACATTCTCACCACCAAGGCCTATAGTTGAGTGGTACTTGTGGGAGTTTTTGGCACAATAGGTTTGGGTTAGATTTTCACTTTGTCCCCTTTTCCTCCCTTTTTTCTGATGTAATAGAATAAAAGAATTAATAAAATATCCTCATTCTCATCTTCCAGCTTCAAGTCTATTCATTCCACCTTGTTGGCAGGCTCAACTGTTACTTGGGGTTGAAGCCCATTCAACGCACTCATAAATACGTACAATTTAATTCACGCGGACATTTAACACAGAAAATTGGGTTATAACACAACATTCTCACCACCAAGGCTTACATTTGGTGGTACCGGTTGGAGTTTTTTTATACAATTGGGTTGGGTTAGTTCTCATTGTCCCCTATTCTTCCCTTTTTCTGATTATTAATAGAAAAAAGCAAATTAATAAAATATGAATAATTAAAATATCCAACATTTTGCATGGTTGAGACGCGCTAAAATATTTTCAGGATCGAATCTCGTTCAACTCATGGATAGTACAATTTAATCTCCAGTTAAGATGATTCTACTGATTTCACATGAAGACTAATATATATACTTACTAATTTAACTTTTTAGTCTTTAATGTCAAAGGAAGAGAGCTTCGTTATTCAAACAACAATGGATGAGAGAACCACAACAATAACTAGCATTCCTTGAT
This sequence comes from Petunia x hybrida, assembly GCA_037355625.1. Classification (NCBI taxonomy): domain Eukaryota; kingdom Viridiplantae; phylum Streptophyta; class Magnoliopsida; order Solanales; family Solanaceae; genus Petunia; species Petunia x hybrida. Next base: position 33,736 of record JBBBVM010001137.1, on the reverse strand, counting down.
TTTATGTTTAGTCACATCACCTAAGAAATTAGTCGACTGGTTAAAACAAAATTCACTAAAATGAAACATGTCTCACTCCATGCTATAATTCTCTGCACTCAAATGGATGATTAAAACTAGCCATTGACAATGGTTTTGCTGGAGTAACTTCAAAGAGTGCTAAGAAATACCAAAATGTAATCAACTGCTTCGTACTACTAGCATATTGATCAATTAGCTCAATGATCTATAATAACATCAGTAACCATGTATTCTGGAAGAGCTCATACTACAGTGGTCTGTTGTAACTAAGGTTTCAAAAACAGGTATTTCATGTACAATAAAAAATAACTAAGATTAAAAGGTCCACGCGAAGCTGCAAAAATATAGAATGACATGGGTACAGAAATCAGTATGATAAATGTGTTCCCAGCATCATACTCCATGCTTCGAAATTCGCCACGAAATAAATAAACTAGACAGGAATAGGGAGGCCTTTCTTTGCCATGCTATCAAGAACATCATTCAGAGCTTGACAAAGGCCCATGATCTGCGAAGATTAGCATAACTATCAGCACTAGTATCATTTCAACAAGGTTAAACCAAGATAACTAGAAAACACAAACACTTTTTAAAAGAAGTATATAAATTTGCCAATTTCTTTCTTTTTGAGGGTCTAAACCATTTAGAAAATCTTTAAAAAACTGTCGAGCCAATGCAAAAGAAAAATAAGATGAGACTTTCGAGCACATTAGCAAGAAATTCACCTGTTGATCCCATTGTTGCAGTTCTTCAGTGTCATCTTCAAAATGTATCACACCTTCAACCTGGCAATTAAATTAACTTAAAGCAGACCATGTTGTGAAGAGAAGATGAAGGACACAGTTGCCTTTGAGTAGATGAGGATAGGAAAATAAACTGGAAAATACTGCACATGTAGTGCCTTCTATTACACGGGTAAAGACATACATTTGGCCAGTTTTCATGAGACAATAGTTGGTAGAACTTCAAAGTAACTCAAATTTTGTCCCCCGTCCATATTTATGGCGATTTGACAACAATTGCAAGTTAATACAGTCCTTTAAATCTCTTGATGTGCTACTATAAGAAGCAAGATAGTTGTTGAAATACTTTTACTGTCAGCCGCCGTTAAGAATCATTATAGAATGAAAACTTTAGCACTAGATGGTATTTTTCAATCAGAATATAATTTGAAGTGGGCTTAGAAACAAATTTATCATATGCAAAAATATCTTACACACCAAATTACACTAAGCGCATTCACTATCAGCATATGTGGATATGAAGTTCAACTAGAAGTATACATGACATACATGGACAACCTATACCTAAATCTAGCCACTGAATAGTCATCACCAAAGCAAATATCAGTCGCTCTTCTAAGCACACAAAATGTCTAGATGGCATAATTAATTGAGATACCTGATCAATAGATCCCCGCATTCTATCTTCATAAATCATTCTTGAAGCAATCTTCTCAGCCTGCATTAAAGTTTGAGATTAAGAATTGACTTAGCCAGAGATGAAATGAAGTACTTGTAAAGGAAGCACAACGTCTAATTGATCTCACACAACCATGGCAGCCATTAAGGGGGTGAGGGAAACATTTTCACATTTAGGGACCCTTATTTAATTACAGATGGTGATTAAATACTTTATACTTGTAACATGTAAGGCAAGCTCAATTGCAAATTTTGATGTTAGTAAATAAACATGGCAACAAAAAAAGGGAGAATGGGAGAGGCATGACCAAAAACGGCGAGAGGCATTTTCTTTCAAATGCATTCAAACAAATATCTCCTTCATTCTCATCCCGATATCATCATTTACTGTTTAAACTTGATGTCTTGATTTACCCAGAAAGAATGACATAAGTAGCATGACAGAGCAATGCCTTTGCAGCATAGCATGAGACAACAATTCATCTGTTTTTTCATTTGATAATTTCTTTAGGAATAAGATGTCACCTAACAAATGGTCAAGAAAGGGACTAAGAATTTATTGCAGCTAGATCAACTGAGCCACCTACCACCCAAAAACCTTACCACTTCTCATATAATCCCTACCACAGTCACTAGCCTATAGTTACTAAATATAAGACGAGAGTATAACTACTAAGCCTCATTCCCAAGTTAGTTGGGTAGGCATGGAGACACCCCAAACGGTTAGCAGGAGAAAACACAAAAATTTAGAAAAATGGCTTAGTAACATCATTAGGTACCTTTTGAGGAGGAATTGCCAACAAAGTCCCCAATTCGTCAAAACTGCCACAAATCAACAAGGGGTTTAGATTATACAAGAGCACATTGTGAAGTATGAAAAATCCAAAATCACGAATAAGGAGAAGATAAGCAAGCTTGCTCTCTACCTTATATTTGTATAAAGTTTGCTAGCACTCAAGAGATTATGTTCAATCATAGCACGGTCCAAAACTGTGAAGTTATCAGGCAAAAGGGCTTGCTGTAGGAAACCAAGAAAAAAAAAAGGATACATAATGAGAAAACAAGATGCATTTTGGCATTTTGTAGAAATAATCAAGGAAAAAGGGGGGGACCTGATGTGGTTTCAACTCTTCTGCAAAAGCATCAATTTCAGGTTTTCTCAAGATTCTCTCCAGATAGACCTGGATATTTCAAATTAAACATAATAATTAAAAAACTAATATCTTGGTAAATAAACATCTGACAAAGCACTATATGCAAATAAAAAATACACAGTGAAGTGCAGACTGCAGAAGAGATGATAGCACTAGGAAGGGAAACTCAGGCATGACGAAAGGAGAGTGAGCTATGCAGTTTGTATGAAGCAGCAAGTGACGTACCTTCTGCAAGATTGGATAGATTTTTAATTTGGAGCAACGCTCATCCTGGTATCCAACACAAGAAAAAAAGGAAACTGTCTAAGCAAAAAGCTGAATAAATTGGATGCAGGTGGGATATATATATACAGCACACACAGAGTCATAAGAGGCCCATAGAAAAGTATTGATGAACACAACTCTGATCCTAATATGACAACATGTTACCCTTTAGAACCAAGCCCTTTGGGCGACACGGCAATCACTTTTAACAGAAAAATTGTCTAAAGAAAGCTCAATAGAGAAATGGGCACAACTTAATCTAGGTTATATCACAATAGCAAAAGCACAGACATAACTACAAAAGGAAAATAACTTTTGTTATCACAAGAAAACTTCCTCCCTGCCAATTAGTTGCTTAGCACTTTTTGACGATAACAATCAAGAAGGTTAAAGCTCAGAGTCTTGCATCCTTACTTTGTACAGTGTGGCAAGTACACGAGATCGTTGAGGACCTGCTGCAGCCAAAATTGTGCATGTCACAGCAGCTGCCAGGGCTTGCTCTAACGCAGCTTCATCAATTTCTCTGTAGCATAAAAGATCATCAAGCAACATGCTGTGCTCAGTAAAATATAGTAGGCATTGACACTATTACTGCTACTGTTACTATGTGCTTAACACCATTCAAGCCAAAAGCTGAACCTTTGATCTCAGCACATTAAGCATATTCTTAGTTTTCCTAAACCATTGGCCTCATTGGTTTAGTTCACATCGCAGATTCTATTGACAAGAAATTCTTAAACTCAAGAAGTGCCCATACAAAGAATAAGAGTTCAAGTGACTGCTCCTCTTTTCTTCGGGGCTTAAATATATGCACAATCACTAACAAGACAAATTTAAATAATCAAAAACTGTTGAGAGAAGCATTATTTAAACAATTAGCATTTTCTGGAAAACATACTCATCGCCAATTTGTCGCTTCTCAATCTGTGATATGTCATAGTAACGCAAGGCAGCTTCCAAGAATTTTCTCTTCAAATCTAAAATCCTAGCATAGCAAACCTGAAATAATTGTTTAGGAAATAGTTGGCAGATCCGGTGATAGTGACATACGCAAAAATGAAATATGCTCTCCATCATATAATAAATACCTTGTACTGCAAATTCAACACTTCATTCTTACTGTTGCTAACTTTAAAGGAAGCTTTATTTATAAACGCTTCTGCATTAACTGCATCATCATCCTGCAGGACAAAAAATCAGACACCGTTAGAACAACAAATAGACGCAATTGAAAGGTTGACTACCACATAATTATCTTTAACTCAAGATGTTTGTGTGGCGTCAGAATATTAGGAAAAGAGAGATAAATCCAACCTCTAGATATAGATGAGCGATTTGGACACATTTTGAGAGTATGAAAGCATCATCAACGCCTCTGCAGAACAAGAAACAGGATGAAGATAGAGTTTTCAATTCTTGAAAGAAAATCTAAGGGACACAGCAAGCAAGCAAAAGATGAGTAAAAGTACAATGCCGACCTCATTCCAGAGTCTAAATCGATGCCGCTGAGCATCTGGGCTGCTTTTGACCATTGTTGTTCAGACTCGTATAATTCTGCAAGTTTTTCCCGAATGATCAACACCTGCAAAGCATGGGATTTCTTTTAGAATCTGGCATTAAAAATCTAAAAAGATCAAAAGAACCACATCTTGAGGATCACTTACAAACAGCAGATAACATGCAGAAAAATAAGTAGTTTCCAACGCCAACTTTCCTCTATACCATTTTCTAAACTCTAAAATACTTGATAAACATCAAATTCTAAGATGATAATGATTTCACGGAAAAAGAAAAGACTAATTGATCAAAAGATAAACAAAAAAATCAGTGATTTTGGTACACGCACTCTCACAACTTTGGGTACTATCAATGCTAAGAGAACAATAAAATTAAAAAACCAGTTCATAAAATCAACTCCACCAAAAAGGAATCAGGATTTGGATATGCAACAGTTCTCATCAACATACCAACTCTAAAAAGCTAACATTATAACCAATGACTCAATTGTCCCAATGTGACATGTGCCCATGTATTAAGTTCATGGTACTGCAATCAGATTTTCGAATTTAGCCTATTATTTTAATTGGTTTCAACAAAAATTGTGATCTAGAAGATTTACAATTGACTAGTCCACTCAAATTCTTGTAAAGTATTCTTATTGTTCTTTTATGAAGTTTTAAGAGGTGAAATTACAAACATCTACATATACACCACCAGTGATGCATCAAATAAAGCAATTAAACAAAATGATGACACAATTTTACTGACCCTAATAGAACAAAATCATTACGAAGCACCAAAATTTTAGAGCTATACAAGTCCGAGTATCATTCATTATAATATTGCATACCTGTTCTTCAAAGGACACCACACGAGGCTGTATCTGATTGAGAGCATAGTGTGCTGCTTCCTTCTGAACCTCAGGTACCAATCTCCCTAGTTCTTGTGCAAATGTCTGCAATAGCTGCCTTGATACCACCAATGGCACATCATCCGATAACACTGCACAATCATACACAATCAAAGGTGGATCCACGATTTAAATGTACAAGGTTAGATCTTTCAAATTCTCTGTACCATTAAAGTTATTGGGTCATACCTAATTTTGTAGAAATCTTAATGTATTTTTACGTAGGGAATCCTACATCAATAGCCGTCCTAGTCAGGATAGATAGATTATACACATTATACATGAAATATACAAACAAAAAAAAGACTATTTTTTGTTTAAGCGGCCTAGACGCTTTTCAGAGAGTGTAAAAACCTATTTCACATATATATCTATGTTCAGCATAAAAAATACGCAGTTCATATATGAGCTGCAATTTTAAAACAATATCAATCAAACAAATGCAGCTCAATCTCAAGTTACAGTCAAACGTCTCTATAATAGCATCGATTGTCCGGTAATTTTTCAGCTGCTATAGGTTGTTATAGAGAACATATAAGCTAACATAACATGAGCAATTGGTTAGAGAAACTAGGTTGTTAGAGCGAGACACTGTTACACAGTATGGCTGTGTTATAGCGATGTCTGACAGTAGTTAAAATCGACTATTTCAACTTAGAAATATATACTAACATAAATATAAATAAACGACAAATAATCCCCAGGGTACCTGCTACCTCACATCAACACATGTACAAGTAACTCTATACGAGCTACATCTATAACACAGTATTAGTGAAACAAATGCGGCTCAATCTCAAACTAGATAGAATCGACTATATAAATCATCTACATCTATTTAGACTGATAAATATAAATAAACAAGAAATAATCCCCGGGGTACCTGCTACCTCCCATCAACACAGGTACGAGGTAACTCTATACGAGCTATATCTATAACACAATATCAATCAAACAAATGCGGCTCAATCTCAAACTAGTTAAAATCGACTATATAAATCATCTATATTTATTTAAACTGATAAATACATAACATAAATATAAAAAATAACATCAAATAATATTGAAAAATAGGGAGAAAATTACTGTGATCGATGAATTGTTTAGCTTGTTGAATATCGCTAGAAGCGAGAACAGTGGAGAGAATGTGTTTATACTGTTCTATTTTTTGGCGTTGGTCACTAATCGCTGATGCGCTCGCAAACGCACTCTCCATTCTGATTTCTAGGGTTTCTTAATTCCTTGAATAGTTTCTGATAAAGTGTTAATGGAGCTTTTTGTATAACCAATTTTTTGGACTATAAATAGGGATTTTGTATTGTATAGTCCATAAATACTACTGCTACTAATACTAATCTGTTGCCTGCTATGCTATATTATGGGCTTCAACACCACTTCCAACATAAAATATAAAAATTATAATAGTGGAGAATTTTGTGCGTTTTATAATAAGAAAAAAAGGGTAATAAATTTTCTCCTATAACATTAAACAATCTTATGATATTAATTCATGATTGCCAAAAATCCATTAATAAATAAGCTTGAATACATCAACTACCCATAAATTATGGCATTATTTTTAGTTAAATGGCTTAACTCTCAAATATGTCAAGTAAATATAGCCACGTCATGAAAGAAAATACATATTAGAAAATAATGTCCTTTAACGGAGATATTTATTTAATTGGTTCATCTGATCAAAACCGTCATTTGCGAGTTCCTTATTCAGGCAAAATTATATTGTAATATAATCTAAACTATTTTATGGACTTAGATTCTGAATAAAAACGCATCATTTATTATTTTATATCAAGAAGTGGCATATATATAATAAAATATTAAATTATAAATACATAAATCTCTGTATAATATATTTAAACAAAAATTAAGTTTAAGAAGCAGTTGACGCATTAAGCTAAATTATAAGCTGTCGCAATAATGTATAGCTCTCACTTACAACAAGCATACTTTATAGACAAATGAGACATAACAAAGAAGCAAAGTATTGATTAAGGTGGCTTTATGTGGATTACTTTTAGGAGAAACAAATTTTACATGATTTATAAAAATCAAAAATATATTGAATCGAAGAGAGAAAGTCGTCCATACCAACATTATAAAAATATTCATTTCATTTTTGTCTCTATATTGATTTTAATTAAAATATACTACTAATTTATTTATTTTTTCTTCCATGGTTGCTTGCATATCTTTAACTCTATGAAGAACATCTAGAAACACCAATATATCAATTTGATAAGGCAACTATAATAGTAATTTGTATCGAATTTATGTATTTCAACTTTTTTTTCCATTGGTCCGTATCCATTTTGGAGTCCAATTAATTTGAATTCGCAATAAGAAGTCCCAATATGAGAGATATAACATAACAGCCCCTATCAAATTCAACACCAACATCATTGCTCGAACTCAAAATATCTAATCAAGAATGAAGTAATATTCTCACCGTAAACAATGTTGTTAGACAATAGTAGACATTCCTAGCTGGAAAAGAAAAAAAAAAAGAAAAAGACATTCATATGGAAGTTGGGTTTCTCCTTTAATCCGGATCAAAATAGAAGTCGGGCCGGGTCTTGAGTCCACGTAGCACAGACACTGCAACATTTGGCATTAATGACCATTTCCACCCTCACACACATAAAAGGCGATCATCATCACCTGAAAAAACTAGGGGAAACTTGTACACAAATTATACTGTGTGTGATGGAGAACTCTGGTTAGTTAATTAATTACAGTTTCCATAATATATTATCTTAAGATCTCTCAAATTTCATTTCGCTCCCATTATTCTTTTGATTTTATTTCTTTATTTTGCATATGTTGTTAGAGTAGCATATAAGGTTTAAGTTTTGTGCACTGTTATACAATTATTTACACTATCATGTCACTTAAGAGATATTTACAGGTAACATTTCATATAAAGTGAGATTTGAATACTTGAAAATAACCTACAACAGTTAAATGTGTCATGATTGTGTACAGTGTCGGCGTACAATACTTAAGGATTTGAGAACTTGAAAATAAGGTAGATAATTTACAACAATAGGTAAATGTGACATGATATCTCCTGTGCTGATGAACCCGAGCCTAGAATTTTAGGCGATTCATTGCAACTATGCTACTTATACACCTATCGGGTAATAATAATCACACATAAACAGATTAGTGTCAAATGTGGGACATGAATGAATACTTTTCACTTCTCGTTTAAATTAACTTAAATAGCCGCCTACTCAACTGCTCAAACAAAAATAGCCGGCAGATGTATAATATGTGTATAACTGATAATGCAGATGTATAATATGTGTATAATCAGTGTATAAATTTTGGATACCAGTTAGGGTATGTAGACAGTGAATCCGGCCCGGATATTTGTGAACATTCCTTTTTTTTTGTGGGTTGGGGGTAGTCGTAAGCAGTTTTCACCTCCCAACTTCCTTTCAGTCTGCATCAGGAAATTTAGGCTTTCTCTATGGGAGTCATCAAAGGAGGAGTAACCGCTGGTTCGATAGGCCTAAGGAAAAACTTCTTCCCATCTGTTTCTTGTAAAGTTCCTTACCTGGACTTTACGGGCAGATTGTTTAGATAGTTGTGGAGTAGTGGTACAAATTACATTTTCTTTTGTGTGAACAAGGGCTTTTTCTGCAGGGGACCACCAGGAAACGGTAGTTCCACCAGTTGAAGGTGTTGCTGGTGGTGGGACAGCTTATGGATGGAGTGATACTGGAGTTAGCGATCCTCGACCATTGAGGGGTGCAATTGATCCTACCAAAGTTCCCCCTTCAGAGTTGTTGAATGTGTGGTGCATGCCCAGCACTGCTAATGTTGGACCGCAAGATATGCCACGTGAATTAGAACCTGTATGTGTACAATGTTTTCGGCACTGCATAATCTGCTGATGACATTTCTGCAATACTTAGCTTTTGTGACATTAGATATTTCCTTCAATCTAATCAACAAGTCTGCGTAATCGATGTTGGGACTATCAAATGTTTGCTATTATTATCTTGTGTCCTCATAGATTTTTATATTCTTCTTCAACAAAAATTTTTCTTTTGTCCTTTAGCTCATGGTTAATGGATGTTATAGTTAAAACTGAATGTTCCCCTGCATTTCATACTGATTTTTCCGAATTTTCTCTTTGTTTGTCACCCACTATTAACACCACTTTTAGGATGAAGTTTCTTATATGCTCATGCGTTTGTTATTCAAAGTGTTTAACTTCATTATCTAAAGGTGAGAAGTTTGAAATACTGTTGTCTTTCTGGTCGCAAGAGTTTCTTGGTATGTGACGTGTAGTTTATCTGGTAGATATCACTATTAGCAGCAAGAAATGAAAGAGAAAGCATTCAGATTGCTATACGCCCAAAAGTTTTTTGGGGTGGATCTGGTATTGCTGGAACTGTGCAGGTCCAGTGTACTGATCTCTGCTCACCGTGTGGTGCTAGGTTTGTCACTAACCACGCCCTTAGCTTCCTTTGCACCTAAGATATAATGTGAAATTATTGAATCTTTTTTATGGATGAAGTTATTGATGATATTCATTGGTTGCAGATTAGTAGTTGGTCAGTCGCTGACATTGCGCAGAGTAGTACCTGTTTTGGGAGTTCCTGACGCACTTGTTCCACTCGATATGCCAGCCTGCCAACTGAATCTTTTTCCTGGGTATAGATGTGATACTTACATTTAGTCGTTAATGTTGTTCAGAGTCAAGTTTGAAGTTGTGACCTTTATGCCTTGCCTTGCAGAGAAACTACAGTAATTTGGGTGTCAATAGATGTCCCGGCTGAACAGCCACCAGGGCAATATGAGGGAGAAATCATTATTTCTGCCACTAAAGCTGAAGCAGAGTGATTGTCTATCCCCTCTACTTCAGTTAAATAATTTTATATCCATTTTGGAATAGCTGACCTCCCAACAATATTGTACTGAAGATATTCTTTTTGGGGGATAATGAGGATTTTTTCATGTTAGTTCATTAAATAATTTTCCACCTTTTCTGTTTGAAACAGATCTACAAGCCAATCCCTGACCAAATTGGAGAAGCATCAATTATACAGAGATCTGAGAGACTGTCTTGATGCTGTAGAACCCTTAGAGGGAAAACCATTGGAAGAAGTGGTGGGTCTCTTTGAAATTACATGCCTCATATGAACTCTTATAATTCCTCAAGTTGGATGTGTAGAGCCGGTGCTCATAACGAGCTTTTGTTTGTTTTAGGTAGAAAGAGTCAAATCTGCAACTTCATCTTTAAGAAGAGTTCTTCTATCCCCGTCATTTTCTGATTTCTTTTCAGATAATGGGCCAATAGATCTGATGGATGAAGATGCTATTTCTAGCCTTTCAATCCGGTTGAAGATCAGTTTGACTGTCTGGGACTTCGTGCTTCCAGCTACTCCTTCTGTTCCTGCTGTGATTGGTGTATCCTTTCTTGTGTATTTGGTTAGAAACTACATCAAGCCAACTCACTGGTTTTTGCAGATTTCTATCAATTGAATTCACGTGATTTTTGATTTGTCAGGTTTAGGTATCCATCACTTCATGTCTTATTGCATGACCTTTGACTTAACATTTTGCCTGTCAGCAGTTGATTTAACTGTTTGCTTCTTCTTTGGAATGTCCTCCATATTCTGTTGACTGATGCCTTTTTACGACTCATTCACGCGTTGCTTACACGTTGTCTATTTATTTCCTTTCCTTTTTTTCTTTCATTGTTATAAACTTGTATGTCATAGCATTTTCCTGAATATGACAAATATTCTGGAGTTGTCTCCCTTTTTTTTTCCCTGTACTAGTATGGTGACTAGTCTATGTTAAAGATAAAGCAACTGAATTTCAAATGAGGATGGTTTTCTTTAATTTGGTCTAGATATCTGATACTGTTATTGAAGATCGATTTGGGGTCGAGCATGGAAGCGGCGAATGGTTTCAGCTGTTAGATCAGCATTTCAAATGGCTGCTTCAGTATCGAATTAGTCCATACTTCTGCAGGTGGGGCAATGGCATGAGAGTTTTAACATACACTTCGCCATGGCCAGGTAGTATATGATGCTTTGTATGCTTGTGCTTGGAGACCTGAATAAACTTGTTCCCTCTTACTTGATGTACTTGAAATATAAATAGATAAGTTTGTAAAGGAGCTGGACTGGAGCACACTGCAGCTCCAGCTCTGCTCTCCTGTTTGGCTTTTACCTCAAGTGTATCTACGGTAAGCTAAAATGTCTTTCTCTTAATGCTGTTATAGCTGACCATCCAAAATCAGATGAGTATTTCTCCGACCCTCGCCTTGCGGCATATGCTGTACCCAATCGTCCGATAGTCCCCTGGTACGTTGGACAATTCTTTTGCCATCAATTTCAGGATGTATGTTCTGTAAAAGCTGACCAGTTTCCTTTTGTTTCTTAATTCTCATTAGCGGTGATACTGCGAAGGACTACGTACGAAGAGAGGTGGAGATACTAAGAACAAAGAAACATTGGAGGAAAGCATACTTCTATCTGTGGGATGAGGTAAGCGAGCATCAGGTGGAATTGCTAGTTTTTTAACACGTATGATTGACCTACATAAGCGCACTTGCAGTTCAGAATGATGTTTTCTCCTGTTTGTAGCTGGGAATTGGGATGTGCTATTTTCTATTGATTTTGCAAATGAAAATCATCATAGGTGTCCTGAAATATGTTGGTCGTTATTAAGCAACACCAGTAACTATACCTCAGTAACAACCTTTAGGGTCATACAGATAATTTTCTTTTCCTATTATCTGTTTCAAACTTCCAAATCCTTCAGTTTATACAAAAAAAAAAAAGGGGGGGGGGGGGGGGAATCACACTCTATGTTTACAGTCGTATAGTGCTTAACACTGTGTTTTGGAAGGTAAAACAACCTTGGGCTGGAATAAATGTTTTCCTTGCTCCCATTCAAACACTAGCACTAGTATACTGTTTCTATCCCTTCCCTTTTCCCTTCTTGAATGTTATTATCTTCTTTTTCCTGCTGTTCCTGCTTCGCAAGAGGGGATATTGATGGTAGTTACTTATCTTTTATTCCCCGGCCATGGCTTGATATTACCTTTGAATTTGCTTCGCATCCATGGTGGGTGTGCAAGACCTTGACAAGCACACCAATGTTGATGGCTTCATCAAGATACCACAATTGTGGTGGTAGTTACTTATCTTCTATTGTTTCTATGTTCTAAAAAGTTCTATTTGCATTGGTTCAGCCTCTCAACATTGAACAATATGATGGCCTCCGCAGCCTGGCCAGTGAGATTCATGCCTATGCACCTGATGCCCGTGTTCTGACAACTTATTATTGTGGTGAGCATCAGCTCTTCTCTTTATAGATGCATGAGGAAGTGTCCTCTTTATATTAGTGTAATTTTCTCAATGATACATTGTGCCTGGTACTTATATGTCTATCTCCGTATCTTTCGTTGCCCTTCAGAGATGAAGAAATCTATCTTACTAAATAGAATTGTACTATATCTGTTTGGATAATGAACCTATTGTTATATATTGAAAAGCCAAATGTCTGAGGACAGATTGAACTGTTACATTATAGTGGTGAAGCTCCTCTATCTTGAGGAAACTAAAACTAGAAGTGATAGAAGTTCTTCGTGTTATTAGAGATTAGGGAGTCTCATTAATTAATGGTTATGTTTATGGCCAGTTATTGCAGAAACTTCATATTTAGCCCACTTATTCCATGAGCATGGCGTGACTCTTACTTTGTTTGAAACAATTTAGGGTGTGAATATGTCATGCAATGCTTTCTTGGATCTGTGCAACGGTTTATGCCAATGCAATTATTTGTTGAAACTAGTTTTAAGGTGATTTTTTTTTTTTCGTGAGTAAGGTAACATTGTACTCATCAGCACCAAGATGGTCTAGTATCAAATATTTACACATTAGCCTTGTATCTTACAAGGAATCAAAATATTCTACTAACGATTCTGCATCATCTATGTAGTTCTCTTTGCACCAGAATTGAAAAGACAAAAAACAACTTATCTTAATTCTCTGGAAGGAACTACTCCTATTCTCAAAACATCTACTACTCCTCTCTTTCCACACTGTCCACCAAATGCAAGTGGGAACCATTCTCCACCACATCTTCTGATAATTCCTTGTTGTAATATTGTTCCAGCACCATAATAATTGTGGCGTCTCCTTTGGCATCACCCTTTGAATTCCAGCTAAAGAGAGGAACAGCTGCCACAATGCCTCAGTTACCTTGCAATGCAAAAAGAGGTGGCTATTACTTTCATCCTCCTCCTGACATAGAAAGCATCTGGAAGTCAGCTGAACCCCCCTTTTTTGCAAGACTTCATGAGTCAAACAAGCTCTCTTGGTGACAAGCCAAGTGAAGCATGCAACCTTGAAGGGAGCTTTTGTTTTCCAGATGAATTTCCATGCCCATCCTGAGTTATGAGCTGCTTGTGAAAGTGAAGAATAGCTAGACTAACTGACACTGAGAACCTCTTGTTGTTTCCTCCTCCCCATAGAGCTGAATCTTCAACATTTCTGATGCCACCAAAAACCTCCAATGTCTTCAACAATTCAGTCACTCTACCAATCTCCCAGTCTTTTAGAAATCTTCGGAAAGAGAAATTCGGGTGAAAATTTTAGATGTATTTCAGTTATGCTTAGTTATGCATTTCCAGCCAGTACATTTATCCCCTACACTTTTGTAAGAATGCTTAAAGGCTAAATGCCCTTGATGATGACTTCAAAACTGTGGGAGCTACCATGCCTAAGATTACGTGACAACAACTTTTTTGCCATTCCAACTACTTTATGCAAAATGCTAAGGTATAATTTGAGTTATGTCGCAGAGAGGATCATTGAATGAAGCTTATGAGAATCTCACATGATTTTTGGTCTCTGTGTTTGGCAAACTAAATTTTATATGGCTCTTTAGGACTAGATTTGTCTGGTTGGAATATTCTTTGGTAATTTTTATTCACGTGGAAGAACTTTATTCAACTGGATCCCATTCTTATTTTACAGGACCAAGTGATGCACCTCTTGCTTCAAATAACTTTGAGGCTTTTCTGAAAGTTCCGGAGTTCCTACGGCCTCATACTCAGATATATTGCACAAGGTAGTGATTTAGTATTCATCATTTGTTATTGCCCATATACAAGTATGAGAATGACCGAGGAATGAATGTTGTGATTATTTTTCAGAAAAAAAAAACAATATTTTTATTGTGAGCATTGTAGATCATACTGAAAAGAGATACTGCCATCTGTTAGATCTTGCTGAATAAAATTGGGGAATAGTTCAGTTTGGATGTAGTAATGTGGAAGCTTCACTAACTGACTGACTCAAAGATTTGACACAGTTGAATTTGCGATCTGTGGATTTGGTATAGTGAAAGCATCTCTTTTTTTTTTTTTTAAGAAACTTACTGGAGTATTTCTTTCCATTTATCATATTTTTCTTTTTTGGATAAAAATCTTGTTTTCCTTTTCTGTAGCCACTTTCCTCTTGTGCTATTTGGACGTTCTATTTTATTTTATTTATTTATTTATTTAAATAGCCATTGTATTAATATTAAACCAGTTGATGCAAAACGAGATTACTGTATAAGAATAACTGTTGCACTGTGAGACGTCCTGAGAATCATTGAGTAGATTTTAAAGCCAGCTAACCATTGTTACCCTGATTCATGTTTGGAGGTTGGAGGCAAGCCTAAAAAGGAATCAATTCGTAACGGCTAATAATTTTGTTTGCACTTGGTTATCAATTCCTTAACTATTTTAAATGATATTTACATATTTGAGAATTACATAAATGCACTATAATTCAACTCTTATAATTAGAAATGTTTAAAATTGTTTCAGAAAATCCAAAATAGAACTGTCATTAAACATAGGATAGACAGAGTACCTATTTGTGCATACTTGTCAATCTCTCCCCTTTTCTGTTTTGTGATGACACTCGTTGCATGTAGAAGCTGGTCATGACTCTCTTCCTTCTTCAGAGTGCTTAATAGTTTGAGAAGATACAATGCATGATAGTTTGAGAAGATAGACTTACTAGGCTTTTTGACGTATTGCCTCTTCTATTCAGTGAATGGGTTATTGGTAACAGAGAGGATTTGGCGAAGGATATCATTGCAGAGATACAAACAGAAAACGGCGAGGTAATGGAAAAGAGATGTGATTCTTATTTATTTTTATGGATTATTGTTGCGGAGTACAGAATGAGTTCACTTACATTATATTTACCCTCATTAAATGTGGCAAGGAAAAAGATGTAGAGAAGTGCTTCAAGTAAATAGTCGAATACACATCAATTTTATGGATCAATTTTCTTTCTGATCTACAGCTCCGTTCTATCAAGTCTTGTTCTTTTCTTTTCCTTTTCCCTCTTATGTGACACCATAAGTTATTACCTGCATTAAGTGCTGACAATTAACTTTGCTTTGGCGACTAGAGCTTAGCATCAGAGGTTCTACGACGTCAATGGTTTTGTTACATCATTAAATATGCCAGTTATTGGATATTCTTTCTGAGTTACAAGACTATCAATCATCAGATAGCACCCCATTCATCATGGATTCCCTCACTGGTGGAGAAGGGCACCCTATCGTAGGCCTCATATCATTTTTGGATAAAGATTCATTTCTTTTTCGAGCACTGTTATTCCCAATTAGAAGTTAAAGAATACATGCTTGATGAGGAAGGGGTAAACAGAAGTTAAAGAATCTATAAAGTTTGTGGTCCCTGTCAAGTTCTAAACCCAAAGTAATACGTGTGTAATTATCACCACAGATTCAGCAAAGGCCACTTTTTATGGTTAAGATTCTAGTAATCTTCTGTATAGAAGTGGTTGATACTTGCAAGTGTATATGGCATATTAACTCTTAAGGACATCAGAATGATGTGAGATTTTTTTAGTATTTATATTCTCTTCCAATAAAACTGGCATCTTATTTTGAGAAGCTATCATGGAGCTTTGTTCATAGCTAATGAGTTTCCCCTAGGTTTGGTACTTTGTTAACGTGTTTCAGTCTTTCCGCCTAGAGCCATTAAGTGCTCTAAAAAGTTGACACTATTTGAATGATCAATAATTAATTAGTCTTCCTACTGGAAGTGTGATCTTCAGGTTTATAATATCCAGGAATGAGATTATTTCCTCTATTTTGGTAATTGGACTAGTCTTTATGCAGAAACGTTTTGGCTTGTTCCGATGGTGCAGTAGTTATTCAAATAAGATTATCACTCTGTATGCAACTGCACTTGTAGGACTTAACACTTCTCTCTTAATGTTTTTTGCTAATTAAATACGTTTTCTAGCTTTTCCTTTTTTTTTTTACGTGAAATATGAATGAACTTGATAATTACTATGCAAGACTAGGAGCATATTCTTTGTGTATGCATCACCTGTGGAATGGTGCTTGTTATTTCTTTACAGGAGTGGTGGACATATGTATGCTTAGGACCAGGTGATCCTCATCCCAACTGGCACTTGGGGATGCGAGGCACTCAACACCGTGCTGTGATGTGGCGTGTGTGGAAAGAAGGCGGAACAGGTTTCTTATATTGGGGTGCCAACTGCTATGAGAAGGCAACAGTTCCCAGTGCTGAGGTTAGTGCATCCCTCTGCATGACATGAAGCTAATAGATAAATAACAGTTGTGATAGACGACTATATTTTCCTCTTCATGCCCAACACAAGTAATATCTGTCTGCAGATTAGGTTCAGGCGTGGCCTTCCTCCAGGTGATGGAGTCCTGTTCTACCCTGGTCAGGTGTTCTCATCATCTCAGCAACCTGTTGCTTCACTGAGACTGGAGCGGCTCTTGAGTGGCTTGCAGGTACTCTTCATATTCACTGCATTTCCTCTCTCATAATATTTTTGCACTTGTGCTAGTTGAGTTTTAAGAACCATGTAGAGAGGCATCAAGGGGTATTTTGTCTGCGTTACAGAATAAACAATGTTCTGCACTTCTGTGAAAACAGAAGGCATGTTTGAGTGAGATCCTTTTGATGTCTTAATTGCAGTTCATTAAATGTGGCCTGTTTGGGTTTCAAAATGTTCATTTAACTTCGGTCTATTGCTAAGTTACTCGGACTCGGGGGCGGGTGTCCGATACGGGTGCGGATCTAGAGGTCGGATCCTTCATGATCTATATTTTAAGATTCGGAAATACATATCCAATTATGGATACGGGCGTGGGATTCGGCTAAAAAAAATTCAATAATCTAAAAGTAGAGTTATAAAACCTAAATTATGAGATATTATGTGGAAAACTGAGGAAAAAATATTAATAAGGACATAGAAATTTCTGTATACAATAATACAAGGTATTCTATTTCCTTCAATTTCCCCTTACTTTTGTTTTGATTAAAGAAATCATTGAATCTATCTAGAATTTCTCCATTGATTTTGGTCAAAATATCCAAAATCAGTTGACCAAATCGGGTACGGATCCAACACCCACACACGGGTACGGATCCGACACGGGTGCGGCACCAAAAGTGAAGAGTCTGAGTAACATAGGTCTATTGTCAATCTTATTTTCAAAGACTTGAAATCTTCTATATCCATCACCTCATTCCATTTATATGAATCAGTTGCCGATATTTCTTCTGTTCGGATTGCTCTTTAAATTTATTGTTGCAATGTTTTGCTGTGTTTTGCTCAATGAAATACCTTCTCTATAATTAGAGCTCCCTCTTCTTAGTTCTCTCTAATATTCATCCCTATAAATGGAGGTTTTCTCTCCCGAATAAAGTAGTAATATCTAAAAGAAAGAAAGATGTTGAATTTATGTATTGTACTCTTCGTTTTAGTCTCTTTTTTGGCTTATCACTTTCATTTCTTCTTTTTGTAATCACTCCTCTTGTTCTCATGACTGATTCCTTTCAGGATATTGAGTACCTCAAGCTGTATGCTTCAAGATTTGGTAGGGATGAAGGACTCAACCTTTTGGAGAAGACAGGAATGTATCTAGGCCCTGAGCGTTACACTCATGAACACACACCAATAGATGTAATGAGGGGTGAGGTTTTCAGGACATGCCAATCCTAGATCTGAATCTTGAGTTTGACACCAATCTGTATCAGTATTCATCATCTCAAGCACGTCGGTATGTGTGATGTGTATTGATAGTTTTGAGAATAACTCAAGAGTTATACATCTCAATCATCTTTGCCAGGTCAAAACAGAGTATTTAGGTTAGTTTGTTCAGATCTGTACATATCACATGTTTAAGTAGTAGTAATGCATGGTATTGCTGTAGCACGGTTTTTGTATTTCATAGATGGATTATCGCTGATTCATTTGGCTTGACGTTTACAGTTCCTGACAAGTGTTGTTCAGTAGAATCAAAAGTGTAGTACCCTCTTGTCTATGCTACGGAGATTAAGATTTGAGCTGATTCTTATTAGTAGTATTAAATGTGTGGTATTTCTGTAGCATGGTTTTTTATTTCGTAGATGAATTATTGTTGATTCATTTCGCTGGATATTTAGTGTTCTTGACAAGTATTGTTCAGTAGAAATGAAAGTCAAGTGCCCTCTTGTCTAGGTTTCCTAGATTAAGATTTGAGCTGATTTAGGGACCCCATGATTAAGGATTATGATTATATGATACTTCTACATTTCTTCTTGACTTTATGGTGTAAAAGAGGAAATTTTATATGTAAACAAATGAGTAGAGGCATTGACCAGTGTGACGGGTGGGACTATGTGACCCCACAAACTACAACCATAGGATAGATAATCTATCTCAATCATAATAGTAGGATTAGCTTTAGCACTTACTACTTTTTATGATAAAAGGTTTTGAAAGGAAGGTGGTGGGGAGAAAATTATTGCTATCAAGATTCATTCAAGCTAGACTTTTTGTAGCACACCTTGGTGATACTGGAATCACAAAAGCAAAGTAGAAAGAAAAGGGGGAAAGGCAATCAAAAGTTTATTCAATTTGTTGATGATTGCTTGCTAGCCTCTCACTCATTGTCCATCTTTTGACATTGTGCTCTTTTTGTCCCCCGTTACAGCTATGATGTGTGTGTCTATGCTAACTAGATTTGTCCATCACTCAGGCTTATCCATATACAGAAGTTGAAATTTTTGAAACACGACACTTAGCCGTTGGTTTTGGACATGTGAATCAAAGAAGAGGTAAAACTTGCCTCAACATGGTTAGGGTGACAACTTGAGAATGTGAAGATGTGTTAAGTATTTAGGTTTGTGCAAACACTTTGCAAGTATTTTCTGTCTACGGGACAGGTAACACTTTGGTTGCATCTAGTTTCTGAAGTTTGACGGTATACAAGAATTCGCTTAAAAATTCCAAATGTGGTGCTTACATAATTTTTACCGTTACCCTTTTGTAGCTTAGAGTATCCATGAATTCAATACCAAGCTACTTCTTAAGAATATATTAGTCATTGCTAGCTTTATTTTCTTCCGTTAATTGTGGGCAGCATTTTCTCAATTTCCATCACCACCTAAAATTGAGTCTTCGATGTGATGTCCAATCTTTGAACACTTGTGACCATAAATTATCTATAGAACCTTAATAAATGTATCGTAACACAGAGCTGTTAGAAATAGAAGAACAGGAAACGAGGGTTGCTTCGCAAAAGGGTTTGTTCTTTTTTCTTTGCACTATAACTATGTCCACATTTGCAGTAGCAATTGCGGCCAATTATGGACCCACTTATGTGTTATAAGTAATACGGTGTATCTATTGATTTCTGATTAATTTACTTACAAAGCTGTAAATAAAGGTGATAAATGAACGGGACAGGTCAAACTTGGACGATTCAAAATAATAAATGAGGCATGGATCTAACATGCGTCGAAATAGGTTAGTTCAATATGAGTCAAATAACGGTCA
Source organism: Petunia x hybrida (assembly GCA_037355625.1). Classification (NCBI taxonomy): domain Eukaryota; kingdom Viridiplantae; phylum Streptophyta; class Magnoliopsida; order Solanales; family Solanaceae; genus Petunia; species Petunia x hybrida. The sequence goes on along the minus strand of JBBBVM010001137.1, from coordinate 13,584 downwards.
TAACTCACTTGTCCAACATGACCTGGTTTGTCTTTTTTTTCCTTAAAAGAGGAAAGAAGTGAAAGCTAATCTTTGAGTTTGTTTTACATTTCAACCCACCAGGTTATACTCTAGTAATTATGGGTTCAACTCGTTCGGTTAATCTATTCCGTTTAAACTTGAGCGAGATGGATAAATTACTAAGAAATGGGTTAGATGGTTATTGACTTATTGTCATGGATTTTCTCCAGCTGAGAATTTTCCCAAGACAAGGAACCCCAATAACTTGTTAGGATAATTACAAAATTGGCAACTTTGTGGCAAAGTGAGGGAATGTTTTTTTTTGGTGGTCGCAGTGTCAAATCAAAGAGTTGGTGGACTCCGATTAATTTCTATTTGCTCGTGAGTCGTGACTAAGAATCTCTGAGGCAGGCGGGATAATCTGAAAAGGAGTACCTACTTTCAGTAACCATTATCAAAAGGCACCTTTCTTTTGTAGTGGTACTATATACTCCATCAACTTCACAGAATTATGAGTTGACGCCTAAATCATTTCTCTCATGAGAGAGAGCATGCTTTAGAATTTTTTAGATTACAAACAAATAGGCATATATACAACTCAGATCCAGCTGTTCAAATTTATGTCTCATTGTTTGATTTAGTATGAAGTGTAGACAGAGGCGGAGCTAGAAGGGGTTCGGGGATTCGGCCGAACCCCTAACTCTGGTCCTAACCTTGTATTTGTCTTACAAAATTTAAATAATATGTATTACTCCCTACGTTTCAAAAAGGATAAATCTTTGCAGAGTACGATGGTCAAATTGACTAATTTTGACCGGGAATTTACACATCGAATTTTTAAATTTTTTGAAATAAAATTTACATATTTAGAAACTACATGAATAATACTATAAGTCACAATAGTTAACAATTCAAAATAGTTAGAAAATATTTGTAAGACATGTGGTTAAACATAATCTTGTTTGACCCTTCAAATAGTAATAGGTTCATCCTTTTTGAAACGCATGAATTAATTTAGAACCCCAAAATTTTAATAGATTAAAATTCTGAACCCCTAAACTTTAAATCATGGCTTCGCCTCTGAGTGTAGAAAGAATTAGAAACTCTTAAAACCTAGGTCTTAACAAATCATATCACTTATATGATTATAAAAGTTTTGAAACTTGTGGACTTAAATATGCTATAATATTAGTGTTACTAAAAAAAAAAAAAATCATTAAATATAAAATGAAAAGTAAGAAAATAAACTCTTTTCTAATTTAGAAGTGTGAAACGAATTAAGTAGAAAACTGACTATTGCAGGATCACAGTTAATTGGTGCATTCGTTTGAAATATGGTACCCCTAAAAAGGAAAAGTTAAAGGGAACAAAATAAAAAGAAGTAGAACTTCCAAAAGAAACTTATTTATTTAGTTACTAGTATTTATTTACTTCCAAGTATTAACAACAGTTTCTTACTCCCGAAGCTAGTAACATTACCGACCTATTGGTTAGAGGTGAAAAAAAGTGCTTAACCAAATATGATGGGTTTTCATCGACAATGATGACTTCGAAAAATAATACAGTTAGATCTTAATTGCATAAGCAAAAATACGTACGTATGTTTGAGTCATTCAGTTGAAAAGTTTCGAAAGCAAACATATAAATCTTTTAATACTATTTGTATTGGGTGGAAATTGTCGCCTTCGGTCAGCACTTCGAGATGGTAGACCGAAGGGAAAACGAGCTGATGCTCCGAAGAGAAGATAATCGATCTCGTGGTCAAGCCACTGAAGCCAACGCCCGATGGCACGACCGAAGACAAGTTAGACCTTGGGCTTCGGCGACAGGCCATCCTACTCGAACAGCAAGGTCAGACGACCGAAGCCTTGTGACAAGGCTTCGGTTACCACCTCGGTTCCAACGGCTTTGCAGCCCACTACTTCACCCCAATAACCCTCCATGCTGCTGATCAGATCGTGGGAGAGACATTTGCTGATGGTGGAGAACGTGGGTCTGGCCCTTAGGCCTATAAATAGAAGCTCATTTTGTATTGTAGGCATCCAGAAATTTATACTGAAACGCTGCTCAAATTTGTACTCAACATCCATATAATGAAATCAAGATACTTTTACGCATTTACGTCTATTTCGTGCTTTTATTCAAACTTTGATACAAGGATCTGCTTATATTCGAATCTAAATTCGATTTGTGTACCTAAAACTGATTTAGGCCCATACAAATTGGCGCCGTCTGTGGGGATATAAGCAGTAGCGCTTTGTTCCAAAGTTCCAAATCCGTTCTTTGTCAAAAATTTGCGATTCAACGTTATGGCTGATAACAACAACAGCGGTAACAACGATCGGGTTGACGTTCCGACGGACCAGCAACCCCTCACCCCAATGACAACTGAATAATTTCAAATGTATGTTGTCACCACACTAAGGGCTCTCCAAAGTAAGCAGGATGAGCAGGCTAGTATCAACGCTGAGTTTCGCGCTTCGTTGGAAGTGAGAAATAGCGCTGCCCCAAACAGCGCCCAGCCTTCGGCTCCTGGTGGAGGCACCCCGCCCTTTGTTCCTCCGGGCGCGACAACAGGGGGACCTCACAATGGAGCCACGTCTGGGGGCTCGGGGAATAACCCAACTGCATCGCCACACTTCGGGACGTTTCCCACAGTGGCTGAGACAACGTCCTCGGTCGACGTTGAAAGAATGAGTAGAGAAATCGAGGCGCGCATCGAGGCGCGCGTGGAAAAGCGCCTCGAAGGCTTACCGGGGATAAGCAAGGAGGAAGATGATCTTGACATCGAGCAATATAGGGAGCAGCCCTATAAGCCCGAGGCAGCTCCAGCTCCAACTCCTGTGGGCTTCAAACTCAAATTCCTTAAAAAGTACGATGGGACAACTGATCCCAAGGAGCACATCAGGGAATACATGTCCATGGTAAAGAGCAACGACTTAACATCCACACAGCTCGAGTCGATGTTCTTAAAGAAGTTTGGTAGTTCATTAGAAAAAGGTGCCCTTCGGTGGTATGTGTGCTTGCCGGCGGGGTCAATCTCTTCATTTAAAGAACTATCCAGCGCCTTTGTAAAGGCTCACACTGGTGCGCAAAAGATCCTCCAGAGGAAGGAGGATATATGTGAAGTAAAGCAACGGTCCGGTGAGCCACTTAAAGAGTTCCTCGAGCGGTTCCACGCTGAACGCATGGAGTTGCCTCGAATGGATGATACCTTGGCCATCATGGCATTCGAAAAGGGTATCAATAGTCGCAATTCAGGTGCTGCAGCTGAATTGCGCAAAGAGTTGCAACAATATCAGGTCCTGACGTGGGAGGATCTACATAGACGAGCTTACTCCAAAATCAGATTGGAGGAGACAGAGTTCAAGAACCGAGGTTATCAAAACCGAGGTGATACTTCAAATCGCGCCGAGGCGCCACGAAATAATTCGAAGGGGAGGTATGAACCTTACACTTCGGCGAGGCAACATGTTAGCCAGAGGTTGGGGAACGCCCCCGGTAACTCATACCCAGCCTCTCATATAAGCCAAAGGCTCGGAGGGAAGGTTCAAACCAATGTGAACCAAAGAAATCCCTCGAGCTCCGCTTCGGTCCCTAGAAAGGATCTTCCTCGGATCCAAGATTATAATTTCAACATATCGACCTCGGAGCTGGTCGACGTTGTCAAGGGGACCGCCGGGGTAAGGGTTCCCAAAGATATGAGGACCCCCGGCGGACAAAAGGGATCAGAATCTGCATTGTGAATTTCATGCAGATTATAGCCACAGAACCGAGGATTGCAAAGCCTTACGCCTCGAGGTGGCCCACCTACTGAAGAAGGGAGTCTTGGCAGATTTCCTCACTGATAAGGGAAAAGACAACTTTTCCAAGAACCGAGGTGACGGACAACCACCTCGGGCTCCACCCCCTGAAAGAGTAGTGAATGTTATCACCGGGGGATCTGAAGTGAATGGCGTGAACTTTGCCGCTGCCAAAAAGTTCGCTAAGCTCTCCATCACTATGGAGAAAAGGACTCGAGTTGGAGGCTCGGGCAAAGATATTGTTTTCGATGACGATGATTGTGATGGGATGATGTTCCCCCATCACGACGCGCTAGTCATCATGTTGAGGATCAATGACTCCGATATCAAAAGAGTCTTGATCGACCCCGGGAGCTCAGTTAACATAATTAGCTACGGGGCCGTTAAGAAGATGTGGTTGAAGGGTGAAGTTGTTCCCAAGTCAACAGTGTTAGCTTGCTTCATCAACTCCACGGAGAAGACATTGGGTGAGATCACACTCAAAACATTCACTGAGGGAGTTACCAAAGAGACACTGTTTCTAGTGATGCCCGAGGATCTAGCTTATAATGTGATCCTCGGAAGACCATGGATCCACTCCATGGAGGCTGTCCCTTCCACTCTATATCAAGTGATCAAATTCCCTACGCCTTGGGGAATTAGATCGATCAAAGGGGAGCAGCGAGTGGCGAGGGAGTGCTATTCAGTTGCACTAAAGAGTGGAGTCGCCCCGGTTGGGCCAAAACAATAGCAACTACAGGATTCGGGGTCAAACGGGGAGGACACCCGAGGAGAACCCGAAAAGATTCCAGCCTTTGTTCAAGAGCCTCGGAAGCAAAAGGCCGAGGACTCAACTATTGAAGAGTTGGAATCTTTCACTCTATTGAAGGATTTCCCCGATAGGAAAATATTTGTCGGCTCGGAGTTGGACCCAGAGTAGAAGAAAGCAATCATAGAAGTTTTGAAGTCCAACCACGATTGTTTTGCCTGGTCGCATTCAGACATGACAGGTATCGATCCGGAGATCATGACCCACAAACTGAATGTAGACCCAAAATTTACCCCGGTGAAGCAGAAGAAAAGACCTCACGCCGGGGTCAAAAAGAAGGCGATCGAGGACGAGACCGCCAAATTGCAAGAGAATGGCTTCATCAGAGAAGTGAAATACCCCGAGTGGTTGGCCAATGTTGTGGTTGTGCCGAAGAAGAATGGCAAGTGGAGAATGTGCGTAGATTATACTGACCTGAACAAAGCTTGCCCCAAAGATTCATACCCACTACCACAAATTGACAGGTTAATAGACTCCACGGCTGGACATAAACTATTAACTTTTCTAGACGCATACTCGGGGTACAACCAAATTCTCATGGACTCGAAGGACGAAGAGAAAACCTCGTTCATCACAGACCGAGGTACCTTCTGTTACAAGGTAATGCCCTTCGGTCTAAAGAACGTCGGGGCGACATACCAAAGGCTGGTGTGTCGCATGTTTAAAGAGTACATCGGGAAGTCTATGAAGGTCTACATAGACGACATGCTCATCAAATCGATCCAAATCGAGGATCATTTGAATCATCTGAGGGAAGCTTTTGCTGTATTGAGACAATATGGTATGAAATTGAACCCCGAGAAGTGCGCCTTCGGCGTAGGATCAGGCAAATTCTTGGGTTTTATTGTCTCCGAACGAGGAATCGAAGCCAACCCAGATAAAATCAGAGCCATTGAAGAAATTCCCGAGGAGTTAACTGGGGTAAAGGAGGTTCAATGCTTAACTGGCCGAGTCGCTGCCTTGAGTCGCTTTATCTCGAGGTCCTCGGAGCGATGCCACAACTTCTTCTCCGTTCTGAGAAAGAACAATCTCTTCGAGTGGACACCGGAGTGTAAACAGGCGTTGAAAGATCTGAAGCAATACTTGGCTAACGCACCGTTGCTTGCCAAGCTAAAGGAAGGAGAGACATTGCTAGTATATTTAGCAGTGTCCGAGGTATCTGTCAGTGCGGTGCTGGTTCGAGAGGAAGGTGGCAAACAACAGCCCATCTATTATGTAAGCAAGACACTCCTCGATGCTGAAACCAGGTACCCACACTTGGAAAAATTAGCTCTTGCCTTACTAATTACTGCTTGAAAACTACGCCCCTATTTTCAATGCCACCCAATAGCAGTAGTTTCAACCTTCCCCTTGAGAAATATATTGCACAAGCCAGAGTTGTCGGGGAGGTTATCCAAAAGGGCGGTTGAACTAAGTGAATATGATATCACTTATCAACCTCGAACCGCCATTAAGTCCCAAGTCTTGGCGGACTTCGTGGCTGATTTTAGCATTGGAATTTTGCCCGAGGCAGAAAAGGAGAACTCGATGGCAAAAGGATCCCCTTCGGGACTGTGGGTACTGCACACCGATGGAGCAACAAATTCAAAAGGTTCGGGGTTAGGAATTGTATTGAGGGCACCCACCGGGGAGAAGATCAGGCATTTGGTTCGGTTCAAAAAAGTAACCAACAACGAAGCAGAGTATGAAGCGGCCCTAGCAGGCTTGGAGCTAGCCAAAGAAATGGGGGTTGAAAGAGTCGAACTAAGATGCGATTCACAACTGGTGGTCAACCAAATCCTCAGTGATTATACGGCTCGAGAGCCCAGAATGCAGCTATACTTGGATCGAGCACAAAGGATCTTAACACAATTCCAAGAATGGCAGATTAAGCAAGTGCCTCAGGAGGAGAACACCGAGGCTGATGCCTTGGCGAATCATGGTTCGGCAATCGATGAAGCCTACTCGGGGACTGACTCGGTGGTTCGATTGCTGACGGTACAAATGAGAGAGATGAAATTACAAGTTAATTCCGTGGATAATCGTTGGGATTGGCGAAGCAAATTCATCTCTTACTTCGACTCGGGGACTGTCCCCCAAGATAGAAAAGAAGCAAGGAAGCTGAGGACTCAAGCGGCCTCGTATCACTTGATCGAAGGCAATTTATACAAAAGGTTGTATTGCGGCCCGATGGCCAAATGCTTGGGCCCCGATGAGGCAAGATGTGTGATGACCGAAGTGCACGAAGGCGAATGCGGCTATCACTCAGGGGGAAAATCTCTAGTGCGTAAATTGTTAAGAGCCGGGTATTATTGGCCCACTATAAGTGCCGATGTGAAAACCTTCGTGCAGAAATGTGATAAATGCCAGCGCCACGGACCAATGATTCACCAACAGGCCGAGCCTCTTCATTCGGTAGTGTCACCGTGGCCCTTCATGAAATGGGGAATGGATGTCGTGGGACCGTTGCCCAAAGGAAAAGGTGGTGTTCGTTTCATCTTAGTGTTGACCGATTACTTTACAAAATGGGTGGAAGCGGCAGCTCTCACCGAAGTGAAGCAAAAGCAAGTGATCGACTTCATTAGAAAGAATATCATCTATAGGTTCGGCGTCCCAAGAGAAATCGCTTGCGACAATGGCAAACAATTCATGGGGGCAGTCATCACCGATTTCTTCAAACAATGGGGGATCAAAAGAATCGCCTCGACTCCTTATCATCCAAGTGCCAATGGCCAAGCTGAATCTTCGAACAGGATCATAATTGAAAACTTGAAGAAACGACTCGATGAGAAGAAAGGACCTTGGCCCGAGGAGTTGCCCGGGGTGCTGTGGGCCATGCGAACAACGGAAAAGAACAACACCGGTGAAACCCCCTTTTCACTTGCATATGGCATGAACTCTCTCATTCCTGTAGAAGTGGGCGAACCAAGCCTTCGGTATGCCCACACAACCGAAGACGCTAATCAAGAGGCAATGTGCATCGAGCTGGATTTGCTCGAAGAGAAGAGGGAATTAGCTTTGGTTCGACTCACAGCCCAAAAAAGACAGATCGAGGCTTACCTCAACAGGAAAGCTAAATTTAGAGACTTCAAGATTGGAGATTATGTGCTGAAAACGGTGAACCAATCAACAAAGGAAGACAACGGGGGAAAGCTCATTGCAAATTAGGAAGGACCCTACAGGGTCAAAGGAATCGTTGGAAAAGGCTCATATCAAATCGAGTCTCTTCAAGGAGAGCCCGAACCTCTGAATTGGAACATCTCCCATCTGAAGCGATACTACTTTTAGCCGAGGTAAGTATCTTTTCTGCTCTTCAATTAAACAGCCCCGAGCCGATTGACGCTCCCATGGCTCTCAAAAAATGTACTAACTTGCTCCTCGTTCCATCTTTCTGCTTGACCTTTTCAGGAAGCGAACCGAACCGATTCCAGTGCTCGGATCTTCTCCAAGATTCAGAACCGAACACTGGGGGGGAGAGAGAAGGGTTGATAACGAGGTCGACATCGAGTCTCCCAACCGAAACTTATCTATCCGACAACCGGGGACTTAAGCCCGAGGATTAGATTTAGTGCATTGTAATTAGCCCGATAGCGGCGTATGATCAATCTGTTTTTATTGAAATTTTTTACTTTTTCTACCCGAGGTCCGATTCGACTCGGTTTCATGTAAACAGCCTTTTCGGGCTCATGGATATCAATAAAATGACTTGGTTTCCATTCATACGAAATGACTTTGGTTTCATTCATTTTATCTAAAACCTTGCACATCAACGCTGCACAATGCCTCGACTCGAGGGCGAGACGTCGTCCTAGGTTAGCATCGATTGAATTTAGTCCAAGTCTTGCAAGCATATTAATTATTTCCAAAAGTGTTCGATATACATGAAAGATCAACACAAAATTCACAAAGCAATCTTTCATTAATAGCCCGAAGGCTAAGATTGTTTACATCCAAAACATGACCCGAAGGTCCAATGTATATACATGGAAGCCCGAAGGCTAATACCCAAAAAAGGCACGAAGGCCCCTAAAACTAAAAGAAAACATCAAAATTCTACAAGATATGAAGACTACGCCCCACCGGCATCTCCACTGCCCTCTTCGGCGCTATCACCTTCATCATCTGATCCTTCGCTCGAAGGGAGTTCATCTACAATCCTCTGAGCCTCGGCAGCTGCTTCCCTCGCTTTGACAATTTCATCCTCGAGCACGATCTCCCCGGCTTGGACCTGCTCGAGTGCGCTAAGCCTGGTCTTGACAACAACCCATGTTTCTTCAAACTTTGCCCTTGTTGCCCTAACCTCGGCCCGCTCATTGAGATAAGCAATCCTGTCTTCGAGCCTGGATACTTTGCCCCGAAGGGCAGGCACCTCATCTACCTGGCTTTGCAGCTCAACGAGTTTAGCATTATACTCCCCAAGCTTGCTGCGATATTTCTCCCCCGCCTCTAGCGCCTCGGTTTTTGCCCTGAACAGCTCGGCTTCGAGGCGAGCGTTCTCAAGACTCAACCTCGAGCGCTCAGCGGTGAATTCTCTCGTCGCAGCTTGGACACGAGCTTCGGCAGAATCCTCAGCTACGCGAAGGTCAGCTTCGGCTTTCGCCGAAGCCTCATTAGCGCGCTCTAGCTCATTATTCAAAATCGCAAACCGAGCCTCTAGTTCGGCAACCTGCCCTTTAAGGACTTTTTTCTGACCATCCCAAGCGGCAGCCGCGGGTTGAAGCTCTGTAGCTCGGTCGCGCTCGAGGTGAACAGCTCATAGTGAAAGAACCAAACTCTGCATTCGAAGCACGATGTCAGAACCCGCAAGATAACGAAATCATGCAGAATATAAACTAAGGCTTACCCGAAGAGCTGAAGCGGCTGAAACACCCATCAGGCTCATGGGGTTCAGATTACGAAGGGCATGAGCTTCGGCGGGGCCAAGTAGGCCATCAAGGGACATGATATCCTCTTTTGTCGCATCTAACAAGTTAGCGTCGGGGTATATCTCTAAAGCCCGAGCTGCAATGTTGGTGGGCTTCGACGAGCCCCTAGCAGCTTTAACCATGCCTTTGATCAAACCCTCGCCCATTTTAGCTTTGCCTTTTCTCTTTCCAGCCTCTCGATCAGACTCTTCCACGTGTATGACCTCGGTCGGTCCACCCACTTCAACCCTTACTTCGGGACCGGGCTCGGAGGCAAGATCTGGTCTCTCCTCGGGAACCAGAGGGGGGAGCTCTTCGTCGCTAGGCTCGTCTATCAGCCCCCGATGCTTAGTGACCAGAACCTCAGCAGCGGGGACAGTAACCTCTTCAACTCGAGGACCCTTTGCTTTGGTCGCCCGCTTCGAAGTCGTTCTCTTTCTCTTAGCACCTGGGGAAGGGAGAGGAGCAATTCGCTTAGTATAAATGTGAGCGGCGGTGGAAACGCAAGAAAACCTACCCAAGAAAATTTCACCTTGTGAGGTCCCTTGGCTCGAGGAGGCTTTAGCTTTCTTCTCCTCGATCAGCCTCTTCGCCAAATCCGCCATCTTGGCGACCCCTTTGGTGACGTCCGTCACCAGCCTCGCATCTCTCTTCGTTTTCTTGCTTCCTCTCTCCTCCTCTCTACCTTCCGCTTCCACCTCGGCTTCATCTTCGTCGTCGACCTCCCTCATGGCCTTGCTGGGGAGACCTATGTAAGCAAAATAGAAAAAGTCAAAATCAAACAGTTTGAAGCGAATTTAACCACCCAAAGTCCTAAACTCACCATGCCTCTTACACATCCACCGATTCTCTTCCAAACCGGCTAGCACCATCCACTGCCGCTCGGGACGCAGCTTCACTCGCATCGCCTCGGTAACCCACTCGAGCAAATTCCTCGGCGGATTAACTTGGACCTTTTCAGCTACAAACCGAAGATGAAACGATAAGCAACGGTTACAACAATATAAAACCGAAGGGAAAGCGAAAGCAAGCACTTACGCTGAGCGTTCCACACTTCGGGGAAGCCGGGCTCGGCAGACAATAGCCTCGTGGGAATGAGCACGAACCGATCGTTCCATCCTCGATCCCCATGGTCCTCGCTCTTGCTCAAAATCGCGTATGATCCCCGAGGCAAGAGAGCAACCACCCCAACTTTGTGGAAGTATGGATAATAAAGGGAAATCAAGTGCTGGAAAGTAAAAGGCAAGCCAGCCTTGCTACTCAAATACTCGAGGGCTTGGACTACCCTCCAAACCCCGGGCCCAAGTTGTGCTTAGCAAAGATTATAAGACCTGCAAAATACATCTATGATGGGATGTACTGGCAGGTCGAACCCTATGGTGAAGGGGTAGGTAAAAATCGAAGAATAACCCTCCACGTGCGTTGACACAGCCGAGCCAGGCGCCGGAATCCTAATCTCCACCTCGGGGCCCCAGCGGCAATCAGCTCGAACCGCCTCAACTCTCTCCTCGGTTATGATGCTCGAGGTAACGTGAACGGGGATGTTCCTCTTCTTCCCCTTTTGAGCATCTGATTGGGCGTGGATCTTCAGGTCTTTATCATTATTAAAGCTCAAGGGGATGACCAACCGAGGGTCGATCTCCACCTCGAGTGGAATTTTCCTCTTTGACTTCTTCGAAGGGCCAACTTCTGTCTCCCCCTTCGAGCCACTAACCTCACTCACCTCAGCCCCTCCGACCGAGCCACCTATCTCCTTAACACTGGTGGCGTCATCTCCCTCGACGTCATCACCCTCCACGTCATCAACCACGTCAAGATCCATGTACTCGCTGACCTCAGCCGAGCCGCGACCAGCCTTGCGCCGCAAAGGGGTGGGAGCAGAAGACGTGGCCTCGCCACCGTCACCCGCTGCCACCACCTGCAATGGTGGCAAGGAAGCAGCGGCCTCTTCATTCATCGCCATGGAAGCAAAGCGTTCCGCTCTTTCGTCGGAATCACTTGAGCCACGGCCAGAGTTGGTAGCAGAAACATTAGCAGACATGATGGAAATCAGAGAATACAAACTAGAGGAAGGCTTTGAATGTAAGGAATGGTGGCAGTAATGGCAACAGGAAGGATCCTCTGTCGTTTCTTTTCTTAAGTCAAAAGTGTTGAATGAAGAAGAAAAGGACTGAAGTGAGGTATTTATAGTGTTTTGCACACGTGCAAGTGGAAGAGCTAATGATGACTGAAACGTTGGAGAAATTAAAAAGACGGCGTGACCGTTCAGAGACCTATCATGAGCCGCACGTAATGAGGAACGGTGACCCTATAGATACGCGACTTTTGAAATTCGTGGATAGGGTTTTGCCACGTCGATCTCCCGCTTAAAATTCATTCCACTCCTCGGCGACTTCGGCGTCTACCGAGGAGTGGGGGGACTATCTGTATTGGGTGGAAATTGTCGCCTTCGGTCAGCACCTCGAGATGGTAGACCGAAGGGAAAACGAGCTGATGCTCCGAAGAGAAGATAATCGATCTCGTGGTCAAGCCACCGAAGCCAACGCCCGATGGCACGACCGAAGACAAGTTAGACCTTGGGCTTCGGCGACATGCCATCCTACTCGAACAGCAAGGTCAGACGACCGAAGCCTTGTGACAAGGCTTCGGTTACCACCTCGGTTCCAACGGCTTTGCAGTGATGCAATATAAAATGGCCTAAACGACAACCATCAAAATCCAAGATCGAGTGCACAACGGATACGAGTCAAGGCCTCCGGGAACGTCTTGGAAGATCATGCATTGGAGCGCCGAGGACGGAGGAAACAGGGCAGGAAAACAGGCAGCCCAAAACAGGGCAAAATAGGGGAGCACACTGGGAGCTCACTGCCTAAGGAAGAACTTTTGTTCTTCGCGATCGCGACCACTTCTCACGCGATCGCGAAGAGTATTGAGTTGGCCTGCGCGACAGCGTGACCTTGAGCGCGAAGGCGAAGCTGAGGATGCTGAAGAACGAGAAGATAATGGAGACCTGCGCGATCGCGAGCCATCTGCGCGATCGCGATGCCTAGCGTTGTTGCCTGCGCGATCGCGAGCCTCCCTGGCGCGATCGCGATGAAGAGAGTTTGCTCAGCGAACCAGAATCAGCTGCAGGGCCATTTTTGTCCATTTTTAGTGAAAATGTATATATAGCACATTTGCTCTTCATTTCATTGGTTAGCCATTGCTTTAGAAGATAGAATTGAGAGAGAACATTGAAGAGGCCGAGCCCTTCTTGTTTGAGCCCGAGGCTCGTGTATGTCTCGACTTGGAACCTATGGAGATTGACCCCTAGTTTGATTCCATTGTAAGGTTCGAGTTTCCCTTCTCCCTTTTGAATTCAATTAACGTTAGTGAATTGAATTCGATTCTTTCTTCTAATTTCTTGCCTTCCCAATCTTGATTTCTTGTTTATCTCGTTTATTTGCTTCCGCGTATCGTATAGTTTAGCTTCCGCTATTTTCCATTGCAATAGTTGGTATCAGAGCAATTTTGCCCTGCATCAGTTGGTATCAGAGCAAGGCTCGGGTTATGTTCTTACAAACCCCCGTTCCTTGTTCCATATGTTAGTATCATTGTTGTTGTTGTTGTGTTGTTCTTGAAAAATTGAAGAAAAACAAAAAAATTGAAAAACTAGAAAACTTGACAAAATTTGGTTGAGCGGGTTGGATACGAATCCCCGAGTGTTAAAAAGTAGTGGGGTTTGTTCCTTGTTGTATTCTCGTCGTTTTGATACCCATATCTCGTGTTTTGGTGTTACGATTCAAAAATTTCGAAAATCCAAATCCAAAAGTTTGAAAATTCTTGAAAACGCTTCAATCTCGAATCGAAGCTTGTTGTTGTTGTTTGGGGTTGAAAAACTGTTGGGGATTGAGGATATTAGTTGTATACACCTTTGGGTATCGTTGGTTTTGTGTTTCGGGTTGATATCGAGCCAAAGTTTTGGCCAAAATCGCCAAAAAACCCGTTTTTGAGCTGCTGTGAAATCGCAGAAATTAACCCTTGCGAAGAGAAATTTCTCGATAGCGAAGAACAAAATTATTTTTTGAAAAAATTAACCCTTCGCGATCGC